>CM066042.1:15686524-16286524 GCA_033557465.1 Ichthyophis bannanicus
ATTGGGGAGGGTTACTGGGACTGGAAATAGGCTGATGGAAAGAAGTGAAGAAAACGAAAGAAGAGATAAGAACTGGCAGATGGACCATAGACCACAGAAAGAGAGCTAAGAGAAGACAGGAAAGCAGAAGCCTCAGATCGGGACCAGCATGATCAAAGAATAAATTGGTCAGACAACAAAGGTAGAAAAAATAATTTTATTTCATATTAGTGATTTGACTACAAAATCATCATAATTTTGAAATCAAATATTGTTACTTCTTGTTGTTATATTTTCTGGCGTATTTTTTTTGGTGTGCGAAGGAAGAGGGGTAGTCTTATACGGCGAGTATAGGCCAAACACCTATATTTTAACAGGAAAAGTAGGGGGTCGTATATAGCATTAAGGTAAGAAACAATATATGCAGTGTTAGATTTGTTTTAAATGTCGCAATGGTTTTGCGGCTCCCAGTTTTTTTTTCCCCTTCGGAAACGGGTCCAAGTGGCTCTTTATGTCTTAAAGGTTGCAGACCCCTGACCTAGCCTGTAACCCAGAAGACCCTCCAAACCAAACTGACTATTAGGCAACTTTAATCTGGCTTTTCTACTCAACCTACCCTAGCCAAGTCTTTCTTAGAAGCAATGTCTGACCTCAACTACAAACAAGTAGTGGCTAATCTCACCCATCAAAGTGGGAATCTCTTGGACCTAATCTTTATCCCTCAACATGACATTATTATGATGAACAAAATTGATCTCTCTATTACCCCTGTCCCATGGTCTGACCATAACCTAATAACTTTTCAGATACCAGCATATCAATCCACAGACTACTGTCTAAACTCAACTGGATGCAAAAGATCTACAAGATTCAAGCAACTAGACAGTGATGACTTCAAAAACCATGCTCTCCCAAAGCTTGCCAAACTATCAGATAATCTCAATGATATTGTAAATAACTGGAACAATACCCTCTTCTCATACTCGCAACTCCCAGCCTTGATCAAAAAGTCAACATCTGACAACCGAGCTACTAAAAAACAATCTGCCCCATGGTTCTCACATGAACTACGTACCTCTCTCCTCCACCTCAGAAAGCTTGAGAGAAAATGGAGAAATACACGTAATTCCTCTGACCAAACCACCTACTTAGAAAAACATCGTGAATCAATTTGGGCTAAGAGAAAAGAATACCATGCTGATATCCTCAGCCACTCTCTGAATAAACCAAGAGATTTATTTAATCTAGTAAAGTACTTTATCAATCAACCATCTCCGCCACAACAAGAAGGGATTCAGCCCCAAGCCTATGCGAACTACATCCAATCCAAATCAATAAAAACAAATACTACATCATTACATGAACCTGTCCAAACTTCCCTTCCGCAGTTTTCAATCACCAACCTCTCACCATCCTCTGTAAAAACCATAAATGAAGTTATTACATCCATCAACACAACTTAACCATCTGACCCATGCCCAGCACACTGGATAAGATCTATGCGCACAGAACTCAGCCCTTTTATAGCTAACATAGCGAAGCTGTCATTTGAATCTGCTCTCTTCCCAGATGCTCTCAAACATACATCCATCTGACCACTGCTGAAAAACAACCAGCTTGACCCAAAGGAGGACTCATACCGTCCAATCTCTAGTATCCCATTTCTAGCCAAACTTCTTGAGAAATTAACTCTCAGGCAGATACAACAGCATATAGACTCATTTTCCCCTTTAGATCCATGTCAACATGGATTCAGGGAAGCCCACGGTGTAGAAACTCTCCTAACAACATTAATCAATACACTTATCAACGGCATTGACAATCTGAAAAATGGCTTTGCTCTAATATTTCTTGATATAGCTGCTGCGTTCGATTCTGTGGATCACATACAACTACTAAAGCGACTTCATGAGAAGGGAATCAAGAACCGTGCTTGGGACTGGTGCAAATCCTACCTGGAAGGTAGATTACAACAAGTTTGTATTGGTAATGCTACTTCAAATCCCTTTCAGCAGAAACAAGGTGTACCACAAGGCTCCTCCTTGTCTGCGCTGCTGTTCAACATCTATATGCAGCCAATCTGTGACATCGCACGGTCTTTTGGTATATCCTGCCTTATGTATGCGGATGATGTGCTATTATTCTCACCGATATCTGTATCATACCCAAACTATACAGTGCTAATCAACTGTTTTAATTCAATAACTGATTGGCTTCTCTCTCAAAACCTCCGTATTAACTTTAAAAAAACAAAGGTTCTAATAATCACAAGGAATAAATCTTTCTCCCCTCCATCAATTCTAAAAGTCAGAGATGCTGATCTCCCAGTCAAATCAAATATTCGATATCTAGGAGTAATTCTGGATCAAAGGTTAGACTTCAAGGAACATATAAAACGCACCGTAAAGGCCGTTTACTTCAAGATAAAAACCCTTCGTCATCTGAGACCTATGATAAAGTCTGATGACTTCCGCACCATCTTTCAAGCTCTAGTCACGTCGCATTTTGATTATGCTAACATAATACTCCATGGCTTACCAAATATAACTATTAATCCTCTACAATTAGCCATAAACGCAGCTGCTCATGTCCTCTGCGGATCATCAAAGTGTGAGCATATTTCCCCCATTCTAGAGAAGCTTCATTGGTTACCAATAAACTGTAGAATCCAATATAAGGCCATCCTTACCACCTTTAGGGCCTTCAATAATATTTCTCCAGATTCCATCTCTGATCTCATCATACACACAACAAATAACAGGTCCAGGAGATCTCCAGCTGTTGACACACTACTTATACCAAAGGTTTCCTTAAAAGCTAATCATCCATCAATAGGGCTTTTTCGAATTATGCTCCTAGATGTTGGAACAAACTCCCTCCCAATATCAGAGCAATTAAAGACATCAAACAATTCAAAAAAGCCCTTAAACACCACCTTTTCATCGCACACTTCAAACACCTAAACACCCCTTCCCCTCCCCATCCTTTTAACCTCATACCTACCCTAACTGTATAGATTTTATATATCTTCAACATGTATTTTCTAGAAATATAAATGATTTCCCTGTTTACTTCCATGTTAATTTTCCTGTTACTTGTAATAGGTCTGTTATATCTGACCAATTGTTGTATTGTTTCAATGTAAACCGCACTGATGACAAATAGCGTGGTATATAAGAAAATTAAATAAATAAATAAATATACAGCCAGGAACCCTCGGACAGCACCTGTAAGGGAGACGGCTGCATCTACAGAAAGAAGGAGCTCTAATACCTATTTAAGGAGGTATGGGAAAAAGAGACCTAAAATCCAGAGATTCTGACTGGAGAGCTGGGCACAGAAGCTTTGCTACCTACTGGCCAAAATACCCAGAGAGGAAACCTAATGACAACGTGATCTCAGGTATGAACTCTGATCTGTTCCCTAGCTTTGCACAAGGAAGACAGCAGGGAAACAGTTTCTATCCTGGTAGAGATCAGTTAGAGAAATCCTCTGAGCCAGTGTATGAAAGTGATCCTATGATATTTCAAGAGCAAGGGGAAATATCAGATGAGGAAGTTGAATGCATGGATTGTTCTCTTTCTAAGCTGTTGTTCTAAAGAAATCCTCAGATAAGGATCAAACACCAAAAGGAACTGTACTGATTTTTAGCTTCCCAGAAAAGTTTCTTTGAGAGAAAGCTTTGGGGAAAGTTGGAGCCACATGGAGAGCGGACCAGCAATGGTTTGCAGCTGGTTAAGCACCTGTGATTAGAGCAAGGCACAAGTGCACATGGGACTTTGAGAAAAGCTTCTTCTCTGTGTGAATGGAAGAAAGCTGTTTTTTTTTGATAAAGAGAATTTTCCTTTTGGGTTTATTTTTCATTCAGCACTGCTAAGAAAGTTTATTAGCAGGGGCTAGAAGAAAGACCTTTTCTGTTCCATCAAGGTCTTTACTAAGTTGTTGCATAAGTAATTCAGTTGCCTTATTTGTTTTGTTTCCTGAATAAAACTTCTGGAGAAATTATCCTGTTGATGTTACCAAGCATATCTGTGCGAGGGAATAACACCCCATAAATAAAATCTGTTTTCTGCTTTACACTCGTGCAACTACAATTCTTTATTCTTGTTAAACGGCTAGTTTTTGTGTGAAGGAACTACAAGACCCACAATCCTTTGCAAGTCAAGTAAATTCATGTCCTTGCCAAGATTGTGGAACTTTCACAAGCACCCCCGTTCACAGTGTATATTCATCCTTTAGGTCTAGAGAACATAGCCAATCTTGACTCTGGATGTAAGGGAGAAGTGTTCCAAGAGATATCATTTAGAATTTCTCTCAGAGCAGATACTTGTTTAATTCTCGGAGGTCCAGAATGGGCCTGTATCCTCCTGTTTTCTTTGGTATAACGAAGTAGGGGAATAGAAGCCCAGGCCTTGGGAAAGTGGCACTTCCTCTATCACACCTCTGAGCGAGGAGGGTGGTGATCTCCTGGCACAGAAGAGTGGTAAGAGTGGGCCAGGAGCTGAACTCTCGGAGTGGAGGGATGGACCATACTTTGGAAGTTAAGTTTGTACCCCTCTGTCACTATGGAGAGAGTCCAATGTTCTGATGTTATCTGGTGCCATCTTTTGGCAAAGTAACACAGTCTGCCTGTGATGTTGACTGGCTCTGGAATTTCCAGGGGTAGGATACCTAAGTACTCTAGCAGAAAGTCAAAGACCTTGTGGAGGCTGGGTCTGCTGAGCTGGTTGAGCTCTGGGGTCCTGAGCCTTCCTTTGTTGCTTCGGTTGTTGCTGTCCCTTCTGGGAAGCGTGGACCGCAAGGGTGTAAGAAGGAAAAAACTACTTCTTGTTGAAAAGGGGCTTCTTAACCGTCTTCTTCTTAGCTGGGTTGGCAGTGGTCCTAGAGAGCCTGTTTAGGGTAGTATTATCGGACTCAAGCGGAGAAGATTTGTCTCTTGCCAAAGAGGTTTTCTCCTATGCAAGGAATATTCTCCAACTTATCTTGCATCCACTGTTCTAAATCAGATTCTTGTAACCAAGCAATCCGACATGCACTGATGGAAATAGCAGAAGTCCTGCTAATACACTCAAAACAATCAAAAGTTGCCCTGTTCATGAACTTGGAAACATTCTGGGAATATTTACAAAGTGTTAGGAAATCAGCCCTCTTGTCGTCTGGGAGAAGAGGAGCCATTAGTTGCAAATCTTTAGTCACCTCCCAAAGAAACATACCCATGTAGGAGTATATATGAACTTATCCTGGCCAACATGGAGGCCTGAAAGCATCGACAGCCAAAGGCATCAAGAGTTCTTGCTTCACAGCCTGGGGGATTAGATGAAAGTGTCTTAGCACTTTTAATTTGATGCACTGCCGATTCCACAACCATGGAATGGTGTGGTAACTGCCTCTTCTGGAAACCAGGACACTGCGGTACCCGGTACATGGTATCGAGTCTTCAAGAATGTGGAGACACCGTTAAAGGTGTTTCCCCGCATCCTAAGCATGAAGTCATGCAATATACGATAAATGGGTATGGTCGCGGCCTCCTTAGGGGCTGCCGGATACTGAAGAATTTCAAGTTCTTCAGCTCTTGGGTCCTTCTCAGAGGTCACTGTAATCGAGAGGCCACAAGCCACATCCCATATAAAGTCTTGAAAAAACATGTCCTCCGGAGGAGACATCCGACGTTGTGGGGAAGGAGCAGGATCTTCCAGAAGAGCCTCTCTGGTACCGACTGATTTATCGAAAGAATCGGAATCGGACTCCTCGAAGTATCGACAGGTCAGGTGGCTCCCGCCTGGCCCAACGACGGTACCGATCGAAACTGGCATCGGAATGCCTCGGTACCGGACCCTCGATGCTGGAGACGGACTCCAGGACCGGCATGGGTGGTAGCGTGGAGAGTGGCTCAATGGTCGATGCAGATACCTCTGGTGCAGGTACCAATGGCTGCGGAACAGATTGCAGAGGCTTTAGTGCTACAGAGGTTGCCAGCAATGCCACAAGACTCCGCTCAATGGCTAGGATATGTTGATCCATGGAGCCAGCTGATGCCTGGGTATCGGTACCCGAACAGCGGGCCATGACCCCAGAACACAGCACCAAGAGATCTCCAGAGATGGATGCCTCGGGAACATCTTGGGACCCCAATAATGCTTTGGAGGCAAGGACATCCCGCCAGGGCTGTTTGGCCGGTGTATTCTCCTCTAGGGCAACGTTTAAAGCATGTCGATGCTTAGAAGGAGATCGACCCTTTGAGGACCGGACAGTCTTCGAAGAAGACCTGGGTTTCGTTACCTGAGATCCATGGGAGGAAGATGAAGACCTGGACTATGTCGATGCCACGGACATTACATCCGAGGCAAAAAGGGTGCAGAGTTTTGCAGCTCTATTCGGCAGGCCCCTCTGTGTCATCTTTCTGCAGAGGAGACATTCTGAACAGTGAATGGTCAGGTCCCAAACATTTAAGACACCAGTCATGGGTGTCGGTAGCAGAAACAGTATTGCTACATTTGGAACACTTTATGAAACCACTAGTTGGTTTCTTCATTCTGAGGAACAAAGGGGCCTAAGGCCCAAAAATGGCACCTAAGCACCTAGAGGGTGAAGACCCTCCAAGAAAACCCTTTTTTTTTTTTTTTAAAGCAAGAAAAGAAAACCGAAGATACCGGTGCTGGCATCGACGGGAAGGCAGACGCACCACAAAAAGAAAGATTTTCTGCGGTGACAGGAATTTCTCCCTGTCAGCTCCACAGAAAATGAAAAACTGAGGGAGAGTTGGAAAGGCGGGAAGGCAGCAGCGAAGGCACAATGGGATGCCCCCAAAAGCTTTCCCATAGGATGCTAGGGAGCATTCCCACGCGGGCTCCGTCGGTGCAGATGTCACCCATATGTGAAGACTGCATTCCTGCTTGTTCCTGGAGATTGTGGCAGCTACAAGGTTATTATTTAATAGCTGCTCGGCAGGGATTGGCCTGCTCTTGGAGACTTTCTGTGCTACAGAGATGGTGGTTCAGAGGCTTGATTGTATCTTCTGGATGAATGAAATTACAGTCTTTAAGAGCCACAATAGTCAGACGTTTGTATGGGTTTGGGAACCATACCAGCAGTGGCGTGGGAAGTATTTTTACAATCCCAAACTTGAGGGTTGATGGGAGTAGGCAGGGGGTGGGGGGTGGGTGATGAGGGGGAGAAATGGGATACCATTTTATTAGGTATTCTTATAGTGGTTAATGTGTGTGTGATCCTTATAATTGCTGTACAAGATGTAAGAGTTAGTATTCCTCATGAACAAGATGCAGTGGATTTGCGGCCAGGGGGAAAGGGGGGGGGCAACAAGGAGGTGGGTTTGGAAGAAGTTAGGTAGGGATATAGAGTGGTGGGATACTGGAACAGCAGAACCTTTGTATTCGTGGTGGTTGTTTAAGCAAGGAGCCTGTTCCCTATTTTGTATGCGTGGGAGATTTTGGCTATGCTGCGTTTTGATTTTATTGAAATTTTGAAAAATAACCAATTTTCAAAAAAAGAAAAATTCTAAACACACAGAAATTTTCAAAGTTTACCATTACTAATTGTACACTCCCTCAGACTCAAGCAGCTGTTTTGGCTACTAATTAGTATTTCCATCCAACAGAGTGAATGGGTCAGTCTGAAATGATAACAATTAGTCTGTAATAAAGTATTTCTGATTCTGAAGCAACTACACTAAAAAGCAGTCACTTTAAGGTAAAGGGAACAGACATTTTTTTCCTTTACTTAGTGATATCAGGAGGAGCACAAAATGTTCATCTTCTTACCCCCTCCTCCGAGCAGGTGGTGGTGGGGTGGTGGTGTAGTACTAGTACTATCTTGGGTAAGACAAAGTAGAATTGCAATTTCCCCATTCATTCCTCCTCTAGATTAAATTCACACACTTGCACATCGTGCTTGCCATCTTAACATTTCTAATATTTTTACATGATAGAAATTGGGTGCTATATACCCAACAGTATCTTATTAATACCAGTTTTTATAAAGAGACTATTCTTAGGAGTCAGGTTCAAACAACACAATAGAACAATGCTGAGAAGAATCTGGGAAAAATTCTCAACATACCAGTAACATTTCATAAGCTTGTAGAGGTGCAAAAGGCACCTCAACTGCATATGTTTTACCTAAAGAGTTTGTCTTGCAGCGGCTGGATCCAATGGCTAACACAGCGGCATATCCTTGCAGTTTCTGTTCTGGTGGTCTATTCTCAGTGGATCCTTCTTCAGAGAGGTTCTGCAGCAAGTAAGATCTGTGGGCAAAAAGCCAGTTCAGAAACTGTGTGCATGAGACTAACATTCAGACCACAAGACAAAATAAGCTCACAATTACTCTATAGTCCTTGTTAGATAAAATAACTATATGCATTTTAATTTGTACCCATTATCTCCTGATGGACTGTAACTCACTTTGAGAACATATAAGCAAGTAATATTGTAAACAAGATTCTCAAGAGCAGAGATGTTTCTCGCCATCCAAAGATTCGATTTGTCCAAGCCATGGTATTTTCAACATCATATGAATGCAAAAGTTGGACAGTGAAAAAGATAGACAGGAAGAAAATCTATGCCTTTGAATTATAGGGCTGGTGATGAATAGAATACTGTGTACATCATGGACTGCCTGAAGAAAAATAAACAGTCAGCACTAGAGGAGATCAAACCTAAGGTTTCCATAGAAGTTCAGACGACAAGACTGACTTTCATACTTTGGACACATTATGCGAAGAGAGAGATAGTTAAGAGAAAGACATAATGCTTGGCAAAGTAGAAAATCGACACAAAAGAGGAAGGCTGACAATGAGATGGATCGATACAACAACAGCAGTTATGGGTGCCACTTTATCAACAATGAGTCGCCTGACGGATGACCGAACACAGTTTAGGTCAACTATCCAGAGGGTCGTCATGAGTCGACACAGATTCGATGGCACTTAAAGTGAAATTAGGCCTTACCTGCTAAATGACATTCCTTGAGGGAGTCCAGTCCAGCCAAGTCCTGCACCTTTGGATAGTGTCAACTCACCAGCAGCTTGGAGAACGAGCATGTCATACTTGATGACATCAGGGGTATACATATCAGTGGCACCTCCCACCAGAGCCAGTATACCACTGACAAAACAGACTCATGAAAATAAATTTGAGAAACAATTCCAAACTACTGTATATAAACAAAAAACCTACCCCAAACAGGAAAATAACACCCCCCCCCCCACATGCTCTACTACATGACACTGAAACTGTTTATACTCCCCTACCTATCAATGAAATTGTATATAGTTTAAAATAAATTATATATTGTACTACATGAGTTGGCCTTTGCAGTTAATGTTCATGGTTATAAAAGTTCTTTGTTTGAAGATGTACCTTCCTCTATACTATTCAAAATGTTGTTCCTTGTAAACCGCATTTGATCTTCAGGAAAATGCGGTATAGAAATTCATAATAAATAAACAAACAAACAAACCCCCTCACATCTGAGCGAGAGATCGCTTACTACATTGGATCCTCCGCACTCCTGCACATCTCTGAACATGCCCAACTCCACAGAGACAAGCTTCCAGATGTAGAACACTGTGCCTGCCTGACCCCAAGTCATCAACCACGATAACATTCTTCAGGACTGGAGATCTATACTTCCCTCTGGCGAAAATGCAAAAAATCCAGAGGGTGGGAGAGAGACTGGACTGGACTCATTCAAGGATTATCAATTAGCAGGTAAAGCGTAGTTACTCACCTGTAACAGGTGATCTCAGGGAACAGTGGGAATTTAGTCTTCACATATGGGTGACGTCGGTAGAGACTGAGCCCGCATGGGAACGCTCCCCAACGTCCAATAGGAAGGCTTTTGGGAGCATCCCACTGGGTCTGCCTTCCTGTCTTCCCTCTTCAGTTGAGTTTGTAGCTGAGAGAAAAGGAGAGAAAAAGAAAACCTACAACTCCTAGAGGAAGAGGGTGGGTTGTGAAGACTAAATTCCTGCTGTTCCCAGAGATCACCTGTTACAGGTGAGTAGCTACGCTATCTCCAGGAACAAGCAGGAATGTAGTCTTCACATATGGGACTCCCTTGCTCACAGATTACAGAGGGAATGACCTCAGAACCAGTAGGTTTGCCTCAGGGCAGAGTTGAAGAGGTCATGAATCCTCCATGGATGTCCGATATCGCTAGGTTCCAGGACGGAGAGTAAAAATTGTCCTTAAGTCTGAAAGAGGTACTGGAGGACAGCTTGACCAAACATGGCATCCCAGCAGGAGTCCTTCTCCATAAACTAGTGAGCAGCAAAACTATTTACTGAAGACCAAATTGCTGCTTTGCAGATTTTGTCAATGGCTACAGAACGTAGATTTGCCATCGATGTAGCCATGACACAAATATTATGGGCAGTGACATGACCCTCAAGGGATAGTCCTGCTTTGTCATAAGCAAATGAGATGCAATCTGCTATCCATTTAGAAAGAGTACGTTTGGATACTGCAACCCAAAGTGACTAAGATCAAATGAAATGAACTCAGACCCCTTACAGTGCTCTGCAGTCCTTTGAAGATAGAATGCTAAAGCACATTGGCAGTCAAGGGTATGGAGGGTTGCCTCTGCCCTAGACGAATGTGGTCTAGGAAAAAAGACAGGAAGGTAGACTGACTGATTCAAATGAAAAGGAAACACCACCTTCAACATGAAGGGGGGGGGGGTGAGTCCTTAGGAGAATCTTGTCATGGTGGAAATGTGTTTAAGGTGGGTCTGCCACCAAAACTTGTAATTCACTAATGCATCTAACTGAAGTGAGGGCAATAAGGAACTCACTCTGAGGAGGAGGGTGGTTACCAGTGGTGTGCCCCAGGGATCTGTCCTTGGTCCGATTCTTTTTAACATCTTTGTTAGTGATATAGCAGAAGGGCTGTTAGGTAAGGTTTGCCTCTTTGCGGATGAAACCAAAATCTGCAATAGAGTAGACACCCAGGAAGATGTAGATAACATGAGAAGAGATCAAGCTAAGTGTGAAGAATGGTCTAGAATTTGACAGCTGAGATTTAATGTTAAAAAATTCAAGGTCATGCATTTGGGCTGCAGCAATCCAAGAGAGCAATATAGTATAGGGGATGAAGTACTTTTGTCCACTAAAGAAGAGCAGGACCTAGGCATGATGGTCTCTAATGATCTTGAAGTAGCTAAACAGGTAGAAAAGGTGACGGCAAAAGCTAGAAGGATGTTTGGGTGCATACGGAGAGGAATGGCTAGCAGAAGAAAGGAGATAATGCCTCTGTATAAGTCTTTGGTGCGACCTCATTTGGAGTATTGTGTGCAATTCTGGAGATGACACCTTCAAAAGGATATAAACAGGCTGGAATCAATACAGAGGGTGGCTACTAAAATGGGTAGTGGTCTTCATTATGAAGCATATGAGGACAGACTTAAGGATCTTAATATGTACACCTCAGAGGAAAGGCGGGATAGAGGTGATATGATTGAGATGTTTAAATACCTTCGTGGAATAAATGCACAGGAGGAGAACCTCTTTCGACTGAAAGCAAGCTCTGCTATGAGGGGTCATGGGATGAAGGTGAAAGGGGATAGATTCAGGAGTGATATGCGGAAATATTTCTTTGCGGAAAGAGTGGTGGAGGTGGTAGAGATGAGGACAGTATCTGAATTCAAAGAAGCATGAGACAAACAGAGTATCTCTAAAGGAAAAAAAGGAGATCGTTGTAGTGGTTGATATGGAAGGACAGACTAGACAGGCCATGTGGTCTTTTTCTGTCGTCATGTTTCTATAAAGAAGTTTTACACCCTTCTTACACCCCTACTTCACAATACCAACCTCAGGGTACTCAGAAGAGACAACAGCCTCCCAAACAGCAAAAGAAGCCACAGGCTCCTAAAAAACAACCAAAGTTTTTCCCCGATGATGTATCATGTTAGACTTCCTGTTACATGTAAACTCACGACAGCCTGTTGCTATCTGTGAGTACTTTATGTTTACTGTAAACCGCGCTGATGGTAAAAGTGCGGTATATAAGAACGTTAAATAAATAAATAATAAATAAACCAGCTCCGCAGGCTCAAACTGCTCCTGGTTTTTGACTTTTTCGTAGAGAACATAGCCATTCTGCCTCTGCAAACCACCCCACACACACACACACACACACTGCTGGCAGACTGTCACTATGCCCACAGGTGGCATCTAATCCACTTCAGAGCACTGGAGTCTGATTATAGTGACAGAAGGGTACAGACTTCACCTGGAAACTCTGCCCCCCTCTACACTAGTAGAGGAATATCCTTCTCAGCCTCCTCTCACTGCTCTTTTGCTACAAGAAGCGACTTCTTTTGTATTAGAAGGAGCCATAGAGGGGGTCCCAACATCTCAACAGGGAATGGGTTTCTATTCTCCGTACTCTCTCATACCAAAGAAAACCGGAAGGTACAGACCCATTCTGGACCTCAGAAACCTGAGCAAGCTTTTTGCACGCAAAAGGTTCAGGATGGTCTCTCAGGGTCTCTCCTGAGTCAGGACTGGCTCTCTTCTCTAGATCTAAAGGAAGTGTATACACATATCCTTATTCTTTCAGAACACAGGAAACATCTATGCTTCATGTTTCAGGGAAGACATTATCAATACAAGGTCCTGCCATTTGGACTCACCTCTGTCCCAAGAGTCTTCAAAGTGCATGGAGGTCGTGGCTGCATTTCTAAGATCTCTAGGGATATTTTTCTTCCCTTACTCAGATGACTGGCTCATAAAGGCAAGCATCCCCCCAAGAAATCCACCTGTCTCTCTCCCATACCATGCAGATACTTCAACATTTCGGATTTGGGATAAATTTTACTCAGACACTAGAGTTTATAGGAGCTCTCTTACTCAACAGTCAAGGGCATTTCAACATTAGCCCCGGTGTTCTTGTCTCATTCAGCTGGCATCTCAGATATGTGTTAAAGCACCTTATTGCCCGAGAAATGTTGCAGCTTCTAGATCATATGGCTTCAACAGTACATGTAGCACCATTTCTCCAGGAATAAGCAGGAAGTCAGTCCTCACATATGGGTGACGTTGGCACCGACTGAGCCCGTGTGCAGCATTTCCCCAGCTTTCAAAGAAAGCCTTTGGGAATGCCACCACACATGCGTGGTCCCCCTCCCGCCCCAAGGTGCCATCTTACTCAGTCTCCCTTTTTATGCAGAGACCTTCGGACGTGCATCTCATCCCCGTAAAAAGTTCTGTTTCCAATTGCTTTTTGCTTTATCGGCTTTCACCGGTCCTCTTCCCGCCTCCAGAGTACCTCTGCTTCGGCCCTGGTCTCAGGGTTTTAACTTTTTGCCTTTTTTGTTTTTATCATGCTTTGCGCCCTTTATAACCACTGACCACGTCAAGGATCTTCAAAATTGCAAGGGCCCATTTTGCCTCAATGGCCTCCGGTTTTAAGAAATGTGATAGATGCTCCAAAAACATGTCGCTCATGGACACCCATGACTGTTGCCTCGGGTGTCTAGGAGCCAACCATGACCCGGAGCTATGCTCCCTCTTTAAAAAGATGTCTTCCATGGCCATCCAGAGTCATAAGCAGAAGCTGAATGATCTCTTCCACAAGGCAGCCCCAGTATCTCCGGTGGCCTTGCGCTCTTCGGCCCCACAAACTGTGGGGTCTACTAAGGTTCCTCCCCGGGCCCGGCGGCACTCTGACCAGGGGTCGCCTGAACATGAACAGAAGAAGGCAGCCTCTAGGACTCTGTTGGGGGCACCAGACAAGTGTGAGAGAGGTCAGGCACCCAGTCTCTAAGCCCACCCTCGGTAGTCTCTGGAGTTGGAGGGAGCAGCCCAGTAAGGTACCTCAAACTGATATGGAAGCCTCCAGCGAAGGTGCCCGGTCTCCCGAGGGATGTCCCGGCGAAGACCCCCCCCCCCTCCTCCTCAACACCCACCCCAGTCACCCCAGAATCTGTGTCACAGGGCCCCACTCCCGATTGGGAGACCCGGATGCTGGCCTTGGAACACAGCATTTCTGTGTTCCTCGCTGCCCAGCAGGCACTGATTGTCCGGCCCCCACCAGCACGCGCCTCCAGACCACAGGGACCTCGACGAATTCACAGGCCGCCATTGTGATCCCTGAGAGCCAGAAGCATCGTGAGGATCCTCAGCACAGATCTCTATCCCGTTCCTCGGGCACGAGCGCTTCCGGCTCTGGGCAAGTTTTGGCTTCGGAGATCCAGTGCAGGTCACCGACCTGTCTTGAACCACCCAACTTCGAGCCCTTCACAAACTACTCAGACTGGGAGTCCGACAGGGAGAGCTCCCCAGAGACTCGGTCTCACCGAGACCTCCGCTCCGACCCCTTCCCGCCTACCCAGAGGCAGCGGTCACCTCCCAAGGATACATCCTTCCTGCAGTTCGTCCGGGATATGGCGCGGGCTCTAGCACTTGCCGCAGAGTCTGAGGAGGAACCCTGTGCTGAGGAGCTCGATATTCTGCAATATGAAGCTCCTCCGATGGAGGCTCTTTCAGTGCCAGTTCCTCCTATTCTGAACTGCCTCCTACTCCACATGTGGGAGATCCCGGCCTCTGTCCCGATTGTGAGCAAGCGCTGGATGCTATATATAAGGTCCAGCGAGGTCTGGGGTTCCGAATCGGCCATGCAGAAGCTAAAGAGCCCAAAGACTCATTAGTCAGTCCCACCAGGCAGATAGTCTCATACCCTTTATACCCTCGAGCAGAAGGCTTACCAGGGCTCTATGCTGTCATGCTGCATCCAAGTTAACCAATTATACATTGGGATGTTCCTCCGTGATCTCGCTAGGGAGCTTGGAGGCTTCCCAGCAGGCCTTGATGGAGACCATTTCTGACGCTTTCAGGCCCTCTCAAAGTCCGTCGGGGAGTGCTTGAAGTACCTCTCGTGAGCATCGTAAGACGGCTTTGAGTCTTCCGCCCGTGTGGCGGTGGCTGGCATCGGAGCTTGCCGGCAGGCTTGGCTCCAGTCCACTGACCTGGAACAGAGAAATCGCTGGACGTCCCTTGGCTCAGGGAGCAGCTATTTGGCAAGCCCATGGAGGACAAGGCCACAGAAATTGAGACAGAGTACGTGACTCGTACTCGTCTGTCCCAGAAGACTTCCTCCCTCCCCGGGAAGAAGCAGCAGAGCAAGAAGCTGTTCTTCCAACAAAAGAGGCTCCTGTACAGGGGCTACGCAGCCTATCCGCTGGCGTCGACAAGTCCTCAGGCCACGACCCTCACAAGCCGAAGGGTCCCAAAAACCAACCCCCCAGCTCCAGCTCAACCAGCCTCGGGAATTTTGATGCCATCAGCATAGCCTCTCATCCTCTGGCAGGGCGGCTATCCGTTGGGGGGCATCTGGTCCATTTCTCCCACAGGTGGGAGTCCATTTCCACTCATGCCTGGGTCTTTTGGCAGAACCGTTTGAACTCTCCCCGCTATCGGGAGCATAGCATTACTGCTGGGTGAGAAAGCGTGGGCAGCATCATAGATTGACTACGATCCCCTGAGGAAACAACATAGTGAAACGTCTCAGTGGTACCGGGGATTGACGTTGGGATCTGGAAAAGTAGTACGAAAGAGCAGACCCTTTTCACTGTGGGAAGTTATCACCATTATTTCAATTTATGCTAAGTTTGGCATCTTCAGAAGTGTATTATTATAGTGGAACATAATATTGTGGAAGAGGGTTCTGGTTTAATTCCATTGAGGTCGTTGATGTGATCATGCAATTAGCCTTATTACGACGTAAGTCTATAAGGCTTTGCTAATGTTTAACTGAGACCTCGAAGAAAATCATTGTTGGATATATTATTTTTTGAGGAAAATTGTTTTGAATACTCTAGTCCAGAACATTGTGATAGTGAACGAAATGACTCTGTTCCAGCCCGGACGAAGCTTTGTTTTCTCGGCCACAAGGCCCAATGCCTGTCTCAACATGCAGGCAACACAGTGGTGCCTCAGAGCGCAATCGGCCGGCCGCCTCCGGGACCGTCTTGGTCCTCCCCTGCGCGGTCTCAGTCGGTGCAGAAGTCACCCATATGTGAGGACCGATTCCTGCTGTCCCTGGAGAACATCTGCTACAAGTAACTACACTTTCTAGGTGCATAACTTTGCACTTGTCCACATTAAATTTTATCTGCCATTTGAACATCCAGTCTTCCAATTTATCAAGGTCCTCTTGCAATTTGGCGTCATCTGCAAATGTGATCACCTCACTTGTTGTTCCATTTCCATGTCATTTAGGAATGTTAAAAAGCAGCAGGTCCAGCACAGATTCCTGGGGTACTCCACTATTCATCTTTATCCATTGGGAAAATTGGCCATTTAGCCCTACTCTCTCTCTCTGTTTTCTATCTTTTAACCAGTTCCTGATCTACAATAGTACATGGGCCTTCTATCCCATGATGTTAATTTTGCCAGGAGTCTCTCTTATCAAAGGCTTTCTGAAATTCCAAATACACCATATCCACCGGCTCACCCTTTGTCTACCTGTTTATTCATACCTTCGAAAAATATAACAGATACAGATTAGTAAGACAAGATTTTAAATGACTATAGCCATGTTGGCTTTCTTCCATTAAACCATGACTATCTATATGTTCAGTAATTTTATTCTTTATAACTGCTTCTACCGTTTTGCCTGGTACTGATGTCAGGTTCACTTGTCTGTAGTTTCTCAGATCGCCTCTGGAACTTTTTTAAAAATTGGTGTTACATTGGCCATTCTCCGATCTTCAGGTACTACAGACGATTTTAATGATAGTTCACAGATTACTAATAGTAGGTCTGCAATCTCTTTTTTCAGTTCTTTCAACACCCTTGGATGTATACCATTCGGTCCTGGTGATTTACTACTCCTCCGTTTATCAAATACTTGTAATACATCTTCCCAGTTTGTCGATATTTCTTTCAATTCTTCCAATATATCACCTTTAAATACTATTTCATGCATGGGTAGCTTCCCTACATCATCTTATTTATTTATTTTCTTTTATATACCGCGCTTTTAGCAATCAGTGCGGTTTACATATAACAAAGGCAACCAACATTTTACATAGAACCAGAGATAACAATAACAAAACAATGGAACAGTTACATGGAACTGTTTTAAACAGAACAAATTAAATATAATACCTATAAATGTTATATTTACTGTTTAATGTAAATAGTTGATTTCTATTGTTCTATGTTCTATGTAAAATGTATACAAACTGTGTACATGACTGTTAACTTGTTATATGTAAACCGCCCTTGATCTCTGGAAGGGGCGGTATAAAAGAAATAGTTAAATAAATAAATAAATAAATTAAAATAAATAAATATAACTAAAAAACCAGCGGAACAGTATGATAAAATATAATCAAGCTAAATGTTCTTATTCAGTGTTCATAACTAGTATGAGGGTTGATGCGCAAGGTTGGGCAGAAATATGAGGCCTTGTTTAGGGTGGTTGGTTGTAGACTGATTGGAACAATTCTTTAGTGCCTTTCTGAAGGACGTCAAATCCGTGATGCCTCGTATTGTTGGAGGTAGGGTATTCCAGCAGGTTGGTGCAAAAAATGAAAAAGCACAGTTCTTAGTAGATTGGGTACAAGTTATTATTTTTGATGGGATGCGGAGAGAGTTTAACATGCATGACCTCCTAGTTCTGGTCTCTGGGGTCCGTTGTATCAGCTCAGCGATGGAGGTTGCAGACATGCTATTGAGAGCCTTGAAGGTCTTCAGTTAAGACTGCAGCAAAGAATTTATTCAGTCTCTCTGCTATGGCCTGTCCTCCCTTAGTGCCTCTCTTCCCATTCTATCATCCAATGGTTTAACTAAGACTCGCACAGGTTTTTTTTTGCTATGAATGTACTTGAAAAAGTTTCTATTATGTGATTTTGTATTCTCAACAAGCTTTTTTTCAAAATCTCTCTTTGCCTGCCTTATCAATGCTTTGCATGTAAATTGTTAGTGCTTATGTTTCCCATTTTCGCCATTTTGCTCCTTTTTCCTTTTCCTGAAAGATGCTTTTTTTTTTTTTAGCTTCAACAGCCTCTCTTGATTTCACATTCCTTCCACTTTTCTTGAAACATGGAATACATCTGTCTGGTCTTTCAAGATTCTACTTTTAAACAACTCCCATGCTTGATGTAAATCTTTAACCTTTGCAGCTGCTCCTCTTAGGTATTTTTTCTTTACTATTTTCCTCATTTTATTTATTTATTTATTTAGTATACACTTATATACCGCTACTTCCAGCGATCAGTAGCGGTTTGATTACATATTTGGGGGTTGTCCAATCATGACAGAAATGTTGGGGTATACACACATAGAATTGAGGGTAGAGCACAGCACACAGAAATATGGTCTTAAGGATCAGAATTTACATATTTACATTTTTACAGAGCATTCATGGTTTCATTTGCTTTATCTTGTATCCCACTGTGATTTACAACTAATTGTAGTGACATTGGAATAGATGAGTTTTTAGTTTCTTCCTGAACACAGTAATGTCTTTGATTGCTCGTAGCTCGTATGGTAGTTGGTTCCAGATGGTTGGGGCAGAGAATGAGAATGCTCGGCAGCTAGTGCTGGCTTTTACAGATCTGATATTGGTTGGAACTTGTAGCGTGTCTGAGTTGATGGTTCTCCTGTCTCTGTTGGTTAGTTGTGCACTGATAAGGGTGGAGAGTAAGGATGGGGCTAGGTTATGTATGAGTTTGAACGTGGTTATCAATGTTTTATATTGTATCCTGGCAGCAATGGGTAGCCAATGTAGCTCGATCAATACAGGTGTAATGTGATCAGCAATGCTTTTTCGCATGATGATCCTCGCCGCCACATTTTGGGCCATTTGCAGGATATTTAGCGTTTTCTTTGGCAGACCCTGTAAGATGGCGTTACAGTAGTCTAAGTGTGGCATAATGAGTGCTTGCGCAACAGACCGAAAATCACAGGGTTCGATGATATTCCGTAGGGGTTGTAGCACTCTAAGTTTGTGGAAAATGGCCTTGTTGGTTTTGCGTAGGTGCTTTTCCATCTTTAGCTTGCTGTCAAACGTGACTCCCAGATATTTGATCTCATTCTTTGTGTTGTACGTGTTGTTACACAGGGTGATTGTCGGAGGAGGTTCAAAGTTTGGTTTACTGGATATATACATCACCTTGGTTTTCTTATGGTTGATCGTCATGTTTTGCTGTAACCATCTTAACATCTCGTTCAGGCATGTTTCAAGCTGAGTATACTTTGGGTCGATTGTATCTAATTGTGTGTACAGCATAATATCATCTGCATAAATGTGGTAGTTGATATGTTTTTTGAAAATGTCACAGAGGGGCTGCATGTAAATGTTGAAAAGTAGTGCCGAGAGAGCTGATCCCTGAGGTATGCCTTGAGTTTGAGAGAATGCTTCTGCTTTTTCGCCATTGAATTGCACCTGTGGAATTCTGTTTGTTATGTAAGAGGAGAACCATTTTAGGGGGGTTCCCAAAATTCCTATTGATTCCAGCTTGTTAAGGAGGATTCCATGATGGACAGTATCAAAGGCGGCAGAGATGTCAATTAAAATGAGTATAAACATTTTCTTTTTGTCTTCAAGGCCTTTGTGGAGGTTGTTAAGCAGTGCTATTAAGAGCGTTTCGACCCCATGATTTTGTCTGAAACCATATTGCTGCTTGTCCAGGATTTCATGGTCATCCAGGTGATCTTGAAGTTGTATGAGGACTGCTTTCTCAATGATCTTTGCTAGGAAAGATATGCTGGAAATGGGGCGGTAGGATGCTGGGTCCTCTTTGTTGAGTGAGTTGTTCTTTAGGATTGGCCTTATTATAGATTTCTTGAGTTGGGTAGGCATAATTCCTTGATGTAGTGATTGGTTCACAATGTGTGAGACTTGTCGGACAATATATTTTTTTGCCGCCTTGACCCAAGCAGTTGGGCAGAGATCCAGCTGGGAAGTGGTGGTATTGATGCTTGTTATTATGTTGTTAGTCTGTTTATCATCAATATTGTGGAAATTGCTCCATGTTAGTTCTTGTTCCACATCAGTTTTCCGATATGATGCGTCCAAACAGAGAGTGGGCAAGGTTGCAGTCAGCTTGTTTGTGTAGTGGTTAGCCAGTGTTTGGGGATGGATTGAGTTATCATGGTGGTCTGCCTGGGCTGTTTTGGTTAGTGATTTCACTAGTTCAAATAGTTCACGAGGTTTATTGATAGCTTTAATAGGTTGGTGTGGTACGTCCTTTTAGCAGCGTTTACCTCTTCTTTGTATTTCGAGAGGAGATTGAGGTACTCAGTCTTGTGTTCGATGGATTTGATACGTCTCCAGTTTTTTTCAAGCTTTCTGAGTTCCCTCTTCATTTTGGTCAGTGTTTCTGTGTACCAGGGTTCAGATTGGGGTTTGGTTGGGTTCGAGGTAGTGTTCCATTTTGGGTTCGCTGCAGCCTGAATTCCAGTGTCCCAGCTGTTTGTTATTGCATCGAGGTCCGTGCTTTCCAGGTCTACGTGCGTCTTAATGTTACTTATAAGACATTCCAGGTTTAGTTTGTTGAATCTTCTTTGTTGGTGTATTACTCTTTGTGCTTTCGCATCCTTTGGTAAAGAAGGTAGTTTTATCCGTATATCGATTTGGTGGTGGTCGGACCATGGTACTGGATTGATCTTTATAAAGGGTTTCTCTTCGTTGCTCTGTTTAATTGTGGGAGTGAAGACCATGTCCAGCATATGGCCCTTGTCATGGGTGGCCTCATTTATTAGTTGTTGATACCCTAGTTGGGTCATGGCTTCCAGGAATGTAATTGCGTGAGAGGCTGGTGTTGACGCTAGATTTAGGTCTCCTAAGATGATTTGGAATTTCTTTGGTTGTGTTGAGGAAATGTTTTCTAGTGCTGAGGCAAGTATTTCATGGTGCTGCGAGGGGGATCTGTATATCAGGCAGATGGATAAAGCTGGGTTTTCCACTTTAAGCAGGTCGATGTCTATATTTGAGTTCAGGTACGTGCTTGAGAGTTGCAGGTTGGTCTCAGCTATTTTTATCATACTCTCCCTTTTGAAAGATAAAAGGTAGTACTGTGGATTTCCTTGCTGTCCTCCTTCCATTTCTTAAATCAATCCTGATCATAATATGATCACTATTACCAAGTGGCCCCAATACCCATAACTCTTGCACCAGGTCCTGTGTTCCACTAAATAGTAGGTCCAGAATAGCTTTACCTCTTGTCTGTTCATGAAACAGTCATTTATTTCATCTAGAAACTTCATCTCCCTAGCATGTCGAAGTTACATTGACCCAATCAATACGGGTGTAATTGAAATCACCCATTATTACTGTGTTGTAACTTTTGTTAGTTTCCCTGATTTCTCATTCTTCTCAGGCAGCTGGTAGAACACCGCCCCGCCCCGCCCCCCCGCTATCGCCTTCCCCTTTTCACATGGAATTTCTATCAATAGAGATTATACAGTGTATTTTTTATGCAACACTTTAATCCTGAGACTCAATATCGTCTCTAGCATTCAGCCCTAACCTTCCCCAATTTGATCTACCCTATCATTGAGATATAGCTTGTACCCAGGTATCATTGTCCAATTGGTGGTCCACCTTCCACCAGGTCTGAGATGCCAGTCACTTTTAACCTCTCTTTTAGTGGTATATATTCTAGCTCTCCCATTTTATATTTTAAGTTCTAACATTTGTATACAGACATTGTACTTTATTCATATTAATCTGTTTATCAGTTGATGGATGATTTGGAACCCTTTAGCTCAGTACTTAAGGGCATTTGGATTACTTTCATCTATCGCCAGGAACAAGCAGGAAGTCAGTCCTCACATATGGGTGATGGAGCCAACGAAAACCATATGGGTCATTTCCCCAATTTTCAAAGAAAGCCTTTGGAAATACTACAATGCATGTGTGGTCCCCTTCCTGCCCAAGTGTGCCATCTTGCTCAGTCTGCTTTTTTCTTCAGAGCCCAGCAGACTCATGTACTGTTTCCTCTGAAAAATTCCTTAAAAATTATCCTTTCAGATGAGTTTTTCCTGGTTTGCGTACCGGTTTCTCTTCCCATCTCGAGCCAGCGCTGTGCTTGGCTCCTTTATCTTTTTTCATCGAGGCTTGCCTTGACCGATGTTTGCACCCTTTTTCGCCCAGGGGTCATCAACCCTGTCTGGGTGTGAGCCACCCTGTCTCCTAGTGGCTTTAAAAAGTGTGATCATTGCAGTCAACTTATGTCTGTCACAGACACCCACAACTGCTGCTTGCACTGCCTTGGCCTGGATCACAACAGTACCTCCTTTGACATGTATCAGGCCATGACCTCTCGGACCAATAAGAAAAGGTCGGAGTTGCAGGAGGAGATGTTCCCATGGTCTGGCTCTGTTCTGGCTTCCCCAATGCTGAGCACAAAGCAGAGCACCTCCTGTGAAGCCTGAGTGTTTTCGGAGTCCTGCGGCAGCAACTCTTCCGGAAAGACGCCGGACCCTGGCAAGAAAAAGAAAAAATTCTCGAAGCCAGTCGAAGTTCCACCAGGGAAGCCCAGTGAAATCCTGCGGCGGGAATCAGGCGACTCCAAGCAGTGCCCCCCTAAGGTCTTTAGGAAGGAGTCCTTGGCTGGCGGTGACTGCACAAGGCTCCCTGAAGCCATGGTCCTCTATCAGGACGTGCTCGCCAAAGCACCGGGCCCAAAATCCTTCAGTGCCCGTGCCAAAAGCTGCAGTCTTCTGGCATCAAGGCCAGAATGGGGGTCCTAGAACAGAATATATCTGCCATCCTGACCATGCAGCAGGCGATGTCAGGTTCTTCCACATTATCTGCCCTGACAACCAGGCCCCAGACTGCGGTGGCATCCCCAGGCATCAAGCCAGGCCTCAGGCTAGCCCTTGGCACTGATCAAGGTCCCAGTCCTGATCCTTGGGTGTCTGATCCTTCCCATTAATTTCCAGGAGTCTCACCTGACATGTCGGGGGATATCGATTCCCCGATGCAGGCCTCTGTGGGATCTGAGCCTCTGACTTCTTGATGCCCTTGAATTCAGACTGAGAAACAGACGTTGAGACCTCCCCTGAGACCTCTCAACACAGAGACATTTCCTCAGAGCAGTCTCCCCCGGAACTCCAATGCCATTACCCACCTGAGGACGTAGCATTCCACGACTTCGTCTGGGGTATGGCCCGAGCCCTCTCTGTCCCCACCAAGGAGGACTCGTGTACCGAAGAGCTAGTGATCCCTCATTAAGAGTCTCCATCAAAGGAGGCTCTATTGGTGCCGGTGCAACCCATACTCAAACGGCTGCTCTTACAGATGTGGGAGAGCCTGGCATCGGTGCTGGTGGTCAGCCGACTCCTCGATGTCATCTACCACGTCAAGAGGCTTCCAGAAGCCCCAACTTCCCAAAAGTTCCATGGTGGTGGAGTCCTCAATGCAAAAGCTCAAGATCCAGAAGACTTATTTGTTTTGTACCCCTGGGTAGAAAGGCCAGAGCCCTCAACACCTTGGGGCGTAAGTGCTTCCAAGGATCCATATGCTGGGCTGCTAGATACAAACCTATGAGCTCTACATAGGGATGTATCTTAAGAGCCTCATCCAGAAGCTTGCTGCCTTCTCAGCAGGACTCGCTGAGGAAACCCTGCAACTGTTCCTGACCTTGGTGGCTACTATGCGTGACTGCTCCAAGTTCCTGTCCCAGGTCATCTACGATGGGTTCAAGGATGCAGTCTGGGCATCAGCCGAAGGCATCGGTGCTTGGCACCAGGCCTAGCTGCAGACCTTGAGCAATGGGTCCAGGAAAGGCTGCTGGATATCCTCTGCACCGGGGAGAATCTATTTGGGAAACCTATGGCGAACAAGGCAGCCGAGATCGAGGCAGAGGTGGTGACCAGACAAAGACTCTCAAAGAAGACCTCTACCCTTCAACGTAAGAAAACCTAGGGGAAAAGGAAAGTTTCTCAAAGAGAAAGGACCCTTTCCATCAGTCACTTCTACCAAGTCTTTCCAAGTCAGCAGCACCAGGGACTCCAACCCAAAGGCCAGGGACACCAATCCAGGAAACGAAAGGCTCCCAAACCAGACACCAGCTCCAGCTCAACCAAGCTTTTGACTCCCAGAGTAGGGCCTTCATTCCCCTGGGAGACCCTCACCAGCCCACAGCAGGCTGCATGGCACTCTTTGCCCACAGGTGACCCAAGGGTCACCTCGGACCAGTGGGTGTTCCAGGTGGTGAAGGAGGGTTACCACCTCCACTTCCAGCTGCCACCTCTGGAGCATTTTTCAGGAGAACCAGTGTGACCTCTCCTTCAACAGACCCACTTGTTCTCAGAACTAGCAGATCTACTAAGAGACAGGGCAGTAGAGCCTGTTCCCCCACACATCTGGGGCAAGGGCTTCTACTCAAAGTACTTTCTTGTCCTCAAAAGAACCAGGGGACTCAAGCCCATCCTGGACCTCCGAGACCTGAACAAGTTCCTGGTGAGGGAGAAGTTCAAAATGCTCTCCCTTGGGACACTGCTGTCCTACCTCCACTAGGGAGACTGTCTTTGCTCCTTGAACCTAAAGGATGCCTACACACACATCCTGGTCCACCCATCTCACTGGCAATACCTGAGATTCATGGTATGGGGAGGCCACTACCAATACAGGGTTACTTCCCTTCGGCCTCACCGCCTCGCCAAGCATGTTCACAAAGTGCCTAGCAGTGGTAGCCGCCCATCCGTGCCTAAAAGGGGTGTTTGTCTTACCTTACTTGGATAAGTGGCACATCAGGTGCGGCACAGCCAGAGGACAGTCAGGGCATGGAATGTACCATCCTCCTCCTGCAGCCCCTAGTGTTCTCATCAACTACTCCAAATCACACCTCTAAGACCTAGAGTTCATCAGTGCTCAGCTAGATATGGTGCGGGCCAGAGCTCTCCTCCTTCAGGATAGGGCAGAATGCCTCAAACAGCAGACAGGGGAGGTCCAACACCACAAAATGGTGCCAGCTTGCCTTCTCCTCCACCTGCTGGGACACATGGCCTCCATGATCCATGTCACACCCATAGCCCACCTGCACATGCGGACAGCCCAGTGATGCGGGCTTTCTCATTGAACCCAGGCCACGGGCAGACTCCAGGACAGGGTCAGTCTCCCGCCAGCTGGTGAGATCCCTCGACTGGTGGAAGAATCTGGGCCTCCTTCGGGGAGGGATGCCCTTCCAGGCACCCCCATCGCAGGGGACTCTGACCACAGATGACTCCAGGGATGGGGAGTTCACCACACTCAAGGTTGCTGGTCCAGGGAGGAGTCTCTGTTACATATCAACCTCCTAAAGCTCCGGGCAGTAGCCCTCACCCTACATTCTTTCCCACTTCGTCTTGCGGAACAGGCCTGTGCAGGTCGACAGACAGACAACCAGGTCACAATGTTTTATATAAACAAGCAGAGTGGCACGGGCTCGTACTCCTTCTGCCAGGAGGCTGTAGCCCTCCTCTGCATTACAGTGCACAACAGCATGCTTCTGCGAGCAATCTACCTCCCGGGACAGGACAAACTACCTGGCAGACTCAGCAGAGTCCTGTGCCCTCATGAATGGCATCTCGACCTTGCAGTGGTGAATAAGCTCTTCCACCTTTGGAGCTGGCCTAAAATGGACCTCTTCGCCTCTCCAGACAATGTGCAGTTGGCCCACTTCTGCTCCAGGTAGCAGCACCCAAAGAGGGTAACAGCAGATGCGTTCCTAATCTCATGGTCCGAGGGATCGCTGTATGCATTCCCACCGACTCCCCTGGTCACCAAGACTGTGTTCAAAATTCAGAACGAGAGGGCATTGGTGATAAGGATCACCCCCAGGGGGCCAAGGCAACCCTGGTTCCACTACTGCTCTCGATGGTGGTAACACTCTCAGTACCCCTGGGGTTGAGCCCTGGACCTCCTGACCCAGGAGGAGGACTCCCTTATGCACCCCAATGTGGGGTCATTGACTCAGCCTGGCTGCTGAGAGAGTAGCCTTAGCCCCACTCAACTTACAAGACATTGAGGAGATCCTGCTAACCTCCAGGAAGCACACAAGTAGCACTTATGCCTTTAAGTGACGCAGGTTCACCCAGTGGTATACAGATAGGAAGGAGAACCCTTTCTCTTGCCACGTCCAGTTGGTACTCCAGTACTTAGTACAGGGCTGAAATCTAACTCCAGGTGCATCTGAGCACCATAGTCGCTCACCACCATCCAGTAGGGGGGAAAGCCCTTATCCAGCCAGCTCCTGGTCTCCCGATTCCTACAGGGCCTTCTGCTTTCTAAGCCCCCAGTCTGCCTTCCAGCGGAAGAATGGGACCTCAATGTGGTGCACTCCCAGCTAACTAATCTACTTTTCGAGACACTGGCCACTTGCCACCTCAGGAACCTATCCTGGAAGGTGGCCTTCTTGGTGGCCCTGACTTCAGCTCGCAGAGTCAGCAAGCTTGAAGTGCTGGTGGCGAATTCCCCATACACCAGATTCTTCAAGAATAGGGTGGCGCCCTGCACTCACCCTAAGTTCCTCCCGAAGGTGGTATCCGTGTTTCACCTCAACCAGGAGGTGGTACGCCCCACTTTTTACCCATGGTTTCATGATGGTAGGGAGGAGCTCATACTCCACACACTGGACTATAAACAAGCCCTATCCTATCTGCAGTGGACCCAGGCCCACCGCAACACACCTCAGCTTTGTGTGTCTTATAACCACAGCAGACTGGGACTCCCTGTAACCAGACATACCCTATTCTCTTGGGTGGCAGACAGCATTGCCCACGTCTATACGTGGTAAAAACAAAAAAAGGCAAAAAAGAAAAACCCAGAGAGCAGGGCTGAAGCAGAGGCAGGAAGAGGACCGGCAAGGGCCGGAAGAGCATAAACCGGATGGAAACAGAGAGAAACTTTTTCCGGTGATGAGACATGTCCGAAGGGCTCTGTGGTAAAAGGAAGACTGAGTAAGATGGCACCTTTGGGAGGGAAGGGGACCACAAATGCGTGGTAGCATTCCCAAAGGCTTTCTTTGAAAGTTGGGGAAGTGCTCTGTGCAAGCTCTGACGGTGCTAACATCACTCATATGTGAGGACTGACTTCCTGCTTATTCCTGGAGAAACGAACAACCCACACTATGGTTACATGATGCAAGGTTCCACATTACGAACTACCACCCAGGAAAAAGATTTAGGTATCATCGTGGATATTATGTTGAAACCCTCTGCCCAGTGTGCAGCAGCGGCAGACAAGAAAGCAAATAGAAACTAGGAATCATAAGGAAAGGAATGGAGAATAAAGCATAGTTACTCACTAATAACAGGGGTTCTCCAGGGACAGCAGGAATCAGTCCACACTTATGGGTGATGTTGGCACAGACAGAGCCCGCGCAGAGCTAATCCCCAGCTTTCAAAGAAAGCCTTTGGGATTGCTGCCACGCATGCATGGTCCTCTTCCTGCCCAAAAGGTGCCATCTTGCTCAGTCAGGTCCCAAAGCTAGAGCCCTAACTAAGCAGATGGTAAGAGCAGGATAAAAAAATTGCAACTCTTCAGGTGGGAGGGTAGTGAGGACTGATACCTGCTGTCCCTGAAGAACCTATTACAGGTGAGTAACTACGCTTTCTCCAGAAAACAAGCAGGAAGTCAGTCCTCACTTATGGGATTCCCCAGATACAGGCTACCGAACCTGTAACCCAAAAACACCTCCGTGAGGCAGTGAGCAGAAGCCGATGTCTGAAGGAAGCCAGAGTCCTCGGGCCTTCGGGGTAAACTCTCAGTAGCCGCAGAAGAAGGGTCAGAGGGCAGGAGTTGCTTATACTCCGAACAGACTACGGAATACGGCCTGGCCAAAGGCGCTGTCCCAGCGGGACTCCCTCTCCAGGCAGTAGTGCGAAGCAAAGGTATTTGCTGAATACCAGGTCGCAGCCCAGCAGATGTCTGTCAGAGGCACTGAGCACAGTGAATCCACCAACGCCACTTTGGTGGGTTGCTGTGCACGGTGACCAGACGATCCAGCAGGGCGCCCACTTTTGCCTGGGCAAAGGCGATGCAGTCCGCCACCCAGATGGACAGGGTGCACTTGGTGACTGCCAGCCCCAGGCGGTTGGGATCGTAGGCAATGAAGGGCCAGTCAAACTTGCGATGACCCTGTGTGCGCTGCAGGTAGAAGGCGACAGCACTCTTGCAGTCGAGCGTATGCAGGACCTTCAAATCCTGGTCGGCGTGAGGTCTCAAGAATTAAGTCAGCAAGACCATCTCCTGATTAAGGTGGAAATCCGAGACAACCTTCGGTAGGAACTTAGGGTGGGTGCAAAGAACCACCCTGTTCCTATAAAACCTGGTGTAGGGAGCTTCGGCCATGAGAGCCTGAAGTTCGCTGACTCGGCGCGCCAAAGTCAGTGCCATCAGAGAACACAGCTCCAGGTTGTGGTCAGCCCTCAGACACCGTAGATAACAATTGTCGGTGTCTGAACGACATATTTTTGGAGCATCTGTCACATTTCTTGGAGCCAGTGGCTATGGGGGCAAAAAGGGGCAATGCAAGGTCGAAAGCCCTCGAGGCTAGCAGTTGGAGAAAAAAAGGGAGTAAAAAGGGCCCGAAAGGGAGGACACTAAAAGAGTGAAAAAAGGGAATCCCCTAGCCAACAGCCGGAGCAGGAGCAGGAGCAGAGGCAAAGGGGAGGATGGATGAGGACCGGAGCTACCAGAAAATAGGCCAAAAGGCCGAAAACAAAAAAAACTTTCCGAGGAATGAGGACATATGTCCTAAGGGCTCTGAGGAAAAAGGGAGACTGAGCAAGATGGCACCTTTGGGCAGGAAGAGGACCACACATGCATGGCAGCAATCCCAAAGGCTTTCTTTGAAAGATGGGGAATTGCTCCACGCGGGCTCCGTCGGTGCCATCACCCTTAAGTGAGGACCGACTTCCTGCTTGTTCCTGGAGAAAACAAAAGATATTAATGTGACCGCACCTTGAATATTGTGTGCAATTTTGGTCGCCATATCTTAAAAAGGATATAGCGAAATTAGGAAAGGTAGAGAGAAAAGCCACCAAAATGTTAAAAAGGATGGAAGAATACCTCTGAGAAAAGGCTTAAAAGTTTAGGCTTTTCAACTTGGAAAAGAGATGGCTGAGGAGAGGTATGATAGAGGTCTATAAATTAAAAGATGGAAAGGAACAGGTAAACGTAGATTACTTGTTTACCCCATCAAAAAGTAGAAAGGTTAGGGGACACGCAATGAAGCAACAACATAACCCAATTAAAAATAATAAGAGAAAATAAATTTCATAACGTGTAGTCAAACTCTGGAATTCGTTACCGGAGAATGCAGTAAAAGCTGTTAGTGTAACTGGGTTTATCTTTATTCATACATAGATATATTGCCCAAGCTAAAACATCAGGATGGTTTACAATAGGATGACATAGTCACCTAAGGTCAGAAAGTGAAAGAACACCATCGATAGACAGGATAGGAAAGAGATTATATAGCGGGGAGAAAGTGGAGTTACTCACCTGTAACAGGTGATCTCCGGGAACAGCAGGAATTTAGTCTTCACATATGGGTATCGTCGGTACCGACGGAGCCTGCGCAGGAACGCTCCCCAGCGTCCAATAGAAACGCTTTTGGGAGCATCCCTCAGCACATGCACGCTGCCTTCCCGCCTTTCCAACTGTGCCTCTTCAGTTAAGTTTGTAGCTGAGTGAAAGGATAGAGGGAGAGAAGAAAGAGAGAGATAGAGAGACAACTCCTAGGGGAGGTGGGTGGGTTGTGAAGCCTAAATTCCTGCTGTTCCCGGAGATCACCTGTTACAGGTGAGTAACTACGCTATCTCCAGGAACAAGCAGGAATGTAGTCTTCACATATGGGGACTCCCTAGCTGAAGATGCCAGGGAGATGACCCCAGGAAGCTGCCACCTATGGTGAGGTGGGCCATGCTTCCTCCCATGGATCTCTGGCATCCCACCAGAGTTGGTGGGTAGGAGTTGTATTAGGTTTGAAAGAGATTTTGAAGAACAGCCTGGCCAAAGAAGGCATCCTGATGGGAGGATTTATCTAGGCAGTAGTGGGCTGTAAAGGTATGTACCGAAGCCCAGGTGGCTGCTCGACAAATGTCATCAATAGACACAGAGTGAAGGTTAGCCATAGAGGCTGACATAGCTCTCACATTATGAGCTGTGACATGGCCTTGAAGAGGAAGACTCTTACTCTCATAAGTAAAGGATATGCACTGTGCAATCCATTTGGATAAAGTCCTCTTGGAGACTAGAAGTCCCAAATGACTAGAATCAAAAGCAATAAAAAGTTGAGAAGACTTTCTATGCTGCTGTGTTCTTTGTAGATAAAAAGCTAAGGCTCTTTTACAGTCCAAAGTGTGAAGGTTCTTCTCTGCATTAGAGGCATGAGACCTCGGAAAGAATACAGGAAGATAACTCACTTGATTTAAATGAAAAGGCGAGACCACCTTTGGCATAAAGTGTGGATGAGTTCTGAGGACAACCTTATCATGATGAAACCTAGTGTAAGGAGGATCAGCCACTAAGGCTTGCAATTCACTAATGCGACGTGCAGAGGTGATTGCAATTAGAAAGATGACCTTCCAGGACAAAATCTTTAGGGTAGTAGTGTCTAAAGGTTCAAAAGGCGGTTTCATGAGCTGCCCAAGAATTAGATTTAAATCCCACGCCACCGGTGGTGGTTTGACGGGAGGTTTTGTCAAAAGATCTCTCATAAATCTGGATATGAGAGGATGAGAGGAAATTGGTTGTCCATTTAGAGGCTTATAGGAAGCTGTAATTGCGCTAAGATGGACTCTTACTGAATTGGTCTTTAGACCAGAATTTGATAAATGAAGTAGATACTCTAGTATCGACTCCAAAGGTATCACCAGGGGGTTTAAACCCTTCTGGGAACACCATATAGTGAAACGTTTCCACTTAAAGACGTAAGATAGTCTTGTAGAAGGTTTTCTAGAAGCTTGAAGGATATCCTTTACCTGTTGGGAAAGGTTGAGATCTTGAAGATTTACGCTCTCAGCAACCAGGCCGTGAGATGCACGGACTGGGGATTCGAGTGCCATAGCGTCCTGCTCTCCTGGGAAAGGAGATCTGGAGCACAGCCTAACTCCAGAGGTACAGCTTGAGAGAGATGTAGAAGCAGGGGATACCACGTTTGGCGTGGCCACCGTGGCGCTATGAGGATCATTCGACCTCTGTCTCTCTGAAGCTTGAAAAGTGTTTTGCGGATGAGGGGAATGGGTGGGAAGGCATAGAGGAAAGTCCTGACCCCAGTGAAGGAGGAAGGCATCCCTTGCCTGGCAATTGTGAGCCAGAAACGTGGAACAGAACCGGGGAAGTTTGGCATTCAGTGGACTTGCAAAGAGGTCTATGTCTGGAGTCCCCCAGATGTGAAATATTTGTGTCACTTGGTCTGGGTGGAGAGACCATTCGTGAGGCAGCAATACTCGGCTGAGTGTCTGCCCAAGGTTTTGAATGCCTGGAAGATATACCACGAGAAGGTGGACTTGATGCTCTCTGGCGAGGGCCCAAAGTCATAAAGCTTTGTTGCATAACGACAAAGAGCCTGTTCTGCCCTGCTTGCTCACATAGAACATGGCTACTTGATTGTCCGTTTGGAATAGGTCTGTCTTGTAGCTGAGTTGGGCATGGAATACTCGAAGAGCTAAACAGATTCCTCTTAATTCCAGGAGGTTTATGTGAAGACAAGCCTCCTGTGGAGTCCAGGTGCCCTGGTAGAGAGATGATGCAGGTGTGCTCCCCAACCCACCTGTGATGCATCTGTTAGGGTGACCTGGAATAGGGGTTGCTGGAAAGGAGACCCCACTGAAAGATTCTCCAGTGATTGCCACCATTGAAGGGACAAGATCAGCCGATGAGAGTTTGCTATCTTGTCTGACAAAAGTCCTGTGCCTTGTGTCCACTGTGTGGATAGAGTCCACTGGGCTGCTCGCATGTGCAGGCGAGCAGAGGGAATTACATGGATTATGGATGCCATGTGTCCCAGTAACTGTAGCAGTTCGAGCAGTTAGGGAGGATTTCCCCGCTGCTTGAGAAGCTAGTTGCACTATGTGAAGACACCGCGCCTGTGGAAAGAAACCCCTTGACTGTCTGATAGCTAGACAGGCTCCTATGAACTCCAGAGACTGGGAAGGAACAAGTTGGGATTTTGGGAAATTTATTACCAATCCCAAATATTGGAAGATTCGCATTGGGCGAGACAGTGCAGAGCTGGCCTCTGCAACCGTGGGGGCTCGAATGAGCCAGTCTTCCAAGTAAAAGAAGACGAAAATCCCTAGGGTTCGCAGGAATGCAGCTACTACTGCCATGCATTTCGTGAATACTCTTGGTGCGGAAGCCAGACCAAAGGGAAGAACCCTGTATTGGAAGTGTTTTCCCTTGAAAAGGAATCGTAAGAACTTCCTGTGATCTGGATGGATCAGAATGTGAGTATATGCATCCTTTAAGTCTAGAGAGCAAAGCCAGTCCTGACTTTGAAGGTATGGCAGAAGAGTTCCTAGAGAAATCATTTTGAACTTCTCTCCAGAACAGGTATTTGTTTAATTCTCTAAGGTCTAGAATTTATTTATTTATTTATTTACATTCTTTTTTATACCGTGCTATTCAACATCAGTGCGGTTTACATGAAACAGGGAACTACACAGTGCAGCAAGCTGTACTGCGTTTACACAGAACAGGTACTAGAAACTTGGATAACGTTGGGGTAACTATTTACATACAGGCATCACGTCAAGACATGTTAATCAGTAATCCTTTGTCATGTATAGCTTGCTGGGAGTGTTGCTGTGGCTGTACTCGCTGGGGGGGGTGGCTGCTTGACATACTGTCATCCGGGTAGTATTTGAGGAAGAGGAGGTGCTTAAGTGCCTTCCTAAACTGGATTAGCTCAGGGATAGCCCGGATACCAGGTGGGAGAGCATTCCAGCATCTCAGTGCGCAGAATCTGAAGGCCCTGCTTGCTGTTGCCTGGGTACATTGGGTTAAAGCCTTCTAGGGTATTGACTGCTGCAGATCTTCTGGATCTATTTGGGGAGATGGTGTGGATAAGTTCCGTGAGTGAGGTGGAGGAGAGCCCATTAATGGCCTTGAATGTCAGTAGTAGGGTTTTGAAAGATAGCCTGGCTTGTATAGGGAGCCAGTGGAGGTGTTTGAGGATGGGCGTCACAAGGTCGCTCCTTGAGACCCCGTGTACAACTCTTGCCGCGGCATTCATCGCAAGCTGGAGCGGGTTCAGAGTGGATTGTGTGAGCCCTTGTAGGATTGCATTTGCATAATCGAAGTGCGGTATAATCAATGCTTGATAAATTGTCCGGAAGTCATCAGGCTCTAGCAGGGAGCGTAGATGTCTGAGTGTTCGAATCTTGTGGTAGACTGCTCTTATCGTGTTGCTTATGTGCTCCTTCAAATCCAGGCGTTGGTCTAAAGTGACACCAAGGTATCGGATTGAGGATTTGGTTTGTAGTTCTGCTTTCTTAACTTTTAAATGAGGAGGCGGGGTGAAGTTTTGGTTCCTCGTAATGAAGAGGACCTCAGTTTTCTTGTGTTGAATCCGGAGGTTTTGGGTTGGGAGCCAGTCGGATACTGCGCTGAAACAGTCTGTCAGTGGGGGGAGGTCCAGTTTTTCCGTTGAGAACGGCATGTAGAGCAGTATATCAGCATATATCAAGCAGTCGACATTGAGAGATCGGATGAGATTACAAATGGGCTGCATGTATATGTTGAACATCAGGGCTGAGAGGGAGGATCCTTGCGGAACGCAAGGATATAGGTTGATTCAAGGCCTGTAAATGCTCTGCGCTCAGGTGCGGTAAAACACACCCCGCCAAAAATTCCTTGCCCTCCGACTCTGTCCCCGTCTCCTGCATAAAGCTGTCGAAAATAATCAGAAAAAACCCTTTCTATACCCTCCGCATCCCTGCAAAGGGACCCATCCAGATGCCTAATAACCCCAATGTGGCGCGACCCCCCCGCTGGCCTCACCAAAGACGACAACAACCTCCCCGCCCGATTCCCATGCTGGTACAATTGATACCGATAATACAGCATGGATTTCTGGGCACGCTGGTGAAGGAGCATCTCCAAATCTGTCTGAACTTCCTTCAAATGGCGCTTGTTCCCCTCTGTCCTGTTCGCCGCCACCTGTCTCCGCGCCTTGCCCAGTTCACGTTCCAAAAATAGAATTCTCTGGTTGGACAAGTTCCTGGAGGAAAGGTCCATAAACCATTATTAAGAAGTGACCTTAGATATCAATGCTTGACCCAGTACAAGCATTGTGGAACTTGTGTCTCTTGGGGAAACTGCTAGGTACATATAACCTAGATTGGCCACTGTTGGAAACAGAATACTGGGCTTGATGGACCTTGGTCTGACCCAGTATGGCATATCTTATGTTCTTATGTTCTTAACGCCCTGCCTCTGGTGGAACAGTTCTGATGATGAGGCCCCGACTCGTACGTGCTGCCACCTGTTAGACAGGCATGATTTGCACCATTCTAGTGCTGTGTCACAAATACCCATCTCCTTTAGTCGCCTCAGGAGAAGTTCGGGTCTGTGTCCTCCTGTTATCTTTGGAATAAGAAAATAGGGGGAGTAGAACCCTGTACCCTGCTGGAGAATGGGTACCTCCTCTATTGCCCCTTGGGCAAGAAGTGTTGATATCTCGTGATCCAGATTGTCTGCAGATGTCTGGGAATTGAACTGCCTTAAGATTGTAGGAGGGGGCATGCTGTGAAAATGAAGCCTGTACCCCTAGTCCAATTTTCTGCTGTTATTTGGTGCCATCTGTTGGCAAAATGACACAGCCTGCCTGGAATATTTAGGGATTCTAGACCCCTCAGAGGCAGGAAAGCCAAGCTCTCTAGGAAGGAGTCAAAGCACTTGAGAGGGCTGAACCTGCGGAGCTGGTTGAGCTTTCGGGCCTTTTGGCTTCTTCTGTGTTTGAATTGCTGTTGTCCCTTTTGGGCAACTTGACTTTGAGCTTGGCTTTGCTGGGTATAGAATGGATAAAACTTCCTCTTATTGCTGAAAGAGGGTTTCTTATAGGGTTTCTTTCTGGCTGGAGTGGCTGTAGATTTTGACAATCTATCTAAGGTGATATTGTCAGCATCTATCTTATTAGCCTTTTCCTGCCAATTTTTGCCAAAGAGATTTTCTCCTGTGCAAGGGATGTTGCCTAATTTATCCTGTACCCGAATCTCCAAGTCGGATTTATTTATTTATTTTATTTATTTATTTATTTACATTCTCTTATATACCGCACTATTCTTCATCAGTGCGGTTTACATTGAACAAACTGAAATTACATTGAACAGGGCATTATAACTTGGAGATAACTATTTTACAGGGAACATGGGCTATGGAGGGTTAAGTGGCTTGCCCAAGACCACAAGGAGCACCTGTGGGACTAGAAACCCCAGTCCTTCGGCCCAAGGTTGCTGTCCTCTAGTGGGATGCCTGAAGCCAGGCAATCTGTCGTGCACCAATGGCAATAGCAGAGGTTCTGCTGATGCATTCAAAGCAGTCAAAGGCTGCACGATTGACAAACTTGGAGACATTTTGAGTATGCCTGACAAGCGTAATGTCTGTCATTTGGGAGGAGTGGGCTCATAAGCTCCAAATCTCCTGTGACCTCCTTGAGGAACATACCCATATATAAGATATATGAGCTGATCCTAGCTGAAAGCATGGAAGCTTGAAAGGTTCGATGCCCAAAAGCATCAAGAGTCCTGCATTCACGATCTGGAGGATTGGATGCATGTCTCTTTGCACTTTTCATCCTACGCATGGCTGACTCCACTACCATGGAATGGTGTGGCAGCTGAGTCTTTTGAAATCCAAGACATGGTGGAACTCGATACATGGTATCAAGCCTCCTAGAATGAGGAGATGTGGTCAAAGGTGTCTCCCACATTCTGAGCATCAAATCATGAAGGATTTCATGAATGGGCTGAGTGGCTGCCTCCTTTGGAGCTTTAGGATATTGGAGAATTTCCAATTCCTTTTCTCAAGTTTCCTTTTCAGGAGCTACCATGATTGAAAGGCCTTTGGCAACATCACGAATAAAATCCTGAAAGGACATGTCCGCTGGAGGCGACATTCTGCGTTGGGAAGAAGAATCTTCCGGGAGAAAAACTCTGGTACCAGCAGAATTATCAGAGTCATCGGAATTGGAGGATTCGAAGTATCTCTGATCACGATGTTCATGTAAGGCACGGTCCCGGTATCGATCGAAGTCAGTACCGAGTTGATCCGGTACCGATCTTTCGATGCCAGGCAAAGACGGCATGGGAAGAATTCCTACCGGGGCTGGTACCGTCAGTGCTGGTACTGGTATCTGTGCCAGTACCGGCATCGGTACCAGTGTCGGTAGCGGTGCCCGTTGAACTATCGGTGTCAACGGTATCGGAGCTGTAAGGAGAGCTGCAATACTGCACTCGATAGTGAGGAATCTCTGGTCTATCGACGGTGCCGATGCCTGGGTGTCGGTACCGATGAAGGCGGCCGGGACCTCTGAGCATGGCACCAGTACTTCTGTCGAGGCCGAGGCCTCGAGAACATCCTGGAACCCCGTTGATGCTTTGGAGGCCGAAGCCTCCCGCCGGGGCTATTTTGCCAGTGTGGTTCCCTCAAGGGCAATGCCAATGGCCTCTCGATGCTTTGCAGGAGAGCTACCCTTTGAGGACCGGCTTTTATGTTTAGTTACCTGAGATCCATGGGAGGAAGAGGCAGCTCTTGAAGATGTTGATGCAATGGACCTGGCATCCGAAGAAAAGAGGGTACCGAGCTTTGCAGCCCGGTTCTGTCTTCCTCTTTTAGTCATTCCCATACAAGAGAGACACTCAGATGGAGAATGGTCAGGGCCTAAACATTTAAGACACCAGTCATGGGTGTCGGTGACGGAAAAGGTATCGCCACACTTAGTGCATTTTTTTTTTTAAACCACTAGCTGGTTTTTCCATCTTTAAGGAAAAAATGGGGCCTAGTGCCCAAAATGGCGCCTAGCACCGAAAAAGAAAGTTTCCGTAGAGAAACAATTCAGAATTTTTTTTTTTTTTTTAAGAAGAAAAAGAAAGAAAAGAACCAGCGGTACCGGTAGGCGTCGTGCGGAGGCAAGCACGACCACAAGAAAACAAGACTAAAGAAGAAATTTTCTGCGGTGACAGGGCATGAGTCCTATCGGCTCCGCGGAAAACGAAGAACTGAAGAGGGACAGTTGGAAAGGCGGGAAGGCAGCGCGCATGTGCTGAGGGATGCTCCCAAAAACGTTCCTATTGGACGCTGGGGAGCGTTCCCGCGCAGGCTCTGTCGGTACCGATGATACCCATATGTGAAGACTACATTCCAGCTTGTTCCTTGAGATAAGCATTTAGGAGTAGACAGAAAAGGGGGGGGGGGAGAAGTTACATCAGGACTGTGGAAGAGGTAAATCAAAGGCAACATGAAAGAGGTGAGTTTTTAATAGGGCCTTGAAGTTCTCAAAGGGGCATTCTGAGTGCAATGCGCTAGGGAGAAAGATCCAGAGTGAAGGACCTAGGAAGAAAAAGGCACAGCTGGATATGAACAGATCACAGACGGTTGGGATTGTGAAAGCGGATAAGATCAAACAGATATAGGGGAGTACTTCTACTACTGAAAATGTGTATAGAACTACAAGACGTACGCAGCACTGCACAGACACATGTAAATGATGGTCCCTGCTCATCAGAGCTTACAATCTAGTCAAGACAAACACAGTAGCTGTAGACATGGGATAAAGCTAGGGGGAATAGTAAGGAAACACAAAGGATTCAGTCAAGATCCAAAAGCGGCAGCAAAGAGGTGAGTTTTCAGTCTGGATTTGAAAAGGGTCAGAGAAGGTGCCTGACGTACAGACTCAGGTAGCTTGTTCCAGGCATAAGGAGCAGCAAGCTGAAAGGAGCGACGTCTGGAGTTAGCAATAGAAGAGACCGACCGACGCAATTTGCCAGAAGAGCGAAGTTCCTGAAGAGGGGTGTAGAGAGAGATAAGAGAGGAAAGGTAGTGAGGAGCTGCAGAGTGAATGTGCTTATAGGTCAGCAGGAGAAATCTGAACTGGATGCACAAAACGGATAGGGAGCCAAGTGACTTGAGAAGAGGGGTAATATGAGCACGACGAGGCTGGCGGAAGATTAGCTGCACAGCAGCATGTTGAACAGATTTAAGGGGAGATAGATGATTCAGAGGGAGACCAGCAAGGAGTAGGCTACAATAGTCTAGATGAAAAGTGACCAAGGAGAGGATAAATGTCTTAGTATGTTCAGAAAGGAATGGGTGAATTTTGTTGATGTTGTAGAGAAAGAAACGGCAAGTTTTAGCTATCAGTTGGATGTGTGTGAAGAAAAAGAGAGGAGTCAAAGACAACCCCAAAGTTGCGAGCTGAGGAGACAGGGAGAAGTAGAGAGTTATCCACAGAGACTGAGAAAGGGGAGAGGAGGGTTTATGGGGGAAAATAAGCAGCTCAATTTTAGCCATGTTCAATTTCAAGCAGCAGTGAGACATCCAAGCAGCAATGTCAGAAAGGCAGGTAGAAATCCTGACCTGTATTGCCGGAAAGATTTCAGGTGTAGAGTGGTAGATCTGAAAGTCATCAGCGTAAAGATTATACTGAAAGCCATCGGAAGAGATGAGTGCACCAAGGGACGAGGCATAGAGAGAAGAGATTGGACCCAAAACAGATCTTGGGGTACACCATCTGAAAGTGGGATAGCAGTAGAGGAGGATCCACCAGAACAAACACTGAAGGAGAGATGTGAGAGATAAGAGAACCAGGATAGCACAGAGCCCTTAAAACCAAACGTGGACAAGGTATCAAGGAGAAGGTTGTGGTCAACAGTGTCAAAAGCAGCAGAAATATCAAAAAGACCGAGGATCGAGTAAAGACCCTTGGATTTTGCCAGGAATAGGTCACTGGAGAGACTTTGGCATGAGCCATTTCAGTAGAATGTAAAGGACGAAAGTCAGATTGTATACGACCCAGAAGGGTATGAGAGGAGAAAGCCAAGGCAACAGTGAACTGCACGTTCAAGTAGTTTAGAAATGAAGGGGAGGAGGGAGATGGGTCGATAATAAGGAGGACAGGTAGGGTCTAGTGAGGGTTTCCTGAGGAGAGGAGAGGAGTGACCACAGCATTCTTGAAGGCTGCAGGGAAAGTTGTAGTGGTGAGTGATAGGTTGAGAATATGAGAGATGAAGGGGCTATAGTGGAGGAGATGGAGTTAAGGAGATGAGCAGGAAAAGGATCAGAGGAGCAGGTAGTGAGTTTGGATAAGAAAACATGGCGAGTGCTTTCCTCCCCAGAGATCATAGAAAAGGAAGAATAGGCAGCAGAGGGAGAGGGGGAGTAAGTTGGGAGTGAAGAGGGGGAGTAAGTTGGGAGTGAAGAGGGGGAGAAGCTGACCTCGTGGGGACTTGGAGTGTGTATGGATGACTTTGTGTACGAGAGCGAGTATCTAGTATGGGATTCTAAATTTCATAGGGAGTCAATGAAGGTAAATAAGTAAAGGGGTGATATCTGTACGAGACACACGAGTGAGGATACAGGCTGTGGTATTTTGTAGAAGCTGGAGTCCCTTGAGTTCTTACTGAGGGAGACCTGCAAGAGCAAGTTCCTGGAGGAAAGGTCCATAAACCATTATTAAAGAGGACCTAGGATATCCACTGCTTGCCCCTGGAAAGGTGTTGTGGAACCTGTGCACCTTTTTGGGAATCTGCCAGGTACTTGTGTGACCTAGATCGGCCACTGTTGGAAACAGAATACTGAGCTTGATGGAGCTTGGTCTGACTCAGTATGACATTTCTTATGTTATGCTCATAATGCTAAGAAAAAAAAATCCCATCACTGTTTTGAGCCTTTCAGCCTGTGAAATCACATTATGTATGGGATGGACATCTGCAAATAACCCAAACTCCGTGCTTTAACCTGGACAAGTTATCTGAATGTAACAACTTGCTGAAGGACTTTACTGTACACACTCCTCATTATACCTGGTAAATGCAGCATAGCTATCAATAAGCTGCAGAGCAGCTGGCAACAGGTTTTTGGTGATCTCTGACGACACATGGGGATCAGTCTCTGCAGCCAGTTTAGAGAAATGCTCATCCAGTGATACTTGAACTTTGGAAATCACAGCATCCAATGTGTATATAGACTTCAGGTTGGGCACTTGATGCAGCTGCAGGAAAGTGTAGAAATCAATTCCACAGAAAGAAGAAATCTTCAGAAAGAAAATAAAAGGACGCGATTATTAGAAATACTGCTGAAGCTGCAGAGATAAGCAAAGACATTAGGACAATGTTCAGACTTTGTACCCACAGATATGCAAGCAGATTTTCAAAGAGGAACGCCTACAAAAGTTCCACCATTAAAATGCACTTCTGTACTCATGTACTTTGGACTTACTTTGAAGCAATTGCAAAAGTACATGCATTAAAGCAAGCACAGGGATTTCAGAATGAAAAATGCATGCCTAATCTCCCTTTTCTGACTTAGCCCTACTCACTTTTTAATGCTAGCAAAGTACCTGTGCTGTATTTTGGCCTCTTCAGTCCCCATGGGTTTTACACACAGAAACATCTTTAAAAGTATGCAACTATTCCCTCCCATCAAGCCCACCATTACCTGTCTGGCAATGTACTCTTCTGCTATTTCCACATCATACTTCACTGATCGGCATTTAGAGGAGGTAAATTCAACAAGAGAATTTGCGTGCTCCGACTTCAATCCCTGCTTCACAAGGTGCTCCTATCAACAGACAAGGTCAATAATTAGAATATTCACCTCTAGGCTCTGGAGCCACATGTACCTCTGTCAGAGCTTCTTAAGTATGAGGAAAATAATTGTATTTTATCTTTTAAAATAAAACAAAACTGTTATACAAAAATAACTGAACATGGCTCTGAAGGGCTCATCTTGCTGCCAATTTGACTCAGTGAATGGACCACAACTGAAACCACTAAATTAAACAGATTATGAAAGACAACACAAATCAGCATTTTGAAGGGATTAAGGACATTCCTGAACAAATCTTATAGCTTGAAAGATGTCGAGTCAAACAAGCTAGTGCTCCTTTTAGAAACATGACGACAGAAAAAGACCACATGGCCTATCTAGTCTGCCCTTCCATATCAACTACAATAGTGCATTTAAAAATCCTGTGTTTGTCACATGCTTTTTTGAATTCAGATACTATTGTCGCCTCTACCACCTCCACTGGGAGACTATTCCACACATCTACCACTCTTTCCATAAAGAAATATTTCCGCATATTACTCCTGAGTCTATCCCCTTTCACCCTTATCCTATGTCCCCTCGTAGCAGAGCTTGCCATCATCTGAAAGAGACTCTCCTGCGCATTTATGCCACAGAGGTATTTAAATTTTTATTTTAGACAGTTTTTGTATACCGCCTTATCCTTCAATCAAAGCGGTCACAACACAATTGGGGGATACATTTTAACACGCAGGGATATGAGACACATACACTAATACTTACAGGGAACATGGGCAATGGAGGGTTAAGTGGCTTGCCCAAGACCACAAGGAGCATCTGTGGGACTAGAAACCCCAGTCCTTCCGGCCCAAGGTTGCTGTCCTCTAGTGGGATTTGAACCCCCGACCTTCCGGCCTGAAGTACCTTGCCCCAACCACTAGGCTACTCCTCCCTATGTCTCCATTATATCTCCCCTATCCCGTCTATCCTCTAAAGTATACATATTAAGATCTTTACATCTTCCCTCATATGCTTTATAACCAAGACCACTAACCATTTTAGTGGCGACCCTCTGCACCGACTCCAACCTGCTTATATCCTTTTGCACACAATACTCCAAATGAGGTCACACCAGAGACTTATACAGAGGCATTATCGCCACATTTTTTCTGCTGGTTATTCCTCTTCCTATACACCCAAACATCCTTCTGGCTTTCGCAGTCGCCTTTTCTACCTGCTTAACTACTTTAAGATGGTCAGACACAATTACGCCTAGATGCCGCTCTTCTTTCGTGGACAGAAGTACCTCACGCCCTACACTGTACCACTTCTTTGAATTTCTGCAGCCCAAATGCATGACCCTGCATTTTTTAGCATTAGATTTCAACTGCCAAATTCTAGACCATTCTTCAAGCTTAGCTAGATCCCTCCTCATGTTATCTACAACTTCCTGGGTGTCTACTCTATTGCAGATTTTGGTATCATCCATAACAAACAAACCTTACCTGACAGCCCTTCCACAATATCACTAACAAAGATGTTAAAAATAATCAGACCAAGGACAAATCCCTGTGGTAGACCACCGGTAACTGCCTTCTCCTCAGAGTGAGCATCATTTACCTGGACCCCTGTGGTGCCTCCCACTCAATCAATTTCTAATCCAGTCAATTTCAGGTCCATCCCTAGGGTGCTCAGTTTGTTTATAAGTTGCCTGTGCGGAATGGTGTCTAAGGCTTTACTGAAATCTAAGCACACCACATCTAGGGCTCTCCTTCGGTCCAACTCCCTGGTCACCCAGTCAAAGAAATCGATCAGATTTTGTATAGTACTAAAGGAAAAAATGCCCACTAGTGAGTGAAGAACTGGAAATTTAGTTCCAAAAACATTGATAGTTACACGCTATATCTGCAATACAAAAATGAACAGATTTTGAATTGAAGGGTAAGCATAGTTACTCACCAGTAACAGGTGTTTCCCAAGGATAGCAGGAATTAGTCCTCACATATAGGTAATGATGGAGCCCACGTGGAAGCATCTCCCCAGCTTTCAAAGAAAGCCTATGGGAGATACCACCATTCATGCATGGTTCCCTTCCCACCCAAGGGTGGCATCTTGCTCAGTCTTATGACATAGCTAACACAACAAAACACAAATTGGTATAGTTAAGGCAACTATATAGGGAGAAGAGAGGGTTGTGAAGACTGATCCCTGCTGTTCCTGGAGAACACCTGTAATAGGTGAGTAACTACACTTAATCCAGGAACAAGCAGGAAGTCAGTCCTTACATATGGGACCCCCTAGCTACAAGCTACCAAGAACCTGTAGAAAAAACACAGTCAAGCTGTGAGTAGCAGCCAGTGAGTCTGAAGGACAGACTCTGAAAAGGACCCCAGTGTCCAGGGAGAACCATCACTCCGGTAGCCTGAACACAGAAGGGTCGGAGTTGCCTAAACCCTGAAAAGATTATGAAGTATGGCCTGGCCAAAGGCACTGTCCCCATCGGGACTCCCTCTCCATGCAGTAGTGAGCTACAAAGGTGTGAACTGAACATCAGGTGACAACGTAGTAGATGTCTGTCATCGGGACAGAGCGCAAGATTGCAACCGAGGTAGCCATAGTCCTGACGCTGTAAGCAGCGACCCGGCGCTCCAGTGGAAGCTCAACCTGTTCATAGGCGAGAGCAATGCAGTCCGCGACCCAGGTGGACAGGGTCTATTTGGTCACCTTCTCCCCCAGCCGGCTGGAGTCATAGATGAAAAAGCTGGGAGACTTTGCGGTGGTCCTGGGTACACTGCAGGTAGAAGAAGAGGGCCCTCTTAAAGTCCAGAGTATGAAGTATAGCCTCCGCATTGCTGTTGTGAAGCCCTGGAAAGAAGGTGGGGAGCACCACATGCTGATTGAGGTGGAAGGAGGAGACCACCTTTGACAGAAATTTGGGGTGAGTGCAAAGCATGACCCTGTTCTTATAGAACCTTGCATATGGTGGCTCCACCACCAGAACCTGGAGTTCACTGATGCTGCAAGTGGAGGCGAGCGCAACCAGGAAGGCAACCTTTCAAGAGAGGAACTGCAGGTGGCAGGTGGCTAGGGACTCAAATGGCGGATGGGTGAGCCACGTCAGCACTATGTTAAGGCCCCATTCCGTCGGGGGCAGGTAGATTGGGGGCTTGGAGAGCAGTAAGCCCCACAGGGCTGAGCCGAGAGAGGCTTGACCTCAATAGGGTGGTGGGGTGTGCTGAAAGGGCACACAGGTGCACCCTGAGTTGGACTTGAGTACAGAATGAGGGAGGTGCAGCAGGTATTGCAGGTCTAGCTGCACCATGCAGGAGAAAGGGGTCTGCCCATTTCTCCAAGCACCACACAGAGAATCTCCGCCACTTGAAGGCATAAGCTCATCTTGTGGAAGTCTTGCGGGAGGCTAGCAGGACCTCCTCAACCTCCACCGAAAGGTTAAAGGGAGCCAAGGCTACCCATTCAGCAGCCATGCTGTAAATGCCAAAGAAACCAAGGTGGGGGTGAAGGAAGGAGCCCTCCCTCCTAAGTCAGCAGCCCCAGGGAGTTCCTGATAGGGACCGGGAGTTTCTGAGAGGGACCGGGGGTTCCAGCCCTAGGCGGAGCAACTGTGGAAACCATGGCTGCCTGGGCCACTGGGGGGTTACCAGTATTAGCGATGCCCTGTCCCTAAAAGCCTTGAATATGGTCTTGGTGACCAGTAAAAGTGGCGTGGGTAGGAAGGCGTAAAGAAGAGCTTCCGACCACGAGATGAGAAAAGCATCCATGGCTACCCGGGATTGATGAGATTGGCAGGAGCAAAAGCGGGTCAGCTGGGCAATGGCCGGGTTGGTGAAGAGGTCCATCTGGGGGGGGGCCTCCCAGAGCTAGAATAGCCTGTGATATACTCTGGGGTTTAGCCATCATTTGTGCATGTGTAGGACTCTGCTTAGCCTGCCCGCAAGGACAGTGTCTTGGCCCAGCAGGTAGATCGCTCTCAGGAGCATCGCCTGGCCGATTGCGTACAAGCAGAGAGCTACTGCCTTCTGGCAGAGGGCATAGGAGCCCATGCCTCCCTGTTTGTTTAATGTAGATAGTCGCCACTTGGTTGTCTGTCTGGATGAGCTCCGGCTGGTGCTAGAGACAGTGGCAGAAGGCCTTGAGCACCAGGAATATGACCCTGAGCTCTAGGAAACTGATCGGTTGGTGGGCTTGGGCCCCGGACCAGATGCCCTGTGTGCAGAGGCTCCTGCTGTGGGCTCCCCAACCCAGCAATGAGGTGTCCGTGGGTGAGGACCTGCTGAGGAATGGGGGATTGGAAAGACATGTCTGCCCTAAAGTGTTGCATGGTCTGCCACCAGCAGAGCGACTCTGCCAGAGGACATGTCATGTAGACCTTGTCCCAGAGGCAGCCAGTGGCCTGCATCCACTAAGACCCGAGGCACCACAAAGCTGCCCTCATATGAAGGCAGGTGTTGGGTGTGCCATGCATTGTCAAGGCCATGGCGCATGCCGGCGCGGAGCATGGCGCATGCCGGCGCGGAGCATGGCGCATGCCGGCGCGGAGCATGGCGCATGCCGGCCCTGTCACTGGGCAGGAAGGCCTTTGCCTGGAGGGTATCCAGGTATGCCCCAATGAACTACAAGCTCTGTGTTGGGGTGAGGTAGGACAGGGCTGTTTATCAAGAACCCCAGGTATTGCAGGATACACGGTGCAGCTTGTGGCCTGTTGCACCTCTGTGGCTGTGTCCTCTCTGATGAGCCAGTCATCTAGGAAGGCTCCTTGGAGGCATAGGTAGGCCGCCATGACTGCCAGGCACTTTGTGAAGACTCTGGGTGTGGAGGCAAGCCTGAAGAGTAGTACCCTATATTGGTAGTGGTCGCCCCAACCATGAACCTGAGGTACCGTCTGTGCCTGGGGTGGATGAGAATGTGGGTATAGACATTCTTTAGGTCTAAGGAGCATAGCCAGTCTCCCTGCTGGACGTCCGCCCCCCCTCCCCCGTTGGCTGCTGATCTCCTGGAAGGGGAGAGGCTATGCCCAGCAAGTCAAAGGCATGGCCAGGTTGGGGCCTTTCTGTTTGTGAGGTCGTTCTCCAGGTCCTCGGGGGCCCTCTTGAGGTGTCTGTGGAGCCTGGTATTGCTGGAAGCTGCGGAATTCCGTGCCCTTCCTGGAAAAGGGTGATTTCTTCCCAGGGGGCCTTACACTTGGGGCCCGAGGAAGTTTTCTTCAAGAGCCAGGTCCTTGTCACGTACTCTGCCTCAAGCTCCACAGCTATGTCTGCCATGGCCTTGCTATAGAGATTCTCTCCCAAGCAGGGGACGTCAAGGAGCTTTTCCTGGATTCATTGCTCGAGCTTGGAGGACTGGGGACAAATCTGTCTTCTGGCATCAATACAAGCGTTGGTGACCCAGGCCATGGCCTTAAAGCGCTCGTCGGCAGCCTTGGTGATAAACCTTGAGCAATCTGTGGCAGTTTTGGCCAGCGTCTGGAACCTCTGAAGAGGTTCCCTAGAGAGACCGGCAGAGTAGCCCATTAGCTCCTTCATGGTGTCCCAGAGGAACATACCCATTAGAGGAGGCATGTCTGGATCCGGCAGCCTAGCATGGAGCCCTGGTAGCATTTTTTGAGCTTTATACATAAGGTCGAGCCAGCGGCTGACTGTAGGTACCCATAGGCTGTGTCTCCCACATATGAAGGTACAGCCTCTCGAGGATCGCCGGGACTGGCACTGATAGGGACTCCTTCGAGGGGGGAGGGGGGAGTCTAATTGGAGGATCATCTGCCGACTCTGTTGTGAAGGCTAGAGCTCTGGCCATGTCCCAAACAAAGTCAAGGAAAGCTTTCTCCTCAGGCGGGTACTGACTCCAGGCCCCAGGTGGGTAGGGGTCCGATGGAAGGTCTAGAGTAGTTACTCACCTGTAACAGGTGTTCTCCAGGAGCAGCAGGAATCAGTCCTCACATATGGGTGACGTCGGCGCCGACGGAGCCCTCGCGGAGCAATTTCCCCAGCTTTCAAAGAAAGCCTTTGGGAATTGCAGCGCGCATGCACGGTCCCCTTCCCGCCCAAGGGTGCCATCTTGCTCAGTCTGATGACATAGCTAAGAGACAGCAAAACAATTAGCAAAAACGAAATGATAGGACTGCAACTCCAAGGGGAGGAGGGAGGGTTGTGAGAACTGATTCCTGCTGCTCCTGGAGAACACCTGTTACAGGTGAGTAACTACTCTTTCTCCAGGATCAAGCAGGAGGGAGGTACTTGGTGAAAGTGTAGAAGATAGCCTTTCTGAACTATATGAAGCACCCAGGTATCTGAGGTGATGGCTGACCACCTGTGGGCAAAGTGGACCAGCCGGCCTCCTGTGCTGAGAGAAACCAGTGGAGGGGAAGAGGCTATGCTGACGGAGTCAAAAACCTCCACCCTGCTGAGCAGGGGCCGGTGTTGTGGGCTTGGGGGCCTGCTGCCTACGGGACCCATTACCCCGTCCCTTGGCCTGCTGACCCTGTTGGGGAGCTGCTGAGGCCTGATAATGAGGGTAGTGTTTATAGGCAGCCGCCTTCCTCGGGTAAAAGGGCTTTTTTCCCGAGCCCTCCTTCTTCTGAGAAGGGGCAGAGGTTTTTCGGGACAGCCGAGTCCTGGTGAGAGTCTCGGTCTCGATCTGTGCAGCCTTTTCAGCCATGTGCTTGCCAAAGAGGTTTTCACCTCTGCAGGGGACATCGACCAACTTGTCCTGTACCCATGGCTCGAGGTCGGATGACTGAAGCCAAGCCTGTCAGCGGGCACCGATGCCGGCTCCGGCTACTCGAGCCGATGCTTCGAAGCCACCATAGGCTGCTCGAGAGATAAACTTCGAGCACTCCCGAATACCTGTGGACAAGGCCTGGAACCTCTGCAAAGGTTCCTCGGAGAGACCAGCAGAGAACCCGGCAATTTCCTTTGCCAGGTCTCGGAGATACATGCCCATATAGAGCTGGTAGGTCTGGACTCGACAAGCAAGCATAGAGCCCTGGAAGCACTTCCTACCGAGGGCATCCAGGTTCTGGGCCTCCCGGCCGGGAGGCACCGAAGAGTGCATCTTCTGACTCTTGAGTCGATGCATGGCCCATTCCACCACCATGGAATGGTGCGGTAGTTGTGCCTTTTGGAACCCGGGGCTCTTGCGGACTCGATAGATGGAATCGACCCGCTTGCTTAACACCGGCGCCGACGCCGGGCTCTCCCACATGCGGAAGAGAAGTCGCTCCAGCATCGGAGGAACCGGTACAGTAAAGGCCTCCTTCGGGGGAGAGTCATACTGGAGAGCATCGAGCTCTTCGGCTCGAGGCTCCTCCTCGGGATCCGTGAGGAATGCCAAGGCCTTGGCCATATCCCGCACGAAGTCCGAGAACTGGGTGTCCTCCGGGGTGGGGGACGTCTCCGAGGTTCGGACTCGGGCGAGTCCGATGGGACGCACCGAGTCCAAAAAGTACCCGGGGACTCTTTGTCCTCCGTCTCCCAGCCCGACTCCTCGGTGGAGGAATTGAGCGGTTCCGGTCGGGCGGGCACCGATGCCCTCCGCCCCGATGCCGAGGCTGGCGTCGACGACCTCGGTCCCGAATGGGAGGCCAAGGGAGACCGTGACCGAGGATCGACTCGAGCTCGCATGGATTCGAGGATCGGCTCGGTCTCCGGGGTCGACTTGGACGTCGACATCCCGGTGGTCGGGGCAGATGCACCGGCGAGGCCAGTGATCAATGCCCGCTGCTGGTCCATGAAGGCAGCGAAACTGCTCTCCAAGGCCGTCAACCTGAGTCCGAGCTCAGGAGACCCAGCAGCCCCCGACTCGGGCCCCGACGGCGCCAGGCCCGACGTCGGCTCCTTCGGAGGCGAGTCCACGAGGACTACAGTACTCACGTGTCCAGGAGACTCCATCTTGAGACGAGGATGTTTCGAAGGCCTCTCCGACTCCGAGGACCCAGGACGGCTATCAGGGCTATGCGACCTGGCCCTCGAGGAACCAGGAGCGTCCACCGATGCCACCCTCGCGGGTTTCTTCTTCCTATGATGTTCCCGGGCAGGAGACCCCCGCTCAGAGGAACTCCGACGATGCTCAAGACCGGAGTCCTGGGACGTCGAAGCCTCTGACGAGGTCCGGGCCCAGCTGTACGCGGAGTCAGAGAAGATTCGTTCTTTTTGATGCTGCCGACTCCTCAACGCTTTGGAGGACATTTTGCCACACGGACCACAGATCATCGGGTCATGATCGGGTCCGAGGCAGCGGAGGCAGCAGTCGTGTGTGTCGGTAAGAGACATAAGTTTCTTACACCGATCACACTTTTTAAACCCGCTGGCAGCCATCGGGGGAAAAAGGGCCCCTGCGAGGTCAAAAGACGGCTGCCAGTGAAAAAGAAAAATGGCGCAAACGCTAGTCACGAAGGACAAAAACCGAAAAAATAACGAACGGACTCGATACCGGCGTATCGGGTCCGGGCGGGAAAAGGATCCGGCATCGAACCGAGAAAAGAATAGTAAATAAAATCAACTTTTTCAGCGGCGATCACAAACAGCGTCTGTAGGGCTCCGCGGAAAAAAGACTGAGCAAGATGGCACCCTTGGGCGGGAAGGGGACCGCGCATGCGTGCTGCAATTCCCAAAGGCTTTCTTTGAAAGCTGGGAAAATTGCTCTGCGAGGGCTCCGTCGGTGCCGACGTCACCCATATGTGAGGACTGACTTCCTGCTTGGTCCTGGAGAACAATGCCTCCTGGTGTCTGAGGAAGTGTCATTCTCTGATTTCCAGTCTGAGTCGGAGGTGGACTCGATTGACCAGACCCGGGTTGGGGTTGGAGGCTTGTAGACATCGGCAGCATGGCCTGAGCTGCGGCCACTGGCTGGGGAGGATTGGGGTTCCGAGGGAAGAGACCGCAAACGTGATCTCCATTCGTGATCGGCCCAAGCAAGGAAGATCGGGGGGGGGGGGGGTCAACTCGACGCCGGGGGAAGTCCTCAAGGTTGAGGTCCTAGTCCAGGTGTTTTTGGCAGATGAAGCAGCAGAGCAAGACAGCGCTGACTGCTGAGTGGCCAAGAAGGCAGACAAGCTGCACTCCAGGGCCTCCATCCTTGTCTCCAGCCCGGATGGGGTCACAGCAACTGGTGCAGACACAGAGGATATTGGGTCCGGCACCAGTTGAGGAGGAGAGTACCTGGTGGGGATGGCCGCAGGAACCTGGGGCCAGTCACAGAGGTACATTGAGTCCTTCTGGGGAAGATTTGATGACCACTCCTGCTTTAACACCTTGGTCCTTCTCCAGGGGGAGCTCAAGGATCTGGCATGGGACTTACCCACCTTCCCAAAATCTCATGTGAAGTCATGCAAAGCTTTCTTCTTCTTAGGGATCCGGATCGGGGACACCCAGTCAGAGGACTTGCGGCACCGACTGGTGGCCACGGAGTCACTGCGCGAACCCAGGGTCTCAAACTGGGCCCTGGAAAGGGTTTACGAGGCAGAGTCTGACCAGAACATCTGGTCGTGCTTCTCTTTTGCCTGCTTCGGGGGTCAGCCTCTTGCAAAACCCACCAGTCTCTGGGTCATGGTCATGACCGAGACAATGGAGACAGCAATCGTGTGTGTCGGTGATAGAAAAATTACTGGAACACTGATCACACTTTTTAAAGCCACTGCCAATAGGTGTAAAAAGAGCCCCGTCAAAGTCAAAGACCCGAAGAACTGCCAGCGGAAAAAAGGGTCCAAGTCGCTCTTAAAATAAAAATTCACAGGCCCAAGAAAATGGTGCCAAGGCAAGCAAATTCTGGGGCGGGAAAGGGACTGGCCGGAGAGAGGGAGGATTACTCTGAGAAAAACACAACAACTTTTTTCCGGGGCATCAGATGCACGTCTGATAGACTGCGGCAAAAAGGAAACAGAGTAAGATGGCAACCTTGGGCAGGAAGGGGACCACTCATGCGTGGTGGCATCTCCCAAAGGCTTTCTTTGAAAGCTACGAAGTTGCTTCTGCATGGTGCTGATGTCACCCATATGTGAGGACTGGCTTCCTGCTTGTTCCAGAGAAAAAGTAGTATCTTGAATAAGCAATACTTTACTTGCCTTTTCTCGGCATTTGCATGTATTTGATGTTCACTAGGCCACTGGATATCTAACAAAGGCATGAAATACTTGCATATACTGTCTTCACCAAATGTATTTTTCAGATATCCTGAAAACCAGGCTGGTTTAAGACCCTCAAGGACCAGGGATGTAGATCTCGATAACCAACACCTTCATGTGAAATGTATGTTTATGCCTCTAATAAAAAGTTTTTCTTGCTTTAATAAATAATGACACACTGTAAGTATCCAATACACCCTATGGAATCAACCTAACTATATCCCTCTAACTACTTGATTTCCTAAAAATCACCTGTGTAGTGCTGTGTAGTGCTTCAATAATGTTATTTTTTGTCGGATAACTCACCGATGAGCAGAAACCATCCTACTCTCGGAAGTGAGCCCTCCATTTTATTCAAAAGTTTTTTTTAAAATGACCCACTACAGGTCACTATATCAGGTGCTACAGCACTAACAAGCCGTTGCTCCTGCACTGTGAGGACTAAATTATTCCCCTTATAAAAGACGTTTCAAGCTGCTCCAGTGTAATCAACTCATGCTCTTGAACAGTAGTAAAAGAATACTCATCTCGAACAAGATCAAACCCGTCCAATGATCTTCACAACGGCAAAGCCGCGTTGTTAATATGAAGTATTCAAAACAAGAGCTCCGATTCACCCGCAGCAATAATGAGGCAAATATTCTTTATCTTTATTGGGAAACTTCATATATCGTTTAAGCCAGAGCAGAAAAGCGGAGCACAATACAAAAAAAAATGACCACTTAGAAAAGGAAAGGAACGTCAATTAATAGGAAAGAGGAAAAAGACAGAAAGAACAAGGAAGAGAAACAAAGAAAAGACAGGGAGAGATAAACAGGATAATCAGGAACCAGTATAAAGGAGGTTAAAAGCCAGATGAATTAGGTGAGTTTTCAGGGCCACCTTGAACCTGGCATAGGAAGGCTTGGAGCAGAGGGAAAGTAGCAGGGAATTCCAGAGGGAAGGACCCAGGAAAAAAAAAAAGAGAAAAAAGAGAAGCGGGTGCATTCAAGGCGGGCCTGAGTGGCAGAAGGGAGAACCAAACGGAAATTGTGGATAGAGCAGAGGCGGCAGTGGGGATTATGTTACTGGAGGACGTCTGCAAGGTACTGAAACGTTCAGGAATGGATAACACAATGGACAACATTCCTAAATATCATGCAATCAGCATTTGAAAACTGCTGCTAAGCTGAATTTTCTGATCTTCCCTAACCTGGACTCATACACAGATAACAACTGGCCACTTTGCTATTTAAATGGCCTAATATTATCTGTCCTCTTTTAGAAAACAAATAGGCTAATTATGCATTTGCCAGCCATCTGCATGCATAATTGGCTGTGAATAATCAGCACAAATCAATTTTAAACACACACATGCGATACCTTTAAATAAATAAATAATGGAATTGAATACGACCCTAATCTCATTCCTAGCCCATACCTTTATCCACTGGACATAGGAGTTAATGCGTAAGCGAGAAGACCAACGTAGAGTATGCAGGATCTCACATTCATTCATATCAGGCGTGTTCATTTCCAGCTGATTCATGTAACTCTTGGATGGAGGCAAAATGCCCAAAATCCTCCAGAGTATTAGGAAATAGTACTGAAGTGCACAGGCTTCCTAAAGAGAAAAACAAAACACACACGACACGCTTTCTTCTTGACCAAGGGCAAAGCATGGAGATTGCTTTGTTAGCCCACTCCAATAAATGGAAATAAAGAGGATGTCTTACTTCAATGCTCCCCTCTTGGCCAAAGAAAAACACTATCATAAATATGCCGAGAATCTAAACCCCGTTACAAAGAATCACTTTATTAAGGGTAATTTTAGGCACCAGTAGTATCTTTAGCAATTATAAATATCATAGTCACCTGTTAGCAACTGGTGTGTGAACAGCAATAACCATAGTTCTTTACAATAGACATTCAGCTTTCCAGAAGTTGAAGAGAAACACTAGGTTCAATCAGTGTCCTCAATGCATTGTACATAAAAAGATGTTCTGCAGGCTTTTGAAGAATTACATGATGTTTACATTAGGATCCATTTCTAGGCGCTCAATTTCAGGTGGCAGAAGTGATTGATTTTATGTTGTCCGCATAATTTCATTGACCTAGTTATAAAACATCATGAACCCAAAGACCCTTTTCAGCAGCTACCAACAGCATTCAAAATTACCAGCGGTGTGATGCTTTTGTTTTCTTTTCTTCGCACTGTATCAAACTGAGACCCAGCAGAGAGGAGAGAGGTCAGGGCAGCATAAAGGTCATCATACTTCATAGCTCTTGAGAAAAGGACATCACAAACCTAATAAAGAAAAAAAAATGTTTCCACTCATTTGAACTTTCCACACTATTTGAGGTAAGCATGGGAAAAGCACAAAGGAACCCTAGTGACAATAGCAAGGGAATGAAGCATTGGAATGACATGCACAGAAAGCCACCTAAAACGAAAATAGCAGTGCTGCAACTGTGCTGTGCTTCCTGATAGATACTGGAATAGTGGTTAAAACCCTCTAGCAGGCTTCCAAGGCAGCTAGACAGCCTCCATGGTCAAACCTAAACCTTCATGAGCACAGGAAGATGCTTTTCTTGTTTTGTTTAATCTTTAAGAAACTACTGAAAAATCAGCACTGGAAAACAAGATAAGCACTGGCAAGTTAGATGCAAAGCATTGATAAGGCAGGCAAAGAGAACTTGAAAAGAAGCTTGCCATGGATGCAGAAGTGCTTAATAAAATATTTTCAGGTATATCCATAGCAAAAAAAAACCAGTGTGGCAGTTGGACCATTAGATGAAAAAAGATAAAAGAGGCACTAAGGGAGGACAAGGCCATAGCGGAGAACTGAATGAATTATTTGCTTCAGTCTTTACTGAAGACAACATAGGAAACTTAATGATGCCAAAAATGAATTTAAAGGTGGTGTATTAGAGAAACTTAAAAAAAAAATCTCGATACACCTGGAAGATGTAATACAGAAATTTGATAAACCAAAGAAAGCACAGTTACTTACCTGTAACAGGTGATCTCTGGGAACAGCAGAAATAAGTCTTCACATATGGGTACGTCGGTACCGATGGAGCCTGCGCGGGAACGCTCCCCAGCGTCCAGAAAGAAAGCTTTTGGGAGCATCCCACACGCATGCGTGCTGCCTTCCCGCCCATTCACTTCCCTCTCATCAGTTGGGTTTGTAGCTGAGTCCGAAGGAGGGAAGTAGACAAATTAGAGAGAGAGAGAGAGAGAGAGAGAGAGAACTCCTCCTAGGGGAGGTGGGTGGGTTGTGAAGACTTATTCCTGCTGTTCCCAGAGATCACCTGTTACAGGTAAGTAACTGTGCTATCTCCAGGAACAAGCAGGAATGAATCTTCACATATGGGGACTCCCAAGCTAAAGATGCCTGGAGGAGGTCCCAGCATGTTGCAAAGCTAATGGATGGGCCATGCTATTTTCCAGAACCTCAGGCATCCAAGGGATGGAGGGTAGGAGTTGAATAAAAAAGGCTGTGCTGTGGAACAGCTTGAGTAAACAAGGTGTCTAGAGGGGAGTCCTTGTGTAGACCATAATTGTTAGCAAAATATTGAATTCCAATTTTCTAATGTGGACCTTACTCAAAGTATTGCAAAAGTATTTGTTGAGGGTAATATGATCTGGTGCCCAGAGCCAGTACATTATCCTCAAAGAAATTACCTCACTGTGAAGTAGAGGAAAATAATTTTTGCAATACAGGCAGAGGTCAGAAGCCTTAATGGCTAGAACTAATCCCAGATGAAAAACTGGGGGAGTTTAATGAGGTTGGACTTTGGAGAAGCAAAAGCTTCTGTAAGCCAAAGTTGGAAGCTCTATGTCCTTGGAGCAGAATAAGGCTCTAGGAAAGAGGAGATAATCTGACTAGTTTGCAGAAAAAGGATGGGTCTTTAAGACCCCTCTATCCAAATGAAAGAAAAAAACATTTGTGGTAGGCGGTGTAGCCTTCAACTCATTGAAGATCAGTAATGTCTTCCCTAAGTGATGTCACTTAGGATAATGACTTTACATGGAGAGCCTGAGATGCAATGTAACCGGAAAGGTTACGGTAAAAGAAGGCTGTTTGTAATTACCATAGAAATTGGCTGTCCATTTAAAAGGCTATGGTATGCTGGAACAGCATTAATATGGACAGTAACAAATCTTTCAAAGTCAGATATATATATTATATATAAAGAGAGAGAGAGATCCACTTAATAACAAGAAGGGGTAAGACCTGCCTGAGAATATAGAGAATCTCTTTCTGGTTACACATGGAAGAACCATGGAGAAGGTTACACGGAAACCAGTGGAATGTTCTTACTTAGAAGGAGAGGTCTAGATTTCTTTAAAAATTCTAGCCTTTGAATAACCAGAATGGAGAACTACGTGAAGGGGTGCAGGAGGAGATCCTTAGTCTTAAGACAAGAAGTCTGGATCCTTCTATAACTTCAATGTAGAGAAGACGACGCAATATAAGGGGATACCATGTTTGCCCCTCTATGAGGGCAATATGAGTATCATGCATTCTTTGTTCAGCATAAGCTTCAATGAAGTTTTGGGAATTAGAAGGAAAACAGTAGACAAGGTCCGACTGCAGTGAAAAAGAATGCATCCCTGTTGAAAGAGTTCCACTGGAGATGTGGAACAACCCAGGGAATCGAGAAATTCTTTATGTTTTCACGTGGTCTAAGCCCTGGTTCCTTTTCCTTAAAAGGACATTTTTAAAGAAGATGGTAAGCGTAGAAAAAAAACAGTCATGTAGGAGCATGACTGGGCAAAGCCTTTTTAACCATCTAGAAGCTACCTACTAGGAATGGCTCTGACGCTCTCTAGCAAAGGCCCATAGTTGCAGAGCTTTTTTGTATAATTGCAGAGAGCATGTTGGAGGTTGCTTAGGTGAGATCTGGCTGTTTAACTGCCAGTGTGCAACCTAATCTATTCTGTAGGAGCCAAAAAGAATTAAAGATGGCTAAGAATAGACAGGCCGGTTGCCTGCAATGATAATTGTAAAGGGAAAGAAAACTCTGTATGGAAATCAGTTACTGGAGTAGGTATTGAAGAAAACCTATAGGCTCAAAAGGTAAGCCCTCCAGTTGAGTAGTATCACTCTTAGAGACTACATGTCCCGACTGAGAGGGATAGAAGCAATATAGAGTTGAGAAGACTTACAATTTGGTAAGTCCCTTGCAGTCCAAACTAAGAGATATCCTCGTACAGGAAAACTGTCAAGGTGAAGGACATAGCCTACCTTGTTGTTAGTTGTTACTCCTCTTTTTCCTTCAAAAAGGAGAGGAGAACCCTGTTACCTGTAAGGCATGATTGTCCTTAGTAGCTCTTGGAGCTAAAAGAATGGATTTCCCTTGTGACAAGAGATTCATGTCTAGAGTCGAGGATTGAGTCAGTGTATCACTGATATCCCAGTAAGGATGAGATGAACTGCAAATGCTTCTTTTCATAAGAAGTAGGTTACTGGTTCTAAACCTCAAACAGGAAAAAGAGATTCAATGAATAAAATATCAGAAACCCTGCGACTGCTGGGTTTGCTGAGCCTGTTGAGGTTTTGATTTTCTTAGCCTGGTTTGATGTTGCCCTTCTTTGGAAACATCTGCATGATGGGTAGAAGATGGATAAAACTTTTTCCCCCTAGGGGGATAAAGTTTGTTAGGAGATTTTTTAGTAGCTGGAATAGAGGAAAGTTTTGACAATCCTCTGAAAGCAAGAATATCAGTGTTTAACTGATTAGCTTGGAATAAAGCATCCTTGTTAAAGAGATTCTCACTAGTACAAGGAGTATTTGCCAGCCTTTTTTGCACCCATTTGTCCAAGTCTGAAGCTTGGAGCCAGGCCATGCGTCGTGCCCCTATGGCTATAGCAGAAGTTCTGCTAATAGACTCAAAACAGTCCAGGGAAGCACGATTAAGGAACTTAGAGACATTTTGAGCATGACTGACTAATAAGGAATAGTCTGCTCTTTTATGTTCTTGAAGAAAAGGGTTCAAAAGCTTTAAGTTCTTTGTGACCTCTTCAAGAGATAATCCCATATAGAAAATATATGAGATAATTCTTGCTGAAAGCATGGATGCCTGGAAGCATCGACGTCCAAAGGCATCTAAAGTCCCAGACTCACGACCTGGCGGATAAGAAGAGTGTTTCTTTGCACTCTTAATTTATTTTATTTTATTTATTTTATTTAACTGCATTTATATACCGCATTTCACCGGGTCAAAGCGGTGTAACATATAACATAAGGGGGGGGATAATTTTTTTTAGGGTGGGGCCATCACCAAGGGGCAACAATTAATGATTTGGGTAGACAGACATGTATGCTTCTGCTGAATCTAGGTATTAGATCATGCGGATAGGGTGGTATTTCTGTTCAGAGATGTTCACTGAATAGGATTGTCTTCAGCTGTTTCTTAAATGAGGTGATGTCAGCATTGTTCCTGATTGTGGTTTGGTAGAGAGTTCCAGATGGATGGAGCATAAAGTTCGAAGGCTCTGTTGCAGGTCCGTTGTGTGGATTTGGTTCTTTTGTGGGGGACGACGATAGAGTTATTGGAGGAATGTCTGGTTGATCTGTTGTGGGATGGGCGAGGCAGTAGGGGGTGGAGTGAGGTGTTCCGTGTTTGGTGGATAGTCTTGTGGATGAGTAGGATAGCTTTGTACTTGATTCTTGCTTGTATTGGAAGGAAGTGGAGGTCTCTTAGGATTGGGGTGATGTGATCCCTTTTTTTTGCATTCTGAATAATCCTTGCTGTAGTATTTAAGGCAGTTCGGAGGGGGTTGGTGTGTAAGGCAGGAAGTCCATGGTAGATTATGTTGCAGAAATCCAGATGGGGGAGTGTCACAGCTTACATTACTGACCTGAAGTCATGAGGTTCTAGGAGGGGTCGGAGGCGTTGAACAGTTTTAGCTTTGTGGAATATCGTCCCAGCGGTTTTGTTGATTTGTTGTTTAAAGGTGAGAGCTTGGTCAATGATGACCCCTAGATATCTTATTTGGGGCTGGATTTGGATTTGCGTGGTTCCCATGTTGAGGTGGGTAGGTGGTTTGAAGTCCGGTTCTTTTGTCACTATAAGGGCTTCGGTTTTCTTTATGTTGATGGATAGATTGTTCTCCTGTAGCCAGTTGGCCACGTCGCTGAAGCAGGCTGATAGCTGGTCGTTTTTTGGGTTGGTGGTTGTAATCGGTGCGTAGAGCATTATGTCGTCTGCGTATATGTGGAAGTTGATGTTGTGGGTGCGTATGATTGAACATAGCGGACAGAGATATATATTGAACAACATGGCTGATAGGGTGGATCCTTGGGGTAACTCCTTGAAGTTGCTGGTAGGGAGGCGAGGTTGTGGAGAAGGTGCGGATCCGTTGCTGTCTGTTTGTTAGATAGGATCTGAACCATTGGAGTACAGTGTCTTTGATTCCAATTGATTGTAGTCTGCGTATGAGGATTTCGTGGGAGATTGTGTCAAAAGCCGCTGATATATCTAGGAATATCAGGATGTATCCTGATTGTTTCTCTTGGGTTCCAATGATGAGAGTGTTCATTAGAATGGTCATGAGGGTCGACTCCATGTAGTGGCTGGAAACCGTGTTGCTGCGGGTCAAGTATGTCGTTGGTGTCCAGATGATCTTGAAGTTGGCGTTGGACTATCTTTTCTATTTTCTTGGTGGCGAGGGGGAGGCTTGCAATTGGTCTGTAGGAGCTGGGGTCCAGGGGGTCCAGGTTGTTCTTCTTTATGGTTGGTCGAATGATTGATGTTTTGAGGGCATCTGGTATGTATCCTTGTTTAAAGGATTCGTTTATGATGTGGGTTAATGGGACACTCAGGTCTTCCTTGGTTTTCTTTATCCATTCCGTAGGGCAGGGGTCTAGCAGGGAGGTAGTGGTGTTCAGACAGGAGATGGTGGAAGATAACTCTTCTTTTGAGGTTTCATTGAATGTATTCCAGTCTGCGTTTATGGTGGTGCAGAGATATGTCTTTGTGGTTGTAGCGCAGAGGTGAGGTTGTTGAGGTTGCTGAAATTGTTTGTATTGTCGGGCCAAAAGATCCGAGGGGATATCTGGGAGTTGATCGGAAGTGGTCGGTGCCTTAGTCAGTTTTTTGGCAATTTGGAAGAGTTCTCGAGGTTTGTTTACAGCTGTCGTGATGATTTTGGTGTGGTAGTCTCTCTTCGCATTGTCGGTCTCCGAGTGGTAGGTAGTGAGTTCGTAGAGGTATTGCTTTTTGTCTATTTCATTTTTGGTTTTCCTCCATTTTCTTTCTGCTCTTCTAAGTTTTGTTTTTAGTTTCCGGAGATCAGGGGTGAACCAGCGGGCCTTTGAGGAGATGGGTTTGTTGCTGGTTTTGTTTAGAGTTGCACTGGATGCTGAGGAGATTGTGGTGTTCCAGTTGTTTATGAGGTCATCAAGGTTGTTGGAATTCGTAAGTAGATTAGGTAGGGTTAGTGTCAGGAAGTCTTCTTTGTTGAATGCTTTGAATCTCCGTGTGTGTTGAGTGTTTCCTTTGTTTGTGTTTGGTTGATATGCGTGGGAGAGGTGGATGAAGTAGTGGTCTGACCATGGTACTGGTGAGATTGTTGGACTGCTGCATGAGGAGGATGTTTGGGAGTTCAGAAATATGAGGTCCAGTGTGTTTCCTTTTTCGTGCGTTGGTTCATTTATGATCTGTGTCAGGTCCATTGCTGTCATGGCGTTAAGGAATGTTTCTGTTTGTGTGTCTTGGAGGGATGGGAGATTGAAGTCTCCCAATATAATTGGTTCTTTTGATGGGTCAACGCTCTCAGAGATGAGGTGTAGTATCCTTGGTAGGTCGGAGTTTGCAGCGGGTGTTCTGTAGACCAGGCATATCGTGAGGTGTTTGTTAGTGAGGGTGAGGATGTCTGCTTCATCAGAGGTTTCAGAGGTGTGGGTCCGTAGGTGGAGGTTGTCCTTTGCAATGATGGCTACGCCTCCGCCTTTTGCGTGTGTTCGGGAGCAGTGATGAAAGCTGTATCCAGTTGGTGTCAGTTGGTTCATTATTACCGTGTCGGGTTCTGTCAGCCAGGTTTCTGTGATACATAGGATGTCAATTTTCTCAGATATGATCAGGTCTTGGAGCATGTGGTATTTGTTCCTGGCGGAGCGTGCGTTTATGAGTGAGATGGAGAGGTGCAGGTGGCTGGTGTGATTGGTGGTTTGGGGTGGAGTGTGGTGTGTGGTGTGTGTGTGTGTGGTGCAGCAGATGCTTGTAGGTTGAGGTGCTGTGGTTCTTGTGTATAGGAGGTCAATGGGTGCGGTTGGGTGAGGGTATGGCGTCTGTGCAGAGGAGGTTGTGCAGGGAAGTGTGTCTGCGTAGAGAGGATTGCTGAGTGTGCTTGGGTGGGGGTATAGTGTTAGGATAGGAGTGAGAAAGTAGATGGGGGTTAGGAAGGGCGGCATGGTGTACCAGAGTACCTGGGCTTTTGAAGCGGCGGTGTTTGTCCTGTTGAACTGCTTGCCACGGTGGTTTTCTTATATCAGAAGTGTTGGTTGGGTGTACTGAGGCTGGTAACAGGAGCCGACGTGCTCAACCTGTGTTCTAGGGAGCTCTTGTTGCATGGAGTCGTCACTTCGTCGTTCAGCGTTACTTGACGGATGCGTTGTCGATGGTAACTGGTGCCGGCGAGCTCAGACCCGATCAGGGGAGCTCGAGCCGGGTGTGGTTGAAAGAGTCTTGCTTTTGCTTGCGTTCATGGACGTTTCTCTCAGTGGAGGGTGTATGCTGCGGTTAGCTTTTGGGCCTGCCGGGCCGCGCCTAAGGGCCACGCCAAAGGGCCCTCTGGCGCGGGCGCGCCCGGTAGGGACACCATTTATATTGAGAGCGGGGTGCTTGTTCGGGCTGCTCCCACTGCCCCGATTGGGCAGGAGACCTCCCACTGCCCCGATTGGGCAGGAGTGCACCAGGGGAAAATTGTTTGTTCAAGCGGCTCCCTCGGAGTAGGGACGCCGCTTATATTGAGAGCGGGGTGCTTGTTCGGGCTGCTCCCACTGCCCCGATTGGGCAGGAGACCTCCCACTGCCCCGATTGGGCAGGAGTGCACCAGGGGAAAATTGTTTGTTCAAGCGGCTCCCTCGGAGTAGGGACGCCGCTTATACGCCTCATTGCTGATTCTACAACAATAGAATGATGAGGAAGTTGAGTCTTTTGAAAACCTGGAGAAAGTGGCACCTTGTACATAGTGTCAAGTGTCTTAGAATGTGGGGATACCGTTAAAGGAGTTTCCCACATTCTTAAAAGTAGATCCTGTAAGATCTGATGCAAAGGAAGCATGATCACTTCCTTTGGAATCCAGGGGGGATTGCAGAGTCTCTGAATCTCCTGGTATGGATTCTTCACCAGGTATAGAAATGGCAAGTAACTTTGAAATATCAAGCAGAAAGCTTGAAAATGAATCTCTCCTGAGGAGAACCCCCTAAAATGAGGGGTAAAGGCTAGAATTGTTGAAAATTCAGCCTTGGTACCGATGGATTCATCCCAGTCATCAGGATCGGAAGACTTGAAAGGATGAAGCATTGGATTTTCTTTAAAGCAATGTCTTCGGTACCGCCCGAGGTCGGTACCGAGTCCTCCATGTTAGAGAGCGATTCCAGGCTCAGCATCGAAGGAAGCGAGTCTGTCGAAGCAAGCATGGACGGTACCGACGCCGATGTTGATACCGGTACCAAAGCCGATACTCGAGGAACGGTCTGCAGCAACTCAAGTGGTACCGAAGTAGCTGAGAGTGCTAGACTACGTTCATCGGTGAGGAGTGTTTCATCCATCATCATAGCCGATGCCGGGGTGTCGGTACCGCTCGAAGCGGCCACAACCACCGAGCATGGCCCAGGTATATTCATCGAGGTAAGAACCCCAGGAACAACCTGAAGCCCCGTTAATGCTTTGGAGCCCGAAGACTCCCGCCGGGCCTTTATTGCCAAAATGTCCTCGAGGGCAAGGCCAGAGGCATCTCGATACTTAGAAGGAGATCTACCACTCGAGGACTGGCTAGTCTTAACAGACTTTTGTTTGGTTACCTGATCCTGTGAAAAAGAAGATATTCTGGCTGGTGACATCGAGTACGATGTGAACCGGGTATCGAGTTGTGCTCGATCCTGAAGACTTCTTCTGTTTGAGCTCCAGCAGGAAAGACACTCCAGTGGGCAATGGTCAGGACCTAAACATCTTAGACACCAAGAACGAGTGTCTAAAAATATATTTGTACCGCCACACTTTGGGCATTTCTTAAGGATAGTGGCTGGCTTTTCCATAATGGAAAGGGTAGAGGCCTAAGGGCCTAGAAACCGTCAGACACTAAACAGAAAAAATTCCTAGAGAAAAGAAGAAAACATTTTTAGTAAAAGAAAGAAAAGCACCGGCGGTACCGGTGGCGTCGAGGGAAGGCAGATGCGACCACAAAAAAAGAAGTATAAGAAGGGAATTTTCTGCAGTGACAGAATGTGCAGAAAACGAAGAACTGGAGAGGGACAATTGGGAAAGGCGAGAAGACAGCACGCAGGCGCTGTGGGATGCTCCCAAAAGCTTTCCTATTGGACGCTGGGGAGCGTTCCCACGCAGGCTCCGTCGGTGCCAATGATACCCATATGTGAAGACTACATTCCTGCTTGTTCCTAGAGATACCTTTTTCTTAGAAAGGTAAATAAATGTAAAAGGAAAAGGAAGCCACTAGGATTGACAAAGGAAATAGCTGAAAAAGTGAAGAAAAACCAGGATGGCCTTCACAAAATACAAGAGATCACAGAGAGATAAGATAAGCATCTATATTTACAAAACTTAGAGAAGCTAGCAAAGGAGTCAAGAAAGCAAAGATACAAAAAGGAGAAGAAATAGCCAATGCAATAAAATGGGAGGATAAGACATTTTTCAGATATCTTAGTGAGAAGAGGAAGGGCAAAAGTGATATTGTCAAACTCAACAGTGAAGGGGAGGAATATGTAGAAGCTGATACGTAAGGATAAAGCGGAATTGCTTAACAAATATTTCTGTTCTGTGTTGACAGATGAAGACCAGGAGCAGGACCTCAGAAAACACCAAAACAGGAACATAAGCGAGGGGCATCTTGAATAATTTTCAGAAGACTGCATTCATGAGAAACTAGCTTAACTTAACTTAGACAAAGCGATGGGAACGGAAGGGATACACCCTAGAATACTGAGGGAACTTGGGGACGTTCTAGCAGCTCCACTGACTGACCTTTTCAATGCCTCATTGGAGTCAGGAGTGGTACCAAAGGACTGGAGAGAGGCTCATGTGGTCCCTTTACACAAAAATGGAAGTAAACTACAGGCCGGTTAGCTAACCTCGGTGGCGAGTAAATTATTGGAAGCACTGCTGAAAGAGAAAATAGTGAGGTTACTGATGTCCAGTGGATTATAGGATCCGAGGCAGAATGGATTCACCAGAGGCAGGTTTTGTCAGACAAATCTGATTGATTTCTTTAACTGGATGATCAGGGAGTTGGACCGAGAAAGAACCCTAGATGTGGTGTATTTAGATTTCAGTAAAGCCTTTGACACTGTTCCTCACAGGCGACTTATAAACAAACTGAGCACCCTAGGGATGGACCCTAAAGTTACTGCTTGGACTAGAAATTGGTTGAGTGGGAGGCGACAAAAGGGACAAGTAAATGGAGCTCACTCTGAGAAGGCAGTTACCAGTGGTGTGTCCCAGGGATCTGTCCTTGGACCGATTCTTTTAACATCTTTGTTAGTGATACAGCGGGAAGGGCTGTTGGGTAAGATTTGCCTCTTTGCAGATGATACCAAAAACTGCGATAGAGAAGACACCCAGAAAGGTGTAGATAACATGAGGAGGGATCTAGCTAAGCTTGAAGAATGGTCTAGAATTTGGCAGTTGAGATTTAATATTAAAAAATGCAAGGTCATGCATTTGGCTGCAGCAATCCAAGGGAGCAATATAGCATAGTGGGTGAAGAACTTTTGTCCACTAAAGAACGGGACCTAGGCGTGATTGTGTCTATTGATCTTAAAGCAGCTAAAGAGGTAGAAAAGGTGACAGCAAAAACTAGAAGGACGCTTGGGTGGCAAGCAGGAAGAAAGGAGGTAATAGTGCCTCTTTATAAGTCTTTGGTGTGACCTCGTTTGGAGTACTGTGTGTAATTCTGGAGATCACACCTTCAAAAGAAAATAAACAAGCTGGAATCAATACAGAGGGTGGCTACTAAAATGGGTAGTGGTCTTTATTATAAAGCATATGAGGACAGACATAAGGATCTTAATATGTACACCTCAGAAGAAAGGCAGGATAGAGGTGATATGACTGAGATATTTAAATATCTTTGTGGCATAAATGCATAGGAAGAGAGACTCTTACGATTGAAAGCAAGTTCTGCTACGAGGGGACATGGGATGAGGGTGAAGGGGATAGATTCAGGAGTGATATGCAGAAATATTTCTTTATGGAGTGTGTGTGGTGGATCCGTGGAACAGTCTCCCAGTGGAGGTAGTAGAGAGGAGGACTGTATCCGAATTCAAAAAAGCATGGGACAAACAGAGGATCTCTAAAGGAAAAATGTTGACTGTTGTAGTGGTTGATATGGAAGGGCAGACTAGATAGGCCATGTAGAATTTTTCTGTCGTCATGTTACTATGTTTCTAAGGTCTGCAAGGTCCTGCAGTAGGAGGGCCTGGTGCAGGGGAGTCAGAGGGGACTCTCCTGAAAAGAAAGGAGGAGACACCTGGTCCAGGTGAAGGAGGTAACCTTCCTTGACCACTTGAAGTGCCCAGGAATAGATTGTGATGGCAGGCAACCGATAGGCAAAATGAATCAGATGATGCCAACGCCGCCCCCCCCCCCGCCCCCCGTCGATTTTTAGAACAAGCCTTTGTTGCCTTGTGTTGAATTCTTTGTTTCATATTTTTACTGCTTTGCCTTGTTTTGTATGTCAGTCTTTTTATGAGATGTGCTCAAAAAGTGGGTGTAAGGATAACATTGAGAACTACAGGCTGGTTAATCTAACCTCTGGTAAGTAAATTATTGGAAAGGCTACTAAAAGAGAGAACAGTGAGGTTTCTGGAATCCAATAGATTGCAGGATCCAAGGCAGCATTTATTCACCAAAGGCAGGTCTTGTCAGACAAATCCGATTGATTTCTTTGACTGTGTGACCAAGAAGTTGGACAGAGGGAGAGCCCTAGATGTGCTCTCCTTAGATTTCAGTAAAGCTTTTAACACCATTCTGCACAGGCGGACTTATAAACAAACTGAGCACCCTAGGGGATGGACCTTAAATGTACTGCGAGTTAGAAATTGGTTGAATGGGAGATGACAAAGGGTACAGGTAAATGGAACTCACTCTGAGAAAGAGATTACCAGTGGTCTGCCGCAGGGATTTGTCATTGGTCCATGTGGTCTTTTTCTGCCGTCATGTTTCTAGGTTTCTATATCGATACTTGTTGTGTAGTTATATAACAATACTTCATACCATGATGCTACTAAGCATGCAGTGACCTAGTTGTTCTTTGCATGTGCAGAATGTAGCATGGCTGCAGCACATCTGTACTTTTTTTAATCACGTGATGTTTGTTATTGTGTAAAAGCAGTTTGTCGGATTTATGAGCAGCGAAAAAATTGAACAGCAAATTTGCATTAAATTCTAAAAAACTTGGAGATTCGTGCAGACTTATGACAAGTTACAGCAAGTTTATGGTGACGAATGCATGAGTCGTGCTCGAGTTTATGACTGGTAGGAATGTTTCCAAGAGGGCCACCAAAGACTTAACAGTGACGAACATTCAGAAGGCCATTCACAAGCAGGAACAAAGAAAACGTTGAAGCAGTGTTTGCCGCAATACACTCAAATCGTCAGGGAGCTTGCTGAAGACATGATCATTAGTTTTGATTTGGTAGTCCATTCCTTACTATCGATTTGGGGATGAGATGTGTGTCTGCAAAATTCATGCCAAAACTCCTGTCCCCTAACCAAAAAGATAGACTGTCTGTAGCCAGAGTGTTGTTGGAATGTATTGAAAATAAATCCAATTTCATCAAAAAGATTATTACAAGTGATGAATCATAAGTTTATGGTTATGACTCAGAAACTAAGGCTCAGTCCTCACAATGGAAAGCTCCAGACTGTCTCAGACTCAAGAAAGTCCATCAGGTGAAGAGCAATGTCAAGATCATGCTCAGTTTTCTTTGATTACCAGGGTATTGCTCATTATGAATATGTTCTAAAAGGTCAAACCATCAGTAAGGAGTACGACATCCAAGTTCTGACTTGTTTGAGAGATGTAGTTCGTCGTAAGAGGCCAGAGTTGCACAAGAATGGTGAATGATTGCTTCCATCACGATAAAGCTCCAGCTCACACATCACATCTTGGCCAAACACCAAATCAATCAAGTTGTCAGCCTCCATACTCACCTGACTTCACAACCTGAAACTTTTTTTTGTTTCCAAAACTGAAATTACCACTAAAAGGAAGAAGATTCGACGACTTGAAGACCATTAAGCAAAATTCGACACAGCAGCTTCACAGCATAACGACAGAAGCATTTCAAAATTGTTTCCAGCAGTGGCAGAAACACTGGAGAAGTGTGTTTTATCGGAAGGGGACTACTTTGAAAGAGACTGAGCGCAGAAACATAGAAATCTGACGACAGAAAAAACACACGGCCTATCTAGTCTGTCCTTCCATATCAACAACTGCAACAGTCCCCTTTATACCTTTAGAGATCCTCTGTGTTTGTCCCATGCTTTTTTGAATTCAGTTGCTGTCCTCATCTCTACCACCTCCACTGGGAGACTATTCCACGGATCCACTACTCTTTCCGTAAAGAAATATTTCCGCATATCACTCCTGAATCTATCTCCCTTCACCCTCATCCCATGTCCCCTCGTAGCAGAACTTGCTTTCAATTGAAAGAGGCTCTCTCCTTGAACATTTATGCCATGGAGGTATTTAAACATCTCAATCATATCACCTCTATCTCGCCTTTCCTCTAAGGTGTACATATTAAGATCCTTCAGTCTGTCCTCATATGCTTTATAATGAAGACCACTAATCTATGATAATCAAATGACATATTATTGTAAACCGCTCTGATGCTTCGGCCTGAGCGGTATATCAAATTTAATAAACAAACAATCATTTTAGTAGCCACCCTCTGCACTGACTCCATCCTGTTCACATCCTTTTGAAGGTGCGGTCTCCAGAATTGCACACTATACACCAAATGAGGTCGCACCAAAGATTTATACAGAGGCATTATCGCCTCCTTTTTTCTGCTAGCCATTCCTCTCCGTATGCACCCAAGCATACTTCTAGCTTTTGCCATTTATTTTATTTTATTATTTATTTAACAATTCTTTTATACCGCGCTATTAAAATCAGTGCGGTGTACATAGAACAAGAACATACTACAATGCATACAAGTAACATTGAGTTTTACATTGAACAGGGAACTTCGACAATAGGACAACCGGGGGAACTATGTACAGATTAACTTAATGGCATATCTTGTTTAATGGTATTAACTTAATGGTATATACAGTAATATAAAACTCGTTTGGATGTTGCAATGTGGTTCCTAATAGGACTAGAGAGAAGGTTGGCCAACTAGCCCTTTTCAGGTTGTATTGAGGTGGTAGTTTTGTTAATGTCCGGGTTGACTTCTGGGTAGCATTTTGTGAACAAGTGGTATTTCAATGCTTTTCTGAATAGGGTTAGGTTTTTGATAGCACGGATTTCGTGAGGTAGCGCATTCCAGTTTAGAGGTGCAAATAAGGAGAAGGCCCTGTTGGAGGTGGCCTTAGTGCACTTCGTTATTATTTTTGGGACAATTAAGGTGTTCATTGATGTGGTTCTCCTTTTTCTGTTTTCCAGGGTGCAGTGGATAAGCTTGCTGATTGGCGTAGGGGGGCAGTTATTTAGTGCCTTGAATGTAAGGACTAAAGACTTATACTGGATTCTGGCATGTAATGGTAACCAATGCAGTTCCTTCATGATGGGTGTTATATGTTCAGATCTTGATGAGCCGGAGAGGACTCTGGCGGCTGTATTCATGGCTAGGCGGAGTGGATTTAAAGTTGATTGAGGGAGGCCGTGGAGGATGATGTTGGCAAAATCCAGGTGTGGGAGGACTAATGCCTGGAAGGTTGTTCGGAAGTCTGTGGGATCAAGTAGAGAGCGGAGGTGACGTAGCGATTTGATCTTATAATATATATTTTTGTGATGTTCTTGACATGCGTTGTCATATCCAAGTGCTGATCCAATGTGATGCCGAGGTAACGGATGGTAGCTTTTGATTTCAACTCTATGTTGTTGACGAGTAGTGATGGAGGAGGTATGAACTTACGGTTCCTTGTGACAAAAAGAACGTCAGTTTTGTTGTGGTTAATCCGAAGGTTTTGTGATAGCAACCATTCGGCTACAGCTTCAAAACAGTTGATTATTGGGGAGAATACTGGATGTTCAATTGTGAACGGCATATATAGGAGGATGTCATCTGCGTAAGCGAGACATTGTACATTAAAGGATCTGATCAAGTCACATATCGGCTGCATGTAGATATTAAACATTAGTGCCGATAAGGACGATCCTTGTGGTACTCCCTGTGATTGCAGGAAAGGTTCTGAGGATGCGTGGCCCGTTTTTACCTGTTGCCATCTGTTAGATAGGTAGGATTTGCACCACTCGAGTGCTGTGCCTTGGATCCCCTTATCTTTCAAACGTTGTAGGAGTATGTCATGATTCACAGAGTCGAATGCAGCGGAGATGTCCAGGAAGATGAGGACGAAGCCCTGTTGTATGTTATTTATTCCTGTTACCAGAACATTGAATAGGGTTGTAAGGACTGTGTCAACTCCATGTGCTTCCCTGAAGCCATGTTGAGATGGATCTAGTGGTGCTTCAGTGTCAATATGATGTTGGATTTGTTGTTGGGCGGCCTTCTCAATGATTTTTGCAAGCTGTGGGATGCTCGAGATAGGCCTGAAGGAATCAACCTTGGATGGGTCCAGTCTATTATTCTTCAGTAGGGGCTTGATGGAGGTATATTTTAGACTCTGTGGGAATGAACCTGTTAAGAAAGACTGGTTCAGTATTTTGCTCAATATTTGACTGAGGTCATGTCGCATGTCCTTGATCCAGCTGGCTGGACACAGGTCATTAGGAGCTGTACTGGGGTTGATTGAGGCAATAATGTTCACAATCTCTCTATTTGATACAGTGGAGAAGTTGTGTAGTGGCATTGCATGGGATGTCTTAGGTGAAGTGGAGGCGTTATTGACATTTAAGTCTGTGTTGGTTTTAATCATCTTTGATTGGAGGTAGTTTGCGTAGTCCTGCGGCTGAGGCATAGGGGGTTGTGCTGAGACCGGTTCACCTGTTATGGACTTTACTATGCTGAACAATGCATGTGGTTTGTTGATGGAGCGTTTTATTAAGCCTGTGTGGTAAGTTTTCCTGCTCTGTGATATCTTTGCTCGGTGGGTAGTTAGGTATGAGCTGTATGCTACCAGCGCCTCAGGGGAGTGAGTTCGTCGCCACTGTCGTTCAAGTTTGCGTAGATGGTGGAGGGATGTACGAAGGTCTGTGGAGAACCATGGAGAATGTTCACGTTTTCGAATTCTCTTTTCGGTGGGAGATGGGCAGGAGGCAGCTCTCAGGTTTTCATCCCATTTGGATATGAGATCATCTAAGTCCATGGTTGTGTTGGCCATGAGAGGTCTAAGATTCTCTAGGACTATGCTCTGGTTGAGTGGTCTAAAGCAGGTTGTGTGGGGTCCAGATGTATTAGAAGACTTTTGGCTTTTGTGGGATGTATTAATGGGTATATTGAAACTGAGAAGACTGTGGTCCGACCAGGGTACTGGTATTACAGATAGTGCAAGGGTTAGGGGTATTGTGGCGTTGGAGAGAGGTGCGAAAATGAGGTCTAGTTTGCCACCCTTAATGTGGGTGGGGGAATCGACATGCTGTTTGTAACCTAGGTCCTCCAGGGCGTCAAGGAATGCTGCTGAGTGGCTGTCTTGCAGAGATGGGAGATTGAAGTCACCGATTAGCCAACTTGGTGAGCGTGGGGTAGACGTGGTACATGCCTGCTCAATTATAGTTGGAAGATCATCTGGTGAGGGGGAGGGTGCCCGATAGAAAAGGTTGATTGTGCAGAGCTCATTAGCTCATTGCCTTTTCTACCTTTTTAGCTACTTTAAGATCATCAGATACAACCGCGCCTAGATCCCGCTCTTCTTTAGTTGACAAAAGTACTTCACCCCCTATACTATATTGCTCCCTTGGATTGCTGCAGCCCAAATGCATGGCCTTACATTTTTTAACATTAAATCCCAGCTGCCAAATTCTAGACCATTCTTCAAGCTTAGCTAGATCCCTCCTCATGTTATCTACACCTTCCAGCGTGTCTACTCTATTGCAGATTTTGGTATTATCAGCAAAGAGACAAACCTTACCTGACAGCCCCTCCGCTATATCACTAACAAAGATGTTAAAAAGAATCGGACCAAGGACAGATCCCTGAGGCACACCACTGGTAACATCCCTCTCCTCAGAGTGAGCTCCATTTACCTGTACTCTTTGTCGCCTCCCACCCAATCAATTTCTAACCCAAGCAGTAACTTTAGGGTCCATCCCTAGGGTGCTCAGTTTGTTTATAAGTCGCCTGTGAGGAACAGTGTCAAAGGCTTTACTGAAATCTAAATACACCACATCTAGGGCTCTCCCTCGGTCCAACTCCCTAGTCACCCAGTCAAAGAAATCAATCACATTTGTCTGACAAGACCTGCCTCTGGTGAATCCACGCTGCCTCGGACCCTGTAATCTGCTGGACTCCAGAAACCTCACTATTTTCTCTTTCAGCAGCGTTTCCAATAATTTACTCATCACTGAAGTTAAACTAACCGGCCTGTAGTTTTCAACCACATCCTTACTTCCGCTTTTGTGTAAAGGCACCACATGAGCCTCTCTCCAGTCCTTTGGCATCACTCCCGACTCCAATGAGGCATTGAAAAGGTCAGTCAGTGGAGCTGCTAGAATGTCCCCAAGCTCCCTCAGTATTCTAGGGTGTATCCCATCCGGTCCCATTGCTTTGTCTACTTTAAGATGAGCTAGTTTCTCACAAACACAGTCTTCTGAAAATTGTTCAAGATGTCCCTCACTTCTGTTCCTGTCAGTGTCGTACTAATTGTGTTATTGTTCAAGTCTCAATACATGTTGATCGCACCTCGCATTGTGTGTGTGATTTTGTAATTTGCTAAGGACAAACTTTAACTGGATTTATAGAATATACATTTTTAGTGATAAGATGAAGCACAGAGAAGGAAGCCACCATGCTGAAAACTGGTTTTGTCAAAGTTTAAATTCATCTTAGACAAGTTTAGTCACTGGGATTTTTATCTCATTCCACTGCACTATGAGTCTTATTCTCTAGCTATTTAATCAGAAAGTGAAAAGTCACAGAATACAGATGGGAGGTGGGCGAGTGGAAAATGGGTCTGTCTGAGGAGGAAGAGGTGGAGATTGTGCAGTCTCCCAAAGGGGAACAGATCAGCCATAGGCAAAGGAAGCAGATTAGCAGAGATGGTGGAAGTGGAGTGTCCGCATCAGAAAAGCGACTGGTAGGGATGAGCAGAAGGTGCCTAAAGTTGACAAAAACTTAATTTAAAAAAAAACAAACTATACAGAGCAAGACGGAGTTCTCTCACACAGTGATTAAGATCAGACCCAATTCTTTCCCTACTAACACACACCCGGCATATAACCCATAGAAAGTATTTGGGGGGGGGGCCTTCAATCTCTAACCACGGCCTGCACATTCTTTCCCTGTACTGATCTATGCACGCTCCTTTGTTTCCCATGGGTAGAACAGCACACATCATTACCCCCATGTGAATATTCCATTTGAGATCTGTCCTCCATATTCTCACAAGTATCCACTGCTATCAGAAACCATGATAAAAAAATTACTTCCTAATGATGTTCAAAAATATTTTACAGGCCATTATGTCAAATTTTAACTAGTGACTGTCATTTGACACAAACGTGTTATCTTTTTGAGGAACTCCAGAAGAGACTCATGATTATAACAAGATCTCTCAACATAATGAAGCAGAATAAAATTTGTACCATGCTATCCAAGCGGTTCATGTCATCTTCAGATGCTTCTAGGGATAAGATGCTGTAGAAGCGCGGCTGCAGCACATTGTCTGTGGCACAAACAGTAAAATTAGTACAAATGATCTTGTTCAAGCCTGGCAATAGTTACCAGCACAAACATACACAAACAAGACAGCCAGACATAACCTAGTCTAGTGCTGAGATTAAGAGTCCTGGGTTCATAGCATGCTCTCCTGACTGATATTCCATGTGACCTTACTTAATTTATTTTATTTCTACTTACCCCTGGTGTCTCCCTAGTTTATTTTAATGTGTTCTAGTTTAGAAAGCCATCTAAAGTGTTGAAATACATGCTGAACAAATAAAGGGCATGAAGAGACTTTCCATGTTACATCTATACACGTATAATATTCTTAATTTTTCAAAGTATGACACAAAGGTTTCTGAATCAACATTTTACCAAATCATATAACAAACAAAAGTATTGTGGTTGCAATGTTAGTCAACAGGACAATGTAATATTCAAAGTCAAACAAGTTGTAAGTTATAGTTTTTTACTGGACTATATTTTGGAGAATAGCTTTTACAGTTTATCATTTATTGCTTTTGATATACTGCCCTTTGTTTAAGGCATACAGAGCAGTTTACAGAAATTCAAATAAAACCAAAGATTACAAGCACGCTCGGCATGTACCTGAGTCTATGCAGCGAGGTTTTTTCCTTTTACTTTTTCCTTGTTACTGGAAGAGCACTTAAGGTGCAGAAGAAGGGGAAGGGATCAGTTAAGAATGGGAAAGCCACCCTGAGACCCTAAGCAGCCGTCTGTGCTCGATCAGCTGTGGAAATTCTGTGTGTACCTGAAGCCTATGTGTGAAATCCCAGCTGGTCAATGTGAGCCCATGGCAACACTCGATGCCGCTAGAATGCCGCTCAGAACCAGCTGTGGTCAATGGAGCAGTTGGGATCCTAGCTCCTCATGTTGGAAGCTTGGAAAGTGAAGTGTCTATAGTTTCACTCCCCTCTAGCCAGGAGGAGGGAGTTAGAATAGAAGCCAAGGATTCCTCCCCTTTCACAGTCAGCAGCAGTGAGGCCGGAGACTAACAGTGGAAACTTCTCCAGCTCAGGTAATTGTTCCCACTTCTTTGTCAGATGTTTCCTTGACATTGATATGGAATTTGTTACTTAATCTCCAGGAGACTGTCTCAAAAAGTGCAGCCGAATTGAATACTCTGGTTTCTACAGTGGGCACGATTGCTCAGAAGCAAGAGACTTAAGAGGGTGATCATGCTGCCGAAGTGATTGAGACTTTGGTCAAGGATAGAGTGATTATCCACAGGAAACGGGAACTATTTGAAAATTGGATGAGACATTTGAATTTAAGTATTTAGAATTTTCCCAGAACTACTCATATCTTGCCTATAGAGTTGTTTAAGAGATATTTTATGGAAGTCCTTAAAGTTCCTGATATTTATTTATTCAGACAGATTTGTATGCCACCTTATCCTTCAATCAAGGTGGTCACATCACATCAGAATTGGAGGGTTACATTTAACATTAGGGTACTTATAAAAACATTTAGACATTACAGTTGCTTAACAACATTTAGACAGTACAATTATAGGGTAACATTTAACATGATGGTAATTAACCATGTAGTACAATGAACTTGTGCGTGTAGATGGGATGTGTGTGTGCCTAGTTGGCGGAGGTAGTTGTATTTCTGTTTGGCTAGGGGCTGTTTGAATGCTCATATGTCTCTATAAATAACAGCATTTTGAAGTCTTTGCAGAAGTCTGTGATATCATCCAGTTCCCTCAGGCTCGTTGGGAGGGAGTTCCATAGTGTGGACGCCAGTAGTGATGGAGCTCTTTTTGAAGTTGTTTGTTTGGTTTTGTGATAGCCTGCAGGTGTGCCTATCATATTGTCTTTATTAGCTCTTCTTGGTCTGTTGCTGATATCCCTTGTTATAACGTCTTGGAGTACGTCTGCTGAAAGATGGTGAATGATTTTGAAGATGATCATAATTGTTTTCTATTTTGCTCCTGCCACCACTGGGAGCCAGTGTAATTGTTGTAGGACAGGGGTGATGTGCTCGGTCCTTGGAGTGTCTGTAATGATGCGTGCTGTGGTGTTTTGCACCATCTGTAGTGGGTGTAGTGTCCGCTGACGGAGGCCTTGATATAGTGAGTTTCCGTAATCAAGCAGTGGTATGATGAGTGCTTGGCACACTGTGCGGAAGTGGTCCTGACAGAGTATTGGTTTGATTTGTCTGATGCTCCTCAACCATTGATAGGCCTTGTTTGCCGTTTTGGTGATGTGGGATTTCATGTTCAGAGCTCTGTCCAGTGTGATGCCCAGGTACTTAACTTCTTCTTTGACTACTATATGTTTGTCCAGGATGCTGATAGTTTGTGGAGGTGTGCAGATGGGATTCCTGGTGACCAACATTGCCTCAGTTTTATCGTAGTTGACTGTTAGGTTGTTGGCTGTGAGCCAGTCATTCATTACTTCAAGGCATTTGGTTATTGAGGTGTTTTAGTGCTTGTAGATTGGAGTGTACACCATGATGTCGTCAGCATAAATGTGGTGGTGGAGTTTGTGGTGCTTGATGATGTTGCATATAGGCTGGATGTAGATATTAAAGAGCATTGATGATAGGGCTGAGCCTTGTGGTATTCCTTGCATGACAGGGAACTGCAGTGATTTCTTTTGGCCGCATTTGACTTGTTGCGTTCTCCCTTCCAAGTATGATGTAAACCATTTCAGGGTATTCTTGCATAATCCTATCTGCTGCAAGCGTTGCAGTAGCTTAGTGTGGGACACAGTGTCGAAGGCCGCCGATATATCCATGAACACTAGTAGGAAGCCGTTTATGTTATACATGCCTCTTATGAGATTGTCAAAAAGGAAGTGAGTAGTGTATCCACGCCTTGTTGGGGCTTAAATCCGTGCTGATGGATGTCTAGTGGGGCATTTATATCAATATGGTCCTGAAATTGTCTTTGCACTTCCTTTTCCACTATTTTAGCAAGGAATGGTAGGCTAGAGATGGGACGGTATGATTTTGGTTCGGAGGAACTCAGATTGCTACTTTTTAGTATCGGTCGTATCACTGCTTACTTTAGGGATTGCGGCATGTATCCTTGTTGGCGTGAATCTTTTATGATTTTTTTGAATGTGATGAGAGAGCTGGCTTTTTGTAGCTTTGATCCATGCCACTGGGCATGGGTCTGATGGTGAGGTTGTTGTGTTGAGTCCAGCTATAACGTCTTCTACTTGCTGCTTTGTTGGTATGCTGATGTCCTCCCAAGTTGGTGCTGCTTTTTTATCTTGTGATCGTCTGTCTGTGGCGTAATAGAGCATGTTTGGATGGTATTTTTTGACTTCATGTAATCTGCATTTTTTGTGGGTCAAGGTGGTGGGTACTTTGTTACGTGTCATCCTTGGTGAGCTTTTTGACAATGCTAAAGAGTTCTCTAGGTCTGTTAGCAGATTTCATGATTAGGTTGGTATGGTGTTGCTGTCTACCCTCATTTATTAGACTGTTATACTCCAGTTGCTTGTCTCTGTATAGGGTTAGGGAGTTATGTGATTTGTTTTGTCTCCATTTTCTTTCCAGTCTTCTGAGTGTGCGCTTTGCGTCTCTGATTTCATTTGAGTACCATGAGGTGTTGGATCTCTTGCGTGTTTGTGGTTCTGTGCTCACTGGGGCAGATGCTGCGTTGGATATTATATTGTTTCATTTTTCTATGTTTAGGTCAAGGGTGTCATGTTCCTGTTGGAGTTGAGGAGTGATTTCGTTTATGAATGAGTCTTTGTTGAAAGCTTTGATATGGCTAATCCTCTAAGTAAGGTTTATTTTCTGCAGTCTGGCAAAGCTTGTGGGATGGATGATTCTCAACAATCCTTAGATGTTTCTGCTGTACTTGAAACCTCACGTTGGGAGTGTTAAGAACAACTGTGTGTGTCTCTTTTGTCTATGAGCAAGATTTAAATCTAGTTCTGCGTCTCTGTTTTAAGAAAATGAGTGAACCCTTTTTGGCCAGCGTATAAGAATGTTTCCTGATATGGCTCATGCCTGTTTGACTTTGAGATCAGAGATTTTATCCTTGGGTGCTACTTTTATATTTAGATACCCCTGTAAATGTCTAGTTAAGTATTTGAATGTAAAATATGTGTTAATGCTGCCTGGGCAGTTGAGAGCTTTTTTGGACCTTAAGAAGCTTGATATTCCCTCCTCTCCAATACCTCCAATTCAGAGTGTTTTTAGGAAGTCTGCGGTTAGATGCCTATTGCCTTTTTTCTTGTAGGCTTTACTTCTTTTTGTTTTCTCCATTTTTATGCTGGCTGTGCCCCCTTATTTTTTTGTGGGCTAATAGATTGCTAGTTTGGTCTTTGTTTTTTTTCTCTTCCAGTATATAATAAATGCTTTCTTTGTATGTAATGCTTTCCTATTTGAATTTGTGCCACTAGCTATCATGTTTCCTGTACAAGTTTATATGTTTGTTAAAATTTGAAATTTCAATAAAAATTTGAAGTAAAAAAACACCACAAAAATGAAAATGAAACATAAAAGAACTCCAATAATTAAAGGAAATTAACACAAGGACAAACTAAAGATTGCAGGCACAGGACTCACTCAGTATCCAAACGGTAAAAAAATAGAGGAAACTTGGAAGTATACACATGCCAGGTGATTATCTCCAGGCCACCCCCATCCCAAAAGCCTGCTTGAAAAAATGTGTTTTTAATAGGGTCTTGAATTTTTTGTAGTTGGCTTCTAAGCGGATAGCCAGGGGGAGGGCTAATCCAAAGGGATGGTGTCACACAGAGGGAAGTAGATTTAAGTCAGGCTCTAGATAGAGAGGGAATAACTATCGGTTACTGAAAGTAAGCTTGTCTGTACAGGGTGGTGTACACAATCAGACTGTCAAAGAAAACCTGAGAAAGTTAATTTTGTTCAGAACTTTGCTTAGAAATAAACTTCATATATTTGCTTACTAAGTAGGTGAAGAGGTACAAGTCCTGTAAATAAGAAAAGGGGCAGGCTATCCTTGCAGTCTCAGGGTTATTAGATATCAAGCAGTCAGCAGTAAACAGTTATGCCTTGGAATACATGTATGTCTCCTCATACTGACCTATGCTGATTAGAAATTGACCTATGATGTGATGAATACGTAATATCTGACGTGGAATAATAAAGTGAAATTATGCTGTATCCTCCAAAAGAGCCTTATAAATAAAGTGAACCATAGCTAATAGTTAGAGTAAACAAAGAGAACTTGTTTCTATTTGTTTCTCTCCGCAAAGCTTTGGTGTATCTATATAGAAGTGTCTGGTATTTTATTGCTGTCTTTTAGATCCCCGTCTTATTGCTTTGAATGTCGTTTTCTGTGACTCCAAGAGCCCTGCAGGTTGCTGGTGAGGGGGGGCAAACGGAAGCCCACAGTTACCATGGAGTAAACAGAGGCAATGAGGTGGGGAATAAGGAATTATGAGTGTGGAAAGATATTCTGGGGCTTCATTATATAAGGCAGGATGGGCCAGGGAAAAAATCTTATATTCGGAAGGGAAGAGGACTGGGAGCCAGGGATGCTGTATTAATAAGGGAGTGATATGGTCAAATTTCTCTGCAGACTACAAAATGCTTATTGACGTGTTCTGGATAGTTTGGCGTTTCTTTAATTGATAAGCAGGAAGTCTAGAATAGATTGCATTACAGTAGTCGAGCCGTCCAGTAACTATGAGAAGTAGAAATGAAGGGGTGCAGAGCTCAAGAGCGACGGAGAGTGGCAAAGGTTGATTTAGGGAGTTGGTTAAATTGTGCAGAGTCAGTGGAAGAATGGCGCAGTTACAATAGGTTTAAACAGTACATACGAGGACTTACAGACACCTGCTCTTACCCACATTCAACAGTAAACCCTTGGAACTGTAAACTGTCACTTGTCAAGGCCTACTACATAAACAAACAACTTAATGACTCACTTATAAATGCGCTTTACTGCATCAACATGGAGAAAGCACAGCTCTTAAAAAGAAAGTCGCAGATATATTAAAACACTTCTTTATTGACCTATCAATTGTAATTTGTTTGCTGCCCCCTTGTTGTATGAGCTGCAGCAATTATTAACTATCAGGAAAACTTTCTAAATAAGTCAACCTACCAAAAAAACTACTATCTTTAAAACCTTTATCCCTCAAATTATAGGGGGAAGGGTTCTATGTTTCCACTTACAATTTTGAAGAGCTTAAATCTTCTGCATCCATTCTGTATATAACTTTCCATGTTTCACTATACAAGAGAACTGAATTAACAACTTCACTGTATTTTGACAAAAAAGGGGTCTTCAAATAATTTCTGAACTGTTCAAAATTATATACTAGTTAAAACCTGCTAAAATACTAGAGAGCATAGGCAATTGTGGGTTCTGTCTATTTGTGCATGTGGTTGATTGTGCGTAGCTGGAATGGAACGCACAAACTATGAACATGTGAATGTAGGTGGGATGGTGTGCAGTACGGTACATGTATGGACTTCTGGACAGAGCCACTACAGTGTACACTTTAGCTTATGACATTTATAGCTGCTCCTGATAATCTTATTCTATTGGATCTCATGTTATTATTAAATAAGTAGACAGAATGAAAACATTTCACTTCGGAAGCACTAGACAGCATACTTTTTTTTTTTTTTTTTAAGGTAAAAGGCAATGCATGTGATTCGTGTCGAGGGCAGTTGTCTGTCAGAGTAAAACTGGTGAGGGGAGAGCTTTTGGAAGTATGAGGGAGTTGGTTTGAAAAGTGCTTCTGGCACTATCCTTCAAATGCTTGAGCAGTATTTTTTTTGTCTGCCTGTGTTGCTCTGTGCCAAAATGCTGGTAGGGTGAGAACACACTTGGAAAGGAACAATAATCAACATTTTAGCAGATCACAGCTTCCCTCTCTATTTTCTAAATAATATAAATTCTGGAACTTCACAATGTCCAAATACCAAAACCACAAACACTGATACTAAACAGCAGCCCCAGAGCTCTCCCAGGAGGGATTGAGCTCTCTTCAAGGACCGCACCGCCCAGCTGAGAGTTGGCTGTCCAATCGGGGCAGCCCCGGGCTCCTTTAAAAGAGCGCGGCTGAATCGGCATCTCCCTGCAGCCCCAGAGCTCTCCCAGGAGGGATTGAGCTCTCTTCAAGGACCGCACCGCCCAGCTGAGAGTTGGCTGTCCAATCGGGGCAGCCCCGGGCTCCTTTAAAAGAGCGCGGCTGAATCGGCATCTCCCTGCAGCCCCAGAGCTCTCCCAGGAGGGATTGAGCTCTCTTCAAGGACCGCACCGCCCAGCTGAGAGTTGGCTGTCCAATCGGGGCAGCCCCGGGCTCCTTTAAAAGAGCACGGCTGAATCGGCATCTCCCTGCTGCCCAGAGCTCTCCCAGGAGGGATTGAGCTCTCTTCAAGGACCGCACCGCCCAGCTGAGAGTTGGCTGTCCAATCGGGGCAGCCCCGGGCTCCTTTAAAAGAGCGCGGCTGAATCGGCATCTCCCTGCAGCCCCAGAGCTCTCCCAGGAGGGATTGAGCTCTCTTCAAGGACCGCACCGCCCAGCTGAGAGTTGGCTGTCCAATCGGGGCAGCCCCGGGCTCCTTTAAAAGAGCGCGGCTGAATCGGCATCTCCCTGCAGCCCCAGAGCTCTCCCAGGAGGGATTGAGCTCTCTTCAAGGACCGCACCGCCCAGCTGAGAGTTGGCTGTCCAATCGGGGCAGCCCCGGGCTCCTTTAAAAGAGCGCGGCTGAATCGGCATCTCCCTGCAGCCCCAGAGCTCTCCCAGGAGGGATTGAGCTCTCTTCAAGGACCGCACCGCCCAGCTGAGAGTTGGCTGTCCAATCGGGGCAGCCCCGGGCTCCTTTAAAAGAGCGCGGCTGAATCGGCATCTCCCTGCAGCCCCAGAGCTCTCCCAGGAGGGATTGAGCTCTCTTCAAGGACCGCACCGCCCAGCTGAGAGTTGGCTGTCCAATCGGGGCAGCCCCGGGCTCCTTTAAAAGAGCGCGGCTGAATCGGCATCTCCCTGCAGCCCCAGAGCTCTCCCAGGAGGGATTGAGCTCTCTTCAAGGACCGCACCGCCCAGCTGAGAGTTGGCTGTCCAATCGGGGCAGCCCCGGGCTCCTTTAAAAGAGCGCGGCTGAATCGGCATCTCCCTGCAGCCCCAGAGCTCTCCCAGGAGGGATTGAGCTCTCTTCAAGGACCGCACCGCCCAGCTGAGAGTTGGCTGTCCAATCGGGGCAGCCCCGGGCTCCTTTAAAAGAGCGCGGCTGAATCGGCATCTCCCTGCAGCCCCAGAGCTCTCCCAGGAGGGATTGAGCTCTCTTCAAGGACCGCACCGCCCAGCTGAGAGTTGGCTGTCCAATCGGGGCAGCCCCGGGCTCCTTTAAAAGAGCGCGGCTGAATCGGCATCTCCCTGCAGCCCCAGAGCTCTCCCAGGAGGGATTGAGCTCTCTTCAAGGACCGCACCGCCCAGCTGAGAGTTGGCTGTCCAATCGGGGCAGCCCCGGGCTCCTTTAAAAGAGCGCGGCTGAATCGGCATCTCCCTGCAGCCCCAGAGCTCTCCCAGGAGGGATTGAGCTCTCTTCAAGGACCGCACCGCCCAGCTGAGAGTTGGCTGTCCAATCGGGGCAGCCCCGGGCTCCTTTAAAAGAGCGCGGCTGAATCGGCATCTCCCTGCAGCCCCAGAGCTCTCCCAGGAGGGATTGAGCTCTCTTCAAGGACCGCACCGCCCAGCTGAGAGTTGGCTGTCCAATCGGGGCAGCCCCGGGCTCCTTTAAAAGAGCGCGGCTGAATCGGCATCTCCCTGCAGCCCCAGAGCTCTCCCAGGAGGGATTGAGCTCTCTTCAAGGACCGCACCGCCCAGCTGAGAGTTGGCTGTCCAATCGGGGCAGCCCCGGGCTCCTTTAAAAGAGCGCGGCTGAATCGGCATCTCCCTGCAGCCCCAGAGCTCTCCCAGGAGGGATTGAGCTCTCTTCAAGGACCGCACCGCCCAGCTGAGAGTTGGCTGTCCAATCGGGGCAGCCCCGGGCTCCTTTAAAAGAGCGCGGCTGAATCGGCATCTCCCTGCAGCCCCAGAGCTCTCCCAGGAGGGATTGAGCTCTCTTCAAGGACCGCACCGCCCAGCTGAGAGTTGGCTGTCCAATCGGGGCAGCCCCGGGCTCCTTTAAAAGAGCGCGGCTGAATCGGCATCTCCCTGCAGCCCCAGAGCTCTCCCAGGAGATTGAGCTCTCTTCAAGGACCGCACCGCCCAGCTGAGAGTTGGCTGTCCAATCGGGGCAGCCCCGGGCTCCTTTAAAAGAGCGCAGCTGAATCGGCATCTCCCTGCAGCCCCAGAGCTCTCCCAGAAGGGATTGAGCTCTCTTCAAGGACCGCACCGCCCAGCTGAGAGTTGGCTGTCCAATCGGGGCAGCCCCGGGCTCCTTTAAAAGAGCGCGGCTGAATCGGCATCTCCCTGCAGCCCCAGAGCTCTCCCAGGAGGGATTGAGCTCTCTTCAAGGACCGCACCGCCCAGCTGAGAGTTGGCTGTCCAATCGGGGCAGACCCGGGCTCCTTTAAAACAGACCATCTGTAGGCGTGTCTGCGCCGGCGTGCCTGCACCGGAGGGCCTCGCCAGAGGGCCCTTTGGCGTGGCCCTTAGGCGGTGGCACAACGATTGAACACAGAAACCGTGAAAACTACAAACTGCAAGTATTTCTGAATGCCATTTGACCTTGTAAGGCTCTGCACAACTACATAACTCCTCTTTTATTACATTCTTACATGCAACGGTGTCATACACTATTATTGTTGCCAGTAATTCATCCTTACTCAATTGTGTTTAAAGAATCATTACTGTTGGCAGTATTTATTCTATTACTGTGGCCAGTAACTCAGCCCTACCAAATTGCGTTAACTTATTATTACTGTTGGCAGTATTTTACTCCCACTTAGCCGTGTTAAAGTGTTAGAGGGTGCCTGCAAGTCCATGCCCACACAACTGTGTCACACCTCATTACTGTTGTCAGTATTTCACCTCATTACTGTTGTCAGTATTTCACCCTTACCCAAAAAGTGTGTAAATTATTATTACTGTTGCCAGTATATTATTCTGTTTAGTTCTTTGCTGGATGTTACTTGGTGTCATCTACTGACAATTGTAACATTGTCCCATTATCTGCTGACCGACGCATTGCCTCATTGTTTATTCGATACTGTGCTGTTCCTGTCTTATATGCTGCCACATTGTTCCAAATACCTACTCATAGTCAGACAGTAAGTTTTATACACTGCTGCTAGCTAATACAGTAGTCAATACTGGTCCCACTAATTACCCAGCAACAAACAGCTCACATATTATTTCACAAAGACATCACAAAATGCACCCATTTCTAGCCTTGGCATGTCTACACCTGGCCTCCTGGCTCCCCCTTACATCCCATGCCTTTCACACAAGCACCAACCACATCCCAATACTCCGCAGTGATGGGAAAAGATGGACGGAGAATCACCAACACCCCCAAGAGAACCCAACGACACGCCTTACTCACATCTATTACACATCTCACTTCAACATCTCAAGAAGTCACATTTGGACCGTCAGCAACACCATCATGCCCTGAAATGTGCACTCATCAACGCAAGGTCAATACGTACAAAATGGCCAATAATTACCGATCTGGTCTCGACCCATGATCTTGATATCATCATGGTCACAGAAACCTGGCTATCAGAATGCGACAATGCCATCATCAACCAGTTGTTACCCACAGGTTTCTCAGTCTACACATGCCATCGAACCAATCAGAGAGGAGGAGGAACACTCATCCTGGCCAAAACTTGCCTAGGCTTCCAGATGTGCAACGCAACCAGCACAGTCCACCTGGACTCCCTCACCATAACAAATGACACCTGCACGATCAACCTACTGTACCGAGCACCAACACCATCTTCAGAAGACCTTGCAACGATAATAGGCCTCGCCTGCAACTCAAACAGACCTCGATCCCAGAACTGGATCCTAGGTGATTTCAACCTGCCTACGCTACAGGACTCTCAAGCCTCTGCTTTCCTAGAAGCGTTACAAGAGCTAGGCTACGATCAACTAGTCAATAATCCCACCCACGTCAAGGGAAACAAACTTGACTTGATCTTTGCCCCACAGACAGATAAAGATACCACCCAACCAATGCCACCAACCGTAACTCCTGTACCATGGTCTGACCATAGTCTGCTCCAATTCCAGATACCTATTAAAACACACAATAAAAACTCCAACAAAGCCAACTCTGTCCACGAAACCTCTTTGAAGCGCTTCCGCCCCTTTGATAAAGAAGAGCTTCGAGAGAAGATCCTCCCACTCCTCAACAACATACCACATGACCTAGACAAAATGGTGTCCACCTGGGACGAGAGCCTCAAGACCATTGCATGCATACCAGCCACACATAAAAAAACAACAAAGAAACGAATGCACGCACCATGGTATACCAAAGACCTCCGAGATTCACTCAAGTGCCTGCGCAGGCTTGAGAGAAGATGGCGTCGGTCTCACTCTACTGAAGCACAAGATACTTACATGGCTCACCTAAGAGCACACTGTGACGAATTATCAAAAAAGCGAAAACAATATCATTCTGACATCTTGAAGCGGTCACTAAACAAGCCCCACGACCTCTTCAATATAGTGAAATCTCTCATAAGAGAACCTCCCGCAGACCAGTCACAGATGCCACACCCTCAGGCATACTCCAACTACTTACAGTCAAAAATGATCCAGACTACTGCACCTGCAACCAACTACCTACAACCTGAAGTGACCCAGGCTGGTGCAACTCCGAGCTCCGCTGAAAACAGCTCTCAACATAACTTGCCCCAACCATCACCGCTATCCAAATTTGAAAAAATATCACGCAGAGAGATTGAAGACATTATCACCGCTATCAACCCCACTACCGCACCCAATGACCCATGCCCTGCTTTATGGATCAAGGAGTTACGATGTGACTTAAGCCAATATCTGAGCGAAATAAACCAATCCCTTACAACCGGATCGTTTCCACAAAGTCTGAAACAAACATCAATCAGACCACTGCTAAAAAATAACAAGTTGGACCCAACGAAAGTGGAATCATACAGACCAATTTCAAGTATCCCCATGCTTGCCAAAATAATTGAAAAGTTAGTACAGCGTCAAATCCAACAGCATATTGATAATGAAGCCCCACTCGATCCTGCCCAACATGGGTTCAGAGAGGCGCATGGGGTGGAAACCCTCCTCACCAACCTATTTGATCACCTAGTCTCTGGAACCGACAAAATTCATCAAGGATTCGCCCTCATATTCCTCGACATAGCAGCGGCCTTCGACTCGGTTAGCCACGAGATCCTCATACAACGCCTCAGCGAGAAAGGAATTCAGGGAACAGCCCTAAAGTGGTGCAACTCATACTTGACTAATAGATGGCAACATGTAAGATCAGGCTCTGCAACCTCGGAACCATTTTTACAAAACCAGGGTGTACCACAGGGCTCGTCACTATCTGCATTGATGTTTAACATCTACATGCAGCCCATATGTGCCCTAGCACGTGCATTCAAGGTCAACTGTCTAGCCTACGCTGACGACATCCTTCTATACATCCCATTCAGGACCAACCAACCAGACCTCTCCCCTCTAACAAGATGTTTTGAGGCAGTAGCAGAATGGTTCAGCACACAAAACATGAGAATCAACTACAACAAAACAGATGTCCTTTTCATCTCAAGGAACCAGGACTTCACCCCTCCACTCTCTTTAAAAATCGGCAACACAGAACTAAAAACCAAACCCACCATCCGCTACCTTGGCGTTACACTGGATCAACAACTGGATCTGAAAACCCACATAAAAAACACAGTAAAAACAGTATATATGAAAATAAGGACCTTAAAACATCTCCGACCGCTACTTGACTTCAGCGACTACCGATCGATCTACCAGGCATTAATATTACCACATTTCGACTATGCCAACGTAATTCTTCACGGTCTACCTCAAGCAACGCAAGCCCCTCTCCAGCTTGCAATGAACACTGCTGCAAGAGTACTAACAGGGGCCTCACGGAGAGATCACATAACGCCAGTACTGATGAACCTCCATTGGTTACCGGTTCAAGCAAGAACCCTGCATAAAGTTCTAACCTTAACCTTTAAAGCCTTAAACACTTTGACCCCCACAACTATCAGCAAGATGATACATAAGGTACCACCGAACAGAAGCAGAAGACCCATGATGCAAAACACCCTAGAGGTCCCAAAAGTAATGACGACATGCACAAAGGCAACAACAAATAGGGCCTTTACAATCTATGCTCCCAGAGCATGGAATGCTCTCCCCACCTCTATTCGAAACATCACTCACCTAACCCAATTCAGGAAGGCATTAAAGCAGCACCTGTTCACCACATACTACCCTGAATCCAGCCTTAGTAAGCATACTTATTGCCCCTCAGACAATCACTCACCCCAACTAAACAAGCAGACTCAGCATGAAAAAGGATAACCAACCGATCTCTAAGATGTACCCTCTGAACTAGAATTCAGACTCCCAGTGTAAATAAGATGTAGATATGTTCTGCCTGAAATCAGGTACCAGTGTAATACAATGTTAATAATTACACAATATACATAGTTTCCCCCAGTTATTTCCAAGTTGATCTCCCTGTTTATTGTAAATACAACTCAAAGTGCCTGTGTTGTATAGTTGATGTTAAATGTAAACCGCTCTGATCTAAAATAGAGCGGTATAGAAGAACTGTTAAATAAATAAATAAATAAATAAACCAAAGTTAACAAGGACACCCCTTTACAGTATCTCAATATCCCTTGCCTACCACTTCCCCATATACACAATCATTCCCATCCTCAAGAAGTGGAGACAGACTCAAACCCATAAACCCAAAGAGGTCAAAATTTCACCAATATACAGAATCACATATACAAATTACAAAAGATCAAAATACAACAGTTCCACTGTTCTCCTACTCCACATAAGCATTCTCTATTCATTAATAGCTTACAAACATCTAATATAATCCAGTGAAACAGGTAGGTTGCGTGAACTTTAATCTTCACTAAAAGATGAGCATTATGGGCATTCACTCTTCCAGTTTTGGGTGCAAAGTCAGCATCTCTCCCATACTGTCTCAGCAATTTGTGATTTCTTCCTCTGAGCCATTAATTTGCTCATACAATACCAAATAATCAAAAATCAATAACCACCACATGAAAAAGGAAGAGCAGGTTAACACTAACATATCTTTTTGTCTGATGTACTGTCAGGAGAGAGAAACCTTCACTCCCAAATGACCTGAACATCCATTTTATTCATTTATAGTTCCTGTAATCATTAAAATCAAACAGTCAAGACTTATCATAGATGTATGTCCTTCCACCTAGGCGTTGTCCAGCTAGAAAACCATATATCCCAGCATGACGGGCCTGTTTCGAACTGTCTGCTCTGCTTCAGGTGCTTGGGAACAAGATACGCAAGCCAGTATGTCTCAGAACATTGACGGAGAGCTTCAGTATTGCAATGACAAGCAGCACGAGTTTAACACAGCCAAAGCAATAGCACAAGAACAGATCAACAAATTAATGCTTCATAAAAGGAAAACTCGCTATAAACATTCTGGAACAGGACCAGCAGATCAAGGAAGTATGTTCGACGACTTTGCCAACATGGAAAGAAAATAATAACCAGGTGCCAGCCTATACAGTTAGAGGGATGGTTCTGGACTGGCCTAGCAGAATTCCAGTAAAGGAAATCAATGGTAAGTAAAATTTCTCCTTCCAATGCATCCTGCTAGATCAGTCCAGACTAGTGGGGAGTACCATAGCTTCACTACCCCAGAGTGGAAAGAAACAGCTGCGGACAAGACAAAGGCTCCAAACCGAGCTGCTTCCTCAGCTTGGACATCAAGCAATAATTTTGTGCAAAAGTAGACAGGGAGGACCAAGTGGCCGCCCTGCAAATATCTAGTGGAGCTACCTGTGAGCATTCTGCCCAAGAGGTGGCCTGAGCACGCGTACAGCGAGGAGGGATGAATCTCCCTACAGACTCCATTTTGCCTTTCCTGATCTAAGAGACTATTTTTTTTGCCAAAAGTCATGCTGTAAACTGATACCCGAAGCTTATACAATGGAACAGCAAATGTTGCAGAATTTGAGATGACAACAGACCAGAGGTCAAATGAGGCCCTACTCTCAAAGGATATAAAGACCAGCTGGAGAGGAAAGGCCAGAGATAAGGACATTGCTGGAGGCACCTTTAAAAACAGTATTGATGAGCAGACCTAGCAAACAAAAAGGATTAGATAATGAGGAGTCAGGGTATGTAGGGAGGTAGATAGTAAATTAGGAGATCAGATAGTTGAATGAGGGAAGGATTAAGAACATATCAAGGCAAGGAAAGCCTAGTAAGAGTTGATCTCCGGGGACAGCAGGAATCAGTCCTCACATATGGGTGACGTTGACGCCAACAGAGCCCTTGCGGAAGCATCCCCCCAGCTTTCAAAGAAAGCCTTTGGAAAATGCCACCACAAGTGTGGTCCCCTTCCTGCCAAGGGTGCCATCTTTCTCAGTCAGATGACATAGCTAAAAGACGGCAAAAAATAAGATGGTAAAGAAGCAGCTCCAAGGGGAGAAGAGAGGGTTGTTAGGACTGCTGCAGGTGAGTAATTACGCTTTCTCTGGAAACAAACAGGAAATCAGTCCTCACATATGGGACTTCCCAGCAACACAAAAAAGCCCACAGAGAAAAACCATGGTCACCTTCAAGGGGAGTCGTGAGCAGCAGCAACTGAATCCACAGATACAGACTAAAGCAGCACCCATATGTCCGAGGAAACCAGCACTCCGGTAGCATGAACACAGAAGGGTTGGAGGGTAGGAGTTGCCTAGACCCTGAAAAGATTAAAGAGCACAGCCTGGCCGAAGGCCCTGTCCCGTCAGGACTCCTTCTCCAAGCAGTAATGGGCTGTGAAGGTGTGAACTGAAGACCAGGTGGCAGCCCAGCAAATGTCCAGCATCTGGATAGAGCACAGGTTTGTCACAGAGGCTGCCATGGTCCCGACATGGTACACTGTGACCCTGCCTTCCAGCAGGAATCCTGCCTGCTCATAGGCAAGGGCAATACAATCAGACACCCAGGTAGAGAGTTTAAGTTTGGTCACCGCCTCTCACAGCCTACTGGGGTCATACAAGACAAAAAGCTTAGATGCTTTATGGTGGCCCTAGGTATGTTGGATGTAGGAGGACAGGGCCCCTCTTACAGTCCAGGATGTGGAGGACAATCTCCGCCCTACTGGCATGAAGTCTTGGAAAGAAGAAGGGGGTAGCACCACCTCCTGAGGTGGAAGGGCGATACCATCTTCAGAAGGAATTTAGGCTGTGTGCAGAGCACCACCCTGTTCTTGTAGAACATGGTATATGGTGCCTCAGCCACCAGTGCTTGAAGCTCGCTAACCCTGCGAGTGGAGGTGAGTGCAACCAGGAAAGCGTAGTTACTCACCTGTAACAGGTGATCTCCGGGAACAGCAGGAATATAGTCCTCACATATGGGTATCGTCGGTACCGACGGAGCCTGAGCGGGAACGCTCCCCAGCGTCCAATAAGAACGCTTTTTGGAGCATCCCTCAACACATGCGTGCAGCCTTCCCGCCTTTCCAACTGTCCCACTTCAGTTAAGTTTGTAGCTGAGTGAAAAGGATAGAGGGAGAGAGGAAAGAGACAAAGAGATAGACAACTCCTAGGGGAGGTGGGTGGGTTGTGAAGCCTAAATTCCTGCTGTTCCCGGAGATCACCTGTTACAGGTGAGTAACTACGCTATCTCCAGGAACAAGCAGGAATGTAGTCTTCAAATATGGGGACTCCCTAGCTGAAGATGCCAGGGAGATAGCCCCAGGAAGCTGCCACCCAAGTAAGGTGGGAATCCTTCCTCCCATGGATCTCTGGCATTCCACCAGGGTTGGTGGGTAGGAGTTGAATTAGGTCTGAAAGAGATTTTGAAGAACAGCTTGGCCAAAGAAGGAATCCCGACAGGAGGCTTTATCCAGGCAGTAGTGGGCTGTGAAGGTGTGTAGCGAAGCCCAGGTGTCTGCTCAACAAATGTCATCAATAGACACAGAGTCGAGATTAACCATGGCTCTCACGTTATGAGCTGTGACATGGTCCTGAAGAGGAAGACCCTTACTCTCATAAGCAAAGAATATGCATTGGGCAGTCCATTTAGATAAAGTTCTTTTGGAGACTGGTTGTCCCAAATGACTAGGGTCAAAAGCTATAAAAAGTTGCAAGGACTTTCTATGATGCTGTGTTCTCTGTAGGTAAAAGGCTAAGGCCCTTTTACAATCGAAAGTATGAAGGTTTCTTTCTGCATTAGAGGCGTGAGGCCTCGGAAAAAATACAGGAAGATAAATTGATTGATTTAAATGAAAAGGCGAAACCACCTTTGGCATAAAGTGTGGATGAGTTCTAAGAACAACCTTATCATGGTGAAACCTAATATAAAGGAGGATTAGCCACTAAAGCTTGCAGTTCACTAATGTGACGTGCAGAGGTGGTTGCAATTAGGAAGATGACCTTCCAAGTCAAAAACTTAAGAGTTCTAGTGGCTAAAGGCTCAAAAGGCGGCTGCATGAGCTGCCCGAGAACTAGATTCAGATCCCATGCCACCAGTGGTGGCTTAATGGGAGGTTTGGTTAATAGAAGACCTCTCATAAATCTGGATATGAGTAGATGAGAGGAAATTGGTTGTCCATTCAGAGGCTTATAAGAAGCTGCAATTGCACTAAGATGGACTCTGTGGTAAGGAGAGCTGTACAGGAGGGATGGAATGGGAAGAAAGTGAGTCCTGTGCCTTTAAAAGCAGAGATCAGCAGAGTTCCCATAGTGACCACAAGCCTCCGAGGCAGACTACAGCTAGTACTAAGCCCCGCCTACTTAGTGACATTAGAGCTAGGTCGAGCTCTAACAAGTCTCACGTGTGCAGAGAGAAAGGCGTGGAGCCTAAGAAGCACCAGTTTAAAAGTGCTTCAGTGTTTGAAGAAGCAGGGAAGGAGAAAAGTAGCAGCAGAAGGAGGAGTAGGAGAAGTAAAGGAGGTGATCCAGGAGAAGCAGTGTTTGAAGCTGGAGAATCGGGGGAGACAGAGGAACAGGAACAGGAGGTTTCTGTGACCCAAAGCAGGCAGCAGCAACCAAGGCAGAAACGTGTCTCAAGGTACCTCAGAGAAAGGGAACTGGAGGAGCCAATTCCCAGGTGGGGAAACAGCTCAGGGAAGCAGTTGAGTCCTGGAGGTAAACAGAATGAGTTGTATGTAATTCCTAACAAGGCTCTGTCTGAAGAAGTAGTCAGAGAGCTAAGGAATAGTGCCGAACGCTGTGTTAGCCAGAACCCCGTGAAGCAAGCTATAGGCAGGCATAAGAAGTATGCCAGTGACTGCCATGACTCAGCAGTTAGAAAGCTGATAAGAGAGAGAGAAACTCCGTTCCTAAAGCCTGTTGCTGCACAGCAGAGAGAACACTTATTGCTAAAGTTGAATGAGCTACTGCAGGGAGAGAATTACAAGCCTTATGATATCCATTCACAAGAAGACAGCTGTAGTGAATCTACTGAGGAAATGGAAGTAGATTTGTCTGTAAATCAGGGTGAGAGTGATGTTGAAGAAATGCAATGTTCTTATTGCAAGGCAAACAAACTGAACATGTGCTGAGTCTATGCTCATGTGAAGGAGTGGTTTGTGAAAGCAATTAGGAGCTTGTTGCTGTGAAAGCTTGTTGCTCTGAACTGAGAAAAAGAAAGACAACTTGCCAGAAGTTTAAAAGCAATTGTAACCTGTTTCAATGTGCTATTGAAGAAAGAAACTTGCTGGAAGTTTTAAAATCAGTTGTGACTTCTTTCCTACGGAAGCGGTACAAGAATGGAAGCTTGTTGAAAGTTAAAGTCATTTTATAATATGGTCAACAGCCTTAGCTTCAGAAGGTGGTTACTGGAGTGAAGCTAATAGTTGACGTTGTAAAGAAGAAAATTCCTGTATATTTCTGTTAAGCCTGTTTGGACTTTATTTCCTTTGCCTTTGGAGAATTATCGTATTTGTGTTGGTGCCACGAATTTTGATGCGGAGGGGAAATCCTGAAAATAAATTTTCTCTGTTTTTGCCTAACAAACCGTGTGGTCACACTGCTTGCTCAAAGTATATCTGAACTACATCTCCCAGCAGCCCATGCTGGCAGCCATATTCGGAAACAGTATTCAAAAAGGGCAATTAGGCAAGCCCTCCTGCTCTCAGGCCACCGGCCCGGGCGAGAGGACGCGACAACTCTTACCGAATTGGTCTTTAGACCAGAATTCGATAAGTGAAGTAGATACTCTAGTATTGATTCTAAGGTTATGCCAAGGGGGTTTAATCCCTTCTTGGAGCACCATATGGTAAAACGTTTCCACTTGAAGGCATAAGAACTTATTGTGGAAAGTTTCCTAGAAGCCTGAAGGATATCCTTTACCTGCTGGGACAGGTTGAAATCCTGGATGTCTAAGCCTTCAGCAACCAGGCCGTGAGATGCAAGGACTGGGAATTCGGGTGCCATAGCGTCCCATTCTCTTGGGAAAGGAGATCTGGAGCATGCCCTAACTCCAGAAGTGCAGCTTGCGAGAGATGTAGAAGCAGGGGATACCACGGTTGGCATGGCCATCGTGGTACTATGAGAATCATGCGACCCCTGTCTCTCTGAAGCTTGAAGAGTGTTTTGGGGAGGAGGGGAATGGGTGGGAAGGCATGGAGTGGAGGAGTAGCCTAGTGGTTGGGGCAAGGTACTTCAGGCCGGAAGGTCGGGGGTTCAAATCCCACTAGAGGACAGCAACCTTGGGCCGGAAGGACTGGGGTTTCTAGTCCCACAGGTGCTCCTTCTGGTCTTGGGCAAGCCACTTAACCCTCCATAGACCATGTTCCCTGTAAAATAGTTATCTCCAAGTTATAAATACCCTGTTCAATGTAATTTCAGTTTGTTCAATGTAAACAGCACTGATGCAGAATAGCGTGGTATATAAGAGAATATAAATAAATAAAAAAAATAAAAAACATAAATAAAGGAAGCCCTGACCCCAGTGAAGGAGGAAGGCATCCTTGTCTGACAATTGTGAGCCGGAATCCTGGAACAGAGCCGGGGAAGTTTGGCATTCAGTGGACTTGCGAAGAGGTCTATGCCTGGAGTGCCCCAGAGATGAAATATCTTTGCCACCTGGTCCAGGTGGAGGGACCACTCGTGAGGGAGCAGTACTCAACTGAGTCTGTCTGCCCAAAGGTTTTGAATGCCTTAAAGATATACCACGAGAAGCTGAATTTGATACTCTCTGGCGAGGGCCCACAGTTGTAAAGCTTCGTTGCATAACAGAGAGCCTGTCCCGCCCTGCTTGTTCACACAGAACATTGCTACTTGATTGTCCGTCTGGACTAGGACTGTCTTGTAGCTGAGCAGGGCGTGGAATACTCGAAGAGCTAAATAGATTGCTCTTAATTCCAGGTGGTTTATGTGTAAACCAGCCTCCTGTGAAGTTCAGGTTCCCTGGGTAGAGAGATGATTCAGGTGTGCTCCCCAGCCCACCTACGATGCATCTGTTAGGGTGGCCTGAAAAAGGGGTTGATGAAAAGGAGACCCCACTGTCAGATTTTCTAGGGATTGCCACCATTGGAGGGACAAAATTAGTCGGTGAGAGTTTATTGTTTTGTCTGATAAATGATCTGTGGCCTGTGTCCACTGTGTGGATAGGATCCACTGTGTGGATAGGATCCACTGAGCTGCTCGCATGTGGAGGCGAGCATATGGGACTACATGAACTGTGGATACCATATGTCCCAGCAACTGTAGTAGCTCTCGAGCAGTTAGGGAGGATTTCCCTGCAGCTTGAGAAGCTAGTTGCATTATGTGAAGACACCGAGCCTGTGGAATGAAAGTTTTTGCCTGTCTGGTATCTAGACAGGCCCCTATGAATTCCAGGCACTGGGATGGAACAAGTTGGTATTTTGGTAAGTTTATTACCAACTCCAAGTACTGGAGGATTTGCATTGTGCGAGACAGTGCAGTGCTGGCCTCTGCAACTGTAGGGGCTCAAATGAGCCAATCGTCTAAATAAGGGAAGATGAATATCCCCAGGGTTCGTAGGAATGCAGCTACTACTGCCACGCATTTCGTGAATACCCTTGGTGCTGAAGCTAGACCAAAGGGAAGAACCCTGTACTAGAAATGTTTCCCCTGAAAAGGAATCATAAGAATTTCCTGTGATCTGGATGGATCAGAATGTGAGTGTATGCATCCTTTAAGTCTAGAGAGCAAAGCCAAACCTGGCTTTGAAGGTACGTCAGAAGAGTTCCTAGAGAAATCATTTTGAACTTCTCTCGGAACAGGTATTTGTTTAATTCTTTGAGGTCTAGAATGGGTCTGTCCCCTCCTGTTTTCTTTGGAATAAGAAAATAGGGGGAGTAGAACCCTGCACCCCGTTGAAGAATGGGTACCTTCTCTATTGACCTTTGGGCAAGAAGTGTTGAGACCTCGTGATCTAGCAGATTGTTTGTGGAGGTTTGAGAATTGAATTGCCTTAGAATTGTAGGAGGCGGCATGCTGTAAAAATGAAGCTTGTACCCTTCTCCTACAATGGACAAAGTCCAATCTTCTGCTGTTATCTGATGCCATCTGTTGGCAAAGTGGCATAATCTGCATGGGATATTGGGGGGTTAGGGGCCCCTCAGAGGCAGGAAGGCTAAGCTCTCTAGGAAGGAGTCAAAGCCCTCGAGGGGGCTGAACCTGCAGAGCTGGTTGGGCTCTGGGGCCTTTTGGGCTTCTTTTGCTGTCTAGTTTGTCCCTTTTGGGCAACCTGACCCTGAGATTGACTCTGCTGGGTATAGGAAGGATAAAATTGCCCCTTTTAGCTGAAAGAGGGTTTTTTATAAGACTTCTTTTTGGCTGGAGTGGCTGTAGATTTTGACAATCTATCTAGAGTAGTATTGTCAGCATCCAACTCGTTAGCCTTTTCCTGCCAGTTCTTGCCAAAGAGATTCTCTCACATGCAAGGAATGTTGCCTAACTTGTCCTGTACCCAAGTCTGATGCCTGAAGCAGTCAAAGGCTGCACGATTTACAAACTTGGAGACATCTTGAGCATGCTTAACTACAGCAAGAAAGTCTTGTCTCTTGTCATCTGGGAGAAATGGGCTCATAAGCTCCAAATCTCCTGTAACTTCCTTGAGGAAAATTCCCATATACAGTATATACGAACTGATCCTAGCTGAAAGCATGGAAGCCTGAAAAGTTTGGCGCCCAAAAGCGTCCAGAGTACTGCATTCACGACCTGGAGGATTGGATGCATGCCTCTTTGCACTTTTCATCCTACGCATGGCTGACTCCACCACCATTGAATGGTGTGGCAGCTGAGTCTTTTGAAATCCAGGACATGGGGGAACTCGATACATAGTATCAAGTCTCCTAGAGTGAGGAGATGTAGTCAGAGGTGTCTCCCACATTCTGAGCATCAAGTTATGCAGAATTTCATGGATGGGCAGAGTGGCTGCCTCCTTTGGAGCTTTAGGATATTGGCGAATTTCCAATTCCTTTGCTCTGGGTTCCTCTTCAGGAGCTACCGTGATTGAAAGGCCCTTGGCCATATCACGAATAAAATCCTGAAAAGACATGTCCTCTGGAGGTGACATTCTGCGTTGGGGAGAAGAGGGATCCTCTGGGAGAAACCCTCTAGTACCAGCAGAATTGTCAGAGTCTTCGGAATCGGAGGATTCGAAGTATTCCTGACCACAACGCTCATGCAAAGCACGGTCCCGGTATCGATCGAAGTCGGTACCAAGTTGATCTAGTACCGACCTGTCGATTCCAGCCAAAGATGGCGTGGGAAGAATTCCCACCAGGGCCGGTACTGTCTGTACCGGTACCAGTGCCAGTGTAGGTACCGGCATCGGTGTCAATGTCGGTGCCCGTTGGACCAACGGTACCGCAGCTCAGAGAAGAGCTGCGATGCTGCGTTCGATAGCGAGGAACCTCTGGTCTATCGACGCTGCCGATGCCTGAGTATCGGTACCGGAGAAGACGGCAGGAAACCCTGAGCATGGCACAGGTAGTTCTTGCGAGGTCGGGGCCTCGAGAACATCCTGGAGCCCCACTGATGCTTTGGAAGCCGAAGCCTCCCGCCAGGGCTGTTTTGCCGGTGTGGTTCCCTCAAGGGCAATGCCAATGGCCTCTCGATGCTTAGCAGGAGAGCTACCCTTTGAGGACCGTCTTTTATGTTTAGTTACCTGAGATCCATGGGAGGAAGAGGAGGCCCTTGAAGATGTCGATGCAATGGATCTAGCATCCGAAGAAAAGAGGGTACCGAGCTTTGCAGCCCCGGTTCTGTATTCCTCTTTTAGTCATCCCCAAACAGGAGAGACATTCAGATGGAGAATGTTTCAGGCCCTAAACATTTAAGACACCAATCATGGGTGACAGTGACAAACAGTACCGCTACACTTAGTACATTTTTTAAAACCACTAGTTGGTTTTTCCATGTATTAGGAATATGGGGTCTAGTGCCCAAAATGGCACCTAGCACCAAAAAGAAAAGTTTCTGAAGAGAAACAGCTCAAAGTATAAGGGGTTTTTTTTGGAAAAGAAAAGAACCAGCAGTACCGGTAAGCGTCATGCGGCAGGCAAACGCGACCACAAGAAAACAATTTTAAATACAGAATTTTCTGCGGTGACAGGGTATGCATCCTGTCGGCTCTGTGGAAAACGAAGAACTGAATAGGGACAGTTGGAAAGGCGGGAAGGCAGCGCGCATGTGCTGAGGGATGCTCCCAAAAGTGTTCTTATTGGACACTGCGGAGCATTCCCATGCAGGCTCCGTCAGTACCGACAATACCCATATGTGAAGACTACATTCCTGCTTGTTCCTGGAGATTACCACCTTCCATGAGAGGTATCGCAGGTGGCAGGTAGTCAAGGGCTCAAAAGGCAGGCGAGTGAGCTGCACCAATACAACAATAAGGTCCCACTCGGTTGTTGGAGGGCAAACTGGGAGTTTCGATAAGAGAAGTCCCCTCAGGAAACAGGTTAACAGCAGCTGTACCAAAAGGGGTGCACCCTGACTGAGTTTGACTTAAGCCTGGATTGCGAGAGATGGAGAAGGTACTGCAGTACCAGCTGCATCAGACAGGAGAACGAGTCAGTCCTGTGCTCCATGCACCAAATTGAGAATTTGCACCATTTGAAGCCTATGCTTTCCTAGTGGAAGGCTTGTGGGAAGCCAGCAGGATCTCCTCCACTTCACCCGAGAGGTTGAAAGGGGCCACGGTCACCCTTTCAGCCACCATATTGTCAGTGACAGGGACCCCAGATTGGGGTGCAGGAGAGGCCCCCTCCTGGGACAGGAGCCCGGAGAGTACCCCAATGTGATGTGAGTCCCCACTGATAGCCACAGGAGTAGCGGAAAACATGGCAGCCTGGAACATCGAGGGGCTATTAGGATGAGGGAGGCCTGGTCGCAGAGTATCCTGAATAACATTCTGGCAATTAGCGGTGTAGGAGAAAAAGCGTGCATGAGACCTTCTGACCACGAGATGATATTTAAAGGTGCGGAAGAATTGAAGGAAATATCGATACATCGTGAAGATGTATTACAACTATTAGATAAACTGAAGAGTAGCAAATCACCTGGGCCGGATGGTATACATCCAAGGGTGTTGAAAGAACTGAAATACGAGATTGCAGACCTGCTATTAGTAATCTGTGAACTATCATTAAAATCATCTCTAATACCTGAAGATTGGAGGATAGCCAATGTAACACCAATTTTTAAAAAGGGTTCCAGGGGTGATCCGGGAAACTACAGACCGGTGAGCCTGACATCAGTACCGGGAAAAATGGTAGAAACCATCATAAAGAATAAAATTACTCAGCATGTAGATAGTCATGACCTAAGGGGACAAATAGAAAAATGGTCAACCTATCACAGAGCTAAAATTGTCAAAAAGAAGGATCAACTCTGTATTTGAAACAAGAATGTAAAAAGTATCAACAAAAAGCTAATGTATACTTCACAAAAATTCAGCAATAGCAAAGCCAAATCAGCCACACATAGAAGCAACAATAGGTCTCAGTCTTCCCGGGCAAAACAAAACCGGCCAGATTTATCCTGACACGGCATAGCCCTGTTAGCATCAATGACCCACAAAAAACAGTTGCTCTGGGGTGGACATCAACCAACTCCTTCACGTGCACAAAATTATTGATAATTATTGATAATTCCAACATAAAGACATCGAAAGAGTGGTATGGTAACACTTAACTTTGCAGTAGCAGCAGTGCTCATATAGTAGTGCTAAGCCAGTGCCATGATCTTTCGATGTCTTTATGTTGGAATTATCAATAATTATCAATAATTTTGTGCACATGAAGGAGTTGGTTGATGTCCACCCCAGAGCAACTGTTTTTTATGGGTCATTGATGCTAACAGGGCTATGCCGTGTCAGGATAAATCTGGCCGGTTTTGTTTTGCCCGGGAAGACTGAGACCTATTGTTGCTTCTGTGTGTGGCTGATTTGGCTTTGCTATTGCTGAATTTTTGTGAAGTATACATTAGCTTTTTGTTGATACTTTTTACTTTCTTATTTCAAATACAGAGTTGATCCTTCTTTATGACCTAATGGGAGACAGCCAACATGGCTTTAGACAAGGAAGATCTTGTCTTACTAATCTTATGTTTTTTTGAAGGAGTGAATAATCAGATGGACAAAGGTGAGTCGGTTGATTTTGTGTATCTGGACTTTCAGAAAGCCTTTGACAAGGTCCCTCATCAGAGACTTTTGGCAAAACTAAAGAGTCATGGGATAGGAGGCAGTGTACTATTGTGGATCAGGAACAGGTTAAAAGATAGAAAGCAGAGGGTAGGGCTAAATGGCCAATTTTCCCAATGGAGAAAGGTGAATAGTGGTGTACCCCAGGGATCTGTGCTGGGTCCGCTGCTTTTTGACATATTCATAAATGACCTGGAAAGTGGAATAACGAGTGAGGTTATCAAATTTGCAGATGACACAAAACTATTTAAAGTTGTTAAAACCCAAGAGGATTGTGGAAAATTGCAAGAGGATCTTGATAATTGGAAGACTGGGCATCAAAATGGCAAATGAAATTTAATGTGGACAAGTGCAAGGTTATGCACCTAGGGAAGAACAACCCAAACTATGGTTTCACGATGCAAGGTTCCACATTAGGAACCACCACCCAGGAAAAAGATTTAGGCGTCATTGTGGATAACATGTTAAAACCCTCCGTCCAGTGTGCAGCGGCAGCCAAGAGAGCATATAGAATGCTAGGTATCATAAGGAAAGGAATGGAAAATAAAACAAAAGATATTATAATGCCTCTATATCGTTCCATGGTGAGGCCGCACCTTGAATATTGTGTGCAATTCTGGTCGCCGTATCTTAAAAAGGATATAGCGATTTTAGAAAAGGTTCAGAGAAGAGCCACCAAAATGATAAAGGGGATGGAAGGATACTCCTATGAAGAAAGGCTAAAAAGGTTAGGGCTCTGTAACCTGGAAAAGAGACGGCTGAGGGGTGATATGATAGAAGTCTATAAATTAATGAACGGAGTGGAACGGGTAAACGTAGATCGATTGTTTACCTTATCAGAATATAGAAAGACTAGGGGACATGCAATGAAGCTACCGGGTAAACTATTTAAGACTAATAAAAGAAAATATTTTTTCACTCAACGTGTAATCAAACTCTGGAATTTGTTACCGGAGGATGTAGTAAAGGCTGTTAGTGTAGCTGGGTTTAAAAAAGGTCTGGACAAGTTCCTGGAGTAAAGGTCCATAAACCATTATTAAGAAGGGACCCAGGATATCAATGCTTGAACCAATACAAGCATTGTGGAACCTGTGTCTCTTGGGGAAACTGCTAGGTACATATGACCTAGATTGGCCACTGTTGGAAACAGAATACTGGGCTTGATGGACCTTGGTCTGACCCAGTATGGCATATCTTATGTTCACATCTAAAGTGGTCCCTCGTTCCCAGTCAAAGAAATTAATGAGATTTGTCCAACAAGACCTTCCTTTCATAAAACAGTGCTGCCTTGGGTCCTGCAATCCACTGGATTCCAGAAACCTCACCATCCTCTGTTTTAGCAGCCTTTCCATTAGTTTATTCACCACAGAGGTCAGACTAACTAGCCTATAGTTCCCAACCTCATCTTTAGTTCCACTTTTGTGTAAAGGAACCACATGCATCTTTCTCCAGTCTTCTGGGACCACGGCAGACTCTAAAGAAGCATTGAAAAAGTCAGACAGTGGAGCCGCTAAAACTTCACTAAGTTCCTTCAGCACTCTCAGATGTATCTCATCTAGTCCCGTTGCTTTGTCTACTTTTAATTTAGCTAGCTCCTCGCAAGCAGTTTTCTGAAAATAGTTCAAGATCCGCCTCACTTGTATTCCTATTTGCCAGCGTTTTCTGTGGTCCTACCTCCTGGCCCTTCATCTGTGAACACATAACAGAAATATTTGTTAAGCAATTCCACTTCATCCTCGGCTACTACATATTCTTTCCCTTCACTCTTCAGTCCGACAACGTAAGTTTTGTTGTTCCTCTTACTAACGTATCTGAAAAATGTCCCCCCTACCCTCCCATTTTACTGCATTGGCTATTTTTTTCTTCTATCTGTATCTTTGCTTTCCGGCCTTCTCTAAGATTTTCTGAATATTGATGCTTGTCTTCATCTTTCAGTGATCTCTTATATTTTATAAAAGCACCCTCTTTCTTCACCTTTTCAGCTACTTCTTTCAAGAACCATAGTTGCCTCCTTTTCCTTTTATACTTACTTTCATAATAAAAAAAAACACGTTTTGTTGCTTTTAAAATATCCCCATTCAATTTCGCCACTACTTTTCTACATCTTACAGCTAATGACTGCTGGAGGTATTGTCCCATCTTGGCAAAGTCTACGACCCTCACTTTTGACTGGACTTTATCAGCAAGAGTGCTAATACTGAACCACATCACACTGGATGCGAGATGAACATCTACTATAACATCTATGTTTATAAATTCTCCTGCCTCTTCTGCCCCCAGCATAAATTCACAAAGTTACTGCAGTGTTGCCACCAAGTTAGGGAAAGCTGCTATCACTGGCACATCTGTAGGGGATCTATTTTCTAGATCCTCCAATTTATCAACCCATTCCTCATGTGACATTTGTAGTGTGCCTCTGTTTCTTTGGTCACTTCCTTATGTTCTTCTACTTCCACCACTCTTTCACCAAGGTCTCCTATTTCTCTCAAGCTCCACAGCCACATCCTTCTTCTCATACTCGGCTGCATGTCTTTGTAGGAGGGACGTTCCCAGCACATTTTCTGGCACACTCTCCTCTCCCTCCCTCTCAGAGGTTACTGCTGCTCGTTTGTCTGCTCATTTCGGCACACGTGGCTCCTTCTCTAGAACTCCAGCTGAATATTTGTAACCTCCAGCTTTTTCTTCCAAGACAATACCTGAATCTGCTTAATTACAGGTAAGGGGGATTCTGTGAGTTTTAAATAGCACTGCCCTTCTCCTCCATGGAGCTGTCAGCAACCATCCCTTAAAGCGATGTTACTTCACAGCTTCTAAAATTTTCCCATAGAAAGTAGTGGAAATTCTTTTGTAGACTTGGTCTTCTAAAAATAAAGATCCAGAGTTACAGGTTTTCAAACTCATCTTGGTGCTTTTCCACCCATCGCCCTCTGGACACTATCACTTTCACATTATTCTTTCCAACATTACATTTGTTAGAAAACATAAAAAGGATCTATCTCAATCTGACCCTGGCATTCAAACATGTTCTCCCAATACAACTGGGTCTTACCTTCTCCCTTGCCAGCCTGATATAGGATATAAGCTTCCCACCACCACTACCCATAGAAAGAAATATGTTTAAAAATCCTCTCCTGCCCCCAGCAACAGAAATACTGTACTCCCCTCTGTTTCCCCAATATCATGTGTTAATGCATGAAAATGTACATTAGTGCCATTTGATAAATAAGATGCTAGGATTAAATGATAGAAATTAACTAGAAAGGAACTGGAAGGAGCAGATGCAAGGAAAGCACAGTTACTTACCTGTAACAGGTGATCTCTGGGAACGGCAGGAATAGTCCTCACATATGGGTACGTCGGTACCGACGGAGCCTGCGCGGGAAAGCTCCCCAGCTTCCCAAAAGGAAAGCTTTTGGGGCTTCCTACAGCGCATGCGCGCTGCCTTCCCGCCTTCCTGACCAACTCTCCTCAGTTCGAGTTCAAAGCTGAAACAATAGAGAGAGGAAAGGAAGAGAAAGAAATACAACTCCTAGGGGAGGTGGGTGGGTTGTGAGGACTATTCCTGCTGTTCCCAGAGATCACCTGTTACAGGTAAGTAACTGTGCTATCTCCAGGAACAAGCAGGAATGAGTCCTCACATATGGGGACTCCCTAGCTGAGATGCCTGGGAGATCCCCTCCGTAGGTATTTCATCTTCCGATGGATCTCAGGCATCCATTAAGGGAAGGTGGGCAGGAGTTGTTTAAGAATGGAACAGGTGTTTGAGGACAGCCTGACCAAATAAGGCATCCCGGCGGGAGTCCTTATCCAAGCAGTAATGGGCTGTGAAGGTATGAACCGAGGCCCAAGTGGCTGCTCGACAGATCTGATCTATGGATACAGAGTGAAGATGAGCCATAGAGGTGGCCATGGCTCTCACATTGTGAGCTGTGACATGGCCCTCCAGAGAAATGTTTTTACTCTGGTAAGCAAACGAAATACACTGAGCAATCCAATTGGAAAGTGTTCGTTTTGAGACTGGAAGTCCCAAATGAGAAGGATCGAAAGCAACAAAAAGTTGGGAAGACTTTCTATGTGGCTGAGTCCTATGGAGGTAAAAGGCAAGAGCTCTTTTACAATCTAGAGTATGAAGGTTCCGCTCTGCACTGGATGCGTGAGGAGCTGGAAAGAAGACAGGTAGATATACCTCTTGATTAAGATGAAAAGGTGAGACCACTTTAGGCATAAAGTGAGGATTTGTCCTAAGGACTACCTTTTCATGATGGAACCTTGTATAAGGTGGATTCGCCACTAAGGCCTGCAGCTCACTGATGCGACGAGCTGAAGTGACTGCAATGAGGAAAATAACCTTCCAGGAAAGAAATTTCAAGGAGGTAGTGGCTAAGGGTTCAAAAGGTGGCTTCATAAGCTGACCAAGAACCAAGTTTAAGTCCCATGCCACCGGAGGAGGCCTAATGGGAGGTTTAGTTAAAGTTAGGCCTCTCATGAATCTTGCAATAAGAGGATGAGAGGAAATAGATTGTCCATTGAGAGGCTTGAGGGATGCTGCAATAGCACTCAAATGGATCCTTACTGAATTCGTTTTAAGGCCTGCATTGGAGAGATGCCGGAGATATTCCAATAGAGAATTGATAGGAAGAGCAAAAGGATCAAGATCCTTTTGAGCACACCAAATGGAAAATCTCTTCCATTTAAAAGCATAAGAACGCCTTCTGGAAGGTTTTCTGGAAGCATGGAGGATATCTTTCACTTGTTGAGAGACATTTAAGTCTTGAAGGTCTAGGCCTTCAGTAACCATGCTCTGAGGTGGAGGGACTTGGGGTTTGGGTGCCACAAAGTCCCCTCCTCCTGAGACAGAAGGTCTGGAGCAGCTCCCAGGTCTAGGGAGGGACCCTGGGAGAGATGCAGAAGTAGAGGGAATCACACTTGGCGTGGCCAGTGTGGAGCTATGAGGATCATCGATCCGTGATCCCTCTGCAGTTTGAACAGAGTCTTGGGAATCAAAGGAATGGGTGGAAAGGCATATAGGAGGCCCTGACCCCAATGAAGGAGGAAGGCATCCCTGGCCTGAACCCCCTGACACAGAGTTCTGGAACAGAACCGGGGAAGTTTGGCATTCCACGGACTTGCAAAGATGTCTATGTCCGGGGTTCCCCATTTCTGAAAGACTGAGTACCTGATCCATGTGCAGGGACCACTCGTGTGGAAGCAGAACTCGGCTGAGTCTGTCTGCCCAAGAGTTTTGAATTCCTGGGAGATATACTGCCAGGAGATGGATTTGATGCTCTCTGGCGAAGGCCCATAGTCTGAGAGCTTCGTTTCTCAAAGCGACAGAGAGCCAGTCCCTCCTTGTTTGTTTACGTAGAACATGGCTACTTGATTGTCGGTATGAACAAGCACTGTCATGTTGTGGAGGAGGGTATGAAAGACCTTGAGAGCAAGAAAAATTGCTCGAAGCTCCAGAAGGTTGATATGAAGGGCAGTCTCCTGCGGAGACCAAAGGCCTTGAGTGGAGAGGTCTTGAAGATGAGCTCCCCAGCCTGTCTGGGAGGCATCTGTAGTGAGGGTTGCCTGGGGTGGTAGCGGTTGGAAGGGGGACCCCAGCAACAGGTTTTGAATGGATATCCACCACTGGAGAGACCCAAAGAGACGTTTGGAGGTTTCTATTTGGTCGGAGAGAGCTCCTGATGCTTGGGTCCACTGAGTGGACAGAGTCCATTGAACTGCTCTCATATGCAGGCGAGCATAAGGCACCACATGAACTGTGGAGGCCATGTCGCCTAGCAATTGTAACATCTCTCGGGCAGTCAAGTGAGTTCTGGACTGAATCTGAGAGGCCAGGTGCACTAGCCGGTGGCAACGTGCCTGGGGAAGATAGGCCCTTGCTGTGGTGGTATCTAACCAGGCCCCTATGAATTCTAGGGATTGAGTAGGGGTGAGTTGAGACTTTGGCAGATTGATGACAAGTCCCAGATACTGCAGAATGCAGATGGTGTGGTCCAGGGAAGTCTGAGCCTGAGACTGAGATGGAGCTCGGATGAGCCAGTCGTCTAGGTATGGGAAGACAAAGATTCCCTGAGTGCGTAGAAATGCAGCCACTACTGACATGCATTTTGTGAACACTCTGGGAGCAGAGGCTAGACCGAAGGGGAGTACTCTGTACTGGAAATGTTTTCCCTGGAACAGAAATCGAAGGAATTTTCTGTGGGATGGGTGGATGAGTATATGTGTGTACGCATCCTTTAGGTCTAGAGAACAAAGCCAGTCCTGACTCTGAAGGTAAGGAAGGAGAATACCCCGAGAGAGCATTTTGAATTTTTCCTTGTACAGGAATTTGTTTAAGTCTCTCAGATCTAGGATGGGTCTGTGTCCTCCTGTTTTCTTTGGTATCAGAAAATATGGGGAGTAGAACCCTGAGCCCTGTTGGAGGAGGGGAACCTGTTCTATTGCCCCTTGGGCCAGCAGGGTATTCACCTCCTGATCCAACAGGTGTAGGAGAGATGGGGGAGAGATGAAATGTCTCACCCTGGGATAGATAGGAAGGCTGGAAAAATGCAGTTTGTATCCCTCTCTGATGATGGAGAGGGTCCACTGCTCTGATGTAATTTGTTCCCATCTGGGAGCAAAATAAGTCAGCCTTCCTGGAACGGTGAGAGGCTGTGGTTGCTGCAGAGCCAGAAAGGGTATGTTCTCTAGAAGTAAGTCAAAAACCCTGAGGGGGTTGGGACTGTTGAAGCATAGCAGCTGCTGCAGGCTTTGTTCTGGCCTGTTTAGTCTGCTGTCGCTTAGGAACAAAGCAAACTTGAGCGGATGACTGGCCAGCATTGGAACCAAATCTAGGCTTTTTGTAGAAAGATTTCTTAAAAGACTTATTTTTGGCAGGGAGTGAAGTAGACTTAGAGAGTCTATCCAAAGCAGCATTCTCTGCATCCATTTGAATGGCTTTGACTTGCCACTCTTTGCCAAAGAGATTTTCACCTGTACAAGGTAAATTGCCTAGGCCATCTTGCACCCAGGATTCCAGGTCAGAGGCCTGGAGCCAAGCAATTCGACGAGCAGCTATGGCTATGCCAGATGCTCTACTAGCACCCTCAAAAGAGTCAAAGGCAGCCCTATTGGAGAACTTTGACACATCTTGGATATGCTTTAACAGAAGCAGGAACTCCTCTTTTCTATCCTCTGGAATAAAGGGGAGAAAATCCTGTACTTTAAGAGCAAGCTCCTTTAGAAACATGCCCATATAGAGGCTGTAGGAGTTGATTCTGGCAATAAGCATACTAGCCTGAAAGATTTTCCTGCCAAAAGCATCCAAAGTTTGTCAGACGGCTGCCTAGGGTGAGAACTTACACAATCTTGACGATGCATATATTCATATGATTCTTGCAAGGTATTGTGGGTATTGTAGTTCATTCACTCCCAAACACAGCTGATGACAATAATTTGAGTTGTGAAACCAAGTGGTAAGATCAATAAAATACTTCTTTTATTGATGGGGTTTAATTCACCCAGCACATGTATGCTTGATAGCACTATAAATGAGGTTACTTGCTTGCAGTGTTTAAAATGGATAACAAAAAGTCATAAAGTAAACCAGAAACAACCTTCAGCTTGTCAGGCAATTAGCTAATGTTTTCTTAGCAAATAATTACCAAATACTAAGGCACAAAGAAAAGAATAAACTTTGCTGGTTAGGTTAACTTCTGCTTATTTTCCATGCAGATCTCAGCAGTGATTCTCCCTTGCTCACACACACAATCAGGTGCAGCCCTAATTACTATCAATGGACCAGCTGAAAGCCTTTAGCTGGCTGGCTGCTACTGTGTGAGCCCAAATCCTGCTTTAAGAGCTGTTTGCAGTGGAAATAAAGAACAAAGTTAGGTTTCTTTGTGATGGCTGATGTGTTTGCTCACGGAAAACTAGCAATAGCATTTAGATAGAGAATAGTCCATATAAACTGTATTTTCATCTGCTGTATCTCCCTCTTCATCAATCAGCATATGGTCACTATCATACATTGGCACAGACGAGTCTTTCATTAAGGCACTATCATGAGAATGCTTATTCCCTGGCTGCCATTCTCTGTTATAGATAGGGTCTGGATCAGTGTTCATACCTGAGCCTCTCCTGCTATCATTATTCCTCTCTGTATAGCCTGGCCAATATGTAACCCAATTCTGATGTCCAGCCTTCCAATCTTGATCCCTGGACACTGGATCTTCTCTCACATACCTTCTGGCCTTGGTCTGAAAGTCCCTTCCACATGCAGTCTTCTCTCTTCCAGGTAGCCACTGGTGATTCCTATCTCTGCCACTCCATTCCTCTGGCTGAATCCAGTCCAATGGACTCTGCTGGCTTTTGAAATACCTCCCAGTATGAGTACTGCCTTGGAATCTCCCAGACCTTCCAATGGCCTTTCTTCTCTTCCTTCCAGAGAGTTTCCTTCTCTCTCTATCTGCTTGACTTGGCTTCTGTTTCTCCAGGTGATACTGGTGCTTGAGCTTATAGCCGTTGCCGTCTCTGTATCTCTTCCTGAAACTGGGCTGGAGCTTGTAGCCCTTGCTGAAGCTCTCCCTGAAGCTCTTTCTGTGGCTTTTGCTGAAGCTGTTCTTGAAGTTCTCCCTGAAGCCGGGCTGGAGCTTGTAGTAACTGTTATCTGAAGAATCAGCTCTATTCTTATTCTTTCCTAATGTGTGCTGCTCCCTAACACAGCGCAGCTGTGTTGAATCAAGCCCTGCCCTTTGAGATGAGTGCTTAGGGATTACCTCATAGCTCTCTTGATTGCACACACATTCTCTCACTTCAGCCCCTCTCATGGCTGCTGGAAACCTGGTGCATTCTGGGACTGGTAGTCTTTTATGTGAAAACTCTGTTTTCTTGCTTCTACCAGAACTGACAGGTTGCTTGTTCAGAGTCACATCATCTTTTCTATAGCTCCTACCTGAGCTATGATAAGCTTCCTTATCACAAGTTCTACATTCTCTTCCTGGAGGGGTAGAAGAGTGCCTCTTGATACTCTTAATCTTTTTCATAGCAGACTTCACCACAATAGAATGGTGAGGAAGCTGGGTTTTTTGAAAACCAGGGGAAGGAGGAACCCGATACATGGTATCCAACCGACGAGAATGTGGAGATAGTGTAAGAGGAGCCTCCCATAAATCCATCATATGTTCTTGGAGAATATTATGAATGGGTAAGGTGACTGCCTCTTTGGGAACCTTAGAGTATCCTAAAATGTCTAATTTTTTAGCTCTAGGTTCCTTTTCAGAGGATACTGTAATGGAAAGTCCCTTGGCAACTTCCAAGATGAAGTCCTGAAAGGACAAGTCCTCTGGAGGAGAAATTCTTCTCTTTGGGGAAGAAGGCTCCTCAGGAAGAATAAGGGATGCTTCATCAGAATCATCTGAGGTATCGGCATCCTCAGAAGAGTCGAAGTATCGCCTACTTGCTTCCAGAGATTGATACGGGTACCGACCGGTATCGACCTCGGGCGTACCGGGAGCCGGGTCGGTACCGAGAATATCGCAGGAAGCAAAAACCGGTACCGGCCTTCTACTGGAAGTAGATGCTCTGGGTACCGGTATCGGTTGTGGTACCGGAACCGGTTGCGGTACCGAGGGCGTCGCAGCATTAATAAAAGCCATTATGGCCTGCTGCATGGATTGTACCGTAGTACCCATTGACGCCACAACTGCCTGGATGTCGGTACCGGTTTGAGCCGGTACCCCAGAGCAGTCTAACAGGTGATCGCTCGAGGCCGTGCCATCGATGTCAACCTGTAACCCCATAGGAGGAGCTTTGGAAGCCGGAGCTTCCCGCCGGGGTTGTTTGGCTGGGGCAGGGTCTTCAGGGTCGAACCCAAGGGCCTCTCTCTGCTTTGAGGGAGATTTGCCCCTTGAAGACTTGCCCGAGGAATGTTTGGTTACCTGAGATCCATCCGGAGATGAAGACCTGGATGATGCCGATGCTGGATTATCTGTGGAAAACAGCACATGAAATTTAGCTGCTCGGTTCTGTAAGCCCCGTTTGGACATCAGAGAGCAGGATGGACAATCCGGAACCGAATGGTCAGGGCCCAAATATTTAAGACACCACTCATGGGTGTCTGTGACTGAAATAGTACCAGAGCACTTGGTGCATTTTTTAAAACCAGAAGATGGTTTCTCCATGAGGGAGAATTTGTAAAGGCCGGTAGGCCTTACCAAAAGAAATACACCAAGTGTGGAAAAAGAAAAATATATATATATATATTTTTTTTTTAAAGAAACAAAGAAGTAAAGATCGGCGGTACCGGTTTGGAATCGGGGAAGGCAGATACGCGGTCAGAACAACTTTTAAAACAAGAAATTCTTTAGCGGTGACAGGAATACAACCTGCTGGCTCCGCGGAAAAAGAAGAACTGAGGAGAGTTGGTCAGGAAGGCAGCGCGCATGCGCTGTGGGAAGCCCCAAAAGCTTTCCTTTTGGGAAGCTGGGGAGCTTTCCCGCGCAGGCTCCGTCGGTACCGACGTACCCATATGTGAGGACTCATTCCTGCTTGTTCCTGGAGATTAAGTTTATGTTTGTCTTTATTTTATATGCATTTATGCGCACAAGCAATATGGTTTACAATAAAATTCCAAAAATTAATAGAAATAGAAAAAGAACTCCATTTATAAAAGAAAAGAGGAAAAGTGAATTAGTGCAGCAAGAGAATGAAAAGAGAAGGTAGGGAAAGGGGGGAAAAGGGGGGATAGGAGAAAGGGATAGTAGGTAAGAGGTACGCTCTGCTGGTGGCAACGCAGCAGTGCTTAGATTTAAGGGACTGCAAATGTAATTTTAAAAGTGTGCTTTTAGAACTTTTTTTTTGAAGTGTTTAAAGTTAAAGTCCCTCACTTGGTTTGCAGCTTGTTCTGCTGTGAGGGCTTGTGTGCATCAGTGATGCTGAGAGCTAAACTATCGGTAGCTTAACTACTGGCAGGGTCTCCCAAGATGGACAGGTCTCAGCTGAGGTGCCAGACCAAGACAAACCACCCATCTGGGCAGCAGCAGAATGGGATAGGGTTGACGGCGGAGGATCACATTTCTGTGACAACGTCAACACCACCAAACTTAAACTGCGCGGAAGAAAGGCCCGGCAATCTACTTCTGTATCTTGCCATGAAAACCCAATGGATAGTTACAACAAAACAAATTGTGCTATAGTGCTGAAAGATGAGACCCCCAGGTCGGAAGACACTCAACTAGCTACTGGGGAAGAGATGAAGACTTTCCAGAGTAAAGCCAGCATTTATGATGTGATTGGATCAAAGCCCTCGGGATGTCTGACTGCTGATGTAGCTGCGCATGAAATGAGAGTCAGAAGCTGTAAAGATGTCTTACACATTGGAACACGGAACGTACAAAGCAAGAACCAAGGGAAATTGGAGGTGGTCAAGAATGAAATGGAACGTGTACAACTTGATCTGTTGGGTGTCAGCAAACTGAAATGGACTGGCATGGGGCACTTTGCATCAGATGATCACATGATCTACTATGCTGGAAATGAAAGACAAAGAAGAAATGGTGTTGCATTTATAATAAAGAAGAAATTTGCAAGAACTGTAATAAAATACAATGCAGTCAGCGAAAGCTTAATCTCTATTCATCTACGAGGAATGCCTATCAACACAACTATAATTCAAGTATATGCCCCAACAACAGCTGCAGAAGAGAATGAAATTGAAGAGTTCTATGAACAAGTACAAGCTGAAATTGACAGAACATGCAAACAGGATATCCTGATAGTCATGGGTGACTGGAACGCAAAAGTTGGCAACAAAGAAGACAAAGTAGTTGGAAAATAAGGACTTGGCATCAGAAATGAAGCCGGAGAAAGACTGATAGAATTCTGAAAGACCAACGATCTATTCATCTCAAACACCTTCTTCCAGCAACACAAGCGGCGACTGTACACATGGACTTCACCCAATGGATTGTATAAAAATCAAATTGACTACATCTGTGGAAGTCAACGATGGAAAAGTTCTATATCATCAACAAAGACAAAACCTGAAGCTGACTGTGGTACAGATCATCAACTACTAGTATGCAAACTCAAGCTAAAGATGAAAAAGAGCAAACCACTCATGAATGCAGCAAAATATGACCTTGAGAATATACCACTGGAATTTAAAGACTGCCTGCAAAATAAATTTGCTGCTTTAGATACAAATGACAGAGCTCCAGAAGAGTTATGGAATAACATCAAGAAGGTTGTGTTGGAAGAAAGCGAGAAGTCTCTACAAAAGGTGAAAAAGCAAAAATGGCCAAAATGGATGACCGAAGAAACACTGAAAATTGTCCAGAAACGCAGAGAAGCTAAAGCCAGAGGAGAAAGACAATAACAGAACTCAACAGAGATTTCCAACGTGCAGCAAGACAGAACAAGGAAAAGTACAACGACGACACATGCAAGGAAATAGATGCAGAAACTATTAGAGGAAGAACAAGATCGGCTTTCCTAAAGCTACGAGAGTTAAAGAAAAAGTTCCAGCCTCGAATTGGAATGTTACAAGATGCTCAAGCTTCTATGTTGAATGATGCTGAGAAGATCAAGAAAAGGTGGAAGGAATATACAGAATTTTTATATGATAAAGATCAAGTGGACCAACAGCTGTTTCAACCTGTACTTTATGATCAGGAACCATTGGTGATGAAAGAAGAAGTTAAAGCAGCATTGAAAGCTTTATCAAAGAACAAACTAAACAAAAGAATTCGTCCACAACAACTTACTGGGAAATACTTATAACTATATTATATTTCTAAATACAGCCAGAGAAGTTTTTCATTGATGATAATATCCAGTGTAAAGATCTCAGACTTTTTCGGCACTATTTTTCAGACTCACGTCTGAATATATGTCATGTGCCAAGTTGCATCAATGACCTATTATTTACTGTTTTTTTCATTGATAAGAAATGTGATAGTATATCTTCCACTTGAAAAAAAGACTCAGAGAGGTGCTAACTCGCTAGCTCTGTAGCATTTACTTAGGCAAAAAACATCTCTGTATCTTCGTTATTATAAATTGTCTTGTGTACAATATACTCAAAAGTTTCTTTAACGAATGCTTAGCTTCTGTTCCATTTTTCATCTCTCTCTATAATCCAACCTCCTGCTTTCGCTGCTTTTTTATTCGATCCCAACGCTCACCCCAGGCACCACCGTAGCGTTTCACCGCTTTGGTTTCCTCAGGGATCAACTGTTTACTCTCAATTTATCCGAATCGATGCTGCCCACGTCTAAAAATGCTGTTACTCTAAACCGGCTCACGCCGTGCTCTTCAGTCTTCTATAAGACGCCACGCATGCGCCGCGAAGACTGAAGTGCACGGCGTGAGCCGGTTTAAAGTAACAGCATTTTTAGACATGGGCAGCATCGATTCGGATAAATTGAGAGTAAACAGTTGATCTCCTGAGGAAACCAAAGCGGTGAAACGCTACAGTGGTGCCTGGGGTGAGCGTTGGGATCGAATAAAAAAGCAGCGAAAGCAGGAATTTGGATTATAGAGATAGATGAAAAATGGAACAGAAGCTAAGCATTCGTTAAAGAAACTTCTGAGTATATCGTACACAAGACAATTTATAATAACAAAGATACAGATATGTTTTTTTCCTAAGTAAATGCTACAGAGCTAGCGAGTTAGCACCTCTCTGAGTCTTTTTTCAAGTGGAAGATATACTATCACATTTCTATCAATGAAAAAACCAGTGAATAATAGGTCATTGATGCAACTTGGCACATGACATATATCCAGATGTGAGTCTGAAAAATAGTGCCAAAAAAGTCTGAGATCTTTACACTGGATATTATCATCAATGAAAAACTTCTCTGGCTGCATCTAGAAATATAATATAGTTATAAGTATTTCCCAGTAAGTTGTTGTGGACGAATTCTTTTGTTTAGTTTGATATTTATCGTCCTTAATAAGCCACAGTGGGTACGTGAATTCATGATTATCAAAGAACAAAGCACCAGGCTTTGATAGCATTCCAATAGAAGTATTACAGCAATCTGATGCAGCTGTTACCGTACTTACAAGGCTCTGCCAAGAAATATGGAAGACAACATCATGGCCAACTGACTGGAAAAGATCTGTGTTTATACCAATACTAAAGAAAGGTGATCCAACTGACTGGAAATTATCGCACAATTGCTCTGATCCCACATGCCAGCAAGATTCTACTGAAGATTATTCAAAAGAGACTACAATCATACCTGGAACAAGAACTACCTGAAGTGCAAGCAGGGTTTAGGAAAGGGCGAGGAACGAGAGACATCATTGCGGATGTGAGATGGATGCTTGAAAAGACTAAAGAATACCAAAAGGATATCTATTTGTGCTTTATCGTCTATAGCAAGGCTTTTGACTATGTAAACCATGAGAAACTCTGGGCCACATTAAGAAGCATGGGTATACCAGAACACCTGATTGTACTCTTGCACAATCTGTACATTGATCAAGAAGCAACAGTTCAAACACATCAAGGAGAAACAGAATGGTTTAAAATAAGCAAAGGTGTAAGACAAGGCTGCATACTTTCCCCCTACCTGTTTAATTTATATGCAGAACAAATCATCAGAGAAGCAGGATTGTATGAAGACAACAGAAGTGTGAAGATTGGTGGAAGACTCATCAACAACCTTCGCTATGCTGATGATGCCACATTACTGGCTGAAAGTGAAGATGATCTGAAACATTTGCTTCTCACAAACAAATAGTCTCAAAATGGGCCTGCACCTTAATGTAAAGAAGACAAAGATCATGACAACTGGCATAATCAACAGGTTCATTGTTGAAGGAGAAGAAATTGAAATTGTGAACAACTTTAACCTACTTGAATCAACTATCAATTAAGAAGCAACAAGCAGTCAAGAAATCAGACGACGCATTGCTCTTGGCAGAATGGCTATGAAAGACCTAGGTAAGATTCTCAAGAGCAGAGATGTCTCTCTCCATACAAAGATTTGACTTCTTCAAGCCATAGTATTTTCAATAACATCATATGGATGTGAAAGCTGGACAGTGAAAAAGATAGACAGGAAGAAAATTGCTGCCTTTGAATTATGGTGCTGGCGGCGAATACTGTGTATACCATGGACTGCCCGAAGAACAAACCAGTCGGTACTAGAGGAGATCAAACCCAAGCTTTCTTTAGAAGCTCAGGTGACAAGACTTCGACTTTCATACTTTGGACACATCATGCGAAGAGAGATCATTAGAGAAAGACATCATGCTTGGCAAGATATAAGGTCAACGCAAAAGAAGGCAGCCAGCAATGAGATGGATCGATACAATAACAGCAGCTACGGGTTTCAGTCTGTCAACAATGAGCCGCCTGACTCAAGACCAAACACAATTTAGGATAGCTATCCAGAGGGTCGCCATGAGTAGATTCCAACTCGACAGCACTTAACAACAACAACAAAGTTAAAGTCAAAATGAGGTGTTAAGATGGCTTAAAAATAATTTTGGAAACACAGATAAATGTACCATATGTTAAATAGGTTGAAAAGTATTAGCACTAAGGGACACTACTGAAACAGAGTAGTTACTCACCTGTAAGAGGTGTTCTCCAGGAGCAGTAGGAATCAGTCCTCACTTATGGGTGACATCGGCACCGATGGAATCCCCATGCGGAGCATTTCCCCAGCTTTCTATGAAAGCCTTTGGGAATACTACACGCATGAGCGGTCCCCTTCCCGCCTAAAGGTGCCATCTTGCTCAGTCAAATGACATAGCTAAAAAACAGCACACAAAAATGAAAAAATAAACTATGTACAACTGCAACTCCCAGGGGAGGAGGGAGGGTTGTGAGAACTGATTCCTGCTGCTCCTGGAGAACACCTGTTACAGGTGAGTAACAACTCGTTCTCCAGGACCAAGCAGGAAGTCAGTCCTCACTTATGGGACTCCCCAGCTTCAGGCTACCGGGGGACTCAGAGCTGAAAAATGAGCTCCCTCTAGCCTCAGCATCAGAGAAAGGATTTCACTGAAACATACCTCTACCGGTAGCCCAACCAGAGGGCTGGAGGGTAGGAGTTGCCTAAACCTCAAAAAGATTCCAGAGCACTGCCTGACCGAAAGCACTGTCCCTACGGGACTCCCTCTCCAGGCAGTAATGGGCCGCAAAGGTCTGGCTTGAGGACCAAGTTGCAGCCCTGCAGATGTCTGCCAACGGTACAGAGCGGAGATGAGCTACTGAGGCAGCCATTGCCCTGACACGGTGGGCCGTGACCCGACCCTGCAGGGGAAGGTCAGCTGCCCTATAAGCCCAGGTGATACAGTCAGCCACCCAGATGGACAAGGTACGCTTGGACACAGGTACCCCCAAGTTATTGGGGTCAAAAGATACGAAGAGCTGAGTAGCCCTCCTATGCCCCTGCGTACGCTCAAGGTAGAAGGATAAGGCCCTCCTACAGTCCAGGGTATGCAGGACTGTCTCAGCCCGGCTGGCATGGGACCTAGGGAAGAATGTTAGAAGAACCACCTCCTGGTTGAGATGGAAAGAGGAAACAAACTTGGGGAGGAACTTAGGATGAGCCCTAAGGACTACCCTGTTCCTATAGAAGCGAGTGTACGGCCTGTCACAGACCAGGGCTTGAAGTTCACTCACTCGCCTGGCCGAGGTCAAGGCCACTAGAAATAGAGTCTTCCAGGAAAGGAAGCGTAGAGAGCATGTAGCCATGGGTTCAAAAGGTGGGCGAGTAAGTTGCTGCAAGACCACATTCAACTCCCACTCAGGGGCCGGTGGACAGAGGAGGCTTGAGCAATAGTAAGCCTCTGAGAAACCTGGACACCAAAGGGTGAACCGACAAAGAGTGTCCCTCCACCATTGAGTGGTGAGCTGCCAGAGCAGAGAGGTGGACCCAAACAGAATTGGAGTTAAGGCCCTGATTAGACAAATGCAAAAGGTACTGGAGTACTACTGGCACAGTGCAGCCAAAAGGATCTTCCTTGCGTTGCTGACACCACAAGGAGAACCTTCTCCACTTCAGGGCATAGGTTTTCCTGGTGGATTGCTTTCTAGAGGCCAAGACCACCTCTTCCACTTCCTGAGGTAGGCCCCAGGGAGCCAAGACTACCCTTGCAGCCTCCATACCATCAGATGGAGAGACTGGAGATTGGGATGCAGAAGGGAACCCTGATCCTGAGAAAGAAGGTTGGGTTGGAATCCCAGAGGCATGGGTGTCTCCACTGCCAGTTGAAGTAGCAGGGGGAACCAGGGCTGCCTCGGCCACCTGGGAGCAACTAGAAGTACTGAGGCCTTGTCCCTGAGAATCTTGAACGAGGTTCAGGCCACCAGAGTGGAGGAGTAGCCTAGTGGTTGGGGCAAGGTACTTCAGGCCGGAAGGTCGGTGGTTCAAATCCCACTAGAGGACAGCAGCCTTGGGCCGGAAGGACTGGGGTTTCTAGTCCTACAGGTGCTCCTTGTGGTCTTGGGCAAGCCACTTAACCCTCCATAGCCCATGTTCCCTGTAAAATAGTTATCTCCAAGTTATAATGCCCTGTTCAATGTAATTTCAGTTTGTTCAATGTAAACCGCACTGATGCAGAATAGCGCGGTATATAAGAGAATGTAAATAAATAAAAAAGAGGCATGGGAGGAAACGCATAGAGCAGGCCCTGGGACCAAGAAATCAGGAAGGCATCCGCCGCTACCCTTAGGGGATGAGGTTGCCTGGAACAAAACCTGGGCAGTTGGTGATTCAGAGGACTGGCAGAGATCCATGGATGGAAGTCCCCATTTTAGGAAAATCTGTTGAACCACCAAAGGGTGCAGCTGCCACTCGTGGGGCTGCAGAAGTCTGCTTAAGCGGTCTGCCAAAACGTTCTCCTGGCCAGGAAGATAAAAAGCCCTCAGCAACATCTGGTGCCTGAGGGCAAAAGAGCAAAGGGCCTGTGCTTTCAGGCAGAGAGGCCTGGACCCAGTGCCACCCTGCTCGTTCACATAGAACATGGCTACTTGGTTGTCCGTCTGAACTAGAACAGACTGGTGGGCCAAGGTGTGAGAAAAAGCCTTGAGGGCTAAGCGAATAGCCCGCAGTTCCAGTAGGTTGATCTGTTGCGTGGCTTCCCATGGGATCCAGAGGCCTTGGGTGCAACTCCCTTGAGAGTGTGCACCCCAGCCCTGTAAGGAGGCATCAGTTGTCAACACCACTGTGGGGGCAGGCACCCCCTGCAGCAAGTTGGGGGGGTGCAGCCACCACTGAAGAGACTTCAGGAACGGTTTTGATACCCTTACTTTGTCCGATAGGCTCCCTGTGGCCTGCTGCCACTGAGTTCTGAGGCACCACTGTGCAGGCCTCATGTGGAGGCGGGCATTGGGGGTCACATGCACAGTCAACGCCATGTGCCCCAGGAGTTGCAGACAGAGCCTGGCAGGAACCGATGGCAGACTGAGAAACCGGGATGCCAACTCCATGAGCCTTTGAGCTCAGTCCTCTAGCAAGTAAGCCCTTGCTTGCAGAGTCTCCAGCCGTGCTCCTATGAACTCGAGGTTCTGGGAGGGGAGCAAAGTGGACTTTGCGAAGTTTATGACAAAGCTTAGGTCTTGAAGGAGTGTGACAGTCCTGAAGGTGGCCTGCCTGGCCTCCTGGTAAGTCTGACCTCGGATGAGCCAGTCGTCCAGATAGGGGAAGACAAAGACCCCTTGAGTCCTCAAGTAGGCCGCCACCACAGCTAGGCACTTTGTAAAGACCCATGGGGCGGACGTTAGGCCAAAAGACAGCACCCTGTACTGGTAATGGTTTCCTCCCATCACGAACCTGAGGTACTTTCTGTGGTCTGGATGAATGAGGATGTGAGTGTACGCATCCTTTAGATCTAAAGAGCATAGTCAATCTCCCTGCTGGAGGTAGGGCAGAAGTGTTCCAAGAGTAAGCATCTTGAACTTCTTTCTCCAAGAACTTGTTGAGGTTCCTGAGGTCTAGGATAGGCTTTAGGCCTCCAGTTCTTTTTGGCACCAGAAAATACCTGGAGTAGAAGCCGTGCCCCTGTAGGCAAGAAGGTACAGGCTCCACCACCTTGTCCAGAAGCAGACCCTGAACTTCTTGGAGGAGGTTGGTGTGCAGGAGAGGCCTCAGAGATTCTCCTGGAAAGTAGACAGGAGGTAGCTGTTGGAAAGGAAGCATATAGCCCTGGTGAATGATGCTTAAGACCCAAGCATCCCCTGTAATGGGTGGCCACCTGTGGGCAAACAGTGCTAAGCGACCTCCTGTGCAGGGATGGGATAACAGGGGCGGAGAGGCTATGCCTTGGGAGTCAAAAACCTCCTCCCTGCTGGTTAGGAGCAGGAGCCGGAGGCTTGGGGGTCTGTTGCCTACGGGGCCCATGTCCATGCCCCTTGGCCTGCTGCCCCTGAGGGGGAGCTGGGGAGGCCTGGTACTGAGGGAAAGGTTTGTAGGCAGACACCTTTCTTGGGTAGAAGGGCTTTTTACCTGAGCCCTTCTTTTTGTGAGAAGGGGCAGAAGTCTTTCTGGACAGCCTTGTCCTGGTCAGGTGCTCGGTTTCGAGCTCAGCCGCCTTCTTGGCCATGGGTTTGCCAAAAAGGTTTTCACCTCGACAAGGGACATCGACCAACTTGTCCTGTACCCAAGGCTCGAGGTCCGATGACTGCAGCCATGCCTGGCATCGGGCCGCGATGCCGGCGGCCGCCACACAAGCCGAAGCCTCGAAGCCATCGTAGGCCGCTCGGGACATGAATTTGGAACAGTCCCGGATTCCTGAAGACAAAGACTGGAACCTCTGCAAAGGTTCCCCGGAGAGGCCAGCAGACAACCCGGCAAGCTCCTTTGCCAGGTCTCGGAGGTACATGCCCATGTACAGCTGGTAGGACTGGACACGGCAAGCAAGCATCGAGCCCTGAAAGCACTTTCTGCCGAAAGCATCCAGGTTCCGGGCCTCCCTGCCGGAGGGCACCACAGAGTGCATCTTCTGGCTCTTCAGACGATGCATGGCCGATTCCACCACCATGGAATGGTGCGGCAGCTGCGCTTTTTGGAAGCCATGGCTCTTATGGAGTCGATAAATGGAATCGACTCGCTTGCTCAAGACCGGTGCCAAGGCCGGTGCCTCCCACATCCGGAAGAGGAGCCATTCCAACATCGGAGGAACCGGCACAGTAAAGGCCTCGAGCTCCTCGGCTCAAGGCTCCTCCTCGGGGTCCGCGGGAATCGCCAAGGCCTTGGCCATGTCCCGCACGAACTCCGAGAACCAGGTGTCCTCCGGAAGGGACCTACTCCGGGGCTCAGACTGCGGTGAGTCCGACGGGACGCACCGAGTCCGGAAGGTATCGGGGGACTCCTCATTCTCCGTCTCCCAGGCCGACTCATCCGAAGAGGAGTCGAGGGGCTCCGACCGCACGGGTCGAGGTGGCACCCGCCCCGACGCCAAAGGCACCGGCGTCAACACCCTCGGTTCCGAGCGGGAGGTCGAGTGAGACCTTGACCGAGGACGACTTCGAGCCTTCATGGTCTCGAGTATCGGCTCGGTCTCTGGGGTCGACTTCGACGTCCCGGTGGTCGGGGCCAATGCACCAGCGAGGCTGGCCATCAGTACCCGCTGCTGCTCCATGAAGGCAGACAATCTGCACTCCAAGGCTGTCAGCCTGAGTCCAAGCTCAGGAGACTCAGCAGCCACCGACACGGGCCCCGGCGGCGGCGCCAGGCCCGACGTTGGCTCCCTCGGAGGAGAGTCCACGAGGACTACAGGACTTACGTGTCCGACGGTCTCCCGCTCTACACGAGGTACTTTTGACAGCTTCTCCTGCTCCAAAGGCCTGGGACGGCGGTCGGGGGTCTTAGACCTGGCCCTCGAGGAACCAGGGACCACTTCCGACGCCGGCCTCGCAAGCCGTTTCTTCCTCTTGCGTCCCCCATCGGGGGACCCCCTGTCCGAGGAACCCCGGTGATGCTCGGGATCAGACTCCCAAGACGTCGAGGCCTCAGACGAGGTCCAGGCCCGGCCGGAGGCAGAATCCGAAAAAATCCTTTCCTTCTGGTGCTGACGGCTTTGAAGTGCCTTGGTGGACATTTTGCCACACGGGCCACAGATCATGGGATCATGATCTGGGCCGAGGCACCGAAGGCAGCAGTCGTGTGTGTCGCTGAGAGACATTAGTTTCTTGCACCGATCACACTTCTTGAAACCACTGGAAGCCATCAGGGAAAAAAGGGCCCCTGCGAGGTCAAAAGACCGGCATTCCAGGGAAAAACATAAAAAAGGGCGCGAACGCCAGCCACGAAGGGCAAAAACCGAAAACTAGATAACAGGCTCGATACCGGTGTACCGAAGCCAGCGGGAAGGGGAACCGACGTCGAACTCTGAGAAAAAGGCGAAGAAATCTTAGAAAAAACGTCAACTTTTCCCGGGTGACTAGGACAAACGTCTGAAGGGCTCCACGGAAAAAGAGAGACTGAGCAAGATGGCACCTTTAGGCGGGAAGGGGACCACACATGCATGTAGTATTCCCAAAGGCTTTCATAGAAAGCTGGGGAAATGCTCCGCACGGGGGCTCCATTGGCGCCGATGTCACCCATAAGTGAGGACTGACTTCCTGCTTGGTCCTGGAGAATTACTGGTAGCAAATGAAAAACAAGATTTAAGTAGCTTTTCATCTCCCCTCTGAGCAAAACTTGGATTATATTTCAATATAAATAAGTGAATAACTATATACATTTAACTGTGTAATCTGTCCTCAGACCTTAAAGTCTAGTAGCATAGATGGATTTAAAAATGCTTAAAGAAATTATTAATGAGGTAGACTTGGAGATCACCTTGCCCCTCTGGGCATGAGCAGCATGGAATGATTTCCTTATTTATGATCTAATTGGTACTTTTCTAAGTGCCCCGATTAGCTAATGTTGGGAGCCAATCAATCCTGGTCTCAGATGATCAGTGCTCTGATCTGGCATGCTTTTTATGTTGTGCTTGAGAAATAACCCTTAGAAATAGCATGCTCTTTACAAAGCTCTCCAATGGTGAGTCAATGCATATAAAAAAATAATGTCAAGAAAATTATATTGTTTGTTAAAATCTCTTAATACCCAATTAAATATAAAATCATGGCAAGATATACCATGTTATCAAGTATAGTGCTGAATGGACAACCACCTACACACCATATAATTAGTCTGGTGCATTTTTGTGTACTCAGACCATTGTGTGAATTTAACTTTCTCAACTGAAAAAAAAAGGATTCAAAAAGTAAAGTGAACCCTGGAAAGAGGAATAGCCTAATGGTTAGAGCTTTGGCTTTGTAACCAAGAGACCAGGGTTCAATTCCCACTGGCACTCCTTGCGGCCTTGGGCAAGTCACTTAACCCTTAACTGCCTTGGCAAAAAGGCCTGACAATCTACTTCCAATAACACTGCCAAGAAAGCTCAGGAGCTGCTGGGTCGCCATGAGTGAGTACTGACTCAGACGTGCACACTATACTAGTGTCAAAAAACACTTCATTTAAAATAGTATTTTGTATAGCTACAAATTTAAATCATATTCCTGCACATTGGTTTCAGCTGTCTATGTTATCTAATTCAGGATTTCTCAAGTAGGACCTAGACTATCCCCTAGCCAGCCTGGATTTCAGGATGTCCATAATGAATATGCGTTAGATAGAATTTCATGTAATAGAGGTACTGCATGCAAATCTCTCTGGCACATATTTGTTGCCAATACCCTGAAAATCAATCTAGCTAGGGAGTAAGATCAGGACCTGCTTCAGATGTACTGAATTCAACCAAGCTACCAGTTGGGAATTTCAAGGATAATTTGCAGATTTATTTTTCTTTAAATGTGATTTCCCCAGGTAAACTGACTTAGCTAACCAGCGCCCTCTTAAGCCTGGCTTAAAGCATATGCAAGCACTCATAACGAGTACTTTTAAATGGGTTAAAAAGAGATGCTCTTGTGGGCATGTTTAGGTCTAGGACGTGAAACAGCACACAAAATCTAAAATTTTCTAAATACTCTCTTAGCAATCTGCACAAAAGCAGATGCATAGTATGCGTGCGCCTCTTATGTGCATATTTTTCGGTTTATGCACAGGAAAACCAAAGAAACCACCACTACTCTAACCCTGCCCTCTCCCCCATCACCCCTGTCATCTCAAGGAGCCAACACCACCTCTCCTGCCCACTGCCCCAGGAACTATAACAGCAGCAAGCAGGTGAGAAGGATGTGCAATAGAATAGACAGTGGCCAACTATAAAGCTCCTGTAAAGGTGAGAGCAAGAAGAGACTCCCACATGGGACAGGCAGACAGTAAGCCTATGAGCTACAAGAATGGTTTGAGTAGAATTAGCTGTCAGAGCCCCTGAACCAATAAACTCCCGCTGTTAAACTCCCTCTGGATCAAAATACTTACAAGAGTTTGTCACTTAGCCACAGTGATCTACCTCTCACCTGCTGAGCAGTGCTTTGTCCAGTTTTCTTCCACTTCCTTAAAGCCATAATACAGAGGTGTTGAGGTCCGCCGTCCACTCTCTTGGGAACCACCCATACTACCCATGGGAGGAGTCAGCAGATTATACTGTACCTATGCAAAATAAAGCAAAAATCATACTTAAAGATGCAAACATTAGAAAAGGTCTTGTGCTTCCAATAAAAGTTTACAAGAAATAAAGGTCGAGAAACAAGTTGTTCTGATTCAACTTGATACATTTGTAGCTAACTTTCAACTAACTCCACATTAGGAGCCATCACCTACCACTGGCTCCCCATCCGTTTCTGCATTCAATTCAAACTTCTACTGATTTAAGCGTGGTTACTCACCTCTAACAGGTGTTCTCTGGGAGCAGCAGGAATCCATCCTCACTTATGGGTGACGTCACCGACTGAGCCCATGCAGTAACTCTCCCAGCTTTCAAAGAAAGCCTTTAGGAGATCCACCACACATGCATGGTCGCCTTCCTGCCCAAGGGAGCCATCTTACCTCAGTATGACAAAGCTTAATCAAGCTCAAAAAAGAAAACAATCCACAGGGAGGATAGCGAGGACTGATTACTGCTGCTCTCTGATTACACCCATTACAGGCGAGTAAAGAGTAGTTACTCACCTGTAACAGGTGTTCTCCAGGAGCAGCAGGAATCAGTCCTCACATATGGGTGACGTCGGCGCCGACGGAGCCCTCGTGTGGAGCATTACCCCAGCTTTCAAAGCAAGCCTTTGGGAATTGCAGCGTGCATGCGCGGTCCCCTTCCCGCCCAAGGGTGTCATCTTGCTCAGTCTGATGACATAGCTAAAAGACAGCAAAAAATTAGCAAAATAAATCATATGACTGCAACTCCAAGGGGAGGAGGGAGGGTTGTGAGGACTGATTCCTGCTGCTCCTGGAGAACACCTGTTACAGATGAGTAACTACTCTTTCTCCAGGACCAAGCAGGAAGTCAGTCCTCACATATGGGACTCCCCAGCTTAAGGCTACCGGAGACTTCAAACCGAAAAAATGAGCTCCCTCTAGCTCGGCAGTACGTAAGGAAGGAATCTTCTCTGAGAACGCCCCCGACCAGTAGCCCAACACCAGGGCTGGAGGGTAGGAGTTGCCTAAACCCCAAAGAGATTATGGAGTACTGCCTGTCCGAAAGCACTGTCCCTGCGGGACTCCCTCTCAAGGCAGTAATGGGCCGCAAAAGTCTGGCTTGAAGACCAAGTAGCGGCCCGGCAGATCTCTGCCAACAGAACAGAGCAGAGATGAGCCACTGACGCAGCCTTCGCCCTGACACGATGAGCCGTGACTCGACCCTCCGACGAGAGGCCGGCTGCCCCATAAGCCCAGGCGATAGTCAGCGACCCATATGGACAAAGTACGCTTGGAGACAGGAAACCACAACTTATTAGGGTCAAAAGAAACAAAGAGCTGCACAGCCCTCCGGTGCTTCCGCGTAAGGTCAAGGTAGAAGGATAACGCCCTCCTACAGTCCAGGGTATGCAGGACCATCTCAGCCCGGTTGGCATGCGGCCTGGGAAAGAAGGTCGGAAGAACCACCTCCTGAGATGAAAGCAGTTACTTACCTGTAACAGGTGATCTCTGGGAACAGCAGGAATTAGTCCTCACATATGGGTACGTCGGAACCGACGGAGCCTGCGCGGGAAAGCTCGCCAGCTTCCCAGAAAGGAAGCTTTTGGGGCCTCCCACTGCACATGCGCGCTGCCTTCCCGCCTTCCTGACCAGCTCTCCTCAGTTCGAGTTTATAGCTGAGACAATAGAGAGAGGAAAGGAAGATAGATAGAAGATACAACTCCTAGGGGAGGTGGGTGGGTTGTGAGGACTAATTCCTGCTGTTCCCAGAGATCACCTGTTACAGGTAAGTAACTGTGCTATCTCCAGGAACAAGCAGGAATAAGTCCTCACATATGGGGACTCCCTAGCTAAGATGCCTGGGAGATCCCCTTCCAAGGGTTCGCCATCTTCGTATGGATCTCAGGCATCCATCCTGGGAAGGTGGGCAGGAGTTGTTCAAGTATGGAACGGGTGTTTAAGGACAGCCTGACCAAACAAGGCATCCCAGCGGGAGTCCTTGTCCAAACAGTAATGGGCTGTGAAGGTATGAACCGAGGCCCAGGTGGCGGCTCGACAGATCTGATCTATGGATACAGAGTGAAGATGAGCCATAGAAGTGGCCATGGCTCTCACATTGTGAGCTGTGACATGGCCTTCCAGAGAAATGTTTTTACTCTGGTAAGCAAAGGAAATACACTGAGCAATCCAATTGGAAAGTGTACGTTTGGAGACTGGAAGTCCCAAATGAGAAGGATCAAAAGCCACAAAAGGTTGGGAAGACTTTCGATGTGGCTGAGTCCTGTTGAGGTAAAAGGCGAGAGCTCTTTTACAATCTAGAGTATGAAGGTTCCTCTCTGCACTGGATGCATGAGGAGCCGGGAAAAAGACAGGTAGATATACCTCTTGATTAAGATGAAAAGGCGAGACCACTTTGGGCATAAAGTGGGGATTCGTCCTAAGGACCACCTTATCATGATGAAACCTAGTATAAGGTGGATGAGCCACTAAGGCCTGTAGTTCACTGATGCGGCGAGCCGAAGTGACTGCAATAAGGAAAAGGACCTTCCAGGAAAGAAATTTCAAGGAGGTAGAAACCAACGGTTCAAAAGGTGGCTTCATAAGCTGACCTAGAACTAGGTTCAAATCCCATGCTACCGGAGGAGGTCGGATGGGAGGCTTAGTTAGAGTCAGGCCTCTCAAGAATCTTGCAATAAGCGGATGAGAGGAGACAGGTTGTCCATTTATAGGTTTTAAGGATGCTGCAATAGCACTCAAATGGACTCTTACTGAATTCGTCTTAAGGCCTGCATTAGAAAGATGCAGGAGACAGTCTAGTAGAGAATTCAAAGGAAGTGCTAGAGGGTCAAGACCCTGTTGAGCACACCAAATGGAAAAGCGTTTCCATTTGAAAGCATAGGAACGCCTCGTGGAGGGTTTCCTAGAGGCATGAAGGATATCTTTCACTGGTTGAGAAAGATTGAAGTCATGAAGGCTTAGGCCTTCAGTAACCAAGCTCTGAGGTGTAGGGACTTGGGGTTTGGGTGCCACAAAGTCCCCTCCTCCTGAGACAGAAGGTCTGGCGCAGCTCCCAGGTCCAGGGAGGGTCCCTGGGAGAGATGCAGAAGTAGAGGGAACCACACTTGGCGTGGCCAGCGTGGAGCTATGAGGATCATCAATCCGTGATCCCTCTGGAGTTTGAACAGAGTCTTGGGAATCAAAGGAATGGGTGGAAAGGCATATAGGAATTCCTGACCCCAATGCAGGAGAAAGGCGTCGTTGGCCTGAGCTCTCTGACACGGAGTCCTGGAACAGAACCGGGGAAGTTTGGCATTCCACGGACTTGCAAAGAGGTCTATGTCCGGGGTTCCCCATTCCTGAAAGATTCTGCGTATCTGGTCCATATGTAGGGACCATTCGTGTGGAAGCAGAACTCGACTGAGTCTGTCTGCCCGAGAGTTTTGAACCCCTGGAAGATAGACTGCCAGAAGATGAATTTGATGCTCTCTGGCGAAGGCCCATAATCTGAGAGCTTCGTTGCAGAGCAACAGAGAGCCTGTCCCTCCTTGTTTGTTTACGTAGAACATGGCCACCTGATTGTCTGTATGAACTAGGACGGTCAGGTTGACAAGGAGGGTATGGAAGACTTTGAGGGCAAAGAAGATTGCTCGCAGTTCCAGGAGGTTGATGTGAAGGGTGGTCTCTTGTGGAGACCAAGTACCCTGAGTGGAGAGGTGTTGAAGATGGGCTCCCCACCCTGTTTGGGAGGCATCTGTTGTGAGGGTTGCTTGGGGCAACAAAGGTTGGAAGGGGGCCCCCAACAACAGATTTTTGGTGGATATCCACCATTGGAGGGACCAAAACAGACGTTTTGAGGTGAGTATTTGGTCGGAGAGCGCTCCTGATGCTTGAGTCCACTGGGTGGCCAAGGTCCATTGAGCTGCTCTCATATGAAGACGAGCGTAGGGCACCATGTGGAGGCATTTCCCTGGCTGTCAAGTGACTGCTGGACTGAGCTTGGGAGGCCAAGCACACCAGACGGTGGCCCCGGACTTGAGGTAGGTAGGCCCTTGCAGTGGTGGTGTCCAACCGGGCCCCTATGAATTCCAGAGACTGAGTAGGGATGAGTTGAGACTTGGGAAGGTTTACTACCAGTCCCAGATACTGCAGAATGCGCCTTGTGCGGTCCAGGGAAATCTGGGCCTCTGACTGAGATGGAGCTCGGATGAGCCAGTCGTCCAGATATGGGAATACGAAAATTCCCAGGGCTCTTAGAAATGCGGCTACGACTGCCATGCATTTGGGGAACACTCTTGGAGCAGAGGCTAGACCGAAGGGAAGTACTCTGTACTGGAAATGTTTTCCCTGGAACAGAAATCGAAGATATTTTCTGTGTGATGGATGGATGAGTATATGTGTGTACGCATCCTTGAGATCTAGAGAACAAAGCCAATCCTGACTCTGAAGGTATGGAAGGAGAATGCCCAGAGAAAGCATTTTGAATTTCTCCTTGTATAGAAATTTGTTCAATTCTCTCAGTTCTAGGACAGGTCTGAATCCCCCTGTCTTCTTTGGTATGAGAAAATAAGGGGAGTAGAAACCTGACCCTTGCTGAACAAGAGGAACCTCTTCTATTGCCCTTTGGGCAAGGAGGGAAGACACTTCCTGACCCAAGAGGGCCAGGAGAGATGGGGGAGAATTGAAGTGCCTCACCATGGTATGTGGAGGAAGGCTGGAAAAATGAAGTTTGTAGCCCTCTCTGATGATAGAGAGGGTCCATTGCTCTGATGTAATTTGCCCCCATCTGGGAGCAAAGTGAGCTAACCTTCCGGGAATGGTGAGGGGCTCTGGTTGTTCTAGAGCCAGAAAGGTTAAGTTCTCTAGGGGCAAGTCAAAACCCCTGAGGGGGTTGAGCCTGCTGAGGAGTGGCAGACGCTGCAGGCTTTGACCTTGCCTGTTTAGGTTGCTGACGCTTAGCAGCAAAGCGAGGCTGAGAAGATTGTTGGCCAGTATTTGTGGAAAATCTGGCCTTCTTATAGTAAGGCCTCTTGAAAGACTTTCTTGGCAGGAGTAGAAGTAGACTTAGAAAGTCTATCTAAGGTAGCATTTTCTGCGTCCATTTGAGTGGCTTTAATTTGCCAGTCTTTACCAAATAAGTTCTCACCTGTAGAGGGCAGATTCCGTAAGCCATCCAGGACCCAGGGTTCTAGGTCAGAGGCCTGGAGCCAAGCAAGTCGTCGGGCTGCAATGGCAATGCCCGAAGCTCTACCGGCACCCTCAAAGGAATCAAAGGCTGCTCTGTTGGAGAACTTAGAAACATCTAGAAGCTGTTTCACCAGAGAAATGAACTCCTCCTTTCTATCCTCAGGGATAAAGGGGGCAAAATGCCGTACTTTTAGGGCAAGTTCCCTTAGAAACATGCCCATATACAGACTATATGAATTAATCCTGGCTATAAGCATACTAGCCTGGAAGATTTTCCTACCAAAAGAGTCTAGGGTCTTACATTCTCGCCCTGGAGGGGTAGAAGAGTGCCTTTTGGTACTCTTAATCTTTTTCAGCGCAGACTTCACCACAATGGAAGGGTGAGGCAGAGTCTTTTGAGAACCAGGAGGAGGGGGGACCCGGTACATGGTGTCCAACCTACGGGAATGAGGAGACAACGTAAGAGGAGTCTCCCATAAGTCCATCAAGTGTTCTTGAAGGATTTCATGGATAGGCAGGGTGACTGCCTCTTTGGGAACCTTAGGGTATCCTAAAATATCCAATTTCTTTGATCTAGGTTCTTTTTCAGAGGATGTAGTAATAGAAAGTCCTTTAGCTACTTCTATAATGAAGTCTTGAAAGGACAAATCCTCTGGTGGAGACATTCTCCTCTTTGGGGAAGAAGGCTCTTCAGGAAGAACAAGAGACAGCTCATCAGAGTCATCAGAGGAGTCAAAATCCTCAGAAGAATCAGAGTATCTTCTATTTGCTTCCAACGCACGATACGCATACTGCTCGGTATCGACATCAGGTGTAGCGGGTATGGGATCGGTATCGGGCGAAAACCCGGATCCGGCATGCGGAACCGATCTGCGTTTGGAAGACGAGGGTCTCGGTTCCGGTATGGGGGACGGTACCGGAACCGGACCCGGAACCGCTGGATGCGGTACCGAGGGCGTCGCAGCTTTAATGAAAGCCAGAATGGCCTGCTGCATGGTCTGAACAGTATTGTCCATAGACGCCACTGCTGCCTGGATGTCGGTACCGGCATGGGCCGGTACCCCAGAGCAGTCTAACAGGTGGATCAGTCGAGGCCGTGCCATCGATGTCAACCTGTAACCCCATAGATGGAGCTTTGGAAGCCAGAGCTTCCCGCCGGGGTTGTTTGGCTGGGGCAGGGTCCTCTGACTCAAGATTGAGGGCCTCTCGATACTTTGAAGGAGATTTGCCTTTTGAGGACCTGCCCGAAGAAGGTTTGGTTACCTGAGATCCATCCGGAGAGGAAGACCTGGATGACTGTGATGCTGGATTATCTGAAGCAAACAGTACATGGAATTTGTTGGACCGGTTCTGCAAACCACGTTTAGATATCTGGGAGCAGGATGGGCAGTCCGGAATGGAGTGGTCAGGCCCCAAACATTTAAGACACCAGTCATGGGTGTCTGTAACAGAAATAATAGCACTACACTTGGTACACTTCTTGAAACCAGGGGCTGGTTTCTCCATGAGGAAAATTTGTGTAGGCCTGAGGCCTAACCGAAGTCACCAGGTTGCTAAAATAAAAGGTTGTTTGTTTTGTTTTTTTTGAAAGAAAAGAGAGACCGGCGGTACCGGTTTCGGTATGGGGAAGGCAGGTACGCGGTCTAAAGAAACAAACTAAAATAAGAATTTCTTCAGCGGTGACAGGAACACGACCTGCTGGCTCCGCGGAAAAAGAGAAACTGAGGAGAGCTGGTCAGGAAGGCGGGAAGGCAGCGCGCATGTGCAGTGGGAGGCCCCAAAAGCTTCCTTTCTGGGAAGCTGGCGAGCTTTCCCACGCAGGCTCCGTCGGTTCCGACGTACCCATATGTGAGGACTTATTCCTGCTTGTTCCTGGAGATAAGGGGAGAGAACTTTAGGGAGAAACTTCGGGTGAGTCCGTAAGACTACCCTATTCCTGTAAAACCTAGTGTAAGGAGGATCAGACACTAGCGCCTGAAGTTCACTCACTCGCCTAGCAGAGGTAAGAGCTACCAGAAACAAGGTTTTCCAGGAGAGAAAACGGAGAGGGCAGGTAGACAGGTTGAAAGGGCGGACAAGTAATCCGCTGTAAGACCACATTCAGATCCCACTCAGGGGCTGGTGGACGCAAAGGAGGCTTTAGCAGAAGGAGGCCTCTGAGAAAACTAGCCACCAAAGGGTGGTTGGATAGAGGCCGTCCGTCCACTGGCGAGTGGTGCGCTGAGAGAGCACGGAGGTGAACCCGGACAGAGTTGGACTTAAGGCCTAGATTGGAGAGGTAAAGCAAATATTGCAAGACTACCGCTACCAAGCACGAGAAGGGATTCTCACTGTGCTGAGCACACCATGCGGAGAATCTACGCCACTTAAGAGCGTAGGATTTCCTGGTGGATTGCCGCCTAGAGGCTAAGACTACATCTTCCACCTCATGGGGCAGTAGTAGGGGAGCAAGGACTACCCTTTCAGCAGCCAGGCCATCAGATGAAGGGACTGGAGGTTGGGGTGCAAGAGAGACCCCTGATCCTGAGACCAGAGATCGTGCTGAAACCCCAGAAGAAGAGGGGTGGCCACCGCCAGTTGCAGCAGAAGTGGGAACCACAGTTGCCTTGGCCACCTGGGGGCTATCAGGATCATTGAGGCCCCATCCTGGAGGACTTTGAACAGTGTTCGGGACACTAGTGGCGTGGGAGGAAACGCATACAGCAGACCTGTGGACCACGAGATCAGAAACGCATCCGCTGTTACTCTGAGAGGATGCGGCTGTCTGGAGCAGAATCTCGGGAGTTGCCGGTTCAGAGGACTGGCAAAAAGATCCATGGTGGGGAGGCCCCACCTGAGAAAGATCTGCTGAACTACCAACGGGTTCAATCTCCACTCGTGTGGTTGCAGGATCCTGCTCAGTCTGTCCGCCAGGTAATTTTCTTGACCTGGGAGGTAGACAGCCTTGAGGAGGATTCCGTGATTGACGGCCCAAGAGCACAGCCGTTGTGCCTCCTGACATAGAAGGAAGGAGCCTGTGCCTCCTTGTTTGTTCACGTAGAACATGGCAACTTGATTGTCCGTCTGGACTAGTACAGACTGGTGAGAGATGAGATGGGAGAAGGCTCTCAGAGCTAGGCGTATCGCCCGTAGCTCCAGGAAGTTTATCTGTTGTGCAGCCTCCCAGGGGGTCCAGAGACCCTGAGTACAAGCCCCTTGGCAATGTGCTCCCCAACCTAGAAGAGAAGCATCTGTTGTCAGCACTTGAGAATGAGGAGGGGATTGAAAAACCACTCCGAGTACCAGATTCGGAAGATGAAGCCACCATTGCAGAGAGGAGACCAGCAGGTCGGATATTCTTACGGAGTCTGCTAGGCTCCCTGTGGCCTGATGCCACTGAGTGCGAAGGCTCCACTGAGCAGGCCGCATGTGCAGGCGGGCATTGGGGGTTACATGAACCGTGGAAGCCATATGGCCGAGTAGTCACAGGAATTGCCTGGCAGAGACCAGGGAATTGCTGTGAAACTGCCTGGCCAGATCCATCAGCCTGTGGGCCCTGTCCATTGGCAGAAAAGCCTTTGCTTGAAGGGTGTCCAGCCTTGCTCCTATGAATTCTAAGTTCTGGGATGGGAGCAAAGTGGACTTTTCAAAGTTTATGACAAACCCCAAGTGCTGAAGCAGAGCCACAGTGCGAAGGGTGGCTTGATTGGCCTCCTGGGAAGACTGGCCCCTTATGAGCCAGTCGTCCAGGTACGGAAACACAAAAAGACCTTGAAGACTTAGGTAGGCCACCACCACTGCCAGGCACTTGGTGAACACCCTGGGCGCGGAGGTCAGGCCAAAGGGTAGTACTCTGTACTGATAGTGGCTTCCTCCCACAACAAATCTGAGATATTGTCTGTGATCTGGATGAATAAGGATGTGAGTATAAGCATCCTTTAGATCCAAGAAGCATAGCCAATCTCCCTGCTGGAGGTAGGGCAGCAGGATTCCAAGGGTAAGCATCTCGAATTTTTCCCTCTCCAGGAACTTGTTGAGGTTGCGTAAGTCTAGGATGGGTCTGAGGCCTCCTGTTCTTTTTGGTACGAGAAAGTACCTGGAATAAAAGCCGTGACCTCTCAGGTGGTGGGGCACCAGTTCCACAGCCTGTTCCTTTAGTAGACTTGCCAACTCCTGAAGGAGTAGGTCCCTGTGCAGAGGGAGTCTCGGAGGCTCCCCTGGAAAATAGGAGGGAGGCACCTGGTGAAAATGGAGAAGATAGTCCTTTTGGACTATATGAAGTACCCAGGTATCTGATGTGACGGCTGACCACCTGTGGGCAAAGTGGGCCAGCCGGCCTCCTGTGCTGAGAGAAGCCAGCTGAGAAGAGGCTGCGCTTTGTGAGTCAAAAGCCCCCACCCTGCTGAGCAGGGGCCGGTGTTGGTGGCTTGGGGGCCTTCTGCCTACGGGGCCCATAACCCTGCCCCTTAGTCTGCTGACCCTGCTGGGGAGCTGCAGAGGCCTGATAATGAGGGTATTGTTTATAGGCAGATGACTTCCTTGGGTAAAAGGTCTTTTTTCCCCGAGCCCTTCTTCTTCTGAGAAGGGGCAGAGGTTTTTCTGGACAGCCTAGTCCTGGTCAGAGTCTCGGTCTCGAGTTCTGCAGCCTTTTCAGCCATGGGCTTGCCAAAGAGGTTTTCACCTCGGCAGGGGAAATCGACCAACTTGTCCTGTACCCATGGCTCGAGGTCGGATGACTGTAGCCAAGCCTGTCGGCGGGCACCGATGCCGGCCCCGGCTACTCGGGCCGAAGCCTTGAAGCCATCGTAGGCTGCTCGAGAGATAAACTTCGAGCACTCTCGAATGCCGGTGGACAAGACCTGGAACCTCTGCAAAGGTTCCTCGAAGAGACCAGCAGAGAACCCGGCAATCTCCTTTGCCAGGTCTCGGAGATACATGCCCATGTAGAGCTGGTATGTCTGGACATGGCAAGCAAGCATAGAGCCCTGGAAGCACTTCTTACCGAGGGCATCCAGGTTCCAGGCCTCCCGACCGGGAGGCACCAAGGAGTGCATCTTCTGACTTTTCAGTCGATGCATGGCCGATTCCACAACCATGGAGTGGTGCGGTAATTGTGCCTTTTGGAACCCGGGGCTCTTGCGGACTCGATAGATTAAATCGACCCGCTTGTTTAACACTGGCGTCGAGGCCGGGGTCTCCCACATGCGGAAGAGAAGCCACTCCAGCATCGGAAGAACCGGTACAGTAAAGGCCTCCTTCGGGGGAGAGTCATACTGGAGGGCCTCGAGCTCCTCGGCTCGAGGCCCTTCCTCAGGATCCGCGGGGAAGGCCAAGGCCTTGGCCATATCCCGCACGAAGTCCGAGAACCGGGTATCCTTCGGTGGGGATCGTCTCTGAGGCTTGGACTCCGGCGAGTCCGATGGGACACACCGAGTCCGATAGGTGTCGGGTGACTCTTCGTCCTCCGTCTCCCAGCCCGACTCCTTGGAGGAGGTGTCGAGCAGCTCCGGTCGGTCAGGCACCAATGCCTTCCGCCCCGACACCGAGGATACCGGCGTCGACGACTTCGGTCCCGAACGGGAGGCCGAGGGAGACCGTGGCCGAGGATCGACTCGAGCCCGCATGGACTCGAGGATTGGCTCGGCCTCCGGGGTCGACTTGGACGTCGATGTCCCGGTGGTTGGGGCAGATGCACTGGTGAGACCGGCGATCAATGCCCGCTGCTGTTCCATGAAGGCAGCGAGGCTGCTCTCCAAGGCTGTCAACCTGAGTCCGAGCTCAGGAGACCCAGCAGCCCCCGACTCAGGCCCCGACGGCGTCGGGCCCGACGTCGGCTCCCTTGGAGGAGAGTCCACGAGGACTACAGCACTCACGTGTCCAGGAGACCCCTCGAGATGAGGTTGCTTGGCAGGCCTCTCCGACTCCGAAGACCCGGGACGGCTATCGGGGCTATGCGACCTGGCTCTCGAGGAACCAGGAGCGTCCGATGCCGCCCTCGCGAGTTTCTTCTTCCTGCGCTGTTCCCGCGAAGGAGACCCCTGCTCAGAGGAACCTCGACGCTGCTCGGGGCCAGAGTCCCGAGACGTCGAGGCCTCTGACGAGGTCCGGGCCCGTCCGGACGCGGAGTCAGAGAAGATCCTATCCTTCTGGTGCTGCCGACTCCTCAACGCCTTCGAGGACATTTTGCCACACGGACCACAAATCATCGGGTCATGATCGGGTCCGAGGCAGTGGAGGCAGCAGTCGTGTGTGTCGGTAAGAGACATACGTTTTACACCGATCACACTTTTTAAACCCGCTGGCAGCCATCGGGGGAAAAAGGGCCCCTGTGAGGTCAAAAGACAGGGCTGCCAGTGAAAAAAGAAAAAATGGCGCGAACGCTAGTCACGAAGGACAAAAACCGAAAAAGGTGAGAGTGGGCTCGATACCGGCGTATCGGGCCCAGGCGGGAAAAGGATCCGGCGTCGAACCGAAGGAGAAGTACAAAAAATAGGGAAATCAACTTTTTCCTCGGCGAAAAACAAACTACGTCCGTCGGGCTCCGCGGAAAAAAGAAGACTGAGCAAGATGGCACCCTTGGGTGGGAAGGGGACCGCGCATGCACGCTGCAATTCCCAAAGACTTTCTTTGAAAGCTGGGGAAATGCTCCGCACGAGGGCTCCGTCGGCACCGACGTCACCCATATGTGAGGACTGACTTCCTGCTTGGTCCTGGAGAACCTCGCTTTCTCTGGGACAAAGCAGGAAGTCAGTCCTCACTTATGGGACTCCCTAGCTACAGGCTACTGAGCTGTAAAAATCACAGGCAACCCAAGAAGACGAACCGTAAATGACAGCGGACAGTGCTGAAATGTTCTGAGAGTCAGCAATAGACTCCAGCATCAACCGAGAAATAGACTCTCCGGTAGCATGGATGGACCAAAGGGAAGGAGTTGTGCTAATCCCCAAAGAGGTGTCGGAGTATTTATTTATTTAACAGGTTTTTTATACCGCCTTTCTTACAATCAAAGCGGTTACAAGACTACATCAGGTTAGCATGAAATACAGACATAAAAACATCAGACTACAAAGACAATACAATGCATCCAGTTTTATACCACCTTATCAAAATATCAAAGTGATAAGCAAAGGATGTATAGGTAACAGAGAAAGACATCAGGTTAACATGTAATACAGACATATCTCTAAACGGAAAAGCAGCCACACAGACAAAGGAAGTTGTAATGAGAATACCAATTAATAGATCTTATACACATTTGCTGTTCTTTAATATTTGCCACGGGCCAACGCCTAAGGGCCACGCCAAAGGGCCCTCTGGCGAGGCCCTCAGGCGCGGGCCCGCCTGTCGGCGGCTTCACTGTGAAGGAGCTTCTGCTCCCCTCCCACAGCCCCGATTGGGCCAGAGGCAGGCAGTTGGTCCCGCGCCTCTCGGGAGACCGGCAGAGGAGATCTTCCCGCCGTCGGCGGCTTCACTGTGAAGGAGCTGCTGCTCCCCTCCCACAGCCCCAATTGGGCCAGAGGCAGGCAGTTGGTCTCGCACCTCTCGGGAGACCGGCAGAGGAGATCTTCCCGCCGTCGGCGGCTTCACTGTGAAGGAGCTGCTGCTCCCCTCCCACAGCCCCGATTGGGCCAGAGGCAGGCATTTGGTCTCGCGCCTCTCGGGAGACCGGCAGAGGAGATCTTCCCGCCGTTGGCGGCTTCACTGTGAAGGAGCTGCTGCTCCCCTCCCACAGCCCCGAAGGCACTGTCACACTGGGAATCCGCCTCCAGGCAATAATGGGCTGAAAAGGTATGGACCGAAGACCAGGTTGCAGACTGGCAGAGCTCCGGTAAGGAGACGGAGCACAGGTAAGCCATAGAGATCACCATAGCTCAGACATTGTAGCATGATGTTCCAAGGGCAGCACAGCCTGGGCATATGTGAAGGAGATACAGTCAGCTACACAAGTGTAAAGGGTGCACTTAGAGACAGCTAGTCCCAGCGGGTTTGGGTCAAAAGAAACAGCTGGGCAAATGGTGATGGCTCTTGGTCCACCCAAAGTAGGTCAGTACCCGCTTGCAATCCAAGGTATGGAGAGAGGCCTCAGTCCTATTAGTGTGAGGCCTGAGAAAGAAGGTGGGGAGCACCACTGACTGGTTGAGATGAAAAGGCAAAAACACCTTAGGAAAGAATTTAGGGAGAGTATGGAGAACCACCTGATTCCTGTAGAACCTGGTATACAGAGCATGTGCCACCAGAGCCTGCAGCTCACCGACTCTGCATGCGAATATGAGCACTACCAGGAAAAGGACTTTCCAGGAAAAGGACTTTCCAGGAAAAGGACTTTCCAGGAAAAGGACTTGGGGGGGACAGGTGGCAAGAGGCTTAAAAGGGGAAGTGATAAGCTTCCCAAGGACCACATTGAGGTCCCAAGCCACCATAGGTGGGCAAATTAAAGGCCGAGAGAGGAGAAGGCCCCTCATGAAGCGGTCTATGAGGTGATGAAAGGACAGGGGTCGTCTGTTGATCTGTTGATGGTATTTACTTAGCAATGCTTATATACCGCTTTTCACCTGGTCAAAGCAGTGCACATTCAGGTACAGTATATATTTCCTTGTCCCTGAAGGGCTCACAATCTATGTTTTATACCTGAGGCAATGGAGGGTTAACTGGATTGTCTAATGCCACAAGGCGTACCTGTGGGTCTGGAAACCCCAGTCCCTCCAGCTTGAGGTTGCTGATCTCCAACAAGACTGGAACCCCCACCCTCTGGTCCAAGGCAACTTGCCCCCTACAACTAGGCCACTCCTCCCTAGCACGCTAAGATGCAATCTGACGGAATTGGACTTCAAACCAGCCTGGGGGGGGGGGGGGGGTGCAGCAGGTAGTTGAGGACAGTCTGCACAGAGCAGGAAAATGGGTTAAACCCTTTCTCCATACACCAGATGGAAAAACTGAGCCACTTGAAGGAATAAGCATATCTAGTGGAGCCCTTGCGGGAAGCGAGGAGAACCTCCTCCAAATCTCTGGAGAGGTGGAACTATGAAAGAGCTACCCTTTCAGCATACATGCTGGGAATGCCAGAAACGTGAGGTGGGGGTGCAGGAGGGTCCCCTCCTCCAGCGAGATCAGGTTCGGGGCACAGCCAAGGGGAAGCAGGGGCACTCCTGAGAGATGGAGCAGTAGAAGAAACCACAGCTGCCTCAGCCAGTGTGAGGTAATGAGGATCACCAAGGCTCTGTTCGTCTGGTTCTTCAAGAGTCTTGGCCACCAAGGGAGTAGGAGGTTATGCATACAGTAGATCCTTGCTCCAGCTCATGAGAAACGCATCTGTTGCTAGCCAAGCATGGCATAGAATCCTGGAGCAGAATTGTGGCAACTAAGCGCTGGAGGGGCTGGTGAAGAGATCCACCACCGGCATCCCCCACTTCCGGAAGATGCTGCAGGCCACCTGAAGATTCAGGGCCCACTCATCAGGCTACAGCACTCTACTGAGCTTGTCTGCCAGAATGTTGTCTTGGCTTGGAAGGTACACAGTCCGAAAGGTACACTGCCCGGAGGAGCATGCCACGAGCACTGGCAAACCTCCAGAGCCTAACCATCGCCCAACACAGGAGGTATGAACCTGTGCCTCCCTGCTAGTTGATATAGAACATCGCGACCTGGTTGTCCCATCTAGATGAGGATGACCTGATTGGACAATTGTCACTAAAAGACTCTGAGGGCGTGGTACACCACCTGGAGTTTGAGGAAGTTGATCTGATGGAGGCTCTCTACCCTCAACTACAGACTTTGGGTCCAGAGGTCCCCCGAAGTGGGCTCGCCAGTCAAGCTTGGAGGCATCTTTGGTGGGGAGCTGCTGATGCGGCGGAGCCTGAAAGGGGAGTACAGCTAGGAGATTCTACAATCATTGCCACCAAGTGAGGGAGGCCATCGGGTTGAGGTCACGCAGATCCTGTCCGCTAGGTGCCTAGCTGCCTGCTTCCATTAAGTACAGAGTATACACTGTGTCTGTCACATTCAGAGATGGGCACAGGGTGTGATGTGAACCTCAAGACCATGTTATACTGTTATATTGGGAGAACATTTTCCATCCAGTGATCACCAGATGGTGTGGTTCAGTATTAGGACTAGGGCTGTTAGAATCCATTCAAAGGCGAGGATCTTAGACTTTAGGAAGACTCTTTGCCAAGATGGGCCAATACCTCAGGGAGTCGTTAGCGAGATGGGAACAAGTGGGGGATGTAGAAAAACAGTGGGCAAAACTGAAAGGGGATATTTTAAGGGCAACCAACCTTTTTGTTAAAATGGTAAATAAAGGTAAAAAGGAAAAGGAGACCGCTATGGCTTTCGAAAGAAGTAGCTGAAAAGGTGAAGAAAAAGAGGGAGGCCTTCATGAAATACAAGAGATCACAAACACGAGAAGCAGCTTGCATCAGAGCCTCTGTCTTGACTGCAGTTGTTTCTTCCCGCCCTGTACTCCCCACTAGTCTGGACTTGTCTAGCAGAATGTATTTGGAAGGATAGATTTTACTTACTGATACTTTTGTTTCCTGGAATCCTGCTAGACCAGTCCATGACCCGTCCCTCTAAACTGTTTAATCCATTACCTAGCTAAGTTTCTCTTTACATATCGGTGACATTGCTGTACTTCGCCATGTACATACTTCCTTGGTCTGAGGGTCCTGTTTCACATTGTTCAATTTAGTTTGTTATGAGTTATTAGTTTATGAACTAATTTTTTGGTCTGGTTTTGTGCAGTTTGAAGTCCTGCTGCTTGTTATGGTTATACTGAAGTTCCCCTTGGTGGATGGGTTTTTATACCAAGGGTGGTGTCACAAAGCTTCGGGATTTTTTCTCTGTCTCACCATCTGTTGGGAGGGGGACACAACCCGCTAGTCTGGACTGGTTCAGCAAGATTCCAAGAAAGAAATTTCAGTAGGTAAAATTTCTCTGTAGTGTAGTTGAGTTTAGAAAAAGTTTGGACAGATTCCTGGATGAAAAGTCCATAAACTATTAGGATAGTCCAAGAGAAAATCACTGCTTTTCCCTGGGGATAAGTAGCATGAAACGGATTATGTTTGGCATATGTCGGGTACCGGTGAGCTGGATTGGCCACTATTGGAAACAGGACATTGGGCTTGATCTTTGGTCTGACCCAGGATGGCAGTTATGTCCTTAATATACTTATGTTCTTTAAAGGGGAACAGCTACATAAATACAGACAGGATTCAAAGCACCAGGTAAAAGCAATATGCTCCAAAATGTCTGCTAATGACCACTTTAATCATCCTCCTTTAAAGTAAACAAGGCCCATCAGCAAGAGCTGAACGGTCACTTATGATGCCAGCACAGACAGAAACAGAGAAAATGACGACAGAAAAAACCACATGGCCTAGCTAGTCTGTCCCTCCATATCATCAACTACAACAGTCCCCTTTTTATCTTTAGAGATCCTCTGTGTTTGTCCCATGCTTCTTTGAATTCAGATACTGTCCTCATCTCTATCACCTCCACTGGAAGACTATTCCACAGATCCACCACTCTTTCCGTAAAGAAATATTTCCGCATATCACTCCTGAATCAATCCCCTTTCACCCTCACCCCATGTCCCCTCGTAGCACAACTTGCTTTCAATCAAAAGAGGCTCTCCCCCTGTGCATTTATGCCACAGAAGTATTTAAATGTCTCAATCATATCACCTCTATCCTGCCTTTCCTCTAAGGTGTACATATGAACATCCTTAAGTCTGTCCTCATTTGCTTTATAATGAAGACCACTAAACATTTTAGTAGCCACCCTCTGTACGGACTCCAGCCTGTTTATATCCTTTTGAAAGTGCAGTCTCCAGAATTGCACACAATACTCCAAATGAGGTCACACCAAAGGCTTATACAGAGGCACTATCACCTCCTTTCTTCTGCTGGCCATTCCTCTCCCTATGCACCCAAGCATCCTTTTAGCTTTTGCCGTCACCTTTTATACCTGTTTAGCTACTTTACAATAATGAGACACAATCATGCCTAGGTCCCGCTCTTCTTTAGTGGACAAAAGTACTGCCAGAGCTGCACAAGACACAGATAAGCTTATTCCTTTCTATCTCTGCTGGTTTTTTATTGCAAATATGGACTAGTAAGGGTTGGTTAAACTTTAGGTATTGGGAAAATTGCTAATTGCAGGTCCTACATTACGTTTGGGGATAGTCAAACTGCTTGATTTCCTTGTGTATCCTTAACAGTTTCTGAGTGTGCCCACAGTTCAGGTATAAGCCTACTGGAGCAGGGACACTTGGGTTCCCACCCACTCTACCCCTCACCCCACCCACCCCTGGGGCTGCATTGCCTATATAGAGGCCAATAGCTTGGGATACACCCACATTCTCGTAACCAGCATGTCTTGTATTCAGTGCAATACCTGCAGTACTTTCATTCCAAGAAGAATCATTTGGGGCCTAAGAGCATGTCCTATGTGCCGAAAGGTCATCTTCCATGTATAACGAACTGACTCTACTAAGAGAAGACCTGGCTGCCATGCATAAAGAATTGTCTCTACTGAGGGAAGAACTGATTGCAATGAAGCACACCTCTTCTAGGATACAGACTGAACAAAGTCCACCACCGCTCCCACAAAGAGTCAAACACACCAGGAACAAATGGATCACAGTGGGTTCGGGTAGACTGCAATCTGTGACACAGAGACATCCTATACACCAAGAGATATCCCTGCATAATGCATTCTCTGCCTTGGTTAATGAGAATGCCCTATCCAAAGAAACTGAACGGCCCTTACAGGAGTCAGTCAATGCTAAAGCACAAAATATGAAAAACTCAAACAGAAAACTACTACTACTTGGAGATTCCATCATCAGAGACACCAACTTGGGAACACAGTTCAAAGGAGAGAAGAAAGTCAAATGCCTCCCAGGCTCCTTAGCCGGCAGGAATACAAACCAAATTACTGTTGCAATGGGCTTAACAAAAAGGGGCAATAAAAGGGGCAACAGATAAATATGTAAGAAAAGTAAATAAAAACAAGAGGAGAAGGAAACCTATTTGGTTTTCCAAAGAAGTGGCTGCTCAAATAAGGGCAAAAACCACAGCTTTCGCAAAATTCAAAAGCTTGCAAACAGAAGAACACAGAAATGAATACAGGATCAAACTCAAGGAGACAAAAAGAGAAATAAAGATAGCAAAATCAAAGGCAGAGGAAAAGATGGCTAAAGATGTTAAGTGCGGCGACAAAACTTTCTTCAGGTATATTCGGGAAAGGAAGAAGATCAGAGGTGAAATTGCAGGACTCAGAAGTGCTGGAAACGGACTCGTGGAAAATGACATTGATAAAGCGAAATTACTAAACAAATACTTCTGCTCTGTTTTTACTAAATAAAATCCTGGAGAAGGACCACCTGGGACTCCCAAATATAAAAATGGGAATGAGGTAAATACCACACCATTCAGAGAGGATGAGGTTTTGGAACAACTTGCAAAACTGAAAGTGGACAAGGCCATGGGACCGGATGGGATACATCCCAGGATACTGAAAGACCTCAGAGAGCTTCTTGCAGGGCCGTTAAAGGATGCTTTCAACAGATCCTTGGAAACAGGAGAGGTTCCTCAGGACTGGAGAATGGCTGACGTTGTACCTCTACACAAAAGTGGTGACAGGGAATAAGTGTCAAACTACAAGCTCGTGAGCCTTACCTCGGTGGCAGGAAAAGTAATGGAGACGCTCCTGAAAGAGCGAATAGTGAACTTTCTCAAAACCAGCGGGTTACAGGATCCGAGGCAACATGGTTTTACCGAGGGATGATCTTGCCAGACAAATCTCATTGAGTTATTTGACTGGGTGACCAGAGAACTGGATCAAGGACATGTGATGGATGTCATCTACCTGGATTTCAGCAATGCCTTTGATACTGCCCCTCAAAGGAGGCTTATCAATAAACTCAGTAGTTTGGGGATGGGTCCCAAGGTGGTAAACTGGATCAGAAATTGGTTGACTGACAGACGACAGAAGGTGATGATAAACGGAGCTCACTCGGATGAAAGGAAGGTGATTAGCGGGGTGCCTCAGGGTTCAGTCCTAGGCCTGGCACTGTTCAATGTATTTGTGAGTGATATTGCTGAAGGACTGAATGGAAAAGTCTGTCTTTTTGCAGATGACGCGAAAATTTGCAACAGAGTGGACTCCCCCGAAGGAGTACTTAACATGAGGAGGGATCTGCAAAAGCTGGAGGAATGGTCTGATGCTTGGCAATTAAGATTTAATGCGAAGAAGTGCAGTATCATGCACTTGGGAAGCAGAAATCCAAGGAAAATGTACATGATAGGGGGCGAGAGGTTGGTGTGCACGGAGCAGGAGAAAGACCTCAGTGTGATTATTTCTGTAGATCTCAAGGTGGCAAAACAGTGCGACAAGACGGTGGCAAAAGCCAGGAGGATGTTGGGCTGCATTCGAAGAGGAATTACCAGCAGAAAGGAAGGGGTACTAGTACCACTGTTTAAGTCTCTGGTGAAGCCTCACTTGGAATACTGTGTTCAGTTTTGGCGACCGTATCTTGCAAAGGATGCAAAAAGAATGGAAGCTGTTCAGAGGAAGGCGACCAAAATGATTTGGAGCCTGCGTCAGAAGCCTTATGAGGAGAGACTTGAAGACCTAAATATGTACACTGGTGGAGAGGAGGGATAGGGGAAATATGATTCAGACCTTTAAATACTTAAAGAGAAATAATGAACAAACAAACCTCTTCCAGAGACAGGGAAGCTGTAAAACTAGAGGGCATGACATGAAGCTGCAAGGTGGTAAATTGAAAGGCAATGTCAGGAAATACATTTTCACTGAAAGGGTGGTGGATGCTTGGAATGCCCTCCTGATGGAGGTGGTGGGGACAAACACAGTGACGGAATTCAAAGTGGCCTGGGACAGACACTGTGGATCACTTTACAGCAACAAGATTAAATCAAAATAAACAACCATCTAATTTCACAACAAAGAGGTGTCCTACATGGAGCGATGGGGGGAGGAGCGGTGTGTTCATCCCTAAACAAACAAAGAAACAAAGATATGGGGAGGGGTGCACCTGCTCCTGGTGGGTGCACCACTAAGCAAAGACATGGGTAAGGGTGCACCTATTCCCTAAAAGACATGGGAAGGGGTGCACCTACTCCTGGCATATTGCTGGGCAGACTAGATGGACCATACTGGTCTTTATCTGCCGTCATTTACTATGTTACTATATTGCTCCCTTGGATTGCTGCAGCCCAAATACATGACCTTGCATTTTTTAACATTAAATCTCAACTGTCAAATTCTAGACCTTTCTTCAAGCTTAGCTAGATCCCTCCTCATGTTATCTATACCTTCCTGGGTGTCTACTCTATTGCAGATTTTGGTATCATCCGCAAAGAGCCAAACCTTACCCGACAGCCCTTCCACTATATCACTAACAAAGAGCTTTGTCTGCCATGGTTTTCCCCAAAGAAGTTCTCTCTGATGTAGGGGACATCAATAAGTTTGTCTTGAAGCCATTGTTCTAGGTCAGACGACTGCAGCCATGCGTGGCGTCATGCCCCGAAGCCTGCAGCAGCCACCCTGGATGAAGAAGCCATCGTGGGCTGTTAAAGACAAAAGCTTTGAGCACTCCGACTGCCAAGGCCAGACTCAAATCTCTGCAGGGGCTCCCCATCGAGGCCTGCCGAGAATCCACCGAGCTCCCTTGACATGCTGATATAGAGCTGGTAGGACTGAATCCGGCAAGTCAGCATTGAACCCTGAAATACCTTTCGACTTTTGGCTGATGACCATCAAGTTGTGGGGAAGTTTGGTCTTCTGAAACCCAGGGATTCAGTGCACTCGGAACAGAGTCAAGTGGCCTGCTGACAATGAGTATCGACACCAGTGTTTCCCACATCCAGAGGAGGCGGCGCTTGAGGATCGGAGGCACCAGTACCGTGAGGGTTTCCTTAGGAGGGGGGCCTCGTCCTGGAGTGTGCGTGGGTCTTCCTAGGCCTCAGTCTTGATGGTTAGAGCCTTAGCTATGTCCCGTACAAAGTCAAGGAAGGCGACATCCTCGGACAACGATTGGCGTCGAAACACCGGAGGAGATGGGTCCAAAGGCATGTCTCTGCATCATCCAGTGTCCTGGAACTCCTCCTCCTCGGTCTCCCATTCGGACTCAAGTTAGAGTGTAAGTCCAAGGCTTCGTGATCATCACGGTTGAGGTCCGCCCGGGGCAGTCCACAACCTCCAAAGGATCTGCGGTCTAAACTGCAGATGCTCGCCGGAGAGGACCAGTATCCCAAGGAATGGGACTGGGACCTCATCTGGGGCTGTTGGGTCTCGACGTGGGAGGCACTCGAGGATCGGTTCAACATCTGGGGAAGCCCTCGAAGTTGAGAGTCCCATCACTGGGGCAGCTGAACCGGACATACGCCAGCTGCATGGCCACGAGGGCAGAAATACTGCTCTTTAAGGCCACCATCCTAGTCTCCATGAAAGTTGGCTCCACAGTCTTCGACGCGGAAACAGAGAATTTTGGGCCTAGCGTCGGTACTGTTGAAAGAGTGTCCTCAACAAGGATGGCCTCGGATGTCCGAGGCCAGTTGGCAGGTGCTGAAAACTCCTTGCGGGGCAGCTTGCAAGACCACTCCCACTCAGACTCCTCAGACTCATGCCAGGGACTGCGGGCCTGGAGTGAGATTTCCCCTTATTCCTGGACCCGTTCTCCAAGGCATTCTTAGAGGGTTTCGACTTCTTGCGATCCACCCCCGGGATTTCCTCTCTGAGGAACTGTGGCCAAAGGACTCAGAGGTGGCTCGAGCTTCATGGGGCACAGAGGTACCGGAGGGGGCCCTGGAGCAAGGTATCATGGAGAATTTTTCCTGTTGCTGGGTGATGGCTCTTTAGGGCCTTTGAGGTCATGGTTCTGCAAAGTTTGCAGTCCAAGTTGATGTGCACTGGGCCGAGATACCGAAGAAAGCAGTCAAGTGGATCAGTGAGTGACATTTTGCTGCATCGGTCGCTCTTAAAGCTGCTGGAGGCCATCGGAAAAAGGGGGTCCCCATGCTACCTGGCAGGGGTCCAAGACCTTCAGCTTTAAAAAGACACGAATGCTGGTCGAGGGACATCTCGAGATAAAAAGGGGAAAAAGCTAGGAACGAACCCAAGGAGCAATGCAGAGGTGTACTGGCGGGAAGGAGCCGGTGCACAAACCGGACTGAAATGTAGGGAAAAAAAAAAATCAATAACTTTTTCCAGGGGAAACTGGAGACACATCCAGAGGACTCAGCAGAAAAAAGGAGACGGAGGCAAGATGGCACACCTTGGGCAGGAAGGGGATCACACATGAGTGATGCATCTCCCTAAGGCTTACTTTGAAAGCTGGGGAGATGCTTGCACAGGGGCTCTGTCTGCGCCAACCTCACACATGTGAAGACCAACTTCCTGGTTGTTCCCAGAGAATTTGAACACCAAGAAGAAAAAAAAGACGCCAGATCCAAATATAGACACATGAGAGCGCAAGACATTTGAGCAAAGAGTGGACACTACTTGCAGCAAGTAACCTTTGTGATGCAATGTCACTCAATAGCCAAGCCATAAGAGAGTAAGGAGCAGGGTCATCCATGAGAATCGGCCCCTAAAACAGGAGACCTCTCCAAACACCGAAGGGTGGAGAAGCCTCCTCCAGGAGGCAGAAGAGATCGGCATACCTTGGACGCCAAGGCCAATCCAGGCCCACCAGCACTACCAGTCCGGAGTGTGATTGAGTGCATGGCCGATTAGCGGCCAAGGAGGGAAAATGTAGAGAAGATGGTCTGAGGACCAGGTCTTAACTAGAGCATCTAGGCTGTGAGAGTTTGGTTCTTTCAACCACTGAAAAGATTGACATCTTGGTATTGCTCCTTGTGGTCTTGGGCAAGCCACTTAACCCTCCATAGCCCATATTCCCTGTAAAATAGTTATCTCCAAGTTATAATGCCCTGTTCAATGTAATTTCAGTTTGTTCAATGTAAACCGCACTGATGCAGAATAGCACGGTATATAAGAGAATGCAAATAAATGAAATAAATAATTTATTTATTTACTTAGTTCTTCTATACCACGCTTTTTCGTATCAGTGCGGTTTACAATTAACAGAAATATTGCCACAGACGAACAGCCATAGGCTTACATTATAACAGGATGGATAACTTGGGATAGAACAGGGGAACTATGTACAGTTGCTTTATTAACTATTTACAACATATAACCAAGCTGGCACGGTCTGATTTGTGCTGGCAAGGTCTGATTTGTGTTTATGTAAGTCAAGTTATAGGAGAGTTGGGGTCCTCAAGAATAAGATGTGGAGAGGAGGATGGTTGCGTTAGATTAGAGTGGGAAAGGTGTAGGAGGAACAAATGGTGCTTAAGAGCTTTCCTGAATTGTGAAAGGTCCTTAATTGCTCTGATATGTGAGGGGAGGTTATTCCAGCATCTCGGGGCAAAGAAAGAGAAAGATCTATTCCTGGTAGTTTGCTTGCATTTTGTCGCTTCCAAAGGGATAGTAAGCGTGTTTGTAGCTACTGATCTCCTGAGTCTGTTATTAGGGGTGGTGGTAATGAGGGCAGATAAGGATGAGGGGGCTATGAGGTTAAATTGCAAGAGGTGGCCATTAGATCTGGAGTCTGAGGACCCCACCGACGCACGATGTTTACAGATGCCCAAGGAGCTCCCAGATATGACAACTCAAACTACACTTGAATGTTCTCCATTCCCACAATGTGCTGCACAGAAAGAGCCAGGAGGTTGGATTCTGCCCACGGAAATAGAAGACTCATTTCCAGGGACACTCCAGGACATTTAGTCCCACCCTGTCTGTTGAGATAAATCACAGTGATGGAATTGTCAGAAAGTACTCTGATTGCTGAACCCTAGAGGTGGGACTGAAAGAAGAGTAGAGCCAGATGAACAGCATGGGCTTAGAGGCGATTGATGGTCCAAGAGGCTTCTTCAATGGACTAAGATCCCTGCGCTGCCTGTTCCTGGCAGTGTGCTCCCCAACCTGCAAGGCTGGTGTCCATGGTGACCACCATCAAACGCGGAATTTCCAAGAGAATGCCCTTCAACAAGTGATGAGGGCAAAGCCACCAGTGAAGACTACAGTGAACCACCAGAAAAGGGTAGATGAATCTGACTGTCCTGATGGATAGAGACCAGCATGACAGGAGAGAGTACTGAGCATGGGCCCAGGGGACTACCTTGTGTGATAAGGAAGCTTATCATAGCTCAGGAAGGAGCTATAGAAAAGGTGAAGTGACTCTGAACAAGCAACCTGTCAGTTCTGGTAGAAATAAGAAAACAGAATTTTCCCATAAAAGACTACCAGTCCCAGAATGCACCAGGTTTCCAGCAGCCATTAGAGGAGCTGAAGTGGGGAAACGTGTGTTCAATCAGGAAGGCTATGAGGTAATCCCTAAGCACTCATCTCAAAGGGCAGGGCCTGATTCAGCACAGCTGCGCTGTGTTAGGGAGGAGCACTCATCTAAGCAGAATAAAGGTAGAGTTTATTCTACAGAGAATTATCCTTATCCTGAGAATCAGCTTGAGCTTTATCATCTTCATCATCAAGAGGATCATCAGAAGCAGAAGCCAAACCGGACGGACAGAGAGGGAAAGAAACCCTTTGGAAGAGAGAGGAGAAAAGCCTTTGAGAGGTCTAGAAGAGTCCAGAGCAGTATGCATACTGGGAGGCATTCCAAGGGCCAGCATATACCATTGGACTGGGGAAAGCCAGAGGAATGGTGCTGCAGAGCTAGGAATCTCCAGACGGTACCTGTGAGAGAGACGGCTGCACATGGAAGGGACCCTAAGACCCGTGCCAGAAGGTATGTGAAGAGAGATCCAGTGTCCAGGGATCTGGATTGGAAGGCTGGACATAAGAACTGGACTACATACTGGCCAGGCTATATAGAGAGGAACTCTAACAGCAATGGAAGCTCAGGTATGAACACTGATCTATGCCCTAGCTATAATCTTGAAAGACAGCAGGGAAACAAGTATTCTCCTGAAAGTGCTCCATTGAGAGATTCATCTGTGCCAATCCATGATATTGAACCCATGCTTGTTGAAGAAGGGGGAATGATAGCAGATGAAGAATGTGTTTACATGGACTGCTCTCTGTCTAAACTCCTTTGGTGATTTTCTGTTATAAAGTACAGCAACCATCACAAAGAAATACAAACTTGTTCTTTAATCTACTCAGAAAAGCTCCTGTGTAAGATTTCTAGCCACGCTGTAGAAAGCAAGCCAGCTAAGGGGTTTCAGATGGATAACTGCTAGCAATTGAGCCTTACCTAATTGCTTGTGAGCTAGGAGAGAATCACTTCTGAATCTATGTGGGAAGATATAAGAAGTTTTACCTGAAAAGAACAGTTTTTTTCTTTCTTTGTGGTTTTTGGTTTGTTGTTTGATATATGCTAAGAAAACATTAGCTAATGCCTACAGAAAAGACCAGTTTGTACCAACCAGGTCTTATTTCTTTTGCTTTAATTGCCTGACAAGTTTAAAGGTTGTTTTCCTGATTTTGTTTTTTCAAGTTTAACACTGAAAGCAAGTAACCTGATTTATGTGCTACCAAGCATATCTGTGTTGGGAGAAATAACCCCATAAATAAATCTCTTATTGGTCTTACACTTGAGCACAACTAAATTATTGTCAGCAGCTGTGTCTGGTGTGATTGAACTGCATTGCCCACAATCCCTTGCAAATCATATAGATATATGCACTTGCCAAGACTGTGAAGATTCTCACCCAGGCAGCCGTCTGACACTTGAAAGCAGAAGCCATGGTGCCGAGGAGTTGTAGGTAATCCCAGGCAGTGGGAGCTGCCAGGACCTGGAAAGCAAGGACCTAAACGCAGAGATTCTTACATCTGTCGTAAGAGAGGAAGACGTGACCCACTCATGTCGAAGCAGGCGCAAAGGAATTCCAGAGACTGTACTGGGCACAGATTGCTTTTAGCAAAATTGACCACCCAGTCAAGACTGTCCAGAAAGGAGAGAACTTGAGAGACTGCAAAAGCAGCATCCTTGAAACAAGTTGCTCTAATCAGCCAATCATCTAAATAAGGATGAATCCTAATACCTTGGCACATCAGGGAAGCTGCCACTACTACCATCACCTTATTTATTTATTTAACTGTATTTATATCCTGCTTTTCACCGGGTCAAAGCAGCTTAACATTGAAGGGCAGGGGACAGTGATCAATTCTAGGGTGGGGGGGGGGGGGTCTGTCACCAGGGGGCCAACATTAATGATCTGAACAAACATTAAGGACAAACAGTAGACATGAGACTCTTAGTAGATAGATCTGAGGGTATGTTATGAGGTCTGGAGGAGTATTTAGTGATGGATGTTTGTTTCTGGTCCGAGGTATTCCTGGAACAGGATAGTTGTTGTTTCCTGAATGTTGAGGGATCTCCGTTGTTTCTGATTTGACTTGGTAGAGAGTTCCAGAGGGATGGTGCATATAGTTTGAAGGCTCTGTTGCAGGTCCGTTGATTGTATTTAGTTCGTTCATGGGGAATGGTGAGGGTGGTGTTGGTGGTTTGTCTGGTTGTTCTGTTGTGGGTGGGTTGGGGCAATAGAGTACGGAGCTGGGAAGTCTGAGTTTGGTAGAGGGCTTTGTGGATAAGTAGGACAGATTTGTATTTGATTCTTGCTTCAAGAAGGAGTATGTGCAGTTCTCTCAGGACTGGGGGGTGATGTGATCTTGTTTTTTTGCTTTCTGGATAATTCTTGCTGTGGTATTTAAGGCTGTTCGTAGTGGGTTGGTGTGGGTGGCGGGCAGTCCGTGGTAAATTATATTGCAGTAGTCCAGGTGGGGGAGCGTCACATCTTGCATAACTGTCCTGAAGTCCTGTGGGTCAATAAGGGGCCTTAGGCGTTGTACTGTTTTAGCCTTGTGGAATATTATTCCAGTAGTTTTTTTGATCTGTTGTTTGAGTGTGAGCGCTTGGTCTATGATGACTCCTAGGTATTTTATGTGTGGTTGAATTTGTATTTGTGTGGCTCCTAAGTTGAGGTGCATAGGTGGGGTGAAGTTTGGGTCTTTGGTTACTATGAGGGCTTCTGTTTTGTTTTGTTTTTAATGTTGATGCATAGGTTGTTCCTTTGTAGCCAGCTGGAGACTTCTATGAAGCAGTCTGATAGGTGGTTGTTCACCGGGTTGGTGGTTATGATTGGTCCATAGAGCATTATGTCATCTGCATAGATGTGGTAGTTGATGTTATGAGCACTTATGATTGAGCAGAGTGGTTGTAGGTAGATGTTGAAGAGCATGGCGGATAGTGTGGATCCTTGGGGTACTCCTTCGTGTTGCTGGAAGGGGGGGGGGAGGTTGCTAAGTTTGTGCAGATTAGTTGTTGTCTATTGTTCAGGTAGGAGTGGAACCATTGAAGTATGTCATGGTGGCAGCCCCTAGTGGCCAAGGGCGGTAAGGGCATGCTCCACGATGTATTTATTTTTCCAGGAGCGTGGGGTTTATGTAAGGCAAAAAGGGAGATTGGCCTTAGGTATTTCTGCTCCTGGTAATAACTCAACAATTAAGCCAAGAGTGTAGGGAAACAAGGCTTTTATTTCCCCTCTGTGCAAGGGTTCATTAAGACACTAGAAAATTAAAGAATGTCCTTTGTTTGTAAAGGTGCCAGTATTAAACAGGTTAACTAATTGTTAGTATCTTCACAATTAGTGCCAAGGTTAACTGGAGGAATTCACGTCATTCCAAAGCAACATCAATTAAACAAGTTTCTTCTTATTTATACAATGGCTATAGATTCTAGACTGGTGGCCATGCACAAAGCACAATCCATATCTTCTGCCTGAGGAATGGGGATAGCATTTATATCTTCAATTTCCATAGATTCTGCTCCACTACATTCCCCCTCTGAGTAAATACTGTCCCTGGCTGTTACAGCTCTACGTGGACTGTGTCTAGGCTCTTGCCTCCAATAAGACTGTGTTTTAAGTTCTCTTGGTATTTTCTGAAACAACTCTGGTTTCTTCCTTCTTACAAACTGAATACTTGTTTTAGCAGTGCTTCTAGGAGTTAAGCATTCTTTATCAGGAATAAAGCTTTCATACCTTGAGTTTCTGTAGTTTGAATCCCTGGAGCTATCTCTCCCAAGAACGTCTCTCTTGCAACAGGTTCTCTGCCGGTAGCCTCTGGGCATGGCTGTGCTTTCTGGCAGCTTAGTAAAACCTGGTATGGATTCAACTCTATGCTTCAGTGATAAAGTAGCCTTGCTAAAAACTCCTTTTCCTCGAGTACCTGGTAAAACTTGTCTAGCAGGTTCCAGTGAATGCAGGTCTTCCTCCAAACATGGTTCTCTGGTTACGTCTCTCAGCTTTGGACTCAGGAACGTTGCTTGAGCAGGGAGTGGCACACTCTCCAGCCTGACTGCTTTCCCCAGCAGACTCCCTCTGAACAGCTGCTCTCGTAGCTTGGCCCCTCTGAACTCCACCTCTGTGAACTCTGTTCCTTTGGGCTTGCTCAAGGAGGATTCCTTTCCTCCGGTCTCTCCTCCTTTCATTAGCCGTGCTCCTTGTTCCTTCTCCAAGTCCTTCTCCTTCTCTTAGAGTTGCTCCTTCCCTCAGAGCTGTTCCTCTTTCTCCTGCCCTTGGAGCTGTTCCTCTTTCTCCTGCCCTTGGAGCTGTTCCTCCTTTGCTAGCATTCAGCTTCTGCTTATAAAGGAATCTTTCCTTTGAATCTCCCAGGCTCATTTCCTGGTGCAAGTAGTTAGCTCTCTTAGCCTCATTAGCTCCTGTATGATCACTCCTGCCCCCTTCTAGCTGTGCTTTGCGGTAATTGCACATCTAGATCTCTTAGAAACAGTTTCTTTTCAACTTTGCATCTTTATTGATACCAGCCTCATGACAAGTACAACATTTTTTATGCCAATTTCTTGGAATCTGTGTAGGAGGATGTTGTGGGAGATGATCTCAAAGGCTGCAGATATGTCCAGGAAGATCATAGCGTATCCAGAGCTTGGTCTGTGTGCCCTTGATAAGGGTGTTCATTAATGATGTCATGAGGGTCTCGACTCCATGGAATGGACGGAAACCATGTTGTTGTGGGTCCAGTATGATGTTGTCATCCAAGTGGTCCTGAAGTTGTTGTTGAACTATCTTCTCGATGATTTTGGTGGTGAATGGAAGACTTGCTATGGGTCTGAAGGAGGCAGGGTCAAGGGGGTCTAGGTTTTGTTTTTTTAGGGTTGGGCGGATGATGAAGGTTTTGAGGATGTCTGGCATGCACCCTTGTTTGAGGGACTCATTAACAATGTGGGTTAGGGGTGTGCTTAAGTCCTCTTTGGATTTCTTTATCCATTCTGCAGGGCAGGGATCCAGTGGAGAGGTGGTAGTATTTAGGGAGGAGATGGTGGATTCTATTTTTTGTTTTGTGACTGTTTCAAATGTGCTCCAGGTTGCGTTTATGGTAGTAGGGTGGGTTGTTGCTTCTGCATTCAGTTGTGGATTTTGTGGTTGTTGAAGCTGTTTGTATTGGCATGCTAGTAGTTCTGGTGGGATGTTTGGTAGCTGGTTGGAGTGGTTGGGTGTTTTTGTTAGCTTCTTGACAATCCCGAAGAGCTCACGTGGTTTGTTTATTGAGATGTTTATGATCTTTGAGTGGTAGGTCCTTTTTGCTTTATCAGTTTCTGTGTGGTAAGCGTTCAGTTCATTCATGTATTTTGTTTTATCCTCTTCTTTTTTGGTTTTTCTCCATTTTCTCTCCGCTCTCCTGAGTTTGGTTTTTAGTCTCCGTAGGGTGGGGGGTGAACCATCGGGCATTTGTTGAGATACATTTGGTTTTGGTGCTGTTTGCTGTTGTACGGGATGCAGAGTAGATTGTAGTATTCCAGTTTAAGATTAGATCATTGATATCGGTGGAACTTGTTTAGAGTCTAGGTAGTATTTGTGCCAGGAAGTCCTCTTTGATAAATGGTTTAAATCTTCTTGTATGTTGTTTGTTTTCTTTAACGGTGGTGTGCTGGTAGGCGTGATAGATGTTGATGAGATAATGGGCTGACCATGGTACACACTTTATCTCTGGGTTTTTGTATGAGGTGGCATTTTGAGAGTTCAGGAATATGAGGTCAAGTGTATTCCCTTTTTCGTGTGTTGGTTCGTGTATGATCTGTTAGGTTCATTGCTTCCATGGTGCTGATGAAGGCTTCGGCATAATTGTCTTGGAGTGATGGGAGGTTGAAGTCTTCAAGGATTATTTGCTCTTTTGTGGAGATGGCGCTCTCAGATGTGTTGTAGTATGCCTGATAGGTCGGTGCTCGAGGTGGGTGCTCGGTAGATTAGGCATATGGAGAGGTGCTTGTTGGTGAGGGTGAGCATGTCCGCTTCATTGGTTGTTTCTGCGGCATGGTCTCTGAGATGGAGGTTGGCTCTTGCAATGATGGCTACTCCTCCTCCTTTGGTGTGGGTTCGAGTGCAGTGGTGAAGACTGTATCCGTTTGGTGTTAATTGGTTCATGAGCAGTGTCGGTGTCTGTGAGCCATGTTTCGGTTATGCAAAGGATGTCAATCTTTTCGGTTGTGATTAGATCTTGGAGCATGTGGTATTTGTTTCTGACTGAGCGAGCATTTATTAGTGTGATGGAGAGAGGGTTGCTGTTTGGGTGATTGGGGGTATCGATTGGTGTGGGCGGTGTGTGGGTTTTGCCCCATGTAGGTGGGAGGTTGCTGGTGCTTGAGGTTTGAATGGTTGTGATGTTTAGTGAGGGATGTTTGGTGATGTCAGAGAGCGTGTTGGTGGAGGAGGGATAAAGGGTTAGGAATGGTGCATGGAAGTAGAAGGGTGGCATGGTTTTCTAGATGTACCTTGTGTTCTGGGGCTGGGTTGGTCTTCTGCGTTGCTTTCCTCAGGGCGTTGGGTGGTCATTTTTTTGTTGTCTCGGGTTGCTTGGGTTTTGTTGTGTGAGCTGGTGTATGCTGACTGCTTGTTGCTGTAGTTTGTGGGTTGCTTTGTTTGTGGTTATGCTTCCGCTGTTCTTTTGTGGCCATGCCAAAGGGCCCTCTAGCGAGGCCCTCAGGCGCGGGCCCGCCCTGCTGGGGCGCTGCTTTTAAGATGTCCTTTCTGTTGCTCCCACTGCCCCAATTGGGCAGAAGCTTCTGAGCAGGAGGATTTCCCACTCAGGCGCTCTACCACGATCGGGGGAGCTTCGGAGATCGGAGGGGGGGCGGAGGCTGAAGCGGTTCCCCGTTTGCTAGGGCACCGCTTTTAAGGTGTCCCTTCTGTTGCTCCCACTGCCCCGACTGGGCAGGAGCTTCTGAGCAGGAGGATTTCCCGCTCAGGTGCTCTACCCCGATCGGGGGAGCTTCGGAGGTTGGCGGGGAGTGGCGGAGGCTGAAGCCTTGAAGGAAGTGCGAGGAGCTGTGGCAAGACCAAAGGGCAAGGCACAAAACTGATAATGTTAACCCTTAGACGCAAAATTCGCCTGGCTTAATAGCTTGAATGACTGTCTTAATGATTTCCATCAGGAACAGCGCCACCTGAAAAGAAGCGATTGACTCCCTTGAGGTCTAGGATAGGATGGAAGGAGCCATCCTTTAGGGAATGACACAGTAAATGGAATTAAACAAACTTCCTCTAGGGTACTAAATGAACAAAATACACTACCGCTTCCACAAAGAATCAATCAGCCCAGGAACAAATGGATCATGGTGGGCTCTGGGAGGTTGCGACCTGCAACACAGACACCCTATACATCAAGAGATAACCCCTGCATAATGCCTTCTCTGCCTTGGATAATGAGGGCGCCCAATCCGTGGGAACTAAAGAGCCCTTAAATGATAAGCTCAATGCCAAATCTATTGATAATGTACCAAATAGGAAGAAAACAAAATCACAAAACAGAACACTACTACTCCTTGGACATTCCTGTATCATACCCAAACTATACAGTGCTAATCAACTGTTTTAATTCAATAACTGACTGGCTTCTCTCTCAAAACCTCCGAATTAACTTAAAAAAAATAGAGGTTCTAATAATCACAAGGAATAAATCTTTCTCCCGTCCATCAATTCTAAAAGTCAGAGATGCTGATCTCCCAGTCAAATCAAATATTCGATATCTAGGAGTAATTCTGGATCAAAGGTTAGACTTTAAGGAACATATAAAACGCACCGTAAAGGCCGTTTACTTCAAGATGAAAACCCTTCGTCATCTGAGACCTATGATGAAGTCTGATGACCTCCGCACCATCTTTCAAGCTCTAGTCACGCCGCACTTTGATTATGCTAACATAATACTTCATGGCTTACCAAATATAACTATTAATCCTCTACAATTAGCCATGAACGCAGCTGCTCGTGTCCTCTGCGGATCAAAGTGTGAGCATATTTCCCCCATTCTAGAGAAGCTTCATTGGTTACCAATAAACTGTAGAATCCAATATAAGGCCATCCTTACCACCTTTAGGGCCTTCAATAATATTTCTCCAGATTCCATCTCTGATCTCATCATACAACCAACAAATAACAGGTCCAGGAGATCTCCTGCTGTTGACACACTACTTATACCAAAAGTTTCCTTAAAAACTAATCAATCATCCATCAATAGGGCTTTTTCGAATTATGCTCCTAGATGTTGGAACAAACTCCCTCCCAATATCAGATCAATTAAAGACATCAAACAATTCAAAAAAGCCCTTAAACACCACCTTTTCATCACACACTTCAAACACCTAAACACCCCTTCCCCTCCCCCATCCTTTTAACCTCATACCTACCCTAACTGTATAGATTTTATATATCTCCAACATGTATTTTCTAGAAATATAAATGATTTCCCTGTTTACTTCCATGTTAATTTTCCTGTTACTTGTAATAGGTCTGTTATATCTGACCAATTGTTGTATTGTTTCAATGTAAACCGCACTGATGACAAATAGCGCGGTATATAAGAAAATTAAATAAATAAATAAATAAAATTCCATCATCAGAGGCACCAACTTGGGAACACAGCTCAAAGAAGAGAGGATGGTCAAATGCCTCCCAGGCTCTTCAGCCAGCAGGAACACAAACCAAATAGTTGGTATAGTTAGTGCAGAAAGTGAGCACTCCAAAACTGATATCGTCATCCACTTGGGTACAAATGATCTGGCTAGAAACAATGCCTCTGCAGTTCAAAGGGACTTCCAGACTCTGGGAGAGAAACTCAAGCCCACTGCTAACACTATAGCATTCTCAGATCTGACTGTTCATGGTAAGGGGGCAGAAAGGCTGCATCGCATAAACAACTTCAATACATGGCTCCAAACCTGGTGCAAACAAGAAGGATTTAGATATATAGGTGAATGGGTAAACACACGGATCAACAAGAGGCTACTGTACAGCCTGTACATAGTTACCCCCTGTTAGCTCAAGTTGCATAACCTGTTCTTTGTAAGTACAGTGCTGGTGTGCCGGCACTGTACAAATTTACTGTTGAATGTAAACCGAGCTGATTTTAAAGAGCACGGTATAGAAAAAACTTTAAATAAATATTGTACTGATGATGGACTACATGTCTCCACTGTAGGGAAAAGGATCCTAAGTGAAAAATTCAGGCAATATGTGGACAAGCATTTAAACTAGGGAAAGGGGTTGACTGATGGAGAAGGACAAGTTCAGTACGTCACTCACAGCAAAAACAAAACATTAGAAACAGCCACACGTTTGTAGAACACATCAATGGCAAGCAGGAAGGGGCATGTAGATCAAAATCCATGCAAAAGGCAGGCAAGCCATTCAACAAATACTGGAAAGCAATGAGTACAAATGCTCGAAGCCTAGCCAACAAAGTTCCTGATCTGGAAGCTCTAATGGTGGAAATGGACTTGGACATTGTGGCCATTACAGAAACATCGTTTAACGAGTCACATGAATGGGATATAGCCATAGCTGGCTATAATCCATTTAGAAGAGATAGAGAGGGCAGAAAGAGAGGAGCAGCCGCCCTGTATGTCAAAAGCAGTATTAAAGCTGCTGAAATGCAGGGGACATAGGGAAAAAAAGCAGTGCTCTGGACTGTGTTGGAAAGAGGAGGTGGCACTGTCATCCATACTGATGTGGTCTACAGGCCTCCAACTCAAACCGAAGAAATGGATAGCGAATTGATTATTGATATTGCAAAGATAGCCATGAAGGGGGAAGTGATCATATTGGGTGACTTTAATCTACCCGATATGGATTAGTGTTCCTTCTGCAAATCTGGAAAGAAAAAAAAAAACTGTGGATGCCTTCCAAGATGAGTTACTTAAACAAATGGTGATGGAACAGACCAGGGAGAGCTCCGTGCTGGATTTAGTGCTCACCAATGGAGATAGGGTGTTGAATATCCAAGTGGGTACCCATGTGAGCAGCAGCAATCAACACACAATGTGATTTGAGATAAAAGCCAAGGTGGAATCCAATCATAGCAAGCTCAAAGACCTAGACTTCAAAACTGCTGACTTCAGTAAAATGGCTAAATACCCGGAGGAATTGTTAGGATGGGAGGGGATAAGTGAAGTAGAATTGTAATGGCCTAAACTAAAGGAGACAATAAAAAGTGCAACAGCTACAGACGTAAGGAAAGTAAATAAAAACAAGAGGAAAAGTAAACATATTTGGTTCTCCAAAGAAGTGGCTGCATAAATAAAGGCAAAAAACACAGCTTTCACAAAATTCAGAAGTTCACAGAGGAACACAGAAAAGAATACAAGATCACATTAAAAGACAAAAAGAACTAAGGATAGCAAAATCAAACGCAGAAGAAAAGATGGCTAAAGATGTGAAGTGTGGCAACAAAACATTTTTCAGGTAAATTCGGGAGAGAAGGAAAATCAGAGGTGAAATTGCAGGACTCAAAAGTGCTGGGAAAAGATTCATGGAAAGTGACATTGAAAAAGCAAAAATGCTAAACAAATACTTCTACTTTGTTTTCACTAGAGAAAATCCTGGAGAAGGACCACCTGTGTGACAGATATACAAATTGGAATGGAGTAGATATCATACCACTCACAAAAGATGTGTTGGAACAGCTTGCAAAACAGAAAGAGGACAAGTCCATGAGACCAAATGGGATACATCCCAGGGTACTGAAAGAGCTCAGAGAGGTTCTTGCAGGGCCTTTAAAGAAAGTTTTTAATAGATCCTTGGAGACAGGAGAAGTTTCACAGGACTGGAGAAAGGCTGATGTGCGGTGAACCTGTGAGAGAGTCAGTTGGTCCATTAGATGATAAAGCACAGTTACTTACCTGTAACAGGTGATCTCTGGGAACAGCAGGAATTAGTCCTCACATATGGGTACGTCGGAACCGACGGAGCCTGCGCGAGAAAGCTCCCCAGCTTCCCAGAAAGGAAGCTTTTGGGGCCTCCCACAGCGCATGCGCGCTGCCTTCCCGCCTTCCTGACCAACTCTCTTCAGTTCGAGTTTAAAGCTGAGACAATAGAGAGAGGAAAGGAAAGAGAGAGAGAGAGATACAACTCCTAGGGGAGGTGGGAGGGTTGTGAGGACTAATTCCTGCTGTTCCCAGAGATCACCTGTTACAGGTAAGTAACTGTGCTATCTCCAGGAAAAAGCAGGAATGAGTCCTCACATATGGGGACTCCCTAGCTAAGATGCCGGGGAGATCCCCCTGCAAGAATTCCTCATCTTCCCATGGATCTCAGGCATCCATTCAGGGAAGGTGGGCAGGAGTTGTTTAAGAATGGAACAGGTGTCTGAGGACAGCCTGACCAAACAAGGCATCCCGGCGGGAGTCCTTGTCCAAGCAGTAATGGGCTGTGAAGGTATGAACCGAGGCCCAAGTGGCTGCTCGACAGATCTGATCGATGGATACAGAATGAAGATGAGCCATAGATGTGGCCATGGCTCTCACATTGTGAGCTGTGACATGGCCTTCCAGAGAAAGGTTCTTACTCTGGTAAGCAAAAGAAATACACTGAGCAATCCAATTGGACAGTGTTCTTTTTGAGACTGGAAGTCCTAAATGAGAAGGATCAAAAGCAACAAAAAGTTGAGAAGACTTTCTATGTTGCTGTGTCCTGTGGATGTAAAAGGCAAGAGCTCTTTTACAATCTAACGTATGTAGGTTCCTCTCTGCACTAGATGCATGAGGAGCTGGAAAAAAGACAGCTAGATATACCTCTTAAGATGAAAAGGTGAGACCACTTTAGGCATAAAGTGGGGATTTGTCCTAAGGACTACCTTATCATGATGGACCCTTGTATAAGGTGGATTAGCCCTAAAGCCTGCAGTTCACTGATGCGGCGAGCAGAAGTGATTGCAATAAGGAAAATGACTTTCCAGGAAAGGAATTTTAAGGAGGTAGTGGCTAAGGGTTCAAAGGGCGGCTTCATAAGCTGACCAAGAACTACGTTTAAGTCCCATGCCACTGGAGGAGGCCGAATGGGAGGTTTAGTTAAAGTTAGACCTCTCATGAATCTTGCAATAAGAGGATGAGAGGAAACAGATTGTCCATTGATAGGCTGAAGAGATGCTGCAATAGCACTCAAATGGACTCTTACAGAATTTGTTTTAAGTCCTGCATTGGAAAGATGCAGGAGATATTCAAGTAAAGAAGTTAAAGGTAGTGCTAGAGGGTTAAGACCTTTGTTAGCACACCAAATTGAAAATCTTTTCCATTTAAAAGCATAAGAACGCCTGGTGGAAGGTTTCCTCGATGCATGGAGGATATCCTTCACCTGTTGAGAAAGATTCAAGTCTTGAAGGTCTAGGCCTTCAGTAACCAAGCTTTGAGGTGAAGGGACTTGTGGTTTGGGTGCCACAAAGTCCCCTCCTCTTGAGACAGAAGGTCTGGAGCAGCTCCCAGATCCAGGGAGGGTGTCTGGGAGAGATGCAGAAGTAGAGGGTACCACACTTGGCGTGGCCAGCGTGGAGCTATGAGGATCATGGATCCTTGATCCCTTTGAAGTTTGAATAGAATCTTGGGAATCAAGGGAATGGGTGGAAAGGCATATAGGAAGGCCTGACCCCAATGAAGGAGGAAGTCATCCTTGGCCTGAGCTCCCTGACACGGAATCCTGGAACAGAACCGGGGAAGTTTGGCATTGTACGGACTTGCAAAGAGGTCTATGTCCGGGGTCCCCCATTCTTGAAAGATTCTGAGTACCTGATCCATGTGCAGGGACCATTCGTGTGGCAGCAGGACTCGACTGAGTCTGTCTGCCCAAGGGTTTTGGATTCCTGGGAGGTACACTGCCAGGAGATGGATCCCATGCTCTCTGGCGAAGGCCCAGAGTTTTAGAGCTTCGTTGCAAAGCGACAGAGAACCAGTCCCTCCTTGTTTGTTTACGTAGAACATGGCTACTTGATTGTCGGTATGAACAAGGACTGTCATGTTAATGAGGAGGGTATGAAAGACCTTGAGAGCAAGGAGAATTGCTCGCAGCTCCAAAAGGTTGATATGAAGGGTGGTTTCCTGTGGAGACCAAATGCCCTGAGTGGAGAGGACTTGGAGATGAGCTCCCCAGCCTGTTTGGGAGGCATCTGTAGTGAGAGTTGCTTGGGGTAACACAGGTTGAAAGGGGGCCCCCAACAACAGATTTTGAGTGGATATCCACCATTGGAGAGACCAAAAAAGACGTTTTGAGGTTGCTATTTGGTCAGAGAGCTCCTGATGCTTGGGTCCACTGTGTGGACAAGGTCCATTGAGCTGCTCTCATATGTAGGCGAGCATAAGGCACTACATGAACTGTGGATGCCATGTGACCTAGCAGTTGTAGCATCTCTCTGGCAGTCAAGTGGCTTCTGGACTGAATTTGAGAGGCCAAGTGCACTAGACGGTTGCAACGGGCCTGAGGAAGATACTACCACTGCAAGGGCCTATCTAGCCAAGCCCCGATGAACTCTAGGGATTGAGTAGGGGTGAGTTGAGACTTTGGCAGATTGATGACAAGTCCCAGATACTGCAGTATGCGTCTGGTGTGGTCCAGGGAAGTCTGAGCCTCGGACTGAGATGGAGCTCGGATGAGCCAGTCGTCCAGGTACGGGAAGACAAAGATCCCCAGAGTGCGTAGAAATGCAGCTACTATTGCCATCCATTTGGTAAATACCCTTGGAGCAGAGGCTAGACCGAAGGGGAGTACTCTGTATTGGAAATGTTTTCCCTGGAACATGAACCGTAGGAATTTTCTGTGGGATGGATGGATGAGTATATGTGTGTACGCATCCTTGAGATCTAGAGAACAAAGCCAGTCCTGACTCTGTAGGTATGGGAGAGTACCTAGAGAAAGCATTTTGAATTTCTCTTTGTAGAGGAATTTGTTTAATTCTCTGAGATCCAGAATGGGTCTGTATCCCCCTGTTTTCTTGGGAATCAGAAAATAGGGGGAGTAGAAACCTGACCCTTGTTGAGGAAGAGGAACCTCTTCTATTGCCCTTTGGGCGAGAAGAGTGGTCACCTCTTGGCCCAACAGGTGCAGGAGAGATGGGGGAGAAGTGAATTGTCTCACCATGGTATGGGGAGGAAGGCTGGAGAAATGTAGTTTGTAGCCCTCTCTGATGATAGAGAGGGTCCACGGTTCTGATGTGATTTGTTCCCATCTGGGAGCAAAATGAGCCAACCTTCCTGGAATGGTGAGAGGTTCTGGCTGTTGCAGAGCCAGAAAGGGTAAGTTCTCTAGAATCAAGTCAAAAACCCTGAGGAGGTTGGGACTGCTGGATCGTAGCAGCCCCTGTGGCCTTTGTTCTGGCCTGCTTAGTTTGCTGACGCTTAGGAGCAAAGCGAACTTGGGAAGATTGCTGGCCAGTATTTGTGGAAAATCTGGTCTTTTTATAGAAAGTTTTCTTAAAAGGTTTTTTCTTGGCAGGGGTAGAGGTAGACTTAGAAAGTCTATCTAAAGCAGCATTCTCTGCATCCATTTGAGTGGCTTTGATTTGCCAATCTTTGCCAAAGAGATTTTCACCCGTACAGGGCAGATTGCCCAAGCCTTCTTGTACCCAGGGTTCCAAATCAGAAGCCTGGAGCCAAGCCAGTCTGCGAGCAGCTATGGCTATGCCAGAGGCTCTGCTTGCCCCCTCAAAAGAGTCAAAGGCTGCTCTGTTGGAGAACTTGGAAACATCTTGAGTGTGCTTTAGCAAAAGAAGGAATTCCTCCTGTTTATTCTCTGGGATAAAGGGGAGAAATTGACGTGTCTTTAATGCAATCTCTTTCAAATACATGCCCATATAAAGGCTGTATGAATTGATTCTGGCAATAAGCATGCTAGCTTGGAAGATTTTTCTCCCAAAAGCATCCAGAGTCCTACATTCTCTTCCTAGATGGGTAGAAGAGTGTCTTTTGGTACTCTATCTTTTTCATAGCAGACTTCACCACAATAGAGTGGTGAGGAAGCTGAGTTCTTTGAAAACCAGGAGAAGGAGGAACCCGATACATGGTGTCCAAACGTCGAGAATGTGGGAATAGGGTAAGAGGAGCCTCCCACAAATCCATCATGTGTTCTTGAAGAATTTCATGTATGGGTAAGGTGGCTGCCTCTTTAGGAACCTTAGAGTATCCTAAAATATCTAATGTTTTTGCTCTAGGTTCCTTTTCTGAGGATACAGATATGGAGAGTCCTTTAGCTACTTCAATAATGAAGTCTTGAAAGGACAAATCCTCTGGAGGAGACATTCTCCTTTTTGGAGAAGAGGGCTCCTCAGGAAGAGTGAAAGAGACATCAGCAGAATCATCTGAGGTATCAGACTCTTCAGAGGATTCAAAGTATCGTCTATTTGCTTCCAGAGATCGATACGCGTACCGATCGGTACCGACATCGGGCGTACCGGGTATCGGAGCGGTATCGAAGGAAGCTCCGGAACCGGAGACCGGAACCGGCATGCTACTGGAAGTAGATGCTCTGGTTACCGGTATCGGTTGCGGTACCGGAGTCGGAACCGATTGTCGCGGTACCGATGGCGGTGCAGCATTAATGAAAGTCAGTAAGGCCTGCTGCATGGATTGTACCATAGTACCCATAGCTGCCACAACTGCCTGGAAGTCGGTACCGGTGTTAGCCGATACTCCAGAGCAGTCTAACAGGAGATCGGTCGAGGCCGTGCCATCGATGTCTACCTGTAACCCCATAGGAGAAGCTTTGGAAGCCGGAGCTTCCCGCCGGGGTTGATTGGCTGGGGCAGGGTCCTCAGGGTCAATTGCAAGGGCCTCTCGCTGCTTAGAGGGAGATTTGCCTTTTGAGGACTTGCCCGAAGAATGTTTGGTTACCTGAGATCCATCAGGAGAAGAAGACCTGGAGGATGTTGATGCTGGAGTATCGGTAGAAAACAGCATATGAAATTTAGCTGCTCTGTTCTGTAAGCCCCTTTTGGACATCAGAGAGCAGGATGGACAATCCGGAATGGAATGGTCAGGCCCCAAACATTTAAGACACCACTCATGGGTGTCTGTAACTGAAATAGTACCGGTACACTTAGTGCATTTTTTAAAACCAGAAGCTGGATTTTCCATGAGGGAGACCTGAGAAGGCCTAGAAGCCTCACAGAAAAACTACACCAAGTGTAGGAAACGTAATATATATATATATATATATATATATATATTTATTTATTTATTTTAAATAAACGAAAAAAGGACCGGCGGTACCGGTCTGGAATCGGGGAAGGAAGACACGCGGTCAAAGAAACAAATTAAAATAACAATTTCTTCAGCGGTGACAGGAACACGACCTGCTGGCTCCGCGGAAAAAGAAGAACTGAAGAGAGTTGGTCAGGAAGGCGGGAAGGCAGCGCGCATGCGCTGTGGGAGGCCCCAAAAGCTTCCTTTCTGGGAAGCTGGGGAGCTTTCCTGCGCAGGCTCCGGCGGTTCCGAAGTACCCATATGTGAGGACTCATTCCTGCTTGTTCCTGGAGATAGGGGTTAAAGGAGCACTAAGAGGCGACAAGGCGATAGCGGAGAGATTGAATGAATTCTTTGCTTCAGTCTTTACTGAGGAAGATGTAGGGATGTTACCCATGACTGAAGTAGTATTTAAAGGTGCGGAAGAATTGAAGGAAATATCGATACATCGGGAAGATGTATTACAACTATTAGATAAACTGAAGAGTAGCAAATCACCTGGGCCAAATGATATACATCCAAGGGTGTTGAAAGAACTGAAATATGAGATTGCAGACCTGCTATTAGTAATCTGTGAACTATCATTAAAATCATCCCTAATACCTGAAGACTGGAGGATCGCCAATGTAACACCAATTTTTAAAAAGGGTTCCAGGGGTGATCCGGGAAACTACAGACCTGTGAGCCTGACATCAGTACCGGGAAAAATGGTAGAAACCATCATAAAGAATAAAATTACTCAGCATGTAGATAGTCACGACCTAATGGGAGACAGCCAACATGGCTTTAGACAAGGAAGATCTTGTCTTACCTGGGTACAAACTATATCGTAATGAAAGAGCTGATCAAATTGGTGGAGGGGTTGCGCTCTATGTTAGAGAGGGCATTGACTCAGAAAGGATTAAAGTTTTGCAGGAAACAAAATCTGCTGTAGAATCTATATGGATTGAAATTCCATATAAAAGGGGGAAGGCAATGGCAGTGGGGGTGTACTATCGAGCACCTGGCCAAAATGACCAAATGGATGATAAAATGCTCAAAGAAATCAAGCAAGCTAACAAAAGTTACAGCGCAGTAATAATAATGGGTGATTTCAATTACCCTGGTATCGACTGGGTCAGTGTCACGTCAGGACATGCTAGGGAGATAAAGTTCCTAGATGAAATAAATGACTGCTTCTTGGAGCAGCTGGTTCATGAACCAACCAGAGGGGAAGCCATATTAGACCTAGTCCTTAGTGGAACACCAGATCTAGTGCAAGAGATAAGGGTGCTGGGGCCACTTGGCAATAGTGATCATAGCATGAATTCCTTTGATTTAATTAGTGGATGAGGGATAGTAAGGAAATCCACAGTACTACCTTTTAACTTTCGAAAGGGAAACTATGATAAAATGAGGAAAACAGTTAAAAAAAACTAAAAGGAGCAGTTGCAAAGGATAAAGACGTACATCAAGCTTGGGTGTTGTTGAAAAATACTCTCTTGGAAGCCCAGACCAGCTGTATTCCACGCTTTAAGAAAAGTGGAAGGAAGTCCAAAAAACTGCCAGCATGGTTTAAAGGTGAGGTCAGAGAGGCTGTTGCCAAAAAAGCATCTTTCAGGAAATGGAAAAAAGAGCCAAACGACGAAACCTGGAAACAGCACAAGCACTGGCAAGTCAAATGCAAGGCATTGATAAGGCAGGCAAAGAGAGAATTTGAGAAGAAGCTTGCTGCGGAAGCAAAAACGCGAAATAACGACCTTTTCAAGTACATTCGTAGCAAAAACCCTGTGAGAGAGTCAGTTGGTCCATTAGATGATAAAGGGGTTAAAGGAGCACTAAGAGGCGACAACGCGATAGCGGAGAGACTGAATGAATTCTTTGCTTCGGTCTTTACTGAGGAAGATGTAGGGATGTTACCCATGACTGAAGTGGTATTTAAAGGTGCGGAAGAATTGAAGGAAATATCGATACCTCGGGAAGATGTATTACAACTATTAGATAAACTGAAGAGTAGCAAATCACCTGGGCTGGATGGTATACATCCAAGGGTGTTGAAAGAACTGAAATATGAGATTGCAGACCTGCTATCAGTAATCTGTGAACTATCATTAAAATCATCTCTAATACCTGAAGATTGGAGGATCGCCAATGTAACAATTTTTAAAAAGGGTTCCAGGGATGATCCGGGAAACTACAGACCGGTGAGCCTGACGTCAGTACCAGGAAAAATGGTAGAAACCATCAAAGAATAAAATTACTCAGCATGTAGATAGTCACAACCTAATGGGAGAGAGCCAACATGGCTTTAGACAAGGAAGATCTTGTCTTACTAATCTGTTATGTTTTTTTGAAGGAGTGAATAAACAGGTGGACAAAGGTGAGTCGGTTGATATTGTATCTGGACTTTCAGAAAGCCTTTGACAAGGTCCCTCATCAGAGACCTTTGGCAAAACTAAAGAGTCATGGGATAGGAGGCAGTGTACTATTGTGGATCAGGAACTGGTTAAAAGATAGAAAGCAGAGGGTAGGGCTAAATGGCCAATTTTCCCAATGGAGAAAGGTGAATAGTGGTGTACCCCAGGGATCTGTGCTGGGTCCGCTGCTTTTTGACATATTCATAAATGACCTGGAAAGTGGAATAACGAGTGAGGTGATCAAATTTGCAGATGACACAAAACTATTTAAAGTTGTTAAAACCCAAGAGGATTGTGAAAAATTGCAAGAGGATCTTGATAAATTGGAAGACTGGGCATCAAAATGGCAGATGAAATTTAATGTGGACAAGTGCAAGGTTATGCACCTAGGGAAGAACAACCCAAACTATGGTTACATGATGCAAGGTTCCACATTAGGAACCACCACCCAGGAAAAAGATTTAGGCATCATTGTGGATACCATGTTAAAACCCTCGGCCCAGTGTGCAGCGGCGGCCAAGAGAGCAAATAGAATGCTAGGTATGATAAGGAAAGGAATGGAAAATAAAACAAAAGATATTATAATGCCTCTATATCGTTCCATGGTGAGACCGCACCTTGAATATTGTGTGCAATTCTGGTCGCCGTATCTTAGAAACATGATGACAGAAAAAGACCACAAGGCCCATCTAGTCTGTCCTTCCATAACAACTACAACAGTCCACTTTTTACCTTTAGAGATCCTCTGTGTTGGTCCCATGCTTTTTTGAATTCAGTTACTGTCCTCATCTCTACCACCTCCACTGGGAGACTATTCCACGGATCCACTACTCTTTCCGTAAAGAAATATTTCCGCATATCACTCCTGAATCTATCTCCCTTCACCCTCATCCCATGTCCCCTCGTCGAAGAACTTGCTTTCAATTGAAAGAGGCTCTCTCCCTGAACATTTATGCCACGGAGGTATTTAAACATCTCAATCATATCACCTCTATCCCGCCTTTCCTCTAAGGTGTACATATTAAGATCGTTAAGTCTGTCCTCATATGCTTTATAATGAAGACCACTAATCATCTTAGTAGCAACCCTCTGCACCGACTCCATCCTGTTCACATCCTTTTGAAGGTGCGGTCTCCAGAATTGCACACCATACTCCAAATGAGGTCGCACCAAAGACTAATACAGAGGCATCACCTCCTCCTTTTTTCTGCTAGCCATTCCTCTCCGTATGCACCGAAGCATCCTTCTAGCTTTTGCCATCACCTTTTCTACCTGTTTAGCTACTTTAAGATCATCGGACACAACTACGCCTAGGTCCCGCTCTTCTTTAGTGGACAAAAGTACTTCACCTCCTATACTGTATTGCTCCCTTGGATTGCTGCAGCCCAAATGCATGACCTTACATTTTTTGCATTTGGGCTGCAGCAATCCAAGGGAGCAATACAGTATAGGAGGTGAAGTACTTTTGTCCACTAAAGAAGAGCGGGACCTAGGCGTAGTTGTGTCCGATGATCTTAAAGTAGCTAAACAGGATATAGCGATTTTAGAAAAAGTTCCGAGAAGAGCCACCAAAATGGTAAAGGGGATGGAAGGATACTCCTATGAAGAAAGGCTAAAAAGGTTAGGCTCTTTAACCTGGAAAAGAGATGGCTGAGGGGAGATATGATAGAAGTCTATAAATTAATGAACAGAGTGGAACGGGTAAACGTAGATCGATTGTTTACGTTATCAGAATATAGAAAGACTAGGGGACATGCAATGAAACTACAAGGTAAACTATTTAAGACTAATAAAAGAAAATATTTTTTCACTCAACGTGTAATCAAACTCTGGAATTTGTTACCGGAGGATGTAGTAAAGGCTGTTAGTGTAGCTGGGTTTAAAAAAGGTTTGGAGAAGTTCCTGGAGGAAAGGTCCATAAACCGTTATTAAGAAGTGACCGAAGATATCAATGCTTGACCCAGTACAAGCATTGTGGAATTTGTGTCTCTTGGGGAAACTGCTAGGTACATATGACCTAGATTGGCCACTGTTGGAAACAGAATACTGGGCTTGATGAACCTTGGTCTGACCCAGTATGGCATATCTTATGTTCTTATGTACCTCTCCACAAAAGAGGTAATAGGGAAGAAGTGTCAAAGTACAGGCCAGTAAGCCTTACCTCGGGGGCGGAAAAGTAATGGAGGCGTTCCTGAAAGAGCAAATAGTGGACTTCCTCGAAACCAAGAGGTTGCATGATTTATTTATTTTTTTAGAAGGATTTAGTATACCGCCTTATCGTTAAATCAAGGCGGTGTGGCACATAAATCAAAATCAATAATAAAGTGTGGTTTGTAGCATGCAGTGTGAGAACTGAGAAGTGTAGTGTGTGGGGCAGTGCATTAGATTATATCGGTGAACTATTTACATAATGAGCTATATACATATATACAAAATGGGGCTGTTTGAGAGGCGTGCTAGGATCGAAATCCTGTGATTTTATTTAAAGTCTCTTTTATTTATTTATTTAAAGTCTCTTTTATACCGTGCTATTCAGCATCAGCGCGGTTTACAACAAACAGTGAACATACACATTTCCAATAGTACTTTGTGTTTACATATGAACAGGATATTCAACTTGGTTAACAGGGTAACTATGTACAACAACAATATATACAATATATACAATTTGTAGGCTTGTGATGTCTTGGAGGTAGGATCGTGATCCTGTAATGTCTTGAGGTAGAGAGTTTATGTGAGGTCCTTGAAATGTACTGTAAATAGATCAGTCTTAAGAAGTTTTCTGAAGTCCTTGAGGTTCTTGGTTGATCTTATGTGGTCTGGGAGAGAGTTCCATATAGCGGGTGCTGCCAGGGAGAGTGCCCTCCTTGATGTGGCCAGCCTTGTTTTAGCAAATTCTTTTGGTGTTCTGATGGTGTCTGAGGGTCTCCTGTTGTACTCGGTTTTTATGAGAGGGCGTAGGCCAGGGGTCTCAAACTCAAATTGCTTTGAGGGCCAAATGAGGACTTGTAAAGTAACCCGCGGGCCGCATAAGATGTGGGGCCTCATTTGCATAAATATTTGCATAATGTTACCATACAAAGCGCAGACGTTAATGATGCACATTTCCCAGTGCTGACATATTCCAGTTAATAAATTCAAAATAGATATTTTTCTACCTTTTGTGCATTTTTTTTCAGTTGCAATTGTTCCAGCCACTTTCTTCTGGTTTCTTCGTGTCTTCTGCTAACTCTCCATCGTCTGCTGTCCATTTGTCCTTTCTTCTCTCTTCTAGTTTTTTTTTCCATTCTCTCTCTACATCTGCTTTAACATACTAATCTTTCTCCTTTTGCTCCTTCCTCATTCCTTTTTCATCCACCCAAATTTTACCCCTCCATCCTCAGTCACCACTTACTCTCCCAATACCCGGCCAATTGTAGATTTTTCTTCCCTTCCACACAAAATATTTTTCCCCACTCCATTTCACTCTCCCAGCCCCATCCCATTCTAATCCTCCCCCAACATCAGCTCCCTTCTAGTTCCAGCCCCACCCAGCATCCGCTCCCTTCTAGTCCCCGCATCAGCCCATTTCCAGTCTTATCCTAGCTGCACCATCAGCCCATTTCCTGTTCTAGCTCCCCCCACTAAGCCCATTTCCAGTCCTAGCAACCCCCCCCCCAGTCCATTACCATTTCTAGCCCCCCCATAGCCCATTACCAGTCCTAACCCACCAACCAGCCCACCTCCAGCCCTAACCCCCATCTGCCCATTTCCAGTCCTAGCCCCCACCATAGCCCATTACCAGTCCTAACCCCCCTCCCCCCTGCTGCCATTAGCCCACTTCCAGTCCTAACCCCCCATTACCCCATTTCAGTCTTAGCACCTCGGTAGCTCATTACCAGTCCCAACTCCCCCCCATCAGCCCACCTCCAGTCCTTCCTAAACCCCATCAGCCCATTTCCAGTCCTACCCCCCCCCCATTAGCCCAAATAAATAAAATTAAAAAAAAAAAACAGAATCAACTGTCAAAAAAAAAACTGGCTTCTGCTGCTGCTGCAGCCGTGGCAGCAGCAGAATCAGCTGTCCTGCGGCCCCTTCCCCTCTGTCCGGAAGAGCCCTGAGTCTGCTCCATCAGCGGTGGGCTTTTCAAGCCGCGAAGAGAGTATTTCCCTCTCGTGCGGCTTAAGTGTATTAACTTTTCAAGCCACGCGAGAGGGAAATACTCTCTTCTCCGACCTGTCCTGCTGCGCTTCGTTGCCAAACAGATACGCGCACTTCTTGCGGCTCTCTTGCCTGTGGAGAGAGTGAGAAGGGAACTGTTAGCCATGCCGAAGCGCCGCTCTAGCAGGGGAGGGGGATCGCGGGCGCTTTGCGCGCACTCGCTCTGCGCTCGGACCCGAGCTCTTACGCTGGAACGAGTAGCACTGGCTCCAGCGCGGCTGCAGCACACACATCAGGTTGCCCATGCTGGAGCTTGAGTTGGTGCTTCGTGCGGAACTGCGGAGACACTGGCTGGACTCGGACTCCGCGGCTGAACCCTCCCTCCTTCACTTCCGCTGGGTGACACCCGGCAGCTCACACACACATTTGGCCCGGGGGGTGGGGGGTATCTTATCTTTCGCAAGTCAGAAACAACAAAAAGGAGGGTCTTGTTAAAATAAAAAAAACGCAAGAATAAAGACCGACGGGGGGGGGGGGGGGGTGTGGATTCGAAGTTTTAGGATCTCGGCTGTCTGCCACTGAGAATCGCGTGGGGGTTGGAGATGCTCAGTGTATATTATATGTTCAAATATCCTGCATCGGGATAGGCGTTAAGGAGATAGTAGCCAGTAACAAGAGAAGCTCCGAACTAGAGATCAGCTTTCAGGATTTTTTTACATCGACCTTTAAGGTTCATTTCATAGACTATAAAGAACTAGCCAGATCTACAACTTCCTACAATCAGTTTCAGAGCTCACAACAGCACCTCAATTCGCCTCTTTACTTTCTGAAGCTAAGAGCCCTGAGTCTGCTCCATCAGCGGCGGGCTTTTCAAGCCACGAAGAGAGTATTTCCCTCTCGCGCGGCTTAAGCGTATTAACTTTTCAAGCCGCACAAGAGGGAAATACTCTCTTCGCGGCTTGAAAAGTCCGCCGCTGATGGAGCAGACTCAGGGCTCTTCCGGACAGAGGGGAAGGGGCCGCGGGACAGCTGATTCTGCTGCTGCCACGGCTGCAGCAGCAGCAGAAGCCGGTTTTTTTTTTTTTAAATTGACAGTTGATTCTGCAGCAGAAGCCAGGGGTTTTTGTTGTTGTTGTTTCCTTCCGTCGCGGGCCGCACAAAGCTTTCTGGCGGGCCGCGTGTTTGAGACCCCTGGCGTAGGCTGTCTGCTGATAGGTTGTGTATTATTTTAAATATGTGTAGAAGTACTTTGAATTGGATTCTGGAGCTGATTGGGAGCCAGTGCAGGTGGTACAGTATGGGGGTGATGTGATCGTGAATTGTGTGATCTGTCGTGAGTCGTACGGCTGTGTTTTGTGCTAGCTGTAGTGGTTTTATTGTCTTTTTAGGTAGTCCTTGGTAGATGTGATTACAATAGTCTAGGGTTGGAGTGATGATGGCTTGACACTGTTCAGAAGTGTTCATGGGCAAGGATGATCCGGAGGCAACATGCAATGTTCCCTCTAATTTTCTGTAGGCTGTGTGCGCATAAAATATCAGCTGTGTGCAGCTTTTGAAGGAAGGTTAAATGTTTGTGCGCCACATAACGACACTCGGAGTTATATACTTTAAAATTTGACTACACGTCAGAATACAGTATGTACACCACATTGATTTTAATCAAATTAAATGAAAATAGATGATTACTAAATGAAGCGGGAAATTTCTAGTAATTACAATCATAACTTAAATTTTATGACATCTGTGTTGTTTTCTATCAGAATCAGAGCCGTAATTTGTGTGCGCTCTATTGTGAAGTATGTGCGCTCGCTCAGCGAGGTGTGTGCGTGCGCACACGTGCACAGCTTAGAGGGAACAGTGGCAACATGGTTTTATCAAAGGACGATCTTGCCAAACAAATCTCAATGAGTTCTTTGACTGGGTGAGCAGAGAACTAGATCAAGGGTATGCGATGGATGTGATCTACCTAGATTTCAGCAAAGCCTTTGACCCTGTTCCTCATAGGAGGCTTTATCAATAAACTCAACAGCTTGGGGATGGGTCCCAAGATGGTGAACTGGATCAGAAATTGGTTGACTGACAGGCGACAGAAGTTGACAGTAAACGGAACTCACTCAAATGAAAGGAAGGTGATTAGCAGTATGACCCAGGGTTCGGTCCTGGGACCGATACTCTTCAAATATTCATGAGTGATATTGCCGAAGGGCTGAATGGAAAAGTCTGTCTTTTTGCAGATGACATGAAAATTTGCAACACAGTGGACTCCCCTGAGGAAGTGGATAACATGAGGAAAGATCTACAAAAGCTGGAAGAATGGTCTAATGCTTGGCAGTTAAGATTTAATGTGAAGAAGTGCAATGTCATGCACTTGAGAAGCAGAAATCCAAGGGAACTGTATGCGATAGGGAGCGAGAGATTGGTGTACACAGACCAGAAGGACCTCTGAGTGACTGTTTCTGATGATCTTAAGGTGGCAAAGTGTGACAAGGCGTTGGCAAAAGTCAGAAGGATGCTGGGTTGCATACAGAGAGGAATTACCAGCAGAAAGGAAGAGGTACTAATGCCACTGTACAAGTTGCTGGTAAGGTTTCATTTGGAATATTGTGTTCAGTTTTGGAGACCGTATGTCGCAAAGGATATAAAAAGGCTGGAAGTGGTTCAGAGGAAGGCAACCAAAATTATTTGGAGCCTGCGTCAGAAGACTTATGAGAAGAGACTTGAAGACCTAAACATGTACACTCTGGAGGAGAGGAAGGACAGGGGAGATATGATTCAGACCTTTAAATACTTAAAGAGTATTAATCGACAAACCTCTTCCAAAGACAGGGAAGCTGTAAAACTAGAGGGCATAACATGAAACTGCAAGGGGATAAACTGAAAGACAATGTCAGAAAATACTTTTTCACTGAAAGGGTGGTGGATGCTTGGAATGCCCTCCCGATGGAAGTTGTGGGGGCAAACACAGTGACAGAATTCAAAATGGCATGGGACAGACACAGTGTATTCCTTTATAGACATAGGATAAAATCAAAAACAAATATCTGAACAAATAGGGGTGGACCTACACAGAGCAGTGGGTACACCCCTAAACAAAGGCATGAGGAGAGGTGACCTGCACGGAGCGACAAGTGCACCTACTCCCTGCTGGATAGACTAGATGGACCATACTGGTTTTTATCTGCTGTCATATATTATGTTACTATATGTTACTATGAATAGTGACCAAAACCTCTTTCTAAGGGAGCATATGGGTATATGGCATTGGGCTGTAGCCGCAGTGGATTGTCAGGCATACAAGCTACTACCTTGGCCGCAGAACCGCATGGAGAGGAGGTGGAAAACATTTGGAATGGGCTCGGTGAAGCTGAGAGCATAATCCTGTGCTACTAACTCAAGTACCTACCGGGTCCGAAGTTATCTGGGTCCATTTGTGGGAAAGATACCATAAGTGTCTGCCCACAGGAGGCACTCTGGAATGGACCCAGAAAACATCAATGGGAGGATTTTGTGGAACCACGAAACTTGGTGGATGAGGAGACATTGTCCTAGTTGAAACGGATATCCCAAAAGGACTGAGGCTTAGAATCAGTCCTATTTGAAGAAGAATCGGATTTGTCAGGCCGGTAGCTCCGAACGTCCCTGAAATGGACTCTAAGATGAGGATGTGGACGACGTGGCAGGATGACGAAAATTGGATTTGGGCTTATCCTCCAGCAAATGTCGAGGCTTGACTTCCCCCAAATCCTTCACAAGTTTTATAAATCCTCACCAAATAGAAGGCGATCCTTGAAAGGAAGCTTGGCGAGACGAGACTTGGAAACAGCATCTGCATTCGAATGACGGAGCCACAGCCAACGCCGAGCCACTGTAACAGCAGCCACAAACTGAGCAAATAAGCACAGCAGATTATAAAAGGCATCTGCAAGAACAGCCGTCACCGACTCTAAATGAGGCAAAGTCGGATCATCCGGAAGTGACTGAAGCCATCAGAGCAGAGCGTGTGTAGCAAGACCTCTGTAAATAGAAGCCTGCAATGCCAAGGTTGATGATGAGAAAGTGGCTTTTAAGAGGCCCTTCACCTTGTGTTCTGTCTGATCACGGAGGGCAGTGCCACCCTCCACAAAAAATAGTTATGCGTTTAGTGACTGCAGTGACCAGGGCGTCTACTTTAATGTAACGCAACTACTTGTCAAGATCATCTGAAGATCAAATGTAAACACGCCCCAAGCGACAAGCGGAACTTAAGAGAATCCCACTCTAAGGAGACCACCTCTTGTAGTTCCAGGGGAAAGGGAAAAGCCTTAGAAGTTTTCCCAATGCTCGCGATGATGGGGTCTGCCTGAGGTTTAGAGGAATCTGAAGGCTGTTGCACTTGAGAGTCTGAGAAGTACAGAGCCTCCGTAATTTGAGCCATGAGAGCAGGAAGCTCTTCCTTATGGAATAACCAGATATCCTGACTGTCTTCTCCAGGCTCCTGGTCATTTATATAGTGAGAGCTCTCCTTCCCGGCCAGACTCAGAAGTGATAGAATGTTCATCTGAGGTACCGTCACTATCTTCCCCTGCAGGGTGTCAGTCCCCTTGAGGAGAGGAGGTATCCTTGGCCAGATATAAAGAAGCTCCAACCAAACTCCGGCAGGCACTTTCTAAACAGAGGCTAAGCGACGGTCGGAGTAGCCCGAGTCCCCGAGCACCATATATCCCACACCTGACAGAATAGCTGCATAAACTGGAGATTAGAACCATCAGTTGAAGTCTGTATAGGCTGAATAGAGAGTTGTAGAGGGGTGAGCAGGCTGCTCAGGCAACAAAACCGGAGGAAGGGCATCTTGAGATCTAGCATCACCCTGAGGTAACCCAGAGGGAGCTAAAGCAAGAGACCTGGAAGGGCTACCGGAGCCAGGACCTGCAGACCCAGAAGGATCCTCTTGATTAGAGCCACAGGAGGAAAACAAACTATTTCTTAAAGTCTTACATTTCTTCCCACAGCCCAAGCAGCTCTGTAGGGAAAAAGGCATTTTCACAACAGGATAAAAGAAAGAGTCAACAAGAAGAGCAGGGGAGCCAAAAATTAACAGACTTAAATGGCAGCAGTGGCACAAAAATTATGGCAGGAAACAGCAAAACAGAGCAGGGAAGAAGCCGCTGGCTGACTGCGTGAAGAGAAGCAGGAAAAAGGCAACCGCAGAAAACTGAGCACACCGAAATAAAAAAAGGGAGGCACATGCAGTCAGAAAAACAAGATACCGCCGAAAAACAGATCAGGATGCTGCTTTAAAAGAGAACCACAAAAGTAATGAAACACTCACTGCTCTCGAAGGAGGAAAAAAAAGCAGAAGGAGGAAGGGTCCAGAGAAGAATAAAAGTATCAGACACTTCCTCAGCAACCAGGTCTTTGAATAAGGTGTTTTGTTTTTTTAAAACAAACTTTGAGATAGAAAACTAACAAAAGGTGACTGCCAACTTAGCTGATAGAAGTCTTGCTTGCGGAACAGTCAGAACGGAAGGCTGCAACTGCTCGTCATGAACAGGAGCACTTCCTTTCAGAGGTGCTCTACTGGTCCTCTTGACCAGGAGCAGCTCTGAAAAGCGAAGAAAGGAAAACTGTTGGCAAAGAAGGGGCACCACAGTGTGCACAACTGCTATAGACAGCTACACTGACACGAAATCTCTTCTCAGAGAACACCAGGAGCTAGAAGTCCACCATCTGCTGAGACAGAGAAAATACTGAAGCTCCCCTTGGGGGATGGGTTTTTATACCAAGGGTGATGTCACAAAGCTTTGGGAATTTTTCTCTGCCTCACCATCTGCTGACAGGGGGACACAACCCACTAGTCTGGACTGGTCTAGCAGGACGTATTTGGAAGAGTAGTTACTCACCTGTAATAGGTGTTCTCCAGGAGCAGCAGGAATCAGTCCTCACATATGGGTGACGTCGGCGTCGACGGAGCCCCCATGCAGAGCATTTCCCCAGCTTTCAAAGAAAGCCTTTGGGAATGCAGGCACGCATGCGCGGTCCCCTTCCCACCCAAAGGTGCCATCTTGCTCAGTCTGATGACATAGCTAAAAGACAGCACAAAAAAGAAAATGAACTATATACAACTGCAACTCCCAGGGGAGGAGGGAAGGTTGTGAGGACTGATTCCTGCTGCTCCTGGAGAACACCTGTTACAGATGAGTAACTACTCTTTCTCCAGGACCAAGCAGGAAGTCAGTCCTCACATATGGGTGACTCCCTAGCTCTGCGCTACCAGGAACCCAGGCTAAAAATAGAGCTCCCTTTAGAGCCGCAGCAACAGTGAGAGAATCTTCTCTGAGACCACACCTGATCAGTAGCCCAACACCAGGGCCGGAGAGTAGGAGTTTCCTAAACCTCAAAGAGATTACGGAGTACCGCTTGCCTGAAAGCGCTGTCCCTACGGGACTCCCTCTCAAGGCAGTAGTGGTCCATAAAAGTCTGGCTTGAAGACCAAGTAGCGGCCCGGCAGATGTCTGTCAACAGAACAGAGCGGAAGTAAGCTACTGATGCGGCCTTCGCCCTGACCCGGTGGGCCGTGACTCCAGGGAGAGGCCGGCTGCCCTGTACGCCCAGGCGATACAGTCTGCCACCCAGATGGACAATGTACGCTTAGTGACAGGCAAACCCAATTTATTAGGATCAAAGGAAATGAAGAGCTGAGAAGCCTTTCTATGCCCCTGTGTACGTTCAAGGTAAAAGGACAGCGCCCTTCTACAATCCAGGGTATGCAAGACAGTCTCTGCCCTACTGGCGTGCGGCCTGGGAAAGAACATCGGAAATACCACCTCCTGGTTGAGGTGGAAGGAGGACACTACCTTGGGAAGGAACTTAGGATGAGTCCTCAAGACTACCCTGTTCTTATAGAACCTGGTATACGGCCTCTCGGAGACCAGGGCCTGAAGCTCGCTCACCCGCCTAGCCGAGGTGAGTGCCACAAGGAACAACACCTTCTAGGAGAGGAAACATAAATGGCAGGTTGCCATCGGCTCAAAAGATGGGCAAGTCAGTTGCTGCAAGACCACATTGAGATCCCACTCAGTGGCCGGTGGACGAATAGAAGGCTTAAGCAAAAGCAGGCCTCTGAGAAAGCGAGACACCAGAGGGTGGCCTGAGAGAGATTGCCCATCCACTGGCAAGTGGTGAGCTGAGAGGGCACTGAGGTGAACCCGGACCGAGTTGGACTGAAGTCCTAGGTTGGAAAGGTGGAGCAGGTATTGTAGCACCACCTGCACCGAGCAGGAGAAAGGGTCCTCCTGCTGTTGAGAACACCAAGTAGAGAACCTACGCCATTTCAGAGCATAGGCCTTCCTAGTGGAATGCTTCCTGGAGGCCACACTACCTCTTCAACCTCCTTTGGTAGGAGCAAGGGAGCAAGGACTACCCTTTCAGCAGCCAGGCCATCAAATTGAGGGATTTGAGGTTGCGATGCAAGAGGGACCCCTGATCCTGAGTCAGAAGATCGGGTTGCAGCCCCAGAGGAAGTGGAGTATCCACCGCCAACTGCAGAAGAGGGAACCACGGCTGCCTGGGCCACCTGGGGGCTATCAGGATCACTGTGGCCCGGTCCTGCTGAATTTTGAAGAGAGTCCGGGACACCAGAGGATCAGGAATGCATCTGCCACTGTCCACAGAGAGTGCAAGTTGCCTGGAACAGAACTTGGGTAGTTGCCTGTTCAGCGGACTGGCAAAAAGATCCATGGTCGGAAGTCCCCACTTCAGAAAGATCTGCTGAACTACTAAAGGATCCAACTGCCACTCGTGGGGTTGCAGCAGTCTGCTTAGCCTGTCCGCCAGGTAGTTTTCCTGGCCCGGGAGGTAGACCGCCCTGAGGGTCATGTCCCGCTTGATAGCCCAGGAGCAGAGAGCTTGTGCCTCCAGGCACAGGCGTTTGGATCCTGCGTCTCCCTGCTTGTTGACGTAAAACATAGCCACCTGATTGTCCGTCTGAACTAGGACAGACTGGTGAGACAGGATCTGAGAGAAAGTCCGTAAGGCTGGTCGGATGGCTCTCAATTCCAACAGGTTGATCTGCTGGGCGGCCTCCCACGGAGACCATAGGCCTTGGGTACAGGCCCCCTAGCAGTGTGCCCCCCAACCTTGCAGAGAAGCATCGGTTGTCAGCACCTGAGTGTGTGGGGAGGCCTGAAAAGGAACACCCCTGATCAGATTCGGGAGATGCCTCCACCAGCATAAGGAGTCCACTAAGAGTTTGGACACCTCTATTTTGTCAGACAATTTCCCTGTGGCCTGTAGCCACTGTGCCCTGAGGTACCAGTGAGCCGGCCTCATGTGCAGATGGGCATTTGGGGTGACATGCACCGTGGAAGCCATGTGACCTAAGAGCCGGAGGAAGTGTCTGGCGGAGACCAGAGAGTTCGCCCGAAACTGGCCGGCTAACTTTATCAGCCTGTGAGCTCTGTTCACAGGCAAATAGGCCTTTGCATGGATGGTATCCAATCTTGCCCCAATGAACTCCACCCCTGCGAGGGGACTAAAGTGGACTTGGGGAAGTTTATCACGAACCCCAGGTGCTGAAGCAGGGATATGGTTCTGAAGATGGCCTGCCTGGCCTCTTGTGGAGACTGGCCCCTGATAAGCCAGTCATCCAGATAAAGGAACACAAATATCCCCTGGTTCCTGAGGTAGGCCGCAACCACCGCCAGGCATTTTGTAAAAACCCTGGGGGTGGAGGTGAGGCCAAAAGGAAGCACTCTGTACTGGAAGTGTCTTCCTCCCACCACAAATCTGAGGAATTGTCTGTGACTTGGATGGATGAGGATGCGAGTATAAGCATCCTTCAGGTCTAAGTTGCATAGCCAATCTCCCTGCTGGAGGTAGGGCAGTAAGATTCCAAGGTTAAACATCTTGAACTTTTCCCTCTCCAGAAATGTGTTCAAATTTCTCAGGTCCAGGATGGGTCTGAGGCCTCCTGTTCTTTTTGGTACCAGGAAGTACCTCAAAAGTAGAAGCCTTGCCCTTCCAGGTGGTGAGGCACCGGTTCCACCGCCTGGTCCCTTAGCAGACCTTCCAACTCCTGAAGGAATAAGTTTCTGTGCAGAGGGGGTCTTGGAGGCTCCCCTGGTAAGTAGGAGGGGGGTATCTGGGTGAAGTGGAGCAGATAGCCCCTTTCTATGATGCTTAACACCCCAAGTGTCCCCTGTGATGGCTGGCCACCTGTCTGCGTACAGGGTCAGCCGGCCTCCTGTGCCCTGGAGAGGAGGAGAGGCTATGCTGGCATAGTCAAAAACTCCCTCCCTGCTGAGCAGAAGCCAGAGTAGGAGGCTTGGGAGCCTTCTGCCTACGGGGCCCATGACCCTGCCCCTTGGCCTGCTGGCCCTGTTGGGGAGCTGCAGAGGCCTGGTAGTGAGGGTAGGTTTTGTAGGCAGCGGTCTTCCTCGGGTAAAAGGTCTTTTTCCCTGAGCCCTTCTTCTTCTGAGAAGGGGTAGAGGTTTTCCTGGACAGCCTTGTCCAGGTAAGAGTCTCGGTCTCGAGTTCTGCAACTTTTTCGGCCATGGGCTTGCCAAAAAGGTTTTCACCTCGGCAAGGGACATCGACCAACTTGTCCTGTACCCATGGCTCGAGGATTGTAGCCAGGCCTGGTGGCGTGCACTGATGCTGGCCCCTGTTACCCGGGCCGAAGCCTCAAATCCATCGTAGGCTGCTCGAGATATAAACTTCGAGCACTCTCGAATACCAGAAGGCAAGGCCTTGAACCTCTGCAAAGGTTCCTCGGACAACCCAGCAGAGAACCCGGCAAGCTCCTTTGCCAGGTCTCGAAGGTACATGCCCATGTACAGCAGGTAGGTCTGGACACGGCAAGCAAGCATAGAGCCCTGGAAGCACTTTCTAACAGAGGGCATCCAGGTTCCCGGCTTCCCTGCCAGGAGGCACCGAGGAGTGCATCTTCTTACTCTTCAGGCGATGCATGGCCGATTCCACAACCATGCAGTGGTGCGGTCGCTGTGCCTTCTGAAACCCGGGGCTCTTGCGGCTCAATAGATGGAATCGACCCGCTTGCTTAAAACCGGCATCGAGGCCGGCGCCTCCCACATGCGGAAGAGCAACCGCTCCAGCATCGGAGGAACCGGGACAGTAAAGGCCTCCTTGAGAGGAGAATCATACTGCAGAGCCTCTAGCTCCTCGGCTCGAGGCTCCTCCTCGGGGTCCACAGGGAATGCCAGTGCTTTGGCCATGTCCCTTACGAAATCCGAGAACCTGGTATCCTCCGGGGGGACCCCGGTGAGTCTGAAGGGACGCACCGAGTCCGGAAGGTGTCAGGGGACTCCTCCTCCTCCGTTTCCCACGCCGATTCCTCCGAGGAGGAATCAAGCAGCTCCGAGTGGGCAGGCATCGACGCAATCCGCCCTGATGAAGAGGGAACCGGCGTTGATGACCTCAGTTTGAACGGGAGGCAGAGGGTGACCTCGGCTGAGGATCGACTCGAGTTCGCATGGTCTCGAGGATCAGCTCGGCCTCCGGGGTCGACTTGGACGTCGATGTCCCGGTGGTCGGGGAAGATGCGCCGGTGAGACCGGCGATCAGCACCCGCTGCTGCTCCTCCACAAAAGACAATCTGCTCTCCAAGGCCGTCAACCTGAGTCCGAGCTCAGAAGACCCAGCAGCCTCCGACTCGGGCCCGATGTCAGCTCCCCCGGAGGAGAGTCCACGAGGACTACAGTACTCACGTGACTCGGGGCCTCCGACTCCACACGAGGATGCTTTGCAGGCCTCTCCGACTCCGAAGACCTGGGACGGCGATCGGGACTATGTGACCTGGCCCTCGAGGAGCCAAGAGCATCCACTGATGCCGCCCTTGCGGGTTTCTTCTTCCTTCGATGCTCCCTCGAGGGGGACTCCCTTTCAGAGGAGTCCCGACAATGCTCGGAGTCAGACTCCCGAGACGTCGAGGCCTCTGACGAAGTCCGGACCCATCCAGAGGCAGATTCGGAGAAGATCCTCTTACGCTGGTGCTGACGGCTCCCTAATGCCTTAGAAGACATTTTGCCACAGGGACTACAGACAGTAGAGAATCATGGTCTGGCACTAGGCACCGGAGGCAGCAGTCGTGTGTGTCAGTGAAAGACATCAGTTTCTTGCACCGATCGCACCTTTTAAAGCCACTGGCAGCCATCGGGGGAAAAAGGGCCCCTGCAAGATCAAAAAATTGGGCTGCCAGGGAAAAGAAAAAAGGCACGAACACAGTTTCGAAGGACAAAAAACGAAAGAGAGAGATCCGGGCTCAGCACCGGTGTACCGAGTCCAGGCGAGAAAGGAACCGACGTTAAAACGAAGAAAAACTCGATCCAACACAGAAAAATCAACGTTTTTCATGGGTGACAAGGACAGGCGTCCGAAGGGCTCCGCGGAAAAAAGACTGAGCAAGATGGCACCTTTGGGCGGGAAGGGGACCGCGCATGCATGCCAGCATTCCCAAAAGCTTTCTTTGAAAGCTATGGAAATGCTCCGCATGGGAACTCCATTGACGCCGACGTCACCCATATGTGAGGACTGACTTCCTGCTTGGTCCTGGAGAATGCTTTTATCACATCCATCGGCAACTAGTTCCAAAGATTAATTTTACATTGAGAGAGAGAAAATTTCTTTTGCCTCTTTAAAATATATTACTTTGCAGCTTCATGGCGTGCCCCCTAGTCCTTGTATTTTTTGAGACACTAAATAAATCTAACTAGTCCACTCCACTCAGGATTTTATAGACCTCTATCATATCTCCCCTCAAACATCTCTTCTGCAAGCTGAAGAGCGCTAACCTCTTTAGCCTTTCCTCATAGCAGAGTCATTCCGCCACCTTTATTATTTTGGTCGCCCTTCTCTATAACTTTTCTAATGTTATATCTTTTCTAGATGCAGAGACCAGAACTGCAAATACTCAAGGTGTGGTCGAACCTGGAGCAATACAGAGGCATTATGATATCCTCTCTTATTTTGTATTCGTTTCCTGATGATTCCTAACAGTCTGCTGTTTATTTTTGGCCACCACTACACACTGGACAGAAGACAGAAGCTGACAGAGTTAGGGCGCAGTCTTGGTTCTGAACTTTGAGAGAATAGAGAGCCATCACATGACATCACCTACAGTGTGGCTGCATTACCTCAGGGTCTGTGGAGAAAATGTTAGGCATTCAAATACCTAAAAGGTAAAAATTGGGCACAACAAACAAGACTAGCATACCCTATCACAGGTAGCACATAAGAGTCTCAGCAAATGTAAGAGCTGCTTGCTTCCTCTGAAGTTGAGGGGAATGGAGCAAGACAGGTTTCCCTGCAATTCATTTTGAATGGGCATGGCAACGAGGTTCAGTGGGATGACTGTTTCAGATACAGTCCCACGTGAGCATGCCAACAGAGGTTCACAGGAAGACTGTGGCTGCATCTACTTTTGATTATTCTGCATTTCTGGCATATTCTCCTTAGACGTGGAAGGCGTTTTTACTACAGTGGTTGTTTCTGGCAGCTTCCCTGATACCTTAAGGCAGCCCGCAGGTCTTTGTTCTTGGCTTCCTTGCCACTGGCAAACATGGATACTTATTTGGAGCCACTTAGGATTGTGAGATAAGTTGTAGCCTGACCAGCGGCATTTGCAGGTACCTCTGTGAGGCCCTCTAGGTCCAGGCTGTTAGATGATTAAGCCAACTGAGGAGACGGGCCTGCATGGGAGAAGCTTGTGATAAGGAAGCTTATCATAGCTCAGGAAGGAGCTATAGAAAAGGTGAAGTGACTCTGAACAAGCAACCTGTCAGTTCTGGTAGAAATAAGAAAACAGAATTTTCCCATAAAAGACTACCAGTCCCAGAATGCACCAGGTTTCCAACAGCCATTGGAGGAGCTGAAGTGGGGAAACGTGTGTTCAATCAGGAGGGCTATGAGGTAATCCCTAAGCACTCATCTCAAAGGGCAGGGCCTGATTCAGCACAGCTGCGCTGTGCTAAGGTGGAGCACTCATCAAAGCAGAATAAAGGTAGAGTTTATTCTACAGAGAATTATCCTCATCCTCAGTTTCATCTGGGAGATCCTGAGCTTGGATATCCTCATCTTGGACAGCTTCATCATCTGGAGGATCATCAGAAGCAGAAGCCAAACCGGACGGACAGAGGGCAAGAAACCCTTTGGAAGAAAGAAGAGAAAAGCCTTTGGGAGGTCTAAAGGAGTCCAGAGCAGTACGTATACTGGAAGGCATTCCAAGGGCCAGCATACACCATTGGACTGGGGAAAGCCAGAGGAATGGTGCTGCAGAGCTAGGAATCTCCAGACGGTACCTGTGAGGGAGACGGCTGCACGTGGAAGGGACCCTAAGACCCATGCCAGAAGGTATGTGAAGAGAGACCCAGTGTCCAGGGATCTGGATTGGAAGGCTGGACATAAGAACTGGACTACATATTGGCCAGGCTATTTAGAGAGGAACTCTAACAGCAATGGAAGCTCAGGTATGAACACTGATCTATGCCCTAGCTATACCCTTGAAAGACAGCAGGGAAACAAGTATTCTCCTGAGAGTGCTCCATTGAGGAATTCCTCTGTGCCAAACCATGATATTGAACCCATGATTGTTGAAGAAGGGGGAGGGGTTGCAAATGCAGGCTGTGAATACATGGATTGCTCTCTGTCTAAACTCCTTTGGTAATTTACTGTTACAAAGTACAACAACCATCACAAATAAATACAAACTTGTTCTTTAATCTATTCAGAAAAGCTCCTGAATAGGATTTTGAGCCACGCAGTAGAAAGCAAGCCAGCTAAGGGGTTTCAGCTGGATAACTGCTAGCAATTGAGCCTTACATAATTGCTTGTGAGCTCTGAGGAAATCACTTCTGAGTCTATGTGTGAAGATATAAGAAGTTAACCTGAAAAGAACAGTTTTCCCCTCTTTGTGGGTTTTGTTTGTTGTTTTATGCACTGCTAAGAAAATATTAGCTAAAGCCTACAGAAAAGACCAGTTTGCTACCAACCAGGTCTTTATTCTTTTGATTTGATTGCCTGACAAGTTCAGCTGTTGTTTTCCTGATTTTGTTTTTCTAAGTTTAACACTGAAAGCAAATATCCTGTTTTATGTGCTACCAAGCATATCTGTGTTGGGAGAAATAACCCCATAAATAAATATCTTATTGGCTTTGCACTCAAGCACAACTAATTATTGTGAGCAGCTGTGTCTGGGTGAATGGACTGCATTTCCCACAATCCCTTGCAAATCATATTGATATATGCCTTTGCCAAGACTGTGAATATTCTCACCCAGGCAGCCGTCTGACAAGCTGCACATGCTCAGCTCAAATATGATTGTTTCTGAACTTTGAGAGAGCACCAGTCTAGGCAGGTGGTCATCAGTTTACATCACCTACAATGTGGCTACATTACCCTCAGGGTCTATGGAGAAAAAATGTTAGGCAAATACCTGAAAGGTAAAAACTGTGAACAAACAAGACTAGTATGTACTCTACAAAAGGCAGCCACATGTGAGGCTCCAAGCGGGTAGAGTCAGGAGCAACACCCAAAAACATCTCTTTAAAGGGATTATTAACAACAAGAACAGACTTCCACTGGAGGTAGTGGATACAACAACTAACAGGATTCAAATAATCATGGGATTAGCATAGAAGATCCTTGGGAAAGCCAGAGACTAACTAGTGCTAACCAGAGACTGGATGGGCCCAATGGTGTTGATCAGCTGTTGTATCTCATGACAGTGACAAGAAGCAAATTGGGTGGATGCAGTATCCAAATAATTTATCCACTTCCTCAAACACAGTGAAGAGGATAAAACAAATGAAGCAATGACTGACACTATATACCATGGGTATATAGTGTCAGTCATTCTTAACCTCTGCATGTGCCCCCACCTCAACCAAATGAACAATCCTACATAGTCATTACTGTGTAAAACATGCTGTACTGTAAACAGTTAACACTGTACATAGTTGATAAAGCATAGTTACTCACCTGTAACAGGTGATCTCCGGGAACAGCAGGAATTTAGTCTTCACATATGGGTATCGTCGGTAACGACGGAGCCTGCGTGGGAACGCTCCCCAGCGTCCAATAGGAAAGCCTTTGGGAGCGCCTGCGTGCTGCCTTCTCAACTTTCCCAACTGTCCCTCTCCAGTTGAGTTTATAGCTGAGACAAAAGAGAGAGGGAAAGAGAAAGAGATAGAGAGATACAACTCCTAGGGGAGGTGGGTGGGTTGTGAAGACTAAATTCCTGCTGTTCCCGGAGATCACCAGTTACAGGTGAGTAACTATGCTATCTCCAGGAACAAGCAGGAATGTAGTCTTCACATATGGGGACTCCCTAGCTTTCGATGCCAGGGAGATGGAACCAGAAAGTTGTGTGCCCTTGTGAAAGGGCTCCACTTCCCCCCATGGATCTCTGGCACCCTACCAGAGATGGTGGGTAAGAGTTGATTAAGTCTGGAACAGGTGTTGAAGAACAGCCTGACCAAACAAGGCATCCCGGCGGGAGTCCTTGTCTAAGCAGTAATGGGCTGTGAAGGTATGAACTGAAGCCCAAGTAGCTGCTTGACAGATACCGTCGATAGACACAGAGTGAAGATGAGCCACGGCTCTCACATTGTGATCTGTGACATGGCCTTCCAGAGGAAGGTTTTTACTCTCATAGGCAAAAGATATACATTGTGCAATCCAGTTGGACAGTGTTCTTTTGGAGACTGGAAGTCCCAAATGACTAGGATCAAAAGCAACAAAGAGTTGAGAGGACTTCCTATGTTGCTGTGTCCTTTGTAAGTAAAAGGCTAGAGCCCTTTTACAATCCAAAGTATGAAGATTCCTATCTCCATTTGAGGCATGAGGCCTTTGGAAGAATACAGGAAGGTAAACCACTTGGTTTAAATGAAAAGGGGACACCATCTTTGGCATAAAATGTGGATGAGTCCTAAGGACTACCTTATCGTGATGGAACCTTGTATAAGGAGGATCAGCTACCAATGCTTGCAATTCACTGATGCGACGTGCTGATGTGATTGCAATAAGAAAGATGACCTTCCAGGAAAGGAATTTCAAAGAGGTAGTGGCTAATGGTTCAAAAGGCGGTTTCATAAGCTGCCCAAGAACCAAATTTAAGTCCCATGCCACCGGTGGTGGCTTAATGGGAGGCTTAGTTAAAAGAAGGCCTCTCATAAATCTCGCTATGAAAAGATGAGAGGAAATAGGCTGCCCATTTAGAGTCTTGAAAGAAGCTGCAATAGCACTCAAAAGATCTCTCACCGACTTGGTCTTAAGCCCTGCATTAGACAAATGGAGATACTCCAGTAATGATTCCAGAGGTATCGCAAGAGGGTTAAGACCCTTCTGCGAGCACCATGTGATAAACCTTTTCCACTTGAAAGCATAAGAGCATCTTGTGGAAGGCTTCCTGGAAGCATAAAGGATATCCTTTACCCGTTGAGAAAGGTTAAGACCGTGAAGTTCTAGGCTTTCAGCAACCAGGCCCTGAAATGCAGACTGGGGATTGGGATGCCACAGCATCCCGTCCTCCTGAGAAAGGAGATCTGGAGCAGATCCTAACTCCAGAGGCAGAGCTTGAGAGAGATGTAGGAGCAGAGGGTACCACATTTGCTGTGGCCAATGTGGAGCTATGAGAATCATATGACCTCTGTCACTCTGAAGCTTGAACAGGGTTTTGGGAATTAGGGGAATGGGTGGAAAAGCATACAGGAAGTCCTGGCCCCAATGGAGGAAGAAAGCATCCCTGACCTGACAACCCTGAGCCGGAATTCTGGAACAGAACCGGGGAAGTTTGGCATTCAGTGGACTTGCAAAGAGGTCTATGTCCGGGGTTCCCCAAATTTGGAAACTTTTGGCCACCTGGTCCGCATGGAGAGACCATTCGTGTGGAAGCAGAACTCGACTGAGTCTATCTGCACAAGAGTTTTGAATGCCTGGAAGATACACCGCAAGGAGATGAATCTGATGCTCTCTGGCGAGGGCCCATAGTCGCAAAGCTTTGTTGCATAGCGACAGAGAGCGTGTTCCGCCCTGCTTGTTCACATAGAACATGGCTACTTGATTGTCCGTTTGAACTAGGACTGTCTTGTAGCTGAGCTGGGTGTGGAATACTCGAAGAGCAAGGAAGATTGCTCTGAGTTCCAGGAGATTGATGTGTAGATAGGCCTCCTCTGGAGTCCAGGTACCCTGGGTAGAGAGGCCTTGCAGGTGGGCTCCCCAACCCACCTGTGAAGCATCTGTTCTTAGAGTGGCTTGTGGTGGGGGTTGCTGAAAAGGAGACCCCACCAAAAGGTTCTGGGGTGACTGCCACCATTGGAGGGACAAAATAAGGCGATCTGAGTTTGCTATTTTGTCTGACAGGCAACCTGACGCATGAGTCCACTGAGTGGATAAAGTCCAGTGGGCTGCCCTCACATGGAGGCGAGCATAAGGAACCACATGCACGGTGGATGCCATGTGGCCTAGCAAGATGAAATTAGACTTACCTGCTAATTGTTGTTCCTTAAGGAACTCTAGTCCAGTCCCAGAGCCCACCCTGAGTATTGGGATTCGTCAGCCTGGAGTTCCTTAAGGAACAACAATTAGCAGGTAAGTCTAATTTCATCTTCCTTAGCGTCCCTCTAGTCCAGTCCCGGAACCATAGAGGATGTAACAGAGCAGTAAACATCAACAGGAGGGACCTGCAAGTCCAGCCTGAAGTACCGCCGAACCGAAACGCACATCCCCCTCTGCCTGCACATCCAGCCTATAGTGCTTAACAAAGGAATGCAACGACGACCACGTCGCCGCTCTACAAATGTCCGTGACCGGAACCAAAACTGAATTCCGCCCAAGACGCCTCTTGCGCCCTAGTCGAGTGAGCTCGTAGTCTCTCCAGAACCAGCTTCCCCTTCAAAAGATATGCTGAAGCAATAGTTTCCTTCACCCAACGGGAAATAGAGGACTTCGCCGCCGCCACCTCCCCCTTCCGCGGGCCCGCAAAAGCCACAAACAACCTATCCGACTTGCGGAATGGAGCCGTCCTTCTGAGATACCTCTTAAGTACCCGCCGAACATCCAATCGATGCAACTTGCCCTCTGACTGTTCTTTTTGCAGCTCCAAAAACACCGGAAGAGACACCACCTGATTAACATGAAACGCAGAGACCACCTTCGGAAGAAATCCCGGAACCGTACGGAGAACCCCCTTATGATCGAAAAAAGACAGATACGGCTCCTGACAGGAAAGAGCTTGCAGCTCAGAAATCCTCAGCACAGAACAAATAGCCACAAGGAAGACCGTCTTCAACGCCAGATCCTTCAGGGAGGCCTTGGACAAAGGCCCAAACGGCGCCCCGAGCAAAGCCGCCAACACCAAGTTCAAATCCCATGCCGGCACAAAACAGCGCCTCGGTGGCTGCAAGAGCAACATGGCCCGCAAAAATCGTCTCACATCGGCATGAGTCCCTAACGGCTGCCCCTGCACTTTACCTCGGTAACAGGAGAGAGCCGCCAACAGCACTGGCAAAGAACTTGCTGCAAGACCCTTGTCCACACCATCTTGCAGAAAGAATCTGTGACACCGAGGCTCCCAAAGGCCGCAGACCATGCTTCGCACACCAGGCCTCAAAAATGCGCCAAATCCGAATGTACGCCAACGAAGTTGATCTTCTACGCACCTTTAGCAATGTAGAAATGACCGCTGCGGAATAACCTCGAGCCGTCAGCCGAGCCCTTTCAAGAACCATGCCGTAAGCGAGAATCGATTAACCTGGGGCACTCGCAACGGGCCCTGCCACAACAAATCCACTCGCTGCGGCAGCCGCCATGGCCTGTCCGCCAGTACTCTCACCAAATCTGCATGCCAAGGTCACCTGGGCCAGTCGGGCACCACCAACAGCACAACCCGCGATGACGCTCGATCAGTTGCACTACCCGGCCTATGAGCGCCCAAGGCAGAAACACAGAGAGAAGACCCCCTTCCGGCCACTGCTGGGCCAGCGCATCAAGCCCCTCCGACATCCTTTCCCGCCGCCTGCTGAAAAGTGCGATACCTTTGCCGACTCGAAACTCGCCATCAGATCAGCAGGAGCCCCCAGCGGTGCACTAAAAGCGCAAACACATCCGTGGTGCAGGACCCACTCTCCGGGATCCACCCTGCGCCGACTGAGAAAATCTGCCTCGACATTGTCCACTCCGGCCACATGCTGTGCCGAAAGGCCCGCTAGATTTCGTTCGGCCCAACCTAAGAGCCGACTGGCCTCGGCTTCCAGCATCACGCTGCTGGTGCCGCCCTGGCGATTGATGTAGGCCACGGTCGTCGCATTGTCTGACAAGATTCGCACCACCTTCTGCCGGAAGCTGCCCTGAAACGCTCGCAGGGCCAAAAACACCGCTCTCATTTCCAACCGGTTGATGGACCAACTCTTTTCCTCATGAGACCACTGACCTTGAGCGAACCGGCCGTCGCAGTGCTCCCCCCACCCCAGAAGACTGGCGTCCGTCGTCAGCAGCTTCCAGGATGGAGGCTCTAGCGGCAACCCCGCCGACAAACTCTCCGGCCGCAACCACCACAGAAGATCCCGATGCACTTCCGGCGGACATACCAGCTGATGCGACAACGCATCCCGCTGATGAGACCACCGCCGAAGAAGCGCACTCTGCAACGGCCGCATATGGGCCCTGGCCCACGGCATCACCTCGATCGTGGCCACCATCGTCCCGAGCAATTGAAGATAGTGCCATGCCGATGATGCCGGTCTCGCTAGAAACCGCCTCACGAGCTCCCGGCAACCCCTGAGCTCGCTGGGCTGGAAGAAACACCGCTGCCTGCTGCATCTCGAACCGTGCCCCCAAGTACTCCAGAGACTGCAAGGGAACCAGGTTGCTCTTCGCAAAGTTGACCACCCAGCCCAGGCTTTCCAACATCTCCACCACCCGAGCGGTGGCCGCGGTACTCTCTTCCAGTGACTTTGCTCAAATCAACCAATCGTCCAAGTACAGATGCACTAGCACGGCCTCCTTGTGAAGCGCTGCCGCTACTACTACCATGATCTTGGTGAATGTCCGAGGAGCCGTTGCCAGCCCGAATGGCAACGCTTGAAACTGAAAATGCCCCATCGGAACCGCAAAGCACAAGAACCTTTGGTGCTCCTGCCGAACCGGGATATGGAGATATGCCTCCGTCAGATCCAAAGAGGTCAGGAACTCCCCTGCCCTTAGCGCCGCTATGACAGAGTGCAGCGTCTCCATATGGAAATGCGTGACCCGGGAGACACCGATTCACCCTTTTAAAGTCTAGGATTGGGCGAAAAGTGCCTTCCTTCTTTGGCACCACAAAATAAATGGAGTATCGACCGTACCCGCACTGATCTATGGGCACGGGCACCACCGCCTTGAGCTGTAGCAGACGCTGAAGGGTTTCCGAGACCGCTCGGAACTTTTGCGGAGCCTTGCAAGGAGACTGAACAAAGGAATCTAACACGGGGCGATGGAGCTCCAACGCATAACCCTCTTGAATGACTTCTAGGACCCACTGGTACGATATAATTTGGACCCAGGCAGGTTAAAACTCCCGCAAACGACCTCCTACCGGGATCACCTCCAACTGAGTCCACCTTATCTCTTTGCGCCTTTTTAATGGCCGAGGATTGGTAAGGGGCAAACCCTCTACCGGCCCCCCGAAACCCTCGGAACCCCTGGGTTCACGTCGGAAATCGCCCTCGCTGCGACTGGAGAAAGCGGGAGGAACGAAGCCTACGGAAATCCCTGGAAAGCCCCCCGGGGCCCGCCGAACTCCGCCCCAGCTTAGGCTTATCCTCGGGAAGACGACCCCCTTTGGACTCGCCAAGATCCTTGACCAACTTTTCTAAATCTTCACCAAACAAAAGCTTACCCCTAAAGGACAGCTTGCTAAGGCGAGTCTTCGAGGAAGTGTCCGCCGCCCAATTACGCAGCCAGAGGTACCGCCGAGCCGCTACCACTGAGGCCATACTCTTAGCCAAGCCGCGAATGAGATCCTAATGGATGTCCAACAAATAAGTGGCCCCCGCCTCCAGGCGCGCTACATCCTCTAACTGCCCTTCCAGGTTGTCCCCCTGCAACCTCTGAGACCACTGCAAACAGCCTCGTGCCACCCACGCCCCCACTATCGAGGCCTGCATCGAGAGGGCGCACACATCGAACACTTGCTTCAACAGCGTATCCAATTTCCTGTCTTGTACATTCTTTAACGCCGCAGCCCCTTCAAACGGAATCGTAGTCTTCTTAGTAACCGCCGATACCGCTGCATCCACCTTTGGCGAGCGAAACAGGTCTATCTTGATCGGACAACGGGTAAAGCCGAGCCAAGGCCCTAGACCCCTTCAACGCCAATTCAGGGGAGTCCCATTCTTCCTGAATCATACTCCGAAAAACTCTATGAACGGGAAAAACTCTTTGGGACATCCGCACAGCTTGCAGCAACGGATCCTCCGAGGACTCCTCCGCCCCCGACCCTTCCGAGGGCATATTCAAGGCCTTAAGAGTTTCCGCAATCAAGGCCGGCAGTTCCTCGCGCCGAAACACCCTGACTTGTCTGCTCTGCTGCTCCGAGTCAGGCAGCTCACTCTCCTCCAACTCTTCCTCCGAAAGCTCTTGCGACGCGGTGTCCATGCCTCCCAGGTCTTCCTCGAGGCGAGACCCCGGGCTTCCCCCCCCCCCCCCCGCCAGCCTGCCTCTCTTGGCTGGGGGAGCGCCCTCCACCACCTGATCCCAAGATCCTCGTCGCTTCTGCTCCTGCAACCCCTGAGGAGAAGTCGCCATCGCGGGTTGCAGCAGCGCAAACGCCTGCTGCATGAGGGCAAAGAAATTTGGCGGGATCGCCGGAGCAGGCCACCCTAGACCTTGCTGCTGAGATCCGGAAGCCATTTCACCCGAAGCCAACCCTGGCAGGGGCTCTGCGGGATCCAGAAGCGGGGGCAAGGCATCTGTTCCTTCGGGCGGCACAGTCTCTCGGTCCCCCGTGAACCCCTGTGACGGCCCCTCCATGACCTGTGCCTCACGGGTGCAAGCTCCACACACCCCTGAGTCCAGCACCGCGGTGCGCTTTGCTCCACACACCAAGCACCGGACTTTAGCCGGCATACCCCTGCACCCTCAGAGACAGTGCACCGGAGTAACTGAGGAGAAGCTGGTCAAAGTAAAGCTCAGAGCTTCTGCCAGCCACGGGACACTTTTTTTTTTTTTTTTTTTTTTGCTTTCGTTCAGGTCACCTAAGGCCCCCCTGGCTAGTTTAACCCAGTGCCCTGCAAAAACGAAGCTTCCTGACCTGAAAACCAAAAGGAAACCCCAAAAGAAACTGGAAACCCAAAACACGATTTTTCTTTAAAATGGCTGCCGCCGCTGCGTTTCCCGCGTGGAGACACGCGACGGGCCGTTCCTGTCGAAAAAAGGCACGTAGACCCACTAAAGACTCCCGATCGTTGAAAAAGAACAAAATTAAACAAAATTAAACAAACAAAATGAACGCTTGCCCCCTCACACACTCACCGCACCTGCTCACCGGTGGAGAGAGAGAGATAATACAGCCGCGTCAGAGCTCAGCCGAACTGCGGCTTCAGCTCCGACACTTGCACTCTCCTTAGGGCACGGCTGACACTTTGTCCGGCTGCCAATCGCTGGGCTAAAGCCTTCCACCTGCTCCTCACCCTTAATCGCGGGTTCGGGAGCAGGGAGGCTATAAAACACGCGGGTAAACAGTGCCTGTCCCTTCAAAGGCAATCCTGCTCGTTTAGACCATGGGGAAGGGGGGGGGAAGGAGGGAAGAGAACCAGGAGAGAGATGGAGCGAAATGAAGGAGCTCTCAGCTATAGCACTGCACCTGCAAAGCAAGGAGCACAAACTCAGAATCCCCAATTAAAAAGAAAACCAGCCCTTAAATTTAAAGGGACCTAGCAATTCCAGCTCTGCTAATTTGTTTTAACTGAGCCAAGTCCCAGGCTCAGAATCTCCTTCAGCTGCTTGGAGACTGAAAGTACTGGATGGAGGGGGTGGTCCTTGCCTACTTATACTGGTTCCAGCAAAGCGATGATGTATTTCAGTCTCCAAGGCTGCTGGAGGAGATTCTAAACTCTATGGTTCCGGGACTGGACTAGAGGGACGCTAAGGAACTGTAACATTTCTCGAGCAGTGAGGTGAGGTTTTAACACTGCTTGGGAAGCCAACTGCACAATGTGAAGGCAGCGGGCCTGTGGAAGGTAGGTCCTTGTCTGTCTGGTATCCAGCAGAGTTCCTATAAACTCTAAAGACTGAGAGGGAGAAAGGTTGGATTTTAGGAAGTTTATGACAAGTCCCAAATACTGAAGGATGCGCATTGTGCGAGAGAGAGCAACTCTGGCCTCTGGCTCTGAAGGGGCTCGAATGAGCCAGTCGTCTAAGTAAGGGAAGACGAATATTCCTAGGGTGCGAAGAAATGCTGCCACCACAGCCATGCATTTTGTGAACACCCTTGGTGCTGAGGCCAGGCCAAAAGGAAGAACCCTGTATTGGTAGTGCTTCCCTTGAAATAGGAAGCAAAGGAACTTTCGATGAGTTGGATGGATGAGAACATGAGTGTACTCATCCTTGAGATCTAGAGAACAAAGCCAATCCTGACTCTGAAGGTATGGCAGCAGAGTTCCTAAAGAAATCATTTTGAACTTCTCTTTGAACAGGAATTTGTTCAATTCTCTGAGGTCTAAAATGGGTCTGTGTCCTCCTGTTTTCTTTGGAATAAGGAAATAGGGGGAGTAGAACCATGTACCCTGTTGTAGAATGGGTACCTCTTCTATTGCCCCTTGGGCAAGAAGCACAGTGACCTCTTGACCTAACTGGTTATTGAGAGAGGTCTGAGAATTCAACTGTCTTACCATTGTAGGAGGGGGCATGCTGAGGAAATGAAGCTTGTACCTCTCTCTTACAATAGACAGAGTCCAATTTTCTGCTGGTATCAGACCCCATCTGGGGGCAAAATGACATAACCTTCCTGGAATGGTGGAGGGTTCTGGACTGTTCAGGGCCAGGAAGGCAAAGTTCTCTAGATAGGAGTCAAAGCCCCTGTGGAGACTGAGTCTTCTGAGCTGGTTGAGGCTTGGCAGCTTGTGTTTTTCTTTGCCCAGGTTGTTGCTGCTGTCCCTTTTGGGCAGACTGACCCAAACGATGTCCCTGTTGGGTATAGGAGGGATAAAACTTCTTCTTACTGAAGAATGGTTTCTTGTAGGATTTTTTCCTTGCAGGATCAGCTGTAGATTTAGACAATCTATCCAAGGTGATATTGTCAGCATCTATCTCATTAGCTTTTTCCTGCCAATTCTTGACAAAGAGATTCTCTCCTGTGCAAGGAATATTTCCTAGTTTATCCTGTACCCAAAGTTCTAAGTCAGATGCCTGGAGCCAGGCAATCCTACGTGCACCTATGGCAATAGCAGAGGTTCTGCTTATGCACTCAAAGCAGTCAAAGGCTGCACGATTGACGAACTTGGAAACATCCTGAGTATGTTTGACAAGGGCGAGGTAATCCTGCCTCTTATCAGGAAGGAGAGGGCTCATAAGCTCTAAATCTCCTGTGACTTCTTTAAGGAACATTCCCATATATAAAATATAGGAACTGATCCTAGCAGAAAGCATGGAAGCCCGGAAGGTTCGACGTCCAAAGGTGTCAAGAGTCCTACACTCACGTCCTGGAGCATTAGATGCATGCCTTTTTGCATTCTTGATTCTTCTCATAGCTGATTCCACCACCGTGGAATGGTGTGGTAGCTGAGTTTTCTGAAACCCAGGACAGGGAGGAACTCGACACATGGTGTCGAGTCTTTGAGAGTGAGGAGATGTGGTTAGAGGTGTTTCCCACATCCTTAACATGAGATCATGCAAGATCTCATGAATAGGTAAAGGTAGCTGCCTCCTTGGGAGCTTTAGGGTATTGTAGGATTTCTAATTCCTTTGCCCTAGGCTCTTTTTCAGGAGCCACTGTGATGGAAAGACCTCGAGCCACATCTCGGATAAAATCCTGAAAGGACATATCCTCTGGTGGAGACATCCTACGCTGAGGAGAAGAATCATCCTCAGGAATTAGTACTCTGGTATCAGCAGAGCTTTCAGAGTCTTCAGACTCATCCGAGAATTCAAAGTACCTCCGATCCGGGTGATCGTGCAAGGCATGGTACCGGTACTGATCGAAGTCGGAATCGGTGGGGTCTGGTACCGACTTGTCGATACCGGATGGATAAGCATGACTCGGTCCCGATAGAATACCTGCCGATGTCGATGCAGTCGATACCGGTACCAGTTGAATTGTCTGAAGCAGTTTCAAAGGCATCGAGGCCGTGAGAAGAGCCGCCAGACTGCATTCAATAGCCAAGAATCTCTGGTCTATCAACGCTGCCGATGCTTGGGTATCGGTACCGTATGAAGCAGCCGGTACCCCAGAACATGGCACCAGTAGTTCTGCAGAGGTTGAGACCTCGAGAACATCCTGGAGCCCCATTAATGCTTTGGAAGCCGAAGTCTCCCGCCGGGGCAATTTTGCCGGTGAAAGTCCCCCAGAGGCATCTCGATGCTTAGAGGGAGATCTACCCTTTGAGGACCGGCTAGATTTATGTTTAGTTACCTGAGATTCATGGGAGGAAGACGAAGCCCTGGAAGACGTCGATGCCACGGAGGCTGCATCGGAGGGAAAAAGCAGCTCGGTTCTGCCAGGCCCTCTTCAACATCATCCCACAGGCAACACACTCTGAAATAGAGTGGTCAGGACCTAAACACTTGAGGCATCATTCATGGGTGTCGGTGACGGAAATGGTTCCACCACACTTGGAACACTTTTTAAAACCCGAAGCGGGTTTTTCCATTTTAAAGGAAAAGCTGGGCCTAGTGCCCAAAATGGCGCATGGCACCTGAGGAGAAAAAAACCTGGAAAAGACTCCAGAAGAAAAGGTTTTTTTTTTAAAAAAAAGAAAGAACCAGTGGTACCGGTGTAGCGTCGAAGGAAGGCAGACGCGACCACAAAAAAGAAGAATAGAAGGGAATTATTTTCTGCACTGACAGGATGTGCGACCTGTCGGCTCCGCGGAAAACGAAGAACTGGAGAGGGACAGTTGGGAAAGGGGGGAAGGCAGCACGCAGGCGCTGAGGGATGCTCCCAAAAGCTTTCCTATTGGACGCTGGGGAGAGTTCCAACACAGGCTCCGTCGGTACCGACGATACCCATATGTGAAGACTACATTCCTGCTTGTTCCTGGAGATATGAACTCACCAAGTTGATAACTCCCTGATGTTGATTAGCCCCTAATTGTTTTAATGTATACAGTCGAGTTCTATGTAAACCGCCCTTGATCATTGGAAGGGGTGGTATATAAAAAACGTCAAATAAATAAAATAAATAAATCTGGGTTGGCCTCATCCCAAAAACCAACCAGGCTTGTTTCAATAGTTCTGATAATGGCAGGGTACTCTTGGGCAAGACAATGAGGAACTATCAGAAATAGGCTGGCTTCGAAGCAATGACCCTTGGGGTTGGGAGGCACTGGCCTTTTCTAGGTGGAGCTATCCTGCATCCTGGTTTTATTACTTATTTTCATGGTTAGAATTCGAAGTGTTATAGCAAACAGTTGCTGTTCTTACCTGCTCATAAAGGTATATTGGGATCTTAGCATACTGATGTAAAAGATAATCAAAGATGAGAAGCAGACGAGCCGGGATGAGTGGCACAGCCTGCAGCTGAGATTCCATGTTGACTTCCAGCTCTAGGACAGTTTGAATACAGAGGGTCAGAATGGATTTGCGCCCTTTCTCAGAGAAATTATGGAAAATAAGCAAAAGTAGTTGCAGGTGGTCAATATTCAGGTCTTCTGTATCACTGGGGAGCAAACCTTGTAGGGCGCTCTGCTTAAGTGTCCCCAAAAACCTACCAAGAATAAAGATAAATAAGAAGCAGGTGAACTAAAAGGTCTATGACAGAAGACAAGAAAAACAATTCATCTTCTTAAATTCCACTGATACAATTAAATAAGAAGCAAATCTAGATTTCCTCTTTATAGAAAAAGGTCGCAATTCCGTCCAAACTCAGCAAGGTCCTAATCTGCCAGTCTTTCAGCTCTTTCAGCTTTGCCGAATACTTCCACCACCATTTCGCATTGCCAATACATGCAATAGTCTACATACCCATCCACAACAGCTAAGCATCACCAGAAAAGGCGGCAATTTGATCACAATTACTGCTCTTTTCCTTACCTTTCCCAGACTTTAAGGCATTCAGGAACATCAGGTTCTCCATGGGACGTGGCTTTGTGCTGCCATATAAGCAGCAGTCGGGAAAGCACAGAAAGGCTCTGTGGATAAATGTAGAGAGGCCAGGGCCCTTCAGAAAAAGGAGCTATTCCAAGCTGCTGTAGCAAGGTATTCTGTTAGAAGAAAGCAACAGCATATCATCAGAATTAAACAGTTTCCAGAAGCAAAATTATTAAGGACTGTTATTGGGTGACCTGTAGGAAACATGATGTAGCTGGCTGGAACAATACCATATAGGCTAAGTATGTGCATATAGCAGGATAGCAATGCCAATCCTCCAATTACCTTCAATCTATAATAAAAACACTCCAACAATTGACAGAGAATTAGTATTATTTATTTAGCTAAATTTATATACCGCAAATCTAAAAGTCCAAGCGTTTTACAAAGAACAAGGCCAAGGAGGCTTTACATAGAACAAGGACTTAAAGAAAATGTTACATAAAACTATGATAGACAAAGTACTGCTGACCACCACCTTACATCCCACGCAGACTTCAATAAATCCAACCAATCAGTATGTGCAAGAGCATTCTCATTATATATGCCAACAAAATGGAGAAAATCCAACTATTCTTAAAAACCCACCTATTCCAAATACACTTCCAGGATATCACAAACAATCACATAATTGAACCATCTCAACCCAACTCCTATTATATCCTATTATATCATATGGTCTAATATCATATTCTATTTTCTAATATGACAGCTCCCCTATCCAACATGACTTCTCACAAATACCTCAAATACTTGGAAATATTTCCTGGTTATTGTAAAGTTTATGGTTACTTGTTTTGTTCATTGTTCCTTGTAATGTTGTTCAATGTAAATCACCTCTGATCGATGGAAGGGGCGGTATATAAGAAATGTTCAAATAAATAAATAAATAGATGCTAATGTATTCCATGTAAAGTTAAGTTCTGTTATCTGTAAACCGTGTTGATCCTTGGAAGTTTGGAATATAAACTCTTCAAATACAGTGTAGGGGTTGGCAATGCAGTGTGTTCATGTAACACAGGGTGAAGGTGGTGACAGAGTGGGGTTCTACATTTTACTGACAAAATCCTCTTGGATCTCCACAAATCCAAAATGCATCTGCTAATTTCAACATGGCTTCAGAGAAAAACCAGAGGATACTCACCTGTAGCAGGTGTTCTTTGTAGATAGCAGGATAAGTCCTCACATTTGAGTGACATCACCGAACGCATCTGGGAACTCTCAACTACTGTTCCAGCAGCTTTCAGAAAGTTCTCAACATACGTGCACCTACTTCGCACCTGCTGCTGCTGCCGCCGCCAAACCTGAGGAGTTCAAGTCTATGTAAAGAGCTTAGGCAGTTAATTCCAAGAGAAGGAGGCTGGGTAGTGGGGACTTATCCTGCTTGTCCACAGAGAAAACAAGGTTGCTCACCTGTACCAGGCATTCTCCGTGGACAGCAGGATAAGTGCTTACATTTGGGAATCCCTAGCTGCAATAAAACATGCAGCAATTGGCTAGTATGAACAAATATAATTTTGTTGCCAACAGGCTTTTACACTGGGCTGCTTTTTTTTTTTTTTGAGGAAACCTGAACAGAAAGAAAAAGGATCCAGGAGGAACAGGAGTTGGATTTTGACTCTCAAAGATATTCCACAGGACAGACCTACGAAGCCACTGCCATGTCGGAGTCCCTTTCCAAGCAGTAGTAAGATGTCAATGTGTGCGCAGAGGTCCAGGTCGCAGCTTTGCAAATCTCCTCCATGGAGGTTGACCACAAGTTAGCCACAGATGCAGCCATGCCTCAGATATTATGAACCATATGGCCCTCAAGAGTCAGTACTTTCTGGGGATAAGTGAAGGAAATGCAATCTGCTAGCCAAAGTCAAATAGTTTGCTTGCTTACAGCAGCCACCATTCTGTTGGGGGTCAAAATACAAGAAATGTTGGGTGGACTTTAAGGGCTTTAGTCCGTTCCAGATAGAAAGTCAAGGCTTTCTTGCAATCTAATGTGTGCAGCACTCGTTCCCCTTTGTGGGAATCAAATTTAAGGAAAAATGGTGGAAGGGCTATTGACTGATTAATGTGGAAGTCAGACACCACCTTTGGGAGGAATTTAGGATTAGTACACAGCACCAGGGATCTGTCCTTGGTCCGATTCTTTTTAACATCTTTGTTAGTGACATAGCGGAAGGGCTGTCGGGTAAGGTTTGCCTCTTTTCCAGGAAGGTGTAGATATGAGGAGGGATCTAGCTAAGCTTGAAGAATGGTCTAGAATTTGGCAGCTGGGATTTAATGTTAAAAAATGTAAGGTCATGCATTTGGGCTGCAGCAATCCAAGGGAGCAATATAGTATAGGGGGTGAAGTACTTTTGTCCACTAAAGAAAAGCAGGACCTAGGCGTGTTTGTGTCTGATGATCTTAAAGTAGCTAAACAGATAGAAAAGGCGACAGCAAAAGCTAGAAGGATGTTTGGGTGCATACGGAGAGGAATGGCTAGCAAAAAAAAGGGGGTGATAATGCCTCTGTATAAGTCTTTGGTGAGACCTCATTTGGAGAATAGTGTGCAATTCTGGAGACCGCACCTTCAAATGGATGTGAACAGGATGGTGTCGGTGCAGAGGGTGGCTACTAAAATGATTAGTGGTCTTCATTATAAAGCATATGAGGACTGACTTATGGATCTTAATATGTACACCTTAGAGGAAAGGTGGGATAGAGGTGATATAATTGAGATGTTTAAATACCTCCGTGGCATAAACGTTCAGGGAGAGAGCCTCTTTCAATTGAAAGCAAGTTCTGCTACAAGGGGACATGGGATGAGGGTGAAGGGAGATAGATTCAGGAGTGATATGCGAAAATATTTCTTTATGGAAAGAGTAGTGGATCCATGGAAAAGTCTCCCAGTGGAGGTGGTAGAGATGAGGACAGTAACTGAATTCAAAAAAGCATGGGACAAACACAGAGGATCTCTAAAGGTAAAAAGGGGACTGTTGCAGTTGTTGATATGGAAGGACAGACTAGATAGGCCATGTGGTCTTTTTCTGTCGTCATATTTCTATGTTTCTACCACCCTATTATAGAAAAACTTAATATAGGGTGGATCCATTACTAGAACCTGAAGCTCACGAACTCCGAATATTGAAATAACTGCCACCAAAAAAGAATAGTTACTCACCTGTAACAGGTGTTCTCCAGGAGCAGCAGGAATCAGTCCTCACATATAGGTGACATCGACGTCGATGGAGCCCTTGCGGAGCATTTCCCCAGCTTTCCAAGAAAGCCTTTGGGAATGCAGGCACGCATGCGCGGTCCCCTTCCCGCCTAAAGGTGCCATCTTTCTCAGTCAAATGACATAGCTAAAAACAGCACACAAAAATGTAAAAATAAACTATGTACAACTGCAACTCCCAGGGCAGGAGGGAGGGTTGTGAGGACTGATTCCTGCTGCTCCTGGAGAACACCTGTTACAGGTGAGTAACTACTCTTTCTCCAGGACCAAGCAGGAAGTCAGTCCTCACATATGGGTGACTCCCTAGTGCTGGGCTACCAGGAACCCAGGCTGAACAAGAGAACTCCCTCTAGTCCCAGCATCAAAGAACGGCTTTTCACTGAAAGAACCTCCACCGGTAGCCCAACGGAGGGCTGGAAGGCAGGAGTTGCCTAAACCTCAAAGAGATTCCGGAGTACTGCCTGGCCAAAAGCACTGTCCCTACGGGACTCCCTCTCCAGACAGTAATGGGCTGCAAAAGTCTGACTTGACGACCAAGTTGCAGCCCTGCAGATGTCTACCAATGGTACAGAGCGGAGATGAGCCACTGAGGCAGCCATTGCCCTGACACGATGGGCCGTAACCAGACCCTGCAAAGGAAGGTCAGCCGCCCTGTAAGCCCAGGTGATACAGTCAGCCACCCAGATGGACAAGGTACGCTTGGATACAGCTAACCCCAAATTATTAGGGTCAAAAGATATGAAGAGCTGAGTAGCCCTCCTATGCCCCTGCGTACGGTCAAGGTAGAAGAATAAGGTCCTCCTACAGTCCAGGGTATGCAGAACTGCTTCAGCCTGGCTTGCATGAGGCCTAGGGAAGAATGTCGGAAGAACCACCTCCTGGTTGAGGTGGAAAGAGGAGACAACCTTTGGGAGGAACTTTGGATGAGTCCTAAGGACTACCCTGTTCCTATAGAAGTGGGTGTAAGGCCTGTCACAGACCAGGGCCTGAAGCTCACTCACTCGCCTGGCCGAGGTTAGGGCTATCAAGAAGAGTGTCTTCCAGGACAGGAAGCGTAGAGGACAAGTAGCCATCGGCTCAAAAGGTGGGCGAGTCAGTTGCTGCAAGACCACATTCAACTCCCACTCAGGAGCTGGAGGACGGATTGGAGTCTTTAGCAAGAGCAAGCCTCTGAGAAACCTGGACACCAAGGGGTGAACCGACAGAGAATGTCCTTCCACCAGTGAGTGGTGAGCTGCTAGAGCTGAGAGGTGGACCCGAACAGAAATGGACTTAAGTCCCTGATTAGATAAGTGCAGTAGGTACTGAAGCACTACTGGTACAGCACAGGAGAAAGGATCTTCTTTACGTAGCTGACACCACACAGAAAACCTTTTCCACTTCAGGGTATAGGTTTTCCTAGTGGACTGCTTTCTAGAGGCTAGGACAACCTCCTCAACGTCCTGAGGTAGGCCCCCAGGGAGCCAAAACTACCCTTGCAGCCTCCATGCCATCAAATTGAGAGCTCTGAGATTTGGGTGCAGAAGGGAACCTTGATCCTGAGAGAGAAGGTTGGACTGCAACCCCAGAGGCAGTGGGGGATCCACTGCCAGTTGAAGCAGAAGAGGGAACCAAGGCTGTCTCGGCCATTTGGGAGCTACCAGCAGGACCGAGGCCTTGTCCTGTAGAACTTTGAAGAGGGTTCGGGCCACCAGGGGCGTGGGAGGAAACGCATACAGGAGGCCCTGGGACCAGGAAATCAGAACAGCATCTGCTGCTAGCCGCAGAGGATGCGGTTGCCTGGAGCAGAACCTTGGTAGCTGTTTGTTCAATGGACTGGAAAACAGATCTATGGATGGAAGTCCCCATTTCAGGAAAATCTTCTGAACCACTAAGGGATGGAGCTGCCATTCATGGGGCTGCAGAATCCTGCTCAACCTGTCTGCCAGGTAGTTTTCCTGGTCAGGGAGATACACAGCCTTGAGGAACATGTTGTGCCTGAGAGCAAACAAGCAAAGGTCCTGTGCCTCCTGACAAAGGAGCCTGGACCCAGTGCCGCCCTGCTTGTTCACATAAAACATGGCTACTTGGTTGTCTGTTTGAAATAAGACAGACTGATGAGCCAGGGTTTGAGAGAAAGTCTTGAGGGCTAAACGAATAGCCCTGAGTTCCAGCAGATTGATCTGCTGCGTGGCCTCCCAGGGAGACCACAGGCCCTGGGTGCACTTGCCCAGACAATGAGCCCCCCAGCCTTGCAGGGAGGCATCTGTGGTCAACACCACTGCTGGAAGTGTAGCATATAGCCCTTGTGGACGATGCTTAACACCCAACTGTCCCCAGTGATGAGTGGCCACCTGTGGGCAAACAGGGTAAGTCGACCTCCTGTGCAGGGTTGGGAGAGCAGGGACGGAGAGGCTATGCATAAGGAGTCAAAACCCCCCACCCTGCTGAGTGGAAGCAGGAGCCGGAGGCTTGGGGGCCCTCTGCCTACAGGGCCCATTCCCTTGCCCCTTGGCCGGCTGACCCTGTGGGGGAGCGTGGGAGGCCTGGCACTGTGGGAACTGTTTGTAGGCAGTGCCCTTCCTCGGGTAAAAGGGCTTTTTACCCGAGCCCTTCTTTTTCTGAGAAGGGGCAGAGGTCTTTCTAGACAGCTTTGTCCTCGTGAGGTGCTCGGTTTCGAGCTGTGCGGCCTTCTCGGTCATGGGCTTGCCAAAAAGGTTCTCACCTCGGCAAGGGACATTGACCAACTTGTCCTGAACCCAAGGCTCAAGGTCCAATGACTGCAACCACGCCTGGCATCGGGCCGCGATGCCGGCTGCAACACGGGCCGAAGCCTCGAAGCCATCGTAGGCAGCGCGGGACATAAACTTAGAGCATTCTCGTATCCCCGAGGACAAGGACTTGAACCTCTGCAAGGATTCCCCGGAGAGACCAGCAGAGAACCCGGCCAGTTCCTTGGCCAGGTCTCGCAAGTACATGCCCATGTACAGCTGGTAAGACTGGACACGGCAAGCAAGCATCGAGCCCTGGAAGCACTTTCTACCAAAACCATCCAGGTTCCGGGCCGACCTTTGAGACGATGCATGGTTGATTCCACCACCATGGAATGGTGTGGTAGCTGTGCTTTTTGAAAACCAGGGCTCTTCCGGAGTCGATAAATGGAATCGACCCGCTTGCTTAGAACCAGCGCCGAGGCCGTTGCCTCCCACATCCGGAAGAGGAGCCGTTCCAGGATCGGAGGAGAGTCATACTGGAGGGCCTCGAGCTCTTCGGCTCGAGGCTCCTCCTCGGGGTTCGCAGGGGTATCCTCTTGGAGGGGATCTACTCTGGGGCTCAGACTGCAGTGAGTCTGACGGGACGCACCGAGTCCAGAAGGTGTCGGGGGACTCCTCGTCCTCCGTCTCCCAGGCGGACTCGTCCGATGACGAATCGGGCTCCGACCGTGCGGGGCCTGTGAGCACCCGCCCTGACGCCGAAGGCACCGGCGTCGACACCCTCGGTCTCGAGCGGGAGGTCGAGGGAGACCGAGGTCGACCTCGAGCCTTCATGGTCTCGAGTATCGGCTCGGTCTCCGGGGTCAACTTCGACGTCGATGTCCCGGTGGCCGGGGCAGATGCGCCAGACAGGCTGGCCATCAGCGCCTGCTGCTGTTCCATGAAGGCAGACAATCTGCACTCCAAGGCTGTCAGCCTGAGACCCAGCTCAGGAGACTCAGCAGCCACCAACTCGGGCCCCGGCAGCGCCGGGCCCGACATCGGCTCTCTGGGAGGAGAGTCCACGAGGACTACATGACTTACGTGTCCAGCAGACTCCAGCTCCACACAAGGTACTTTTGGTGGCTTCTCCTGTTCCACGGGCAAGGGACGGCGGTCGTGGGTCCGAGACATGGCTCTCAAGGAGCCAGGGACCTCCTCTGACGCTGCCCTCGCGAGCCACTTCTTGGGATCAGACTCCCGAGATGTCGAGGCCTCAGATGAGGTTCGGGCCCCGCCGGAGGCCGAGTTGGAGAAAAGCCTTTCCTTTTGGTGCTGACGACTTTGAAGCGCCTTGGTGGACATCTTTCCACATGGTCCTCAGATCTTAGGATCGTGATCAGGACCCAGGCACCGAAGGCAGCAGTCGTGTGTCAGTGAGAGACATTAGTTTCTTGCACCGATCACACTTCTTGAAACCACTGGAAGCAATCGGGGAAAAAAAAGAGTCCCCGCGAGGTCAAAGGACCGGCCTTCCAGGGAAAAAGAAAAAAAGGGCACGAACGCCAGCCATGAAGGGCAAAAAATGAAAAAATAAGATCGGGCTCGATACCGGTTTACCGAACCCAGCGGGAGGGGAACCGGCATCGAACCGGAGAAAAAACAGCAAAGGAATCACAAAAAAATCCAACTATTTTCCGGGAGGACTAGGACACACGTCCGACAGGCTTCACGGAAAAAGAGAGACTGAGCAAGATGGCACCTTTAGGCGGGAAGGGGACCGCGCATGCATGCCTGCATTCCCAAAGGCTTTCATAGAAAGCTAGGGAAATGCTCCGCAGGGGCTCCATCGACGTCGATGTCACCCATATGTGAGGACCGACTTCCTGCTTGGTCCTGGAAAAAATACCTTTCCGGTTAGGAACTTCTGTTCACAAGTATTTAGTGTCTCTAAAGGAGCTTTCAGCAGCTAAATTAATACCGCACCAAGATCCCACGACACCACTGGTAGCTTTTGTTTCTTTGGGGGTGGGGGAGAGGGGACATCAAGCCATGCATAAAAGCATACAACTAAAGGCTGTACCAATGATCAGTACCAATTGCAGAGGTGAACCCTTACCAAGTTGGTCTTTAAGCAGACAGAGGTGAGGAAGATATTCAAGCAATTTGTGTGTGAAGCAGGAGAATGGATCTAAGGCCTGATCCTCACACCAGACAACAAATCTTCACCATTTAAAAGCATATGACCTTCTGGCAGAAACTCTTCTGGACACCAAGATGACAGACCACTCCAACTGGTAGGTTCAGGAAACAGAATTCAACCCTCTCAATATCCAAGCTGTAAGGACTAGGGAACTTGATACTGAGATGCAGAAGCCTGCCCCAGTCCTGTGAAATCAAGGTTGAAGAGACATCCAGATACATGGAGCTCTGAATGCATAGATCTTGTAACAGAAGGAGCCATGGCTGTCTGGGACCAAAATGAGCAAAAAGATACAAAGCGCACACTCAATATTCTTCATGGAGGAATAAAAACTTGAAGGAAAAGGATCTCAGACGTATACTGTGGGACCCTAGCCTGGGCCTAAGGCTTACAGCTATGGGCTGCCTTTTGTCTGTCCTTAAATGCAACTTTATTCTTTGTCACCAGCAATGCACCCTGGGACTTGTAGTTGATAATTCACATTCAAAGACAAACTGTAGTTGTGCAACCGTTGGTTGAGGCAAACAAGAATATTTATTTTGTGGATTTCCAAACGCATTAAAGTTCAGGCACACAAGCACAATGGATATTTCTCCAACACCACAAGAGTAAAATAAGGAAACTGGAACTGAAGGTAAACTGAGCACAAGTCTCTTTAACAAAAACGGTTATCTTCAATAAAGCAAAACACAGCACAGCCTTATAAGCAATTTCAGCAAAGGTAATTTTCTTCTTTTTCAAAACCTTCTTTTAACCCTGCTTACAGGTTTTTCAAGCTTCTTTGAAACAAAGAGCAATGCATTAGAGAGTCCTCTGGAATGGATTGGGACTCACAGCAATCAATCTGCATGGGTTCTGGTACTACGGCAGGCTTATCTCTGGACTCAACAGCTTCTTCAAACTTTCTGGCTTGAAGTCATTCCATAACTTCTGTTTCTGGTCATGAACATTTACATTCGGGGAGTGGGTTGTCCCTCCCTCTAATGCTTGCTTTAAAGTCTCTACTGTGTCCACATTTACTGCCCTGCTTGTGGCTGGGTTATGGTTCTTTCCCCAAAGGAATGTATCCACCCACCTTCTAGCAGTTGGACCTTTCAGCATAGGGTCCTGGATATTGGACAGAGGTACCTGTTCCAGCTGGTTTGTAGCCTTTCCAACTAACTGTCTGCTGGCTTTAGGTCTGGGAGTTTTTCTCAGATATGGAGTGCTTCCTTCTCTGCTTTCAGCCTTCAGCAACTGGAAGTCAGCCTCCTCCTAACTCTCGGAGCTCCTTCCTCCTGGGAACTTTCTTCCCCCTGGGAACTCTCTTCCTCCTGGGAACTCCTCTGTGCACGCTGAGAACGCCTCTGGGAACTCTGTAAGCTCCGTGTGCTCTCTCTCCTCTTCTCCCTTGTGCTCTGTTTGGAGACGGGTTTAAAAACCTGTTTCTGGAGAGGAAGTGACGTCACCCGGGTGATGGCAGCTTAGAGTTTGAGCTCCCATCGTGGCGCTGCAATTTTGGTGGAAAAGTGCTTATTTTACCCATCTCGGTAACTCAGGGGGTGACAGACGAGAGTGGACAGCGCAAGGATGTCTGTGAGGAAAAAGCTGGCGAAATTCAAGTCCCCATACGCGGAGAATCGTGGGTCGAAAGCTGGGGAGCAGCTGGAGCACATGGCTTCGGGAGACGAGTCCGAGGAAGAAGTGGAGAGAGCAGACGAAGGCTGTATTAGAGGTGACATGTGGGGCTGGATGCGATCTTTAAAGAGAGATTGTAGCCATGAGAGGAGAAATGAAAGAGGCCATGGCGGGCATCCGCCAAGACGTTCGGGACCTAGGCCATTGGGTGGAAGCGCTGGAAGAGCGAGTGGATCAGCAGGCTGAGAAGGATTTGGCGGCTGAGGCCTGGATGAAGAGCCTTCGGGAGAACCACTTGCTCTTGAAAGACAAAGTGGAGGACCTTGAGAACAGGTCCCGGCGCAATAATGTGCGCCTGAGGGGTCTCCCGGAAACAGAGGAGTTTGCGGATGCGGTTGCCGTGGTCCGCAAGGTGTGTGCTGCCCTGATTCAGAGCGGGGACGCGGGAGATGAGTCTGTGGAGATCGGAATGGAGAGGGCGCATCGGGCCCTGGGCCGGGCGAGAGGGGGACAGCCACGGGACATAGTTGCATGTCTAACATCATTCGCAGTAAAGGAAAAGGTGGTAAGAGCAGCCCTGGTTCGGAACAGCTTTCAATGGGCAGGACAAAGTTGAAATATATCAGGACTTGTCAGCGGATACGTTGCAGAGACACCGCGATATGAAGAAGGTCACCCAGTATTTGCGCACTGAGAACTGCAAATATCGATGGCTGTTCACCTTCGCCATACTGATGGATATCAACGGTCGGGGGTTTCGGGCCCGCACGGAGACAGAGGCCTGGAAGATCTTGAAACAGGAGGGTGCCCCGCGCCTGCCAGTCGAGGCGGGGGAGACGGAGAAGGAGAGCTCCAGAGGGGGGCACTCTGGCTGGGAGCGGGTCCCCGTGAAGGGCCAGAGACTGCAGAGGAAGAACAGCATGGAGACTCGGAGTGAGGGGGTAGCTGCAGCTGTATCTGGGACAGTATGAGGTCCATGCATGGCTCAGGATGCGCGGGAGTCAGGGTAGATGGCGATACCGACAGCAGACGGGCTTGCAGAACATTTGGGGATTTTGGGACTGCCTTGCTCATATTGGACTGGGGGGGGGGGGTGGTGAGCGGATGGACAAGTGCTTGCAGAGGGGTGCTGGATGGAGAACTGATCCAGGGGGTGCACAACCGGTAAGGGGAAGGAGACTAAGTAAAGGGGGGAGCAGGGGGGGAATTTTCAAAAACTAAGTTTGGGGAGTGGGGAGGGGGGACCCCTACTATAGAATATCGTTAGGGACTAACCGGACCCATTCCAGGGAGGGGTTCTGCCTATAAAAGTTATATTTTATGGCCCATAACTTGTTGGGGGTCTATACCCTATTATTTGTTCTAGCACCTTCTAGGATTTAGGTATGTAATAGTCTCCGGGGATGGAGAGGTCCAGGGCCCGCATCCCAGGGCATTACAGCCGAGGCCTATGAGCTACAATGGGCTATATTGCGTATGGTATGGGCACGCCCCAGGAGGAGGGTGGGGTTTACTGGTCTCCTTCCCAGTTAATTCTAGGAAGTTTATATGTTCCTTTTGTTAATGTTAAGGTCATGCAAATCCATTACTTATGAAGAAGCTTACTCATTGCTGATTATGTTTTATGTCTTGGCTTATGATGCTTACTCCTCCGTAGAAGCACAGGCTTAAGAAAATATGAGTGTATTTCCAGGTGATGGGCATTGAGAGTGGCCCATGGCAGAAGGTGGTCTAGGGGAGACGGGGAAACAACACGGAGCAAGAGGGTGGGTGGGGGAAGAGAGGGAGGGAGGCTGTTGGGCTTCGAAGGAAAGACCGGGGGGTGGGGAGATGGAGCGCTCAAGGGGGGGTCACTTCCTCAGGGGTTTGCGGAAGGGAGTTCTGTATGGGGTGGGGGAGGGGGGGGAGGGGGGGCGGGGAGGGGGGGGAAGAGGCCTTGGTAGCACACAATGGGGGGCGGGGGGAGCACTATGGGTCAGTATGGCTTCTGGCTTGAGAGTTGGTAGCCTGAATGTGCGGGGCCTGAATTCACCCCAGAAGAGGAAACTATTGTGGGCGGAGCTGAAGAGGCAGAAATGGCAGGTGGCTTTTATTCAGGAAACTCACCTGCGGACGAGGGATGAGAGGTTGATGGGATCGGGGCAATAACGGGTTTTTTTTGCAGCGGAGGAAGGGGGCAGGAGGAAGGCTGGGGTTGCAGTTTTCATTAGGAATGATGTTCCTTTTGTGTCAAGCAAGGTAGCTCGGAAACCGGATGGCCGAGCGATGGCAGTAGTGGGGGAATTAGGAGGGGAGCAAGTAACCTTTTTGTCGGTGTATGGGCCGAATGTGATGCAAAAGGTGGTTCTGGGAGGGAATAGGTAGCTGGTTAGAGGGGGAAGCCCAGGGGAGGGCTTTTGGTGGGGGGGGGGGACTGCAATATAGCTTTAGACGGGGGGGGGGATGGGAAGAGGCAGGGGCAGGGAGGGGAGAGGAGACCGTTGCAGATATGGATGAAGACATGGGGTTTAGAAGATTTATGGAGACTAGCACATCCCTTGGCATGATTCGTATAGCCGAATTGACTATTTGATGGGAGATGAATACTGGAGGGAGGCTTTGGATAGGGTGGATATAGGGGTGGTCACTTGGTCCGACCATGCCCCGGTCGGGGCGGGGTTTGGGCAGCCAGGGGAAAAGAACATTTTGGAGATTGAATGAATATCTATTGCAGGGCCCGGGGGTGGAGCAGCGGCTAAAGGCGGTGGTAAAGGAGTATATGGAGTTGAATGATAATGGGGAGGTTTCCACGGGGGGACTCTGGGACGGTCTGAAGGCTGTGGTAAGGGGACATTTGGTTCAGATTGGGGCGCAAAGGAAGAGGAGTAGGGAAGCGGAGGTGGGTCGGTTGCAGGGGCTTCTAGAAGGGCTGGAGAGGGCTCACAAAGAAAAAGGGGGAGCGAAGTTGAGAGGGCGAGTGGAGGAGACCCAAAGGCAATTAAATGCCCTTCAGTTGGAGCGGATATCTTTTCAGTTAGAGAGAGTGGGGCAGAGATACTACGAGTTTGATAATAAGGCGGGCAGGCTCCTGTGTCACAAATTAAAGGCCCGAAGGCAGCGACAGGCAGTGGTGAAAATTAAGGGGGAACGGGACACGATGTTGTATAAAAGTGCAGATATACGGGAGCGGTTTCGGGAGTATTACCGCGGTTTGTACTCAGCGGACCCTCCCCCAGAGGGGGAGGCAATTAAACAATATCTAAGGAATGGAGGGAAGGGAAGTACTCAGGTAGGGGCCCTGGAGAGGGAAGACTTGGAAGCCGAAATCGGGCTTGAAGAGGTGAGAAAGGCTATTCGGCGGCTGGTCCTGGGTAAAGCTCCGAGTATCGATGGGTTTACGGGCTTATTCTACAAGAAGCTGGTAGAGGAGATGGGCCCATCTTGACTAGGGTGTTTAATGCGGTCTTGCAGGGGGAGGAGTTGCTGATGTCTATGAATCAGGCGGCCATAGTGGTGCTTCCTAAACCAGGAAGGGACCTGGCGGTGTGTAGTTCTTATCGCCCCATTTCGCTGTTGAACATAGATGTTAAGATACTGGCGAAGATATTGGCTACGCGATTGGGGCCGCTTATGCCGGGACTTATTCACCCGGATCAATCAGGGTTCATTATGGGGCGGCAAGCAGCGGATGGGATACGGAGGGTGTTACAGCTGGGGTGGTTGGCAAGGAAGGAGGCACAACAGGCTATGTTCTTATCTATTGATGCGGAGAAGGCATTTGATAGAGTGAGCTTTGACTTTCTCCAGGCTGTATTGGAGCATGTAGGGCTGGGCCCGAAATTTCGGGCATGGATACAGGCTTTGTACACCTCGCCAGCAGCAACGGTGTGTGTGAATGGGGGGTATTCGGAGTTTTTCCCCTCTGGGGCAGGGAACCCGGCAGGGATGTCCCGTCACCGCTCCTTTTTGCCTTAGTTATGGAACCGCTGGCCGCTAGGATTCGGTCGGTCGCGGATATCAGGGGAATTGGGGTAGGGGGGGCTCAGCATAAGATGGTGCTGTTTGCAGATGACGTCTTATTCACCTTGACGTGCCCAGTGGTCTCCCTTCCGGTGCTCATGCAGGAGCTTAGGGCATATGGGGCTCTCTCGGGATTTAAAGTAAACTGGGAAAAAACGGAAGTGATGTCGATATCGCTACCAACTCCTGTGCTTGAAAGTTTGAAAGGGTCCTTTCCCTTTAGATGGGCGAGTAGATCTATTAAATACTTGGGGGCAATGTTCCCTCTAATTTTCTGTAGGCTGTGTGCGCATAAAATTATCAGCTGTGCAGCTTTTGAAGGAAGGTTACATTTTTTGTGCACCACATAACGACACTCTGAGTTATATACTTTAAAATTTGACTACACGTCAGAATACAGTATGTACACCACATTGATTGCACTAAAAAATATTGTAGAACTTGTGAAAACCGTAAATACACAACAACTTTTAAATTTTAAGATGTCTGTGTTGTTTCCTATCAGAATCAGAACTGTAATTTTTGTGCGCTCTGTTGTAAAGTATGTGCGCGCGCACACGCGCACAGCTTAGAGGGAACAGTGCTTGGGGGTACAAGTTACTGCCGGTCCCGTGGGGATGTATGGGGTCAACTATCCTCCGTTGTTTGACCAGGTGCGGAAGGATATGAAGGATTGGAAGGGGGGGGGGGGAGATATCTTGGCTGGGAAAGGTGGCAGCCGTGAAGATGAATATAGTGCCGCGTCTGTTGTACTTGTTCCAATCTTTGCCAATCCATGTCCCAAGGCGGGAGTTGCACCTAGTACAGAATCAGATTTTTGCTTTTGCATGGGGTAATAGTCGGCCGCGGGTGAGCAGAAGGGTTCTGTATAAGGCTAGGGAGGGCAGGGGGTTAGGAGTTCTGGACGTAACGCAGTATTATATGGCGGCCCAATTGCGCCAGGTGTTCGAGTGGCGGGCCGTGGTGATGGGCTCAAAATGCTTCCGAGATATAGAGTAATATTGGGCAGGGGATGCTGATTTAAAGTATCTGCCCTGGATTTTTGGCAAGCTCCCTGACGGGAGATGGCGGGAAAATCCATATATGTGGCATTTGGTTATGCAGTGGCGCAAAGCCAACAATCATTTTGCTCCGGGGGCTTGTTTCTCGCCGTTGGCTCCAGTGCGGGGGACGCCTGGGTTCGATCCCGGAAGGAAGGGGGTGTTTAGGTGGTGGGAAAGGGCGGGGATGGATACTTTCGTGGGGTTTATAGAGCACGGTAGTTTAATTGCCTTCTCTGACCTTCGGGTGAAGTTTCACTTGCGGGGGGGGGGGGGGGGGCGGGAGACTTCTTTCCATACCTGCAGGTGAAGCACTTTCTGACTCAGCAGAAGATACGGGAGGGCTGGATGGGAAATCGGGATAATAGGGTGGCACTTTGGCAAGGGTGGGAGTCGTCTAGAGGGCTGATTACTCAGCTGTATCGGGGGTTGGGAGGGGGAGAAGTTTCCTCATCAGTTGGAGTGGGAAGGTGATTTGGGGAAAAAACTGGGGGCCCCAGAATGGAAGAAGATATATGTTACTATTAGCTGCCAAGCCATATCGGTAGCGGTGCGGAAGACCTCCTACAAGTTTGTTGTACAGGTGGTATTATAGGCCGGAGAGGTTGCACCGGATGTTTCCGGAGGTATCTGATCGGTGTGGGGATAGAGGGTCCTTTATATAAATTTGGTGGGGGTGCCCTCAGGTGCAATTGTATTGAGCAATGGTGGGGATGAGATTACAAGAGATATTTGGAGAGCAGATGGGGGTAGATATGGGAGTGGGGCTGTTAGGAATTTGGCCGGCACAATGGCCCAAGAAGAGGACCCGTCCTATACGGGCGTGTATCCAGGCCGCTCGGAGCGAAATAGCGAGAGCTTGGAAACAGGCCCAGCTCCCAGCCGTGGAGCAATGGAAGAGCAGGGTACGTAGGATTGTTCTGATGGAGCAGCTGACGGCGGTGCGGCACCGGAAGCATGATCTTTTTAACGAACAGTGGCTCCCAATGTTGGAATATTTGAAAGAGAGCTAGGCCTCTGGGGGGGGGGGGGAGGGAGGTGGGGCACAGGAGGGGCAGTATCGGGGGGGTTTATAGAAGGGGGGGTATCCTTTGGTTTACTGGTAAGTAGGGTCTTAAGAGGGGGTATAACGGGCTGGTGGGTGCTCAAGTATAGAGAGCGGGGGTGGCTCCAGCATGCCTCTCCTTACTTTCGAAAGTTGGTTACATGGGCAGGGTGGTATTCACGCCTGTAACACGGGGGCGCCACAGTTTGTATATATGTGTGTATATGTGTGTATATGTATATATATATATATAGTCATGAGGTAGACAGCACAGACCCTGACATATTAAGAAGTAAAAAGAAAGAAGAGCTTACCTTGCAGCCACAGGTGCAGTTGCAGCATTCACAGTGCAGAGGGGCAGGGAAAAGGAAAACAAACTTTCCACATGGTTTTAGTGACGCAGTAAGAATTGAGGGTTCCAATCAGGCTCACCTGGACCCAGACTCACGTTCTACTTTAGTTGAGCAGAGAGATAAAAACAGGTGGAAAAACCCACAGAGGGAGAACTGGCAGAAGTGGAAGGAGGAGAGCGAAGGGAAGCTGGAGCCTGGATTAGGGCTGGAGCAGGAGTTTGATTCTGAGGAGGAAAGCAGAGACCAAAGGAAGTCTGACTGCAGTTCCAGGCAGGCTTGGAGAGAAGGTGAGCAGAACTCCCAAGCAGTTACAGGAAGACACGTTGCCTTGGAGAGCCAGGGCTGAAGAAAGGCAGGCTGATAAACCCAGGAGAGCTAAGAAAGACAGTAGCAAAGTCTTCCCAGCCAGAGGGGTCCTCATACCGAGGCAAACAGCCCAGCCAACAGAAGGCAGAGGTCACGTCCAGGGAAGCTCACTGAAGGCAGGAAGTGAGTTTCCTTCAGCCAAGCACAGTAACCGGTGCTCCCAAAGAAGAGCAGGCTGCAGGGCAGAGAAAAAGCCTTGGCTAGAGGCAGAGGAGTGTGAAACCATCTTCTCCACAGGAAAAGATAAGTACCCTATCTTTTGTGAAGGGAGAGAAGGGGGTCTCCGTGGGAAAAGCCAGGCTTTCCACAAGCTAGTGAACTCTTATTGGCCTAAGCCGTGGGAAGAAATCCCCAGCACAGCTCCTGCTATCTGGGACACACAAAAGCAGCTCCAACTTGCAGCAACTGAGGTTTCCCCAGGGCAAGGCTCGGAGAGCAGCGTCACAGGGGCTCAGTGTCCATACACAGGACCAGGTCCTGGCCCTATGCAGTGGGAGACCTATAGCACAGAAAACATCCCTGAGCCCATGGAATGTGCTTTATGTGTGGCTGATAACAGAGTCTCTCTGTTAAGAGAAGGAGCAAGAAAGAAAGTGTATTTCTGCACATTGGAAATGTGATGGACTATTGTTTGCTGGAAAGAAGCATAATTATTATTTGTTAAGCATCCTCTACACCAGTGAAGCAACCGTTCTTTTCTGTTGTCCTTATTCTATGACATCCTCAAGGGAAAGGGAATAAAACCCAACCTTAATTTCACTCTGGTCACGACTAGTGTCCGTTATTTCCACAACTCAAGGCTATACCCGGGTCTAGGCAACCGCCTAGGACCGGCATGGTCTCACAATATATATATATAGTGAGAGAGAGATATAGATAGAAAAAAAATATATATATATATATACATATCATATAGATATAGGAGAATATATCTATAGTGAGATATGAAGGGCATAAAATACACACAAATAATAGGCACAGACATCAGTAAGATGTATGCTAGAGGTATGAAGATATAGATATACCTCTATATGGGAGTCTGCGATGCAGCAGACAGATGCCTTCATAAATGGTATTCACATAGGAAAATGTGTAAAGGAAAGATTCATCTAATAACAAGAAGGTGGAACCTACTTGAGGGATATATAGAGAATCGATTTCCCCTGGTTATGATCTACAGGGATGCTAGGTAGTGGAATAACCAGGATGGTTACGTGAAAGCAGAGGATGATATTAGTCTGCAGCCAGCAAGTCCTGAGTATTCTAGAACTGTAGCATGGTAAGTGGACAGAAGACACATAAAAATGAGATACCCAGGTGACCTGCTTAAGGGCAAAAGATATCATGCGTTCTTACCATGAGGACGAGCTGGAAGGAGAAAACATATTCCCAATTGGAAATACAATGGACCAAAGCAGGGAATTAGCAACTCCTTAAGTTTGCACATAAGAGGAGGCCTATGTCCTTTATATTAAAAAGGAGGACTTTTCTAGTCATGGGAGACATGACTGAAAAAGCCTTTTTCAACCATCTAGAAAACTAATGGAGAACCCCCCCCCCCCCCATGCTCTCCAGCAAGGGCCCATAGTGGAGAGCTTCTTTGTAGAATTGCAGAGAGCATGATGCAGGAGAATGAGGAGATAGAACTGGCTGCTGGAGAGCCAGTATCTCTGCCCACTATGCTGCCAAGCCCAGGGAAATGGAGATGGCAGAGATAGAAGACAATCTAGAGAGCTTGTAGTGGGAGAATCTCCAAGATAGATGAAAAACACTGACTTGGAGCCACTACTAAGACTAGGCAGAATGTTAGTGGAGGACAAATCTGGTTGCTGATGGACAAGAACCAGTGGTCCAAACATTAAGGCTCCTGCAGAGGGAGCTGCCTGCCAGACAGCAGAAAGAATGGTACTGTTTAAAACAGAAAGAACAGAACAAGAGTAGAAACTCTTGACATGTCTGATGAACTGCTGCAAGGCAAGATTGAAGAAGAGGAGTCAACTCAAAAAAGAGAACTCCGCACTGGAAAAGTAGCAAAACTAGAGAGGCTGAAGAAAAAGCCCTCCTGTGAAAGAATACCGCTCTTACAAAGGAAAAACCTTGGTAAGAGGGACAAAGAATGGAGCTGAAGAAGACTTACAAAAGTGTAAGTCTATAGAAGGAAGAAAGACATAGTGGTTAGACCTCTTTCCCTAGCAGGAAGAAGAGGAGAATCCTGTGATCTAGCAGCATGAGCATCCTGACAGCTCAGAGAACATAGAGAGAATGGATGTCTTTGGGAAGAGATCCATGTCTAGGATTTAGAGTGACAGCAGTGGATTGCTTCTATTGAGAAGAAGTAACTGCAGATTCTAACCCCCTAGAGTCACAAGCATCAAATGATGATTGATCAGAAACCCTGCGGTTGCTGGGTTTGCTGAGCCTGGTGAGAGGTTGGATTATTCAGACCAGGATGATGCTTTCCCTGTTTGGGAACATCTGTATGATGGGCAAGTGATGAATAAAACCTTCTTCTCCTGTGGGAAGAAAGTTTGGTAGGACATTTCCTACCTACTGGAACAGAAGGTGTAGAACTCCTCCTAGAAATAGGTAAATCAGTGGACAACTGAGTAACCTGATGCAAAGACTCCCTCCAGTGCAAGGAGTATGTCCCAGCCTTTGTTGTGCCCATTTGTCCAAGTCTGAAGCTTGGAGCCAGGCTCTACATCATGCCCCTATAGCAATAGCAGAAGTCCTGCTAACAGACTCAAAAGAGTCTAGGGAAGCACAAGAAAGAAACCAAGAGAGATTCTGGAGATGCTTAAGCAGTGAGGAATAGTTTGTACTCTTGGAATCTGGAAGGAAAGGAGTCAAAAGATGTAAGTGCTTTGTGACCTCCTCAAGAGATAGACTCATATAAAAAAATATGAGAGAATTCTTGCAGAAAGCATAGATGTCTGGAAGGTTTGACGTCCAAAGGCATCAAGTGTCTGAGACTCATGACCTGGCGGATAAGAAGAGTGCTTTTTCTTACTCTTTACCCTCCTCAATGCTGATTCCACTACTATGGAATGATGAGGAAGTTGAGTCTTTTGAAACCCTGGAGAGGGGGGCAACTTGATATAAGAAATCAGTTGCCCTGGGAGGTGGGGGTACCCTGAAAGGTGTTTCCCACATTCCTAGAAGGAGATCCTGCAAGGAATGATGCAAAGGAAGCATTATGTTCTCCTTTGCTTTGGTAGAAAGAGAGCCTTGTGCAGGATCATGTCCTGGGAGAAGAATGGCAAGAGATCTTGCTATATCCAGGAGGAAACTCTGAAAAGATGGATCCCCAACAGGAATCTCCCTTGGACAGGTTAGATCTGAAGAACTAGCCTGAGCACCGACAGGCATCCAAATATATAGGAATAGAAGATCCTGCACAGTGCAGTGTGGAATGCTTAAGGGATGGTCGCTGGTTCTGGCGGACAGGAGCAGCAGCCGTCATGAGCACATTGTCCATGCCAGGTATCGACTCCAAGCTTGGTATAGAAGGGAGCGATCCTGTTGAAAAAAACATGGGAGGAGTTAGCCATGATGCTACTGTGGATACCGGTACCAATGCCGATGCCGATGCCGATACCGGTACCGATATCGGAGCCGAGCCCGACAGCGACATCGGAGTAGTCATCGGTGACAGTTCAATCGGCACCGAGGTCATCGGAAACCTCCGGTTGCTATCCTCGGTACCGAGCCACCGGTATCGATCGGTGTCGGGACCAAGACGTATTGGTACCCAGTCTTCTAGACTAGAGATCGATTCCAAACTCGGCATCGAGGGCAGAGAGCCTGATAAGCAAAGCATGGAAGGCACCGACCATAAAGGTAAGGAGAACGTCGGTACCGATTTTGGTACCGTGTCTGATACTGGTGAAGGAAGGTCAATCAATGGCAACTCAATCGGCCTCGAGGGAACCGAGAGTTGCGGATCCGAATCATCAGAACCGAGCCTTCGGTACCGCTGAGAGCCGGTACCGAGGCGAGTTGGTACCCAGTCCTCCAGACTGGAGATCGATTCCAGACTCGGCATCGAAGGAAGCGAGGCTATCGATGCACGTCTGGAGGGTACCGACGTCGGTGGTGGTATCGGTGCTGGTACCAATAATGGAAAGTCAATCTGGGGAGTATCCACCGGTCCCGAAGGCACCGAGGACGCCAGATGACGATCCCTGGTGAGGAGTGTTTCATCCAACACCAGTGCCGATGCCGGGGTACCGGTACCGCTCGAAGCGGATGCCACCACCGGGCATGGCTGAGGTATGTTCTGTGAGGGGTGAGCTCCAGGAACAACCTGAAACCCCTTATGTGCTTTGGAGGTTTTGGAGCCAGTGGGGCCTCGAGGGCAAGGCCAGAGCCATCTACATGCTGTGCATGAGACCTACCACTCGAGGACTGGCTAGTCTTAACAGACTGTTTGTGGGTTACCTGATCCTGCATGGAAGAAGAAGGGGACGGTGCCCCGAAGTTGGAGGGCAACCGTGTATCGAGGGAACCTCGATGTTGAAGACCTCTTCTCACCAAACTGTTGTCAGGACCCAAGCAGGTTAGACACCGACTTCGAGGGTCTAAAAATAAAGTTGTACCGCCACAGTCTAAACATTTCTTGGAGAAAGTGTCTGGCGGTTCCATGAAAGAAAAAGAAGAGGCCTAAAAGGCCTAAGAGACCGTGGGACACTATGAAGAAAAATATATCCCGTGGAGGGAGAATTTTACAAGAAAAGAAAACACCGGCGGTACCAGTGGCGTCAGGAAGACAGCCGCGACCACAAGAAAACTAAGAAATAAAAACAATTTTCTGCGGTGACAGGAGGACGTCCTGCCGGCTCTGCAGAAAAACAAAAACTGAGGAGAGGCAGTTGGGAAAGGCAGGAAGGCAGCAAGCAGCCGTGGTGGGATGCTTCCAAAAGCTCTTTGATTGGACACTGGGAAGCGTTCCCGCGCAGACTCCGTCGGTACCGACGTACCCATATGTGAAGACTCATTCCTGCTTGTTCCTGGAGATATTCCTTTCCCAACTGAAGGAGGTAGACGTCAGAGCCTAGCTTGCCATGTGTCCCTCTTCTGGAGAAGAACTGAAGGACCTGCTTGTTCAGGAGGAGTTGCGAAGTAGTCTATCGAGGGTGCCCTAATCTTGAAAGACTAAGCACCACCTTCCTATTCATAGCTCCTTTGTGTGGCTAAAGAACTTGGATCAGCCTGTCTGCCAGAACATTGTTGTTTCCTGTCAGGTAAGGGGCACGTAGCAACATTCCATAAGAAATCACAAAGATCTACAATATGGCTGCCTTCCAACACAGGAGGTACAAACCAGTTCCTCCCTATTTGTTGATGTAGAACATTGCGCTACTTGGTTGTCTTTCTGAATCATGACAATTTCGCTGGCCAGCCAATTTCTGAAAGCCTTTAGAGCGTTCACTATTGCTCTCAGTTCCAGGAAATTTATCTAATGGAAGTTTTTCTGGGGGACCACAAGCCTTGTGAGTAAAACCCTTTGAGATGGGCTTCCCAAACCAACTTAGACAAATCAGTCAGATGTTTTCGCTACGAGGCTCTGAAATGGAGGACCTTTTGCCAAATCTTTGAGGCGCATCCACCGGGACAAACTTCCCAAGAGATTTTTTGACAGTAATGACATATCTAAGGCTGTGAATGAACCAAATCTATTGAGTGAACATAAGATATACCATACTGGGTCAGACCAAGGGTCTATCAAGCCCAGTATCCTGTTTCCAACAGTGGCCAATCAAGGTCACAAGTACCTATCAAGTTCCCAAAAAGTAAACAGTTATCAACGTTGCTTGCTCCAGGGGTAAACAGTGGATTTCCCCAATCCTCCTTAATAGTATATGGAGTTTTCCTCCAGGAACTCATCCAAACTTCTTTTAAAACATAGCTACAACAGCTTTTACTATCTTTATCTTTATTCACTACACCCTTTGGTAATAAATTCCAGAGTTTGATTGTGTGAGTGAAAAAAATAATTCTCCAATTAACCTTAATTGTACTACATTGTAGCTTCCTTGCATGTCCCCTAGTCTTTTTACTTTTTGAAGTAGTAAACAACTGATCTACGTTTACCCATTCAACCCATTATTTTATAGCCCTCTATCATATTACTCCTTGGCCGTCTTTTCCAAGGTGAATTTCCCTAACCTATTAAGCCTTTCCTCATAGGGATATCCTTCCATCCACTTTACCATTTTGGTCAGTCTTCTTTGTGCCTTTTCTAATTCTGCCAGATCCTTTTTAAGATATAATGGCCAGAATTGCACACAATATTCAAGGAATAGTTGCACCATGGAAGGATTATATCCTTGGTTTTATTCTCCATTCATTTCCTTTTAATTCCTAGCATTCTATCTACTTGGTAGTCACTGCACACTGGGCAGAGGGTTTCAACATACTATCCAAGATGATGGCCAGATCCTTTTCCTGGGTGGTGATTGCTAATATGGAAACTTGAATTGTATAACTGTAATATGATTTATTCTTCACTAAGTTCATAACTTTGCACTTGTTCACAAATTTTATCTGCCATTTGAATGCCCAGTCTCCCACGTTTTCAAGGTCCTCTTGGATTTTTTACAATCCTTTTCCGATTTAACAAATTTGAATAATTGTCTCATCTGCAAATTTGATCACTGCACTCATTCCCATTTCCAGGTAATTTATAAATGTTAAAAAGCAGTGGGCCCAGCACAGAGCCCTGGGATACAACACTATTCATCTTTCCCCATTGAGAAAATTGGCCATTTAGCCCTACTCTGTTTTCTATATTTTAACCAGTTCCTTAATCCACAATAGTACACTGCCTTCTAACCCATGACTTTTAGTTTCCTCAAGAGTCTCTCATGAGGGACCTTGTCAAACGTTTTATGAAAATCCAAACACACTATATCAACAGGCTCACATGTTTATCCACATCTTCAAAAAATATAACAGATTAGCGAGACAAATCTTTCTTGGCTAAATCCATGTTGGCTATCTGCCATTAAACCATGACTGTCTACATGTTCAGTAATTTTGTTCTTTATAATTGTTTTTACCATTTTGCCTGGTATTGACGTCATGCTCACCATCTGTAATTGCCCGATCAACCCTGGAACCCTTTTAAAAAATTGGTGTTACATTGGCCATTCTCCAATCTTCAAGTACTACAGATAATTTTAATGATAGTGCTCAAGAGCCACTGAGATTGTCTGAAATGAAGATGAGCAATGGAATTAACATGTATTATGGAGGCCATTTAGCCTAGCATTTTCAACATAGTTCTTTCTAAGACCTGCTGATTCAAGCAGATGAACTGATCTGGAAGGAGAAGAGTTCTTACCAGAATCATGTCTAGCAGGGTTCCAATGAATTCCAATTGATAAGGGTTCGTTTAGGACTTTGGGTAGTTTATAATGAACCCTAGTAGTTACAACAGCTGGACAGTGGTGCTTACAGATTCTTGAATTCCTTCCTGCATGGTGCTGTTGAGCAGCCAATCAAAGTAGAGAAACACGTGCACTGCCAGTCTGCACAGATACACCATGATGACCCAAGGCATTTGGTGAATAAGCAAGGTGCAGAAGCGAGGTAAAAAGACAGAATATGATACTGGAAGTGGTGTTTTCTAAAACAAATGTGAGATACTTCCTGTGATTGGAATGTCCTGCAGATCCAGAGAACATAACCAATCTCTTTTTTGGAGATGAGAGTAGGAGGCTGAGAGAAAGCATCCTGAACTTTTATCTTACAATGAAAGTGTTCAGGTCTCTGAGATCTATAATGAGACGGAATCCTCCTGTTTTCTTTGGCACCAGGCAATACCTTGAATAAAACCCCTCCCCTTCTTCTCTAGTTGTCACAGGTTTGATGGCATTGGTCATGTGAATTTTCCTTTAGAAGTAGCTCCTACTGATGAAAAAACTGAAGATTTAACCGGGGGGGGGGGGGGGTGTATTTAAAAATGGTGGAATTTTGAATAGATGCAATTGATACACCGGACAGATTATTTTCAACACCCGTCTGAGGCAATTGGGGGCTACCTCTCTGCAAAGCAAGTGAGCCTCCCTTCAACTGGAAGCGTGTCTGCTTGGGGTATAGGCAGATTGGCTATGCTCACAAGGAGCCAGTTAAAACCCTGTCCCAGGTTTTGGATGGGGAGCTGGTTGGGCATTTCGAGCCCTCTGTTGCCTTGGGTGGGCATGAGAGGTCTGCTTAGTTTGGGACGAGTAGGACAGATGGATACCTATGCCTGTGAGTAATCAATTCTCCTCTGCCCTCGGCCCTGGAACCTTCTCTAAAAGGAGGCCATGTCAGCAGTGGGCCTGGAAAAGATTCTCGAGGTGTCACTGTGTTGCTTGATCAAGATAGTCTCCTGAACTTCATCTCTGAAGATATGCTCTTCAAGGCATAGCACGTCAGTGAGCTGTTCATGCCCACTGGGTTGTACGTCTGAGGCCTACTGCTATGAAAATCTGCAGGCGCCAATAGTTATGGGAGAAGCTCTCAATGCTGTATTGAAAATATAAGTGGCTTGGACCATGAATTTTCCACACTTCTTCCCTTGTACTGCTAGGGAGCAGAAACTCACAACCTTCTCTGGAGGGAGAAGACTGGCATAATCTCTAGACTGCGCATGTTATTCAATAAGTGCATGCCCTTACAGAGCTGGTAGTGGATGTGAGGAATGATAAAGCTCCTTTTTTGCTGTCAGCTTTAGCTGCAGGGGAGGGGAGGGGAAATTTGATGAAGGTGGTTGAGGGCCCCATGGACCAGGGTGGGCACATGCTGGGTCTGGTATTTGGGAAAGATAGTAGTTTAGTGGGGGAAGGGAAAAAGGTTATCAATATTAAGCCAGTTCCATGGTCAAACCATTATTTGGTCAATTTAAGTGTAGGTGGAGGGAGGCACTGGAAAGAGATTAGGGGGAGTGACTGACATGGAGAGGTAGGAGGATGTTGCAGATGTCGTCAGGTGGGGGGTGGATAATCTGGTGGGTGTACAGGTGAAGGATTGGCATCAGTTGGCAGTGGACACCTGAGATGTGGTAGCGCCGGTTAAGCAAGTATTTATGCATACAGGGAAGCAGCAGCAGCCATGGTTTACTGCTGAGCTGCATGATCAGAAAAGGAGTTTATAATGGTTGAAACACTGGTGGAGACGGACCAGTCTGGAAGAGGATAGGAGATGGCAACGGGAAGCCAATAAATATAGGCAACATGTTCAGGCTTTAAAGAAAGAATTTCTTCTCTGCTAAGATGGTGCAGCTGGTAACGAGACAAAAGAGATCTTTTGTGTGGTTAACACCCTGATGGGGGGGGTTAGAGGCCAGCTGGGAAGGGGATGGGTAGGGGATGTGGCAGATTTAGATGCGATGGCGAGGCATTTCGTGGAAAAGGTATGTGGTTGAAGCTAAGGACAGGTGGTCAGTTGTTGGAGTTGGAGTTGAGGGACAGATAATGGATTGAAGATTAGAGGAGTTTGTGCCCGTCACTACTGAGCATCTTCATCAGCTCGTCAGACTTGCAGGAGACTTTCTTGGGGTTGGATCCTGCACCTATTGGAAGGTTTAAAGCGGCTTCCCGGGCAGAAGAGAGAGGCGATTAAAGATGGCGGCAGTTTGAATTCCCTGCCAAGAGGTCCTGTGCTGTGAGCGTTTTTGTTGTCCGCTTCACTCCTTCTGCGGCTGGTATGGGCAGAAGGAAGAGGAAACAGGCTAACCTACCCCCGGGTGAAGCGGCTTCCAGTGTGGCAGGTCAGTGTGGCTTCGTTGGCGGGGGAGAGCGAGCGGCATCTTCGTCAGGACCGGTGGGTTCATCGGACCTGAGCACGTCCAGGATGTTACTGTCCCCGGAGCAGCGGGCCCCCCCGCCTTGCCCCGGAAGCGAAGTGCACGGCAGAGGAGGGCCTCCTGTCGGCGTACTGACTAGTACGCCAAATTAGGAGGATCTGGAGGGCTCCACAGCTGATGCAGATGCTCCGTGTGTGACCCCTGGACTTGCAGTGACATCACGAGCTGTATCCAGTTTTCTGGTCAGCCCTCTCCAGGAGGATGTGTCCCCGAGGGAGAATGCTGGTGGAGGCGGTTTGGTGAAGCCCATGAAAGTAACTATGGAGGTGCTATGGGAGGCCATTGCCACAATGAATTCTTCCTTGCAAAAGTTTACTACATCTGTAAGTACTGATATTAACTCTTTAAAGGTGGATTTACAGCAAGTCTCAAGTGTGCAGAAGGAACAGGAGGGGAAGCTGGCACAGCTGAGTGGGGAGCTGGATCAACTACGTGAGCTACACCATGTCCATGTGAAGGACCGGAATGTGACCAATAGAAAGTTGGAATATCTGGAAAACCAAGTCCGGAAGAACAATTTAAGACTGGTTAACTTTCCTAGGTCCCCTGTGTGTTCTCCTCTGGAAATGGTGTGGAGATATTTCCAGGAGGTCTTGAAGATACCTGGGGAGAATCTCCCGCCATTAACCAGAGTTCAGTATCTAACTACTGGCAGGGAAGTTCATGGAGTTACTGGCAACCCCCCGGGTATCTCTGGAGACCTGACGGGTTTCCTAGAGAGTTCTCTGGAGTTAGTTACAGCCCGCTCTACCCTCCTTATTACACTGGCCCTTGAGTCTGATAAGGCTTTAATTTTTCGATTGTATTTTAGGAATTTCAGTCAGCAGTTCATGAGCTCATGTGTGCATATTTTTTCCGATTTGCTAGAAATACTCAGCTGAGGAGGAAGGAATTTTTGGGTCTGAGGCCCAGGGTCCTTTCCCTTGGCGGAACCTTCTTGTTAAAATTTCCTGTTTGATGTTATGTCTCGTACAAAGAGAAGATATTTATCTTTTTTGAGCCCGCTCAGCTTCTGGAGTTCCTAGTGGCTAGGGAGGATAGCATTGTGATTTTAGCTTTCCATTCGGCTGATGTGTAAGTCTTGCACTGCTCTGCTTTGTTTTTCCTTTAAGTAATGTATTATTTTCCTGATGCCTCTCCCAGGTAATGTTGTGGGCTGACTTTGGTAATGTATTATGGTAGGGTTATATTCTGTTTGGTTTTGGATATATTTATGTGTTACCATGTTTCCTTCATTCAATTTTGGAGTTGAATGTATTTTCAAAAATCAATAAATATAAAATTTAAAGCGGCTTCCCATCCTATGTTAGATTGGTTGCGAGATCTGGTTAATGCATCCCTAAGGCAGGGCGATGTCACGGGGTGGATGAAGGAGGCGGTAGCAACCTCCATTCTGAAGAAGGTAGGGGGGATTGGAGGGATTGTCAGAATTATAGACCAATTTCAAATTTACCCATGTTATTAAAGCTGGTTGAAAAGAAGGCTGTTGCCCAAGTGGGTTGTTATGTGGAAGATTTTTCTCTCTTGGATGTGGATCGGAGGGTTTCTGCAATTTATTTATTTATTTAGACAGATTTGTATACCACCTTAACCCTCAATCAAAGTGGTCACATTACATCACAGTTGGTGGGGTACCTTTAACATGTGGGTCTTAACATTTAACTTGTTACGTGTTACGCACAAAGTATGTTATAATGTAAACCGCACTGATTTTAAATAGTGCGGTATATAAAAGCAATAAATAAATAAACAAACTTGTGGGTAGTTAACAATATTTAGACAGTACAACATGTGGGTGCTTGACATTTAGACAGTATAGTTATGGGGTGTTTAAATACTTTGTATGGTGGACTGGAGTGTCCGGGTAGGTTAGGTGGGTGTGTAGTTTGTGGAAATATTAGTTGTCGGTGTTTGTTGTATTACTGTGTGTTGTGTTATTGTTTGGGTAGGGCATATTGTCTGTATGTTCATATGTTTCGGTAAAGAGCAGTAGTCAAGAGGCTCCCACATAGGCACCATCAATGATGTCTACTACTATTACTACTAAATAATTTTATAGCATTACAAGGCCTATGCAGAACTGTACCTATACACATAAGAAAACGTCCCTGCTCAATAAAGCTTACAACCTATTCAAAACAAATATAACACCAGGGTAAACTAAGAGAAAAGCATAGTTACTCACCTGTAATAGGTGGTTCTTCAGAGACAGCAGGAATCAGTCCTCACATATGGGTGACGTTGGCACCAACAGAACTAACATGGTAACCTCTCCCTAGGTTTCAAAGAAAGACTTTTGGAGATGCACCACACATGCGTGGTCCCCTTCCCGCCTAAGGGTGCCATCTTGCCTCAGTATGACGACATAGCTCAAAAGGCAAAAATGACAAAAAGCAACTCCACAGGGAGGAGGGAGGGTTGTGAGGACTGATTCTTGCGGTCCCCGGAGAACACCTGTTACAGGTGAGTAACTATGTTTTCTCGGGGAACAAACAGGAAGTCAGTCCTCATATATAGAACTCCACAGCTACAGGCTACCGAAAAAAAATTGAAGAAAAACCCTGCAAAGGGTGACCAGAAAAACAATGGAGTCAAGGAACAGCAGACCCATGAGCAGCCTGGAACGTCAAACGAGGAACCAGTTCTCCATTAGGCTGAATGCACCAAAGGGCAGGAGTTTCCTTACACCTCAAACAAATGGAGAATTGCCCAGCAGATGGTGCTATTCCAGTGGGACTCCCTCTTCAGACAGTAATGAGCTACGAATGTATGGACTGAGGACCAGGTGGCGGATAGATAAGGGAATGGAGTGCAGGTTCACAACAAAGACTGCCATGACACAGCGCTCCAGCAAGAGACCAGCCTGCTCATAGGCAAAAGTGATGCAGTGCACCATCCAAATGGACAGAGTCCGTTTAGAGAGAGCTGTCCCCAGCCGATTTGGGTTGTACGAGATGAAGAGATGAAGAGCTGAGAGGAGCAACAGTGAGCCTGGGTATGCTCGAAATAGTAGGCCTGGGCCTGCTTACATGAAGAGCGGCATCTGCCCAGTTAGCGTGAGGCCACGGGAAGAAGGTGGGGAGCACCACCTTTTGGTTGAGGTGGAATGGAGACACCACCTTTGGCAGAAACATGGGGTTCGTGCAAAACACAACCCTGTTCTTGTGGAACTCTGTAGAAAGTGGATGGGCCACCAGAGCTTGGAGCTCGTTAATCCTGCGAGTGGAGGTGAGCGCCACGAGGAAGACCACCTTCCAGGAGAGATACCTGATGTGGCAAGAGCTGAGAGTCTCGAAAGGTGGCGCTGCAAGTTTTGAGAGAACCACTTTGAGATTCTACTCTGCCGCTGAGGGGTGGGGAGCGGCCTTAAGAGTAGTAGGACCCTAAGGAAGAGAGTCACAAGGAGCTGAGCGGAGAGGGAATTCAGCACTGCTGGGACAGGTGAAGCAGATACTACAGCACCCGCTGGACAGAACAGGAGGCGGCTGTTCCGCTTCTCAGCGCACCACACAGAGAATCTCCGCCACATGAAGACATAGGCCTGGCGAGTGGAAGTTTTGCGGGACGGCAGAAGGACCTTCTTCATCTTGTTTGAGAGATTGAAGTGGGCCAGGCTACCCTTTCAGCAGCCAGTCCGCCAGCATCAGGGACCCCAGATTGGAGTGCAGGAGAGAGCAGTCCTCCTGTGAGAGCAGGCTGGAGCGCAACCCAGAACCACCAAGGATGGCTGCGACAGGCAGAGAAGCAGGGGAAACCACGACTGCTGGGTCCACAGAGGTGTCCGTGGTAAGGATCCTCTGGGGGGTGGGGGCCTGGAAGGGTATCCCAGCCTATATGTGCTGGAGCTGTTGCCACCAGTTGAGGGAGTCGGCCAGAGGACAGGACATAATCATTCTGTCCAGCAGGCGCCCTGTCGCTTGAGACCACTGGGAGTGTAGGGCCCACTGAGCCGGCCGCATACATAGGCAGGCATCTGGAGTGACATGTTCCGGGGATAGCATAGTTACTTCACCTGTAACAGGTGATCTCCGGGAACAGCAGGAATTTAGTCTTCACATATGGGTATCGTCGGTACCGATGGAGCCCGCGCGGGAACGCTCCCCAGCGTCCAATAGTAAAGCTTTTGGGAGCATCCCACAGCGCCTGCGTGCTGCCTTCCTGCCATTCCAACTCTCCCTCTTCAGTTGAGTTTATAGCTGAGACCAAAGGAGAGAAGTAGAGAAAGAGATAGAGACAGCTCCTAGGTGAGGTGGGTGGGTTGTGAAGACTAAGTTCCCAGAGATCACCTGTTATAGGTGAGTAACTACGCTATCTCCAGGAACAAGCAGAAATGTAGTCTTCACATATGGGGACTCCACAGCTGAAAGATGCCAAGGGCTGACTCCAGTTAGCTGCGAACCCAGGTGAGATAGGTCATGTTTCCTCCCATGGACCTTAGGCATCCAAAATGTGGATAGTGGGTAGGAGTTGTATTAAGTATGGAAGAGATGTTGTAGAACAGCCTGGCCAAACAAGGCATCCCAACGGGAGTCCTTGTCTATACAATTGTGGGCTGTGAAGGTATGTACCGAAGTCCAAGGGGCTGCTTTGCAGATGTCATCAAAAGAGACAGAACGAAGGTTAGCCGTTGAGGCTGCCATTGCTCTCACATTGTGAGCCGTTACATTGCCTTCAAGAGAAAGTCCCTTATGTATAGGATATGCAATCTGCAATCCAATTAGACAGTTATTTTAGAAACTGGAAGTCCAAAATGACTAGAGTCAAAAGCCACAAAAAGCTGAGAAGATTTTCTATGTAGCTTAGTTCTTTGGAGATAAAAAGCCAAGGCTCTTTTACAATCCAATGTGTGAAGATTCCTTTCCGCACTGGAGGCATGAGGCCTAGGGAAGAATATAGAATATAGGAAGATAAACAGTCAAATGAAAAAGGTGATACCACCTTTGGCAGAAAGTGAGGATGAGTCCTGAGGACTACTTTATCATGGTGAAACCTTGTATAAGGAGGGTCAGCTACTAACGTCTGCAGTTCACTAATGCATCTTGCAGAAGTGATGGCAATTAGGAAAATAGCTTTCCATGAAAGAAAGTTTAGGTCTGAAGTGACTAAAGGTTCAAAGGGCAGTTACATAAGCTGACCAAGAACAAGATTTAGATCCCATGCCAACAGTGGTGGTTTAATGGGAGATTTTGTTAAAAGTAGGCCTCTCATAAATCTTTATATAAGTGGATAAGAGGAAATAGGTTGTCCATCAAAAGGTTTATGAAAAGCAGCAATAGCACTAAGATGGACCCTAACTGAATTGGTCTTCAGACCAGAAGTTGATAATTGTAGAAGATACTCTAGTAGCAACTCTACAAGTAGTAAAAGGGGGTTAAGTCCCTTTTGTGAACACCAGATAGAGAACCTTTTCCACTTGAAAGCGTAGGAACGTCTTGTGGAAGGTTTTCTGGAAGCCAGAATGATATCCTTTACTTGTTGAGAAAGGTCAGTATCCTGGAATCTAGGCTTTCAGTAACCAGGCCCTGAGATGTAGGGACTGGGGACTGGGATGCAGTAAGCATCCGTCCTCCTGAGACAGAAGATTTGTAGCATTCCCCAACTCCAGAGGAGTGGTTTGAGAGAGACGCATAAGAGGAGGATACCACGTTTGTCGTGCCAACGTGGAGCTATGAGTATCATACGACCTCTGTCTCTCTGACGTTTGAATAAAGTTTTGGGAATGAGGGGAATGGGTGGGAAGGCATAGAGGAAGTCCTGTCCCCAGTGGAGTAGGAAAGCATCTCTTGCCTGAGTTATGAGCTGGAATTCTGGAACAGAATCGGGGAAGTTTGGCATTCTGTGGACTTGCAAAGAGGTCTATATCTGGTGTTCCCCAGATTCGAAACACTCAAGCAAGCTGGTATGAGTGGAGGGACCACTCGTGTGGCAGCAGTATTCGAATGAGTTTGTCTGCCCACAAATTTTGAATGCCCAGAAGGTATACTGCAAACAGGTGAATTTGTAACTCTCTGGCAAGGGCCCATAGTCACAAAGCTTCATTGCATAGCGAGAGAGCCTGTTCCGCCTTGCTTGTTCATATAGAACATAGCTACCTGATTGTCGGTTTGGACCAGAACTGTTTTGTTGCCGAGATGGTCCTGAAAGACTTGAATAGCATTGAAAATGGCTCTCAGCTCTAGATTTATGTGAAGGGAAGCCTCCTGTGAGGTCCAAAGACCCTGAGTGGAGAAATCATGCAAGTGGGCTCCCCAACCCATCTTGGACGCATCTGTCATCAGAGTGGTTTGGCATAGAGGCTGTTAGAAAGGAGAGCCTACAAGGAGGTTTTCCAGGGATTGCCACCATTGCAAGGACGAAATTAGATGTGTGGTAGTTCTGATTTTGTCTGTTAGTCGACCCAAGGCTTGTGACCACTGAGAGGAAAAGGTCCACTGGGCTGTTCGCATGTGGAGGTGAGCATAGGGAACCACGTGGACAGTGGATGCCATCTGTCTCAGCAGTTGAAGCATCTCCCGAGCAGTAAGGAATACCTTCATAGATGCTTAAGATGCCAGTTGTATTATTCGTAAACAGCGTGGCTGTGGCAGGAAAGCTTTTGACTGCTGTGTGTCTAGAAGAGCCCCTATGAATTCGAGAGATTGAAAGGGGGTGAGATGAGATTTTGGGAGGTTTATGACCAGTCCCAAGTATTGAAGAATTCTCATTGCTAGAGAAAGAGTGAAGCTGGCCTCTGGAGCTGTCGATGCTCAAATGAGCCAATCGTCCAAGTAAGGGAACACAAATATTCCCAGAGTCCTCATAAATGCTGCTACCACTGCCATGTATTTTGTGAAGACTCTTGGAGTAAAGGCCAGTCCGAAAGGAAGAACTCTGTACTGGAAGTGTCTTCCTTGGACCAGGAATCGAAGGAACTTCCTGTGATCTGAGTGGATGAGAATATGCGTGTACGCATCTCTTAGATCTAGAGAACATAGCCAGTCCTGACTTTGAAGGTATGGTAAAAGTGTTCCGAGGAAGATCATTTTGAACTTTTCTTGGAACAAATATTTGTTTAATCTCACCCATTCACGCATTTTGCTGTCACTCATCGCATTGGGGCCATGCACCTTACATATCTGGCGATGAATGTCCACTGATGACACGGTCCTTGCTTTCAAAAACCGAATCACAGACCGTATTTCACAGTTGGAGGGCCCGCTCAATTGTCTTAAACATTTTAGCGTCTCAGTATAAACCGTACAAAGTGATGCTACGACTGCAAATGGCATCTGCTTTTGTACAAGGCATGCCGGGAGCCGGCACACATGCTTGTTTCGACACGGGAAAAAAATTTGCAAAGCTACAGCCAATCGGACCTCACTTTAAAAATAACATAAGCAACATAGTCAAAGCCGTTTATTTTAAAATCCGTTCACTCAAGGCACCTACGCTCCCTGTTGGACCCAGACGATTTCCGGACCATATATCAAGCGCTAATCCTGCCACACTTTGACTTTGCAAATGCCATCTTACAAGGTCTCCCCCAATCCACACTAACCCCCTTACAGTTGGCCATGAATGCCGCAGCTAGGGTCCTTTACGGAGCATCCAGAAGCGACCACGTGACTCCAATTCTCAAACAGCTTCACTGGCTACCTATCCATGGGAGGATCACCTTCAAAACCCTACTCTTAGCATTCAAGGCAATCAAAGGTATCTCATCCTCCTCACTCACACCTCTTATCCACATTGTCCCCCCCAACAGATCCAGAAGAGCAACAGCCGTAAACTTGCTAGTAACCCCAAAGGCATCGACAAAGTGCAACAAGACAACCACAAACAGGGCATTCAGTTTCTATGTCCCCAAATGCTGGAATGCTCTACCCCCTGACATTAGGGCCATCGCCAACCTATATCAGTTCAGGAAGGCACTCAAATCCCACCTTTTCCTCCAATACTACCCAACCAGCAATTGAACCTAGATATCCCTCTCAAGAAATGACCCACTCTAGAAAGGCCCTTACATTCAGTATCTGATTTTTACCTATCCTTGCAGTGTAAATAGCTTATGTATATAGTTAACCCTGTTGTCCAAGTTTGTACTCCTGTTCGATGTAAAACCAGACAGCTTGTTATGGTCGCTGTGTTGTGATGTAAACCGCGCTGATACCGAATAGCGCGGTATATAAGAAACTATAATAAATAAATAAATAAACCAACCCTCGCAATATTGTCAGATTCAAGCTGATTAGCCTTGTCCTGCCAGTCCCTGCCAAAGAGATTTTCTCCTGTGCAAGGAATGTTTCGCAGCTTTTCTTGCACCCACTGTTCTAAGTCTGATGCTTGAAGCCAAGCAATATGACATGCTCCTATGGATATAGCAGAGGTTCTGCTAATACATTCAAAACAACCAAAGGTAGCACGGGTTCATGAATTTTGAGACATTCTGGGCATGCTTGACCAGAATAAGGTAGTCTGCTCTTTTTTCCTACGAAACACAAGGACTAAAGACCTCTAAGTCTTTTGTGACTTCTTCCAGGAACATTTCCATATAAAGAATGTAGGAACTGATCCTGGCTCCTAACATGGAGGATTGAAAGCATTGACGGCCAAAGCATCGATGGCCAAAGGCATCAAGAGTCCTGGATTCATGGCCTGGAGGATTAGAAGAACGTGTTTTAGCACTCTTGATCCTTCACATAGCCAATTCCACTACCATTGAACGGTGTGGTAACTGAGTCTTTTGAAAACCAGGACAACTTGGCACTCAGTACATAGTGTCAAGGCATCGGGAATGTGAAGATATTGTTAAAGGAGTTTCCCACATTCTCAACAATAGATCATGTAAGATCTTGTGAATGGGAAGCATAGATGTTTCCTTAGGAGCCATAGGATATTATAGAATTCTTAATTCTTCTGCCCTAGGTTCCTTTTCTGGAATCACAGTGATTGCAAGACCCTTTGCTAAATCACGTATGAAATCCTGGAAGGACATATCCTCTGGAGGAGACATTCTGCGTTGAGGAGAAGGAACCAAATTTTCTAATAGATTCGCTCTGGTACCGGTAGAATCATCAGAGTCATTGGAATAGGAAGACAAGCACCGGGTGCTCCTGTAATGCATGGTATTGGTACCGCTCAAAGTCGGTACTGAAATGTCTCGGTTCCTGATCTCCGATACCGGAGATCAGCATGGGGGAAAGCAGCCCTGTCGAAGCAGGTACTGTCGGTACCGGTACCGAAGTCGGTACCCATACATGTTGAATCGTCTGTTGTGGTCTTAGCGGTACCGAAGCTGCTAAAAGGGCTGCTAGACTGCGTTTGATAGCGAGGATTCTGTGATCCACCGCTCCTGCTGATGCCTGGGTGCCGGTAATGGTGGAAGCGGCTACGACCCCAGAACATGGCACCAGTAGTTCCGCAGAGGTGAAGGCCTCTGGAACATCCTGGAGCCTGTGATAAGGAAGCTTATCATAGCTCAGGAAGGGGCTATAGAAAAGGTGAAGTGACTTTGAACAAGCAACCTGTCAGTTCTGGTAGAAATAAGAAAACAGAATTTTCCCATAAAATAACTACCAGTCCCACAATGCACCAGGTTTCCAGCAGCCATTAGAGGAGCTGAAGTGGGGAAACGTGTGTTCAATCAGGAGGGCTATGAGGTAATCCCTAACCACTCATCTCAAAGGGCAGGGCCTGATTCAGCACAGCTGCGCTGTGTTAGGGAGGATCACTCATCTAAGCAGAATAAGAGTAGAGTTTATTCTACAGATGACCATCTTCATGATCACCTTGGATATCCAGAGAATTGTCCTCAGTATCCTGAGAATCAGCTTGAGTTTGATCATCAGTTTCATCTGAAGGATCATCAGAAGCAGAAGCCAAACCGGACAGACAGAGAGAGAAAGAGACCCTTTGGAAGAAGGAAGAGAAAAGCCTTTGAGAGGTCTAGAAGAGTCAAAAGCAGTACGTATACTGGGAGGTATTCCAAGGGCCAGCATACACCATTGGACTGGGGAAAGCCAGAGAAATGGTGCTGCAGAGCTAGGAATCTCCAGACGCTACCTGTGAGGGAGACGGCTGCACGTGGAAGGGACCCTAAGACCTGTGCCAGAAGGTATGTGAAGAGAGATCCAGTGTCCAGGGATCTGGATTGGAAGGCTGGACATAAGAACTGGACTACATACTGGCCAGGCTATATAGAGAGGCACTCTAGCAGCAATGGAAGCTCAGGTATGAACACTGATCTATGCCCTAGCTATAACCTTGAAAGACAGCAGGGAAACAAGTATTCTCCTGAAAATGCTCCATTGAGAGATTCATCTGTGCCAATCCATGATATTGAACCCATGCTTGTTGAACAAGGGGGAATAATAGCAGATGAGGATACTGTTTATATGGACTGCTCTCTATCTAAACTCCGTTGGTAACTTTCTGTTATAAAGTACAGCAACCATCACAAAGAAATACAAATTTGTTCTTTAATCTACTCAGAAAAGCTCCTGAAGCAGGATTTGACCCACACAGTGGAAGGCAAGCCAGCTAAGGGGTTTCAGCTGGTAACTGCTAGCAATTAAGCCTTACCTAATTGCTTGTGAGCTAGGAGAGAATCACTTCTGTATCTATGTGGGAAGTAATCAGACGTTAACCTGAAAAGAACAGCTTGTTTCTTGCTTTGTGGCTTTTCATTTGTTGTTTTCCTGATTTTAACTTTGTTTTTCCAAGTTAACACTGAAAGCAAGTAACCTAATTTATGTGCTACCAAGCATATCTGTGTTGGGAGAAATAACCCCATAAATAAATATCTTATTGGCTTTACCCAAGAGCACAACTAAATTATTGTCAGCAGCTTTGTCTGGTGTGAATGAACTACATTGCCCACAATACCTTGCAAATCATATAGAAATATGCACTTGCCAAGAGTGTGAAGATTCTCACCCAGGCAGCTGTCTGACAAGCCCCATTAGTGCTTTGGAGCCCGAAGACTCCCGCCAGGGCTGTTTTGCAGATGAAACATAGAAACATAGAAACATGATGACAGAAAAAGACCACATGGCCTATCTAGTCTGTCCTTCCATAACAACTACAACAGTCCACTTTTTACCTTTAGAGATCCTCTGTGTTGGTCCCATGCTTTTTTGAATTCAGTTACTGTCCTCATCTCTATCACCTCCACTGGGAGACTATTCCATGGATCCACTACTCTTTCTGTAAAGAAATATTTCCGCATATCACTCCTGAATCTATCTCCCTTCACCCTCATCCCATGTCCCCTCGTAGCAGAACTTGCTTTCAATTGAAAGAGGCTCTCTCCCTGAACATTTATGCCACGGAGGTATTTAAACATCTCAATCATATCACCTCTATCCCGCCTTTCCTCTAAGGTGTACATATTAAGATCCTTAAGTCTGTCCTCATATGCTTTATAATGAAGCCCATTAATCATTTTAGTAGCAACCCTCTGCACCGACTCCATCCTGTTCACATCCTTTTGAAGGTGCGGTCTCCAGAATTGCACACCATACTCCAAATGAGGTCGCACCAAAAACTTATACAGAGGCATTATCACCTCCTTTTTTCTGCTAGCCATTCCTCTCCGTATGCACCCAAGCATCCTTCTAGCTTTTGCCGTCACCTTTTCTACCTGTTTAGCTACTTTAAGATCATCAGACACAACCACGCCTAGGTCCCGCTCTTCTTTAGTGGACAAAAGTACTTCACCTCCTATACTGTATTGCTCCCTTGGATTGCTGCAGCCCAAATGCATGACCTTACATTTTTTAACATGAAATCCCAGCTGCCAAATTCTAGACCATTCTTCAAGCTTAGCTCATGTTATCTACACCTTCCTGGGTGTCTACTCTATTGCAGATTTTGGTATCATCCGCAAAGAGGCAAACCTTACCCGACAGCCCTTCCGCTATATCACTAACAAAGATGTTAAAAAGAATCGGACCAAGGACAGATCCCTGGGGCACACCACTGGTAACATCCTTCTCCTCAGAGTGAGCTCCATTTACTTGTACTCTTTGTCGCCTCCCACCCAACCAATTTCTAACCCAAGCAGTAACTTTAGGGTCCATCCCTAGGGTGCTCAGTTTGTTTATAAGTCGCCTGTGAGGAACAGTGTCAAAGGCTTTACTGAAATCTAAATACACCACATCTAGAGCTCTCCCTCGGTCCAACTCCCTGGTCACCCAAAGAAATCAATCAGATTTGTCTGACAAGACCTGCCTCTGGTGAATCCATGCTGCCTCGGATCCTGTAATCCGCTGGACTCCAGAAACCTCACTATAAGTATCCTTGAGGGAAACGCCAATGGCATCTCAATACTTTGAAGGAGATTTACCCTTCGAGGACCGGCTAGTCTTAGAAGACTTCAATTTGGCTACCTGAGATCCATGGGAGGAAGATGAAGCCCTGGAAGACGTCGATGCAACTGACATTGTGTCGGTGGCAAAAAGGGTACTGAGTTTTGCAACTCTAATCTGCAGGCCCCTTTTGGTCATCCTTGTGCAGGAGAGACACTCAGTTGGACAATGTTCAGGACCTAAACATTTTAGACACCAATCATGGGTGTCGGTGACGGAAAATGGTACCGCCACACTTTGAGCATTGTTTGAAACCACTAGCTGGTTTCTCCATGCTTGAAGAAAAATGGGCCTAGTGCCCAAAATGGCACCTAGCACAAGAAGCAGGGAAAGATCCCTGAAGGAATACAAGTAAGTTCGGTTAGTGTGGTTTTTTTTTTAAGGAAAGAAGAGAACCGGTGGTACCGGTAGGCGTCAAAAAGTGAAGCTGTCGATTAACTGCCATTTGCTGTTTCTTTGGACCTGAAGCAGGGTTTCTACACTGGATGGTGGCAAACCCGAAACGTGGAGCCACGTCGTCATATGGAGTCTCGGCAATCTGGCACTGGCATTGCAACAGCTAAGTTTGGAATTTTAAATCACATTTTTCTTTATTAAAAGGGAGCAGTCACAGTGGTGCTTTGGAATAATCCCTAGCATTGGGCTGATAAAGCACCGACAAAAAAATCTTATGCTATAGTGTTGGGAGTTACTTTTGACTGTTCGGATTTTCTTTTTTGGTGTGTTGGTTTGATCCGACTTGGTTCTATTTTGTTCACATCTGGTCAAAAAGTGAAGGCAGACACGACCACAAAAAAGAAATAAAAGTAAATTTTCTGCGGTGACAGGGTACCACGTCCTGTCAGCTCCGCGGAAAACAAAGAACTGAAGTGAGAGAGGTACAGAGGCGGGAAGGCAGCAAGCATGCGCTGTGGGATGCTCCCAAAAGCTTTCCTATTGGACGCTGGGGAGCATTCCCACGCAGGCTCCGTCGGTACCGATGATACCCATATGTGAAGACTACATTCCTGCTTGTTCCTGGAGATCACCTGTTACAGGTGAGTAAAGCGTAGTTACTCACCTATAACAGGTGTTCTCCAGGAGCAGCAGGAATCAGTCCTCACATATGGGTGACGTCGGCGCAGACGGAGCCCTCGCGGAGCAATTTTCCCCAGCTTTCAAAGAAAGCCTTTGGGAATTGCAGCGCGCATGCGCGGTCCCCTTCCCGTCCAAGGGTGCCATCTTAGCCAGTCTGATGACATAGCTAAAAGACAGCTTAAAAATTCTTTAAAAAACTAAATGATATGATTGCAACTCGAAGGGGAGGAGGGAGGGTTGTGAGGACTGATTAACGCTGCTCCTGGAGAACACCTGTTACAGGTGAGTAACTACACTTTCTCCAGGACCAAGCAGGAAGTCAGTCCTCACATATGGGACTCCCAAGCTTAAGGCTACCGGAGACCCTAAGCACAAAAATGAGCTCCCTCTAGCTCAGCAGCACAGAAGGAAGGAATCTTAACTTAATTATTACCCACCGGTAGCCCAACATCCGGGATGGATGGTAGGAGTTGCTCAAACCTCGAAGAGATTTTGGAGGACTGCCTGTCCGAAAGCACTGTCCCTGCGGGACTCCCTCTCGAGGCAGTAATGGATCGCAAAAGTCTGGCTCGAAGACCAAGTAGCGGCCCGGCAGATCTCTGCCAATGGAACAGAGCGGAGGTAAGCCACTGACGTAGCCTTCGCCCGAACACAATGAGACGTGACCCGACTTTCTAACGAGAGTCCGGCTGCTCCATAAGCCCAAGCGATACAGTCAGCAACCCAGATGGACAGAGTACGCTTGGAGACAGGGAGCCCCAATTTATTGGGGTCAAAAGACACGAAGAGCTGAGCAGCTTTGCGGTGCTCACGCGTACGGTCAAGGTAGAAGTTCAACGCCCTTCTACAGTCCAGGGTATACAGGACCATTTCAGCTCGGTTGGAGTGTGGCCTGGGAAAGAAGGTCGGAAGTACCACCTCCTGATTGATGTGAAAAGGGGAGACCACTTTTGGAAGAAATTTAGGGTGAGTCCGTAGGACTACCCTATTTTTGTAGAACCGAGTGTAAGGGGGATCAGACACGAGGGCCTGTAGTTCACTTACGCGTCTAGCGGAAGTGAGGGCTATCAAGAATAAGGTTTTCCAAGAAAGAAAACAGAGAGGACAGGTAGCCATAGGTTCAAAAGGCGGACAGGTGATCCGCTGCAAAACCACATTCAGATCCCAGTCAGGCGCTGGCGGGCGCAGAGGTGGTTTAAGGAGAAGGAGACCTCGGAGAAACCTTGCCACGAGAGGGTCGTTGGAAAGAGGTCTGCCGTCCACCGGCACATGATGTGCTGAAAGAGCACTGAGGTGAACCTTGACGGAGTTGGACTTAAGTCCAAGATTAGAGAGGTAGAGCAAGTACTGCAAGACCACCGACACCGAGCAGGAGAAGGGATCCAGAGACTGCTGGGTACACCAAACGGAAAAACGACGCCATTTAAGGGCGTAGCATTTGCGGGTAGAAGGTCGCCAGGAAGCTAGGACGACCTCTTCCACCTCTGCCGGCAGTAGAAGGGGAGCAAGGACTACCCTTTCAGCAGCCAGGCCATCAGATGTAGAGATCTGAGGTTGGGGTGTAGCAGGGACCCCTGATCCTGTGTTAGGAGATCTGGTTGAAACCCCAGAGGGAACGGAGCCTCCACCGCCAGTTGCAGCAGGAGTGGAAACCACGGCTGTCTGGGCCACCGAGGAGCTATCAGGATCATGGAAGCTTTGTCTCGGAGAACCTTGAAAAGAGTTCGAGAGATTAGCGGTATGGGAGGAAAGGCATACAGAAGGCTTTTCGACCATGAGAGCAGAAAAGCATCCGCCGCTACTCGGAGGGGATGCGGCTGCCGAGAGCAGAAACGAGGAAGTTGCCGGTTGAGAGGACTGGCAAAAAGATCCAGCGTGGGGAGGCCCCACTTCAGAAAAAGTTTCTGAACTACCAAGGGATCCAGGCGCCACTCGTGCGGCTGGAGGATTCTGCTGAGTTTGTCCGCCAGGCAATTTTCTTGGCCTGGGAGATAAACTGCCTTGAGAAGAATGCCGCGGCTGATGGCCCAAGAGCAGAGCCTCTGCGCTTCACGACAGAGAAGGAAGGAGCCCGTGCCCCCCTGTTTGTTCACGTAGAACATGGCAACTTGATTGTCCGTCTGGACAAGGACGGACCGGCAAGAAGTCAGGTGGGAGAAAGCCTTGAGAGCCAGACGGATTGCTCTGAGCTCCAGGAAGTTGATCTGCTGCGCAGACTCCCACGAGGTCCAGAGACCTTGAGTACATGCCCCTTGGCAATGCGCTCCCCATCCCAGGAGAGAAGCATCGGTCGTCAGTACTTGAGCAGGCGGAGGAGATTGAAAAGGCATTCCGAGTACCAGGTTCGGCTGATGAAGCAACCACTGCAGAGAAGAGGCCAGTGGGCCGGAGATCTGCACTAAGTCGGCGAGGCCGCCCGTGGCCTGTTGCCACTGCTTGCGAAGGCACCACTGAGCAGGCCGCATATTCAGGCGGGCGTTGGGGGTCACGTGGACGGTGGAAGCCATATGGCCGAGTAGTCTCAGAAAGCGCCTGGCCGAGACCAGAGACTGGCTGCGAAAACGGCTGGCTAGGTCCATGAGCCGCTGAGCTCTGTCGAGAGGCAGGAAAGCTCGCGCCTGAAGAGTGTGCAATCTTGCGCCGATGAACTCGAGATCTTGCGAGGGGAGCAAAGTGGACTTTGCGAAGTTTACGACAAAGCCCAAGTACTGGAGAAGAGTCACAGTGCAGTGCGTGGCTTGTGTGACCTCTTGAGAGGACGATGCTCTGATGAGCCAGTCGTCTAGGTAAGGAAAGACAGAGGCCCTGAAGCCGGAGATAAGACGCCACCACCGCGAGACATTTTGTGAAGACTCGTGGTGTGGAGGATAGGCCAAAGGGCAGTACTCTGTACTGGTAATGATTTCCTGCCACCACAAACCTTAGGTATTGGCGGTGGCTGGGGTGGATGAGGATGTGCGTGTAGGCATCTTTTAGATCCAAGGAGCATAGCCAATCTCCCTGCTGGAGGTAGGGCAGAAGGATTCCAAGGGTAAGCATCTTGAACTTCTCCCTCACGAGGAACTTGTTGAGGTTGCGCAAGTCCAGGATGGGTCTGAGGCCTCCTGTTCTTTTTGGTATTAGGAAATACCTGGAATACAAGCCTTGACCTCTCAGGTGGTGGGGGCACCGGTTCCACAGCCTGTTCCTGAAGAAGACTTGCTAACTCCTGAAGGAGTAAGTCCCTGTGCAGAGGGAGTCGTGGAGGCTCTCCCGGAAAATAGGAGGGAGGGACCTGGTGGAAGTGGAGAAGATAGCCTTCTCGCACAACATGAAGCACCCAGGCATCTGATGTGATGTTGGACCACCTGTGGGCAAAGTGGACCAGCCGGCCTCCTGTGCTGGGAGAAACCAGCTGAGGGGGAGAGGCTATGTCGATGAAGTCAAAAACCCCCACCCTGCTGAGCAGGGGCCGGTGGTGCAGGCTTGGGGGCTTGCTGCCTACGGGACCCGTTACCCCGTCCCTTGGCCTGCTGACCCTGTTGGGGAGCTGAGGAGGCCTGATACTGAGGGTAGTGTTTATAGGCAGCCGCCTTCCTCGGGTAAAAGGACTTTTTTCCCGAGCCCTTCTTCTTTTGGGAAGGGGCAGAGGTCTTTCTAGAGAGCCTTGTTCTGGTGAGAGCTTCCGTCTCGATTTGCGCAGCCTTCTCAGCCATGGGCTTGCCAAATAGGTTCTCAACTCGGCAGGGGACATCGACCAACTTGTCCTGCACCCAGGGTTCAAGGTCAGACGACTGAAGCCAAGCCTGTCGGCGGGCACCGATGCCGGCTGCGGCCACTCGAGCCGATGCTTCAAAGCCATCATAGGCTGCTCGAGAAATGAACTTGGAGCATTCTCGAATTCCAGTGGACAAGGCTAGGAACCTCCGCAAAGGTTCCTCGGAAAGTCCAGCAGAGAATCCGGCTATCTCCTTAGCCAGGTCTCTAAGGTACATGCCCATGTAGAGCTGGTAGGTCTGGACCCGACAAGCAAGCATAGAGCCTTGGAAACACTTCTTACCGAGGCCATCCAGGTTGCGGGCCTCCCTGCCGGGAGGCACCGAGGAGTGCATCTTCTGGCTCTTGAGCCTATGCATGGCCGATTCCACCACCATGGAATGGTGCGGCAGTTGTGCCTTCTGGAAACCAGGGCTCTTGCGGACTCGATAGATGGAATTGACCCGCTTGCTTAAAACCGGCGACGACGCCGGACTCTCCCACATGCGGAAGAGCAGTCGTTCCAGCATGGGAGGAACCGGTACAGTAAAGTGCTCCTTTGCAGGAGAGTCGTACTAGAGGGCGTCGAGCTCTTCGGCTCGAGGCTCCTCCTCGGGATCCGCAGGGAAGGCCAAGGCCTTGGCCATATCCCTTACGAAGTCCGAGAACCGGGCGTCCTCCGGAGGGGACTGCTTCCGAGGTTCGGACTCAGGGGAGTCCGATGGGACACACCGAGTCCGAAAGGAATCAGGTGACTCTTCCTCCTCGGATTCCCAGGCTGACTCCGAGGAGGAGTCGATGGGGTCAGGTCGGGCGGGCGTAGACGCCGGCCGCCCTGACGCCGAGGGGGTCGGCGTCGGCGACCTCGGTCCCGAACGGGAGGCCGAGGGTGACCTCGACCGAGGATCGACTCGAGCTCGCATGGACTCGAGGATCGGCTTGGTCTCCGGGGTCGACTTAGACGTCGACGTCCCGGCGGTCAGGGCAGAGACGCCAGTGAGGCTAGCGATCAGTGCCCGCTGCTGGTCCATGAAGGCAGTCAGACTGCTCTCCAGGGCCGTCAACCTGAGTCCGAACTCAGGAGACCCAGCAGCCCCCGACTCGGGCCCCGACGGCGTCGGGCCCGACGTCGGACCCCTCGGAGGCGAGTCCACGAGGACAACAGGACTTACCGGATCAGACGAGTCCTTCTCCAGACGAGGCCGTTTTGCGAGACGCTCCATCTCCAAAGACCCGGGACGGCTATCGGGGCTATGCGACCTGGCCCTCGCGGAACCAGGAGCGTCCACCGACGGCACCCTCGCGGGTTTCGACTTCTGATGATGATCCCCTGAGGGAGACCCTCTGTCCGAGGAACTTCGACAGTGCTCAGAGCTAGAGCCTCTGGACGCCGAAGCCTCCGACGAGGTCCGGGTACGGGTGGGATCAGTGAAGATTCTTTCCCGCTGATGCCGCCGACTCCGTAAAGCTTTGGAGGACATCTTGCTGCAGGCCCCACAGATCAGTTCTTCGTGATCTGGGCCTAGGCAGCATAGACAATGATCATGTGTGTCAGTTAGAGACATATTTTTGTCACACTGAACACACCGTTTGAAGCCACTGGCAGCCATCGGGGGAAAAAGGGCCCCTGCGAGGTCAAAGGACCGGGCTGCCAGCGAAAAATCGAAGAAAAAACGAAACTGACAGAAAAGTCAGAAAAACCGAAGAACAAGGAAAAAAGGACTCGCAACCGGCGTCGCGAGTCCGGGCAGGAAAGAGACCGGTGTCGAACCGAAGAAAAACTTAAAATAATTGAAGAAAATCAACTTTTCTGCGGGGACTGTGAGACAACGTCTGTAGGGCTCCGCGGAAAAAAGAAGACTGGCTAAGATGGCACCCTTGGTCGGGAAGGGGACCGCGCATGCGCGCTGCAATTCCCAAAGGCTTTCTTTGAAAACTGGGGAAAATTGCTCCGCGAGGGCTCCGTCGGCGCCGACGTCACCCATATGTGAGGACTGACTTCCTGCTTGGTCCTGGAGAACTACGCTATCTCCAGGAACAAGCAGGAATGTAGTCTTCACATATAGGGAACTCTCCAGCTGAAAGATGCCAGGGAGATGGCCCCAGGAAGCTGCAAACCCATGGTGAGATGGGTCATGCTTCCTCCCATGGATCTCTGGCATCCAACCCAGGACGGTAGGTAGGAGTTGCATTAAGTCTGAAAGAGATGCTGAACAGCCTGGCCAAACAAGGCGTCCTGACGGGAGTCCTTGTCTAAACAGTAGTGGGCAGTAAAAGTGTGTACGGAAGCCCAAGTAGCTACCCTACAGATGTCATTGATAGACGGGTGAGCTCAGCTCCTCCCGATCCTCCGGAGCAGGCCGATCACAGACCAAAGACCAATCAGGGCCTAGGAACTGTATTTTAAATTGTAAGCACCATCGGGCACGAGGACAGACCACCGGACCAGCCCAGTTACCCCGACTGGTGTCGGGTGAGCGAGAGGGAAGCCAAGCTCCTCCCCGAACAGCGCACCCATGGCCAATCAAGAGGCTTCAAAGGGTTTTACTTTAAACCAGTGGCAGCGGGCGCAATCGGAAGACCAGTGCACCAATCTTAGCAATAGCACTAAGATGGACTCGTACTGAATTGGTTTTAAGACCAGAATTTGATAAATGGAGGAGATACTCCAGTAACGATTCCAGAGGTATCGCAAGAGGGTTAAGTCCCTTTTGAGAACACCATATAGTGAACCGTTTCCACTTGAAAGCGTATGATCGCCTTGTGGAGGGTTTTATGGAAGCCTGAAGGATATGCTTTACCTGTTGAGAGAGGTTGAGATCCTGAAGTTCTAGGCTTTCAGCAACCAGGCCCTTATATGCAGGGACTGGGGATTCGGGTGCCATAGCGTCCCGTTCTCCTAGGAAAGAAGATCTGGAGCACACCCCAGCTCCAGAGGTGTAGCCCGAGAGAGACATAGAAGCAGAGGATACCACGTTTGCTGTGGCCAATGTGGAGCTATGGGTATCATAGAACCTGTGTCTCTCTGAAACTTGAACAGTGTTTTGGGAATGAGGGGAATGGGTAGGAAGGCATAGAGGAAGTCTTGACCCCAGTGAAGAAGGAAAGCATCCCTTGACTGACAATTTTGAACCGGAATTCTGGAACAGAATCGGGGAAGTTTGGCATTCTGTGGCCTTGCAAATAGGTCTATGTCTGGGGTTCCCCAGATTTGGAATACCGAGTGGAGAGACCATTCGTGTGGCAGCAGTACTCAGCTGAGTTTGTCCGCCCAAAGGTTTTGAATGCCTGGAAGATATACCACGAGAAGGTGTATTTGATTTCTCTGGCGAGGGCCCATAGTCGTAAAGCTTTGTTGTATAATGACAGAGAGCCTGTTCCACCCTGCTTGTTCACGTAGAACATGGCTACTTGATTGTCGGTCTGGACCAGGACTGTCTTGTAGCTGAGCTGGGCTTGGAATACTTGAAGAGCAAGGAAGATTGCCCTAAGTTGTAGGAGGTTTATGTGAAGACAAGCCTCCTGTGGGGTCCAGAGACCCTGGATGGAGAGATCGTGCAGGTGGGCCCCCCATCCCAACTGGGATGCACCTGTTATAGCCTGAACTAGAGGCTGCTGGAAAGGAGAGCCTATGAGTAGGTTTTCTAGTGATTGCCACCATTGGAGGAACAAAATAAGACATTTTGAGTTTCTTATTTTGTCCACCAGGCGCCCTGAGGCCTGTGTCCACTGAGAGGATAGTGTCCACTGGGCTGCTTGCATGTGAAGACGAGCATAGGGAACCACATGTACAGTGGATGCCATATGTCCCAGTAGCTGAAGCATTTCCCGAGCAGTTAGGGAGTCTCTTACTACTGCTTGGGAAGCTAGGTGCACTATATGAAGACAGCAAGGCTGTGGAAGGAAAGCCCTTGACTGTCTGGTATCTAGGCGAGCTCCTATGAATTCCAGGGACTGAGAAGGAGCGAGATGGGATTTTGGAAGGTTTATTACCAATCTCAAGTAATGAAGGATTCGCATTGTGCGAGAAAGAGCGGAGCTGGCTTCTGGAGCTGTGGGTGCTCAAATGAGCCAGTCGTCCAAGTAAGGGAAGACGAATATTCCCAGAGTTCGTAGGCATGCAGCTACTACTGCCATGCATTTTGTGAAAACTTTTGGGGCAGAAGCCAAACCAAAGGGAAGAACCGGGTATTGGTAGTGTCTTCCCTGGAAAAGGAATCAAAGGAAATTTCTGAGATCTGGATGGATGAGTATATGAGTATATGCATCTTTTAGATCTAGAGAACATAGCCAATCCTGACTCTGAAGGTATGGCAGAAGTGTTCTGAGAGAAATCTTGAATTTTTCTTGGAACAGATATTTGTTAAATTCTCTGAGGTTCAAAATGGGTCTGTGTCCTCCTGTTTTCTTTTGGATGAGAAAATAGGGGGAGTAGAACCCTGTACCCTATTGAGGTATGGGTACCTCTTTTATTGCTCCTTGAGCAAGAAGCGTTGTGACCTCCTGACTCAGAAGATTGGCAACAGGGGTCTGAGAATTGAACTGTCTTATGATTGTAGGAGGGGGCATGCTGTGAAAATGAAGTCTGTACCCCTCTCGTACAATGGATCCAGCCATTGGCCAATGGCTGGATCTATTTAATAAAGCATATTCTTCCTTTGCAATCCACGATTCGTATTGGGTTTGGTTTGGTGCACGTGGATTAGAGCTTGTTTGTTGGCCCCTCTCGTACAATGGACCGAGTCCAATTTTCTAATGTTATTTGGTGTCATCTGGTGGCAAAATAACATAACCTGCCGGGGATGATAGAGGGTTCTGGACCCTGCAGAGGTAGGAAGGCTAAGTTCTCTAGGAAAGAGTCAAAGACCCGGAGGAGGCTGAGCTTGCTGAGCTCTTGGGACTTTTGGTTTCTTCTGTTGTCTAGTTTGTTGTTGTTGTTGTCCCTTTTGGGCAACATGAACTGGACAGTGACCCTGCTGGGTATAAGGAAGATAAAACTTCCTTTTCTTGTTGAAAAAGGGTTTTTTTATTAGATCTTTTCTTTGTTGGGTTGGCTGTAGACTTTGACAACCTGTCCAAGGTGATACTGTCAGAGTCAATCTCATTAGCTTTTTCTTGCCAATTCTTGCCAAAGAGATTTTCTCCTGTGCAAGGAATATTCCCCAGTTTATCTTATACCCAAATTTCCAAGTCTGATGCCTGAAGCCAGGCAATACGACGTGCCCCAATGGATATAGGCAGAGGTTCTGCGGATGCATTCAAAGCAATCAAAGGTTGCACGGTTTACAAACTTGGAAACCTCTTGGGCATGTCTGACTAGAGCAAGAAAATCCGGTCTTTTATCATCAGAAAGAAAGGGGCTCATAAGCTTCAAGTCTTCTGTAACCTCTTTGAGGAACATCCTCATGTATAGGATGTATAAGCTGATTCTAGCTGAGAGCATGGAAGCTTGGAAGCATCAACGCCCAAAGACATCGAGAGTCCTGGACTCGCAGCCTGGAGGATTTGAAGAATGTCTTTTTGCACTCTTTTTCCTATGCATGTCCGATTTCACTACCATTGAATGGTGTGGTAACTGAGTCTTCTGAAAGCCAGAACAAGGTAGAACTCTGTACATGGTATCTAGTCTCCGAGAGTGTTAAAGGAGTTTACCACATTCCCAGCATGAGATCATGAAGGATCTTATGAATGGGCAGAGTAGCTGCCTCTTTAGGAGACTTAGGGTATTGAATTTTTAACCCTTCTGGCTCTAGGCTCCTTTTCAGGAGTCACCGTGATTGCAAGGCCTCGAGCCACATCACGTATGAAATCCTGGAAGGACATGTCCTCTTGAGGAGACATTCTACGCTGAGGAGAAGATGGATCCTGCGGAAGAAGTGCTCTGGTATCGGTAGAGTCATCGGAATCGGAGGATTCAAAATATCTCTGATCCCGCTGTTCGTGCAAGGCACGGTACCGGTATCGATCAAAGTCGGTATCAAGGTGTTTCAGTACCGATGTTTTGATACCGGAGATTGACTCTAGACTCGGCATAGGGGGGGTATACCTGCCAAGGTCAGTGCCTGCTGAATGGTCTGAAGCGGTTTCAGCGGTACCAAAAGCCGTTAGAAGAGCTGCTAGACTGCGTTCGATAACTAGAAATCTTTGATCTATCGCTCCTGCCGATGCTTGGGTGTCGGTACCAGTAGAAATGGTTGGGACCCCAGAGCATGGCACCAGTAGTTCTGCAGAGGTGGAAGCCTCAAGAACATTCTGGAGCCTCATTAGTGCTTTGGAAGCCGAAGCCTCCCACCGGGGCTGTTTTGCCGGTGAACTTTCCTCAAGGGCAAAGCCGATGGCATCTCGATACTTGGAAGGAGATCTACCCTTTGAGGACCGGCTAGTCTTTGAAAACTTATGTTTAGTTACCTGAGATCCATGGGTGGAAGATGAAGCCTTGGAAGACGTCGATGCAATGGACATCGCATCTGCGACAAAAAGGGTACCGCGTTTTGCAGCTCTATTTTGCAGGCCCATCTTGGTCATCTTTCTACAAGAGAGACAGTCCAATGGAGAATGGTCAGGTCCTAAACATTTGAGACACCAGTCATGGGTGTCGGTGACGGATATGGTACCGCCACACTTAGAACATTTTTTAAAACCACCAGCTGGTTTTTCCATTTTAAAAGGGCATAGTGCCCAAAATGGCGCCTAGCACTGAGAGGAAAGGCCTCTGAATAAAATTATTTTTTTAGAAAAGAAGAAAAGAGAACCGGCAGTACCGGTAGGCGTCAAATAAAGGCAAACGTGATCACAAAAAATAAAGAAGTAACAAACAATTTTCTGCGGTGACAGGGTATGCGACCTGTCGGCTCTGCGGAAAACGAAGAACTGAAGAGGGAGAGTTGGAATTTTATTTATTTATTTATTTACATTCTCTTATATACCGCGCTATTCTGCATCAGTGCGGTTTACATTGAACAAACTGAAATTACATTGAACAGGGCATTATAACTTGGAGATAACTATTTTACAGGGAACATGGGCTATGGAGGGTTAAGTGGCTTGCCCAAGACCACAAGGAGCACCTGTGGGACTAGAAACCCCAGTCCTTCCGGCCCAAGGTTGCTGTCCTCTAGTGGGATTTGAACCACCGACCTTCCAGCCTGAAGTACCTTGCCCCAACCACTAGGCCACTCCTCCACTCCACTTATCCACATTACTGCAATCTCCAACTTCGACAAGGACCCTCAGACAAAACGCAGCCCACTCGCTGCTCATACCAAAAACCATCCGCAAAACTAAGAACACCACTAGCTCCAGAGCATTCTCATTCACTGCTCCCACACTCTGGAACGACCTCCCTATTGAACTTCGCACCATAAGAGACCTCTTCCAATTCAGAAAAGAATTAAAGACCTATCTGTTCACTGAACACTTCGAAGTCCCCTACTATCCCAAAGCTAGCTCCACAACAAACCTGGTCACACATGCACAAACTCCCTTAACCAAAACAATGTAAACACAAGCCTGCCCCCCCCACTCACACGCCCCAAAGACGACAAAAAAAAGGAACTAAATTCCAACACCTACACCAATATCTGCCCCACACAACACACACACCACACACTGTAAATATACATTTGTAAAAAGTTTGATGTGTTTGCTTTAATACCTACAAAGTTCTTGCTTTAATACTTAAAAGATGTCTCTGCTTATTGTTTTTCTCTAATACTTACAAAGCTTATATTTACTGTTCAATGTAAATAGTTGATTTCTATTGTTCTATGTAAAATGTATAAAAACTGTGTACAATGTTCAATGTAAATAGTTGATTTCTATTGTTCTATGTAAAATGTATACAAACTGTGTACAAGACTGTTAACCTGTTATATGTAAACCGCCCTTGATCTCTGGAAGGGGCGGTATAAAAGAAATAGTTAAATAAATAAATAAAAAATAAATAAATAAAGTTGGCAGGAATGGCAGGTTGGCAGGAATGGCAGGTTGGCAGGAATGGCAGGAAGGCAGCATGCAGGCACTGTGGGATGCTCCCAAACGCTTTCCTATTGGATGCTGGGGAGCGTTCCCGCACAGGCTCCATCGGTACCGACGATACCCATATGTGAAGACTACATTCCTGCTTGTTCCTGGAGATGCCATGAGACCCATTGGCAAAGCAGGAGGCAGGCAGACACCAGCGGGGAGTAACCATGGATGTTCCCTGCAAGCGCCTTGAAGTGCCGTGCCATGTCTGTGTATTGGCATGGAATGGATAAGTGTAGATCGACTGTTTACACCATTAAAATATAGATTGACTAGAGGACATGCAACGAAGCTACAGGGTAATCTATTTAAGACTAATAAGAGAAAATATTTTTTCACTCAATGAGTAATCAAACTTCTGGAATTCGTTACTGGAAGATGTAGTAAAAGCAGATAGTGTAGCTGGGTTTAAAAAATGTTTGGACAAGTTCCTGGAGGAAAGGTCCATAAACAATTATTAAAGGGGACCCAGAATATCCACTGCTTGTCCCAATATAAGCAATATGGAACCTGTGTCTTTTAGGGAAACTGCTAGGTACTTGTAACCTAGATTGGTCACTGTTGGAAACCAGTGACCAATCGAGGTTACAAGTACCTAGCTTTATGGACCTTGGTCTGACCCAGTATGGCATATCTTATGTTCTTAACTCGGCCACACAGCTGATCTTCCAGTAGTGCCACTATGTCCACATATGCCCTCTTTAAAAGTCACTTCATTGGCCCTCTGTTTCCACATCAATTCAAACTTCTTCTTCTGACCTACAGTGCATTCATTCTACAGCTCCTCATTACCTCTCATCTCTCCCTACACCCTCTCTCGAGAACACTGCTCATCAGGTAAATCACTTTTATCTAAGCCCTCTCTTCCACTAAACTCCATCTTGCTGCATCATATGTCTGTAACAGACTACCTTAGTCAGTACACCAGGCTCCATCCCTGGTCCTATTCAAATCCACACTAAAAACCCATTTCGCTGATACCTCCTAATTTCCTGTTTACCATTTCCTCTTAGTTTACAGATACCCTGTTTGTTGTTTTTGTCTTGAATAGGTTTCTCATGTGTATATGTACAGTACTGTGTATACCTTGAAGCACTATAGAAATGTTTAGTAGTAATAGCAGCAGCCAGATTCTATGTTGGTTATACCAGAGATAACGGTATTCCCCTGGTCTACCTTAATAGAACCTGGCCCAACTGAGCCTAACTACGTTAGCTGCTTTTACGATATCCTCCGAGTCCTAGAGCTGAACAATATGTTGAATGAAAAAAATATTTTCTTCAATTTGTTTTACTTCAAGGCAATTTGTTTTACTTTGTAGCTTCATGGCATGGTGCATCATTCCTAGTGTGAATTACCTTTTTGTACCTTGGAGGGTGGTAAATGTTCAGAAGTAATCTCTACTTTTGAAATTTCCCACTTCGAGATAAGAGCTTGGACATAATAGTACAAGAGTTTTCTTCTCTGTGCACAATTCCACACACACAATCCTAACACATTTGGCATATATAAAATATTTAGAGCCATGTTTACTAAACTTTAGCATGTGATATCTACTGCATCACCCATATCACTCCTATAGACATAATGGCAGACAGCATGCACCAATGTTTAGCAAATATTGGCTTTAATGTTTAACTGCTTCCTTCATTAGCAGCAATAAGCAAATTTTCTCCCATACAATACTGGGGAAAATTACAAGGTTTTCATTATACACTTTCAAGAACCTCAAATTATTCAAATTGCGTTTTTTTTTTTTCAAACATTACACAGTACACAACTTTCTTTGAAGCGAATACAAATTGTCTTTAAATCAAGTAGGAAGGTTTATCCAAAAGAAACATTAAATTGCATGTTTTGTATATCACTTTATTTTCAGCAAGTTAACAGCCAATTATACAGTGCAAGAAGGCAGATCAGCAGCCCCAGTTATTCTATAATCCAAAAGACTAACCTGTAAGGTAGGAGACTGAAGGTCTGAAGTTACCAAAGAATGATTAAAATGATAGAGAGCAGCAGCAAAATCTTCATCTGAAGAACCTGCATTGTAAGGAAGAGAAAAATACCGCAAACACTGCTTTAAATCCAAGAAAAGCTTCCCTTCAAAAATAAACAACAATATTCTACAATCATCAATGCCATCTCTTTTCCAAGTTGAAAAGCCCTAAATCTTTTTTTTCTCAATTAGTTTTGCTTATTTAGAAAACATTAAATGAACAGAACCTTGTAAACATGTTAATTACTTGCAAATACTTATCACCCTGTTATACCCCAAACTAAGTTAACTGTACCCTGTTCAAGTTTGAAGTTCAGTGTAAACCGCTTTGATTCCAGGATAAGGAGGTATAAAAAAACAGGTTAAATAAATAGTCTAACTCAGTGGCAAAATCACACGTATTCATAAATAGTATTGTGAGCAGAACAGTACAAAATCTTGCGTCAATTATACGGTAATAGTTTACTTTTTCAAAACCCTCCCCTTCTTCCTTCTTTCCCCCTACCTTCCTCCCGACCATCTGTCTGATATTTGCTCTGGAACTAGTGCCATAACTATTTATAGTGGGACCTTGTGGGTTAGTGTATTCTCTGTAAATATACCATTCTGCCTGCGCAAAATTGTGCATGAGGTTTACCCACTGCTGGAATGTAGGTGGCCCAGTCTCCCACCCAATTTTGCAGGATAGATTTTTTTAACCCCCAGATTCCCAACATGCTGAATTTACTCTCTGCCTTCCAGATCTTCTGATCTCATAGCGGCCCTCATTTCCCAACATCAGTAGTCTGTAGGACCATTCTATCCGTTTGCCAATAAGTTCTCCCAGGCACTTGAGGGCCGCTCCTCAGTTATCTGTTAGTTTTGTGAATTCCAGGAAGGCATACCAGAAAGTCTCAACCCCTACCATACATTTCTTGCAGCGCCCCGAGGCCCAAATGCTGAGCTGCGCACGCTCCTTTCTCCCTTGTAAGATAGCGCCTGTGCAAGATGTAACATAATATATGACGGCAGATAAAGACCAGTTTGGTCCATCTAGTCTGCCCAGTAATGTGGCAAGAGTATGTCTACCCACCACTCTGTGCAGCTCACCCCTCTCTATTTGTTGAGGTATAAGAAATAGTTACGTTTATTTTGATTTAATCCTTTTGCTATGAAGGGACCCAACGTGTGTCTCCCATGCCAATTTGAATTAAGTCATTGTATTTGCCCCTTCACCTCCATCGGGAGCACATTCCAAGCATTCACCACCCTTTCAGTGAAAAAGTATTTCCTAATGTTGCTTTTAGGTTTACCTCTTTGCTGCTTCATTTTATGCCCTCTAGTTTTACAGTTTCCCCCTTCTTTGAAAAAGGTTTATTTGTTCATTGATACCCTTTAAGTATTTAAACATCTGAATCATATTTCCCCTGTCCCTCCTCTTCTCTAGAGTTTAGGTCTTCAATATAGTAATTACACTTACCTGGTAATTGTAGTTCCTTGAGTTACGACAGCTTAGTCCTCCACTTCTGGGTAGTGCACCTCCTCCTGCAGCTTGGAGACTGGACCAATCAAAATCTGGCATCACTGGAAGTAGCCTGCTGGCATTCCCTTACAGCTCCAGTGAACTATTGACAAAGCAGACTCAAAAGAGCAACAAACAAGTAGCTGAATACTTATAACTATGACAAAAGTCTAACAAAGGTGTAACAAATTTGAAGCTTCCCCCCCATACACAATTGAAGTAGCCATAGGGGAAGTCCGCTCACCCCTCTGCCGAGGCACAGACAGCCAGCAAAAGGAAGGAACAGATAACCTAGCTCGACTGAATGGAAAAGCTGGATATCGAACGGAAATACTCACCTGTATAGGCACCACTGATAATGAACCGCGTGCCGAGATAAGCTAGAAATCCGAGGGCGGGCATGAGGACTAAGCTGTCGTAACTCAAGGAACTACAATTACCCGGTAAGTGTAATTACTATTTCCTTATCGTTCCTCCAGCTTAGTCCTCCACTTCTGGGATGTAACAGAGCAGTACTAACGGGCGGGACCTTGCCAGCCGGCACGCAACACCGCCGAACCAAAACAGGCATCCCTAGCCACCAAAACGTCCAGCCGATAGTGCTTACTGAACGTATGCAGGGACGACCACGTTGCCGCCTTACAAATCTCCACCGGCGGGACCAGACCGTGCTCCGCCCAGGAGGCCGCCTGCACTCTAATCAAAGAGCTCTCAAACCCATTGGAGCAGAGCGCCCTTGCAGCATGTATGCCGACACAATTGCCTCCTTGATCCACCTGGAAATTGAAGCTTTCACCGCAGCCTCCCCTTTCCTGGGGCCCCCAAACAAAACAAACAACCGATCCGATTTGCGGAAGGACTCGGTAACTGACAAATAATGGCGCAACACTCTCTTGATATCAAAGCGACTAAGGCCCCGATCCGAAGGCTGCCCCCCTGCCAACCGCAGGACAGGAAGCGAAACCACCTGATTGACATGAAAGGAAGAAGATACCTTAGGAAGAAAGGAAGGCACTGGCCTGAGCACCACCTTTTGCGAAGAAAAGGACAAAAAAGGTTCACGGCAGGAAAGCGCCTGAAGCTCCGAGATACGCCTAGCTGAACAAATAGCCACCAAAAACACTACCTTCAGGGTCAAGTCCTTTACCAAGACTTGCGACAAAGGCTCAAACGGTGCTCCAGACAGCGCCCGCAGCACCAAGTTGAGATCCCACGGAGGGACAGCAATCCGACGAGCCGGCCGTAACCTGGAGACGGCTTTGAGAAACCGTCCAATATCGACGTGAGCCCCCAGAGCAACGCCATGCACCTTACCTCTGTAACAGGCTAGGGCCGCCAACTGCACTCTCAAAGAACTGGCGGCCAAGCCCTTATCGAAGCCATCCTGCAAAAAATCCAACACCACCAGAACCGAAGCCGTGGCAGAGCGGACTTTGCGTCTCGAACACCAGTCCTCGAAAATGTGTCAGATGCGCACATACGCGAGCGAAGTGGAGCGTTTACGCGCCTGAAGCAAAATTGCTACAACGGACTTGGAGTAATCCTTTTTCTTCAGCCGCGCCCTTTCAATGGCCAAGCCGTAAGCGAGAATCTCTCCACGCGCGGCATCAGGAGCAGACCCTGAATCAACAGCTCCGGAGACAACGGAAGGCGCCACGGGGTTCCGTCGAGCAAACACACCAGATCGGCATACCACGGACGTCTGGGCCAATCCGGCGCTATCAACAACACTCTTCCGTGATGCACCTCGATGTGCTGGATCACCCGACCGAGAAGCGCCCACGGAGGAAAGACAGAGAAGACCCACCGGGGGCCACGGCCGCAGCAGGGCGTCGAGCCCTTCCGACATGGGCTCCCACCGTCTGCTGAAGAACCGACCTACTTTTGCTGAATGGAATGTGGCCATGAGGTCCATGACAGGCATCTCCCAGCGATGCAGCTCCCACTCTACTGCATCCACGCGCACCCTGCTGAGAAAATCCGCCATCACGTTGTCTTTGCCGGCGATGTGCGCCGCCAAAATTGCCTGTAGGCGCGGTTCTATCCATGCGAACAGCCTCTGGGACTCCTCCTCCATGGCTGAGCTCCTGGTGCCGCCCTGTCGATTTATGTAAGCTACCGTCGCCGCATTGTCCGAAAGAACCCGTACCGCACGCCGTGTTACTTGGACTTCGAAGCTCTGCAGGGCGTGGAACACCGCTCTGAGTTCCAATCGGTTGATCGACCAGCCGCTCTCCTCCGGAGACCAGAGACCCTGTGCAAAGTCCACCCCGCAATGCGCTCCCCAGCCCGTCAGACTCGCATCCGTTAACAGTGGAATCCATTCCGGCTGCTCCAAAGGCATCCCTGCGCATAAATACGCCGGTCGCAGCCACCACCAGAGATCTTGACGGACCTGTAGCGGGCAAGGAAGTCGTTTGCTCAGGGAGTCGGACTGATTGGACCAGCGCCGAAGTAGAGCCCGCTGCGACGACCGCTTGTGAAACCTGGCCCAAGGTATGACTTCCAACGTCGCCGCCATCGTGCCGAGCATCTGCAGGTATTCCAAGGCCGACAGCGCCGCGAGCTTGCGGAAGTCGCGCACCAGGCTCCGTAAGGCCAGAGCCCTGCGCTCAGTCAGAAACACCAAGCCCCTCTGAGTATCGAACAGCACCCCCTAAGTACTCGAGAACCTGAGTCGGACCAAGATGGCTCTTGGCTACATTGACTACCCAGCCCAGAGACCGCAGAAGAGCTAGCACCTTCTCCGTGGCCGCCAGACTCTCGGTTTGTGACTTCGCTCGAATCAACCAATCGTCCAGGTAGGGGTGTACCAATATTCCTTCTTTCCGTAACGCTGCTGCCACGACCACCATTATCTTGGTGAACATACGCGGCTCCGTCGCCAACCCGAAAGGCAGCGCCTGAAATTGGAAATGACCCCAAGGAAGAGCGAAGCGCAGAAATCGCTGATGGGACGCTCTGATGGGAATATGAAGATAAGCCTCGGTGAGTTCGAGAGACGTCAAAAACTCTCCGCGCTGAACCGCAACAATAACTGACGGGAGCGTTTCCATTCGAAAATGCGGTACCCGAAGGAAGCGATTTACCCCCTTGAGATCTAGAATGGGGTGAAGAGAACCATCCTTCTTTGGCACCACGAAATAGATAGAATAGCGACCCATGCCGTATTCTGCTGGTGGGACAGGAACGACCGCTCCCAGCTGAAGACGACGGTCCAAGGTCTGACACACCTGTAACGCCTTTTGGGGGTTCCGGCAGGGAGAGAGTATGAACGAATCCAACACCGGCCTCGCGAGGTCTAAGGCATAACTGTCTCGGATAATCTCTAGGACCCACTGGTCGGACGTGATGAGGGTCCAGGCAGAAAGAAACTCCCGAAGACGACCACTAATTTGCTGAATTCCTGCCTGGACCCGCCGCCTTTCATTGCGGCTTTCGAGAAACTGCAGAGGTCGATGAGGCGAATCCCCTACTGGCACCTCGAAACCCCCGAAAGGCCGGGGCTCTAGACGCAAACCTTCCTCTTGGACACCCGGCAAAGCAGGGCGACCGAAGCCTTCGAAAATCTCGAAACTGTCCGCGAAAGGCCACCGCCGATTTCCCCCGCCTGGGCTTATCTTCTGGCAGCCGGCCCCCCTTGGACTCGCCCAACTCCTTAACCAACTTATCCAAATCTTCACCAAACAACAACTGTCCCTTAAAAGGAAGCTTGCCAAGGCGCGCCTTAGAAGAGCCATCCGCCGCCCAATTTTTCAGCCAGAGTGCTCTGCGCGCCGCTACTAAAGAGGTCATACTATTTGATAAAGCACGGATGAGGTCATAGTGGACGTCCGCCAAATACGTCGAGCCAGATTCTAAGCGCTGCATCTCCCGCACTTCCTCAAACTCCAAGGACGCGGACTGCCGCAAACGTTGAACCCAGCGAAGGCAGGCCCGTGCGACCCAAGCGCCACATATGGACGCCTGCAACGCCACTGCGTCCGCCTCAAAGGACTGCTTCAACCACCCTTCCATTTTCCGGTCCTGCGCCTCTTTCAAGGCCGCACCGCCTTCAACCGGAATAGTGGTCTTATTAGTGACCGCAGAGACCGCAGCATCAACCTTCGGGGAGCGGAATCTCTCCTTGTCCGCGAGAGGATACAACCGATTCATGATCCGTATCCCTTTAAGTCCGGATTCAGGAGTGTCCCACTCGGTTTGGATCATCTGAGCGATCACCTTACGGATAGGGAAGACCACCTGCGTCTGACAAACCGCTTGAATAATAGGATCTGCCCCATCCTCCTCTTCAACCGGAGGCTCAGCCGCCAGCCTGAGCGTCTGAAGAGCTTCTGTAATAAGAGCCGGCAACTCTTCCTTCCGAAACACGCGGATGATTCTGGCCTGGTCCTCCGGCTCCGGAATCTCACCTTCCTCTAACTCATCGATATCCGCATCAACATCAAACTCAGCGTCCTCACCCTCCTGCCAGTCCACCTCAGCCAGGAGAGACTCAGCTAGCCGCGGTCTTTTGGATGCCTTCACCCCCAAGTCACGGTCCACCATACCAGACCGCACGCTAGAGGGAGAGAAAGGCAGGGGAGAACCCCCAAGTACCTGCTGCCTGCGACAAAACGCCTCATGCATCAGCAGAACAAAGTCTGGAGAAAAACTGTCCATCTGCGACACGCCCCCAAGATCCAACTGTGGACCATGAGCTGCAGACCTTGGTTCCATAGGAGAAGTTGAGGGACCTGCAACCGCCCCGTCCCACTCCGCAACTCCGAGCGCCCCAGGTGCCGAAGCAGACGTAGAACTCTCTAACTGTTGCTCCATAGTGAGAGAGACAGAGGCGCAGCGATGACAAACCCCTGTCTCCGCACTGGCCCCCCTACGAGAGCCACAAATAACACACTGGGCGCTACCCGACATGGACTGCAGCCACGGGGAATACAAGGAAGCGCCGAGTGCAGAAAGCACCAGCCCCAATGGAAAGCGCTGCTGTTCCCGGCCGGCCCTGTAGGCCCAGGCCACTGAAAGCTGAAAGGTTTTTTTTTTGTTTTGTTTTTTATAGCGTGCTGGAGAAAGCAGCCCAGAAAAAGGGAAAATGGAGACCCCTCTGCACCCGCGCTAGGCCGCGACCCAAAGAAAAACGCCAAAGAGAAAGAAAAAGCTAAAACAAAAGAAAAAGCTAAAACAAACAGAAACTACACAAACCCTCAAATACCTGTGCGGGACTGACCGGACAGCCGACCTGAAGCGCCGTAAACCCCAGCGCCCGCGGCTAAAGAACCGCTCGGCTTGTGCAGGCCACGGGAGACACGAGGACAAAATGGCCGCGTCTCCACATGTGGTTTTGGCGCGTTGCGCCTGCGGCCCTCTGTGCCCCGAAGAACAGTTCCCGGCGGCTCCTGGAAAGCGTCCCGAAAAAGAAGAGGGAGAGGAGGAGATGCTCACGCTAGCACAGTAGCGAGCCAAAAAGCAAGGCCCCCCCCGGTGAGCAACACCGTTTGCAGGAAAGACGCTTACAACAAAGCCGCGGGCTGCCCTGTAACTGAGGCAGACCGGCGGTGCGCCAAGCAGGAGCTCTGCCCCGAACAGTCCTGGGGTCAGAGATCCAAAGGAAATCAGCCTCTCTCAAACTGGGCTGTACCTTGGCAGGAGAGAAGCGCTATTTCCCCGGCTTAATGGATTTAAGGAATCTATTATGTTTACGATTGTACCCGTTTTTAAAGGAACAGTCCCCAGAAAGGGACCCACTCACTCAGGGGAACAGAGTGAGGCTAACTTCAGGCCAAATAGAAAAGTTAAGAAAATATAAAGGAAAATTTAAGAAAAAATTTAAGAAAGCTATCTTGCTCCTTATCTGTTTCTCTAGTGAGCCCAGCACCTAGGCTCACTAAGTCCTCCTGCTGCTTGGAGACTGGACACACTGGAGCTGTAAGGGAATGCCAGCAGGCTACTTCCAGTGATGCCAGATTTTGATTGGTCCAGTCTCCAAGCTGCAGGAGGAGGTGCACTACCCAGAAGTGGAGGACTAAGCTGGAGGAACAATAAGGAAGTAAACTTTAGAGAGAAGACAGGATAGAGATCATATGACAGACGTTTAAATACCTCTGTGGCATAAATGCACATGAGGAGAGCCTCTTTCAATTGAAAGCAAGCTCTGCTATGAGGGGAAATGGGATGAGGGTGAAAGAAGATATTTCTGTATATTACTCCTGAGTCTATTTCTTTATGTAAAGAGTGGTGGATCTGTGGAATAGTCTCCCAGTGGAGGTAGTAGAGATGAGGACAGTATTTGAATTCAAAGAAGCATGGGACAAACACAGAAGATCTCTAAAGGAAAAAAGGGGACTGTTGCAGTGGTTGATATGGAAGGGCAGACTAAAAAGGCCATGCGGTCTTTTTCTGCCATCATCATCAGTTTCTAAGTCTCTTCACATATATCTTCTGGCGCAGGCTCCAAATCATGTTGGTCACCTTCCTCTGAATCGTTTCAAGTCTCTTTATATCCTTTGTGAGTTATGGTCTCCAAAACTGAACACAATACTCCAAGTTACACCTCACCAGCGCCTTGTATAGGGGAATTAATACCTCCTCCTTTCTGCTGGTTATTCCTCTGTGTACAACCCAGCATCCTTCTGGCTTTGGCCACCATCTTGTCACATTGAGTATCTCAAAGTGGTGAAACAATCACTCTGAGGTCCTTCTCCTGGTTCATGCACACCAACCTCTCACTCCCTATCGCATACAATTCTCTTGGATTTCTGCATTCCAAGTACATGACTCTGCACCTCTCCACTTTAAATCTTAACTGCCAAGCATTAGACTATTCTTCAAGCTTTTGTAGATCTTTCCTCATGTTGTCCACTCCTTCAGAGAAGTCCACTTTGTTGCAAATATTTGTCTCATTTGCAAAAAGGCAGATTTTTCCCTTCAATCCTTCAGCATAATCACTCAGAAATACATTGAACAATACTGGTCCCAGAACCGATCCCTGGGGCACAACACTACTCATGTTCCTTTCTTCCTAGTGAGTTCCTTTTACCACCACTTTCTGTCCTGGAGCAGCTGGGTTTTTGTTTTTTTGTTTTTTTATTGTACACCGCTGTATGCCTTTTTGGTCATGGCGGTATAAAAAGTTTTATAATAAAGATAAAGAAGAGGTAAGGGTGTTGGGACCACTTGGCAATAGTGATCATAGCATGATCGTGTTTGATTTAATTAGTGGAGGAGGGATAGTAAATAAATCCACAGTACTACCTTTTAACTTTCGAAAGGGAGACTATGATAAAATGAGGAATATAGTTAAGAAAAAACTAAAAGGAGCGGTTGCAAAGGTTAAAGACTTACATCAAGCTTGGGTGTTGTTTAAAAATACTATCCTCGAAGCCCAGACCAGCTGTATTCCACGTATTAAGAAAGGTGGAAGAAAGTCCAAAAAACTGCCAGCATGGTTTAAAGGTGAGATCAGAGAGGCTGTTGCTACCAAAAAAGCATCCTTCAGGAAATGGAAAAAAGAGCCAAACGAAGAAAACTGGAAACAGCACAAGCACTGGCAAGTTAAATGCAAAGCACTGATAAGGCAGGCAAAGCGAGAATTTGAGAAGGAACTTGCTATGGAAGCAAAAACACGAAATAAAGACTTTTTCAAGTACATTCGTAGCAAAAGGCCTGTGAGAGAGTCAATTGGACCATTAGATGATAGAGGGTTAAAAAGGGCAGTAAGAGGAGACAAGGTGATAGCGGAGAGACTGAATGAATTCTTTACTTCAGTCTTTACTGAGGAAGATGTAGGGATGTTACCCATGACTGAAGTAGTATTTAAAGGTGATACTGCAGAGGAATTGAGAGAAATATCGCTACACCGGGAAGATGTATTACAACTATTTGATAAACTGAATAGTAGCAAATCACCTGGACCGGATGGTATACATCCAAGAGTGCTGAAAGAACTGAAATATGAGATTTCAGACCTGCTATTAGTAATATGTGAACTTTCATCAAAATCATCTGTAATACCTGAAGATTGGAGGGTCGCCAATGTAACGCCAATTTTTAAAAAGGGTTCCAGGGGGGATCTGGGAAATTACAGACCGGTGAGCCTGACGTCAGTACCGGGGGAATATGGTAGAAACCAACATAAAGAACAAAATTACACAGCATGTAGATAGTCATGGCCTAATGGGAGACAGCCAACATTGGTTTAGACAAGGAAGATCTTGTCTTACTAATCTGATATGTTTTTTTGAAGGTGTGAAAAAACAGGTAGACAAAGGTGAGTCAGTTGATATAGTGTATCTGGACTTTCAGAAAGCCTTTGACAAGGTCCCTCATCAGAGACTTTTGGCAAAACTAAAAAGTCATGGGATAGGAGGCAATGTACTATGGTGGATCGGGAACTGGTTAAAAGATAGAAAGCAGAGGGTAGGGCTAAACGGCCAATTTTCCCAATGGAAAAAGGTGAATAGTGGAGTACCCCAGGGATCTGTACTGGGGTCTGCTACTTTTTGACATATTCATAAATGACCTGGAAAAGGGAATAACTAGTGAGGTTATCAAATTTGCAGATGACACAAAACTGTTTAAAGTTGTTAAAACCCAAGGGGACTGTAGAAAACTGCAGGAGGATCTGGAAAAATTGGAAGACTGGGCATCCAAATGGCAGATGAAATTTAATGTGGACAAGTGCAAAGTTATGCACCTAGGAAAGAACAACCCACGCTATGGTTACATGATGCAAGGTTCCACATTGGGAACCACCACCCAGGAAAAAGATTTAGGAGTCATCGTGGATAACATGTTAAAACCCTCCACCCAGTATGCAGCGGCGGCCAAGAAAGCAAATAGAATGCTAGGTATCATAAGGAAAGGAATGGAAAATAAAACAAAGGATATTCCCTAAACTGAGCCAGTTCAGGAAAGCCCTGAAACACTTCCTTTTTGTCAAATATCTTACTGACGGCTCTGAACCCTCGTATAGCTCATCCTCAAATATGTAAACACCAAACAGGTTCCTCCCCTATTAACTTCCCATGTATATAGTTGCCCCCTCTCTCCAAGTTTCATTCCCTGTTCAATGTAATGACCAGACATTTGTATAGTGTCGGATGTTGTTGTTCTTTGTAAACCGCGCTGATCATAAATAGTGCGGTATATAAGAATTGTAAATAAAATAAATAAATAAAATAAATAAATATTATAATGCCTCTGTATCGTTCCATGGTACGACCGCACCTTGAATATTGTGTGCAATTCTGGTCACCGTATCTTAAAAAGGATATAGCGTTATTAGAAAAGGTACAAAGAAGAGCCACCAAAATGGTAAAGGGGATGGAAGGCTACTCTTATAAAGAGAGGCTACAAAGGTTAGGGCTCTTCAACCTGGAAAAGAGACGGCTGAGGGGAGATAAGAACATAAGAACATAAGATATGCCATACTGGGTCAGACCAAGGTCCATCAAGCCCAGTATTCTGTTTCCAACAGTGGCCAATCTAGGTCATATGTACCTAGCAGTTTCCCCAAGAGACACAAGTTCCACAATTCTTGTACTGGGTCAAGCATTGATATCTTCGGTCGCTTCTTAATAATGGTTTATGGACCTTTCCTCCAGGAACTTGTCCAAACCTTTTTTAAACCCAGCTACACTAACAGCCTTTACTACATCCTCCGGTAACAAATTCCAGAGTTTGATTACACGTTGAGTGAAAAAATATTTTCTTTTATTAGTCTTAGTTTACCCTGTAGCTTCATTGCATGTCCACTAGTCTTTCTATATTCTGATAAGGTAAACAATCGATCTACGTTTACCCGTTCCACTCCGTTCATTAATTTATAGACTTCTATCATATCTCCCCTCAGCTGTCTCTTTTCCAGGTTAAAGAGCCCTAACCTTTTTAGCCTTTCTTCATAGGAGTATCCTTCCATCCCCTTTACCATTTTGGTGGCTCTTCTCTGTACCTTTTCTAAAATCGCTATATCCTTTTTAAGATACGGCGACCAGAATTGCACACAATATTCAAGGTGCGGTCTCACCATGGAACGATATAGAGGCATTATAATATCTTTTGTTTTATTTTCCATTCCTTTCCTTATCATACCTGGCATTCTATTTGCTCTCTTGGCCGCCGCTGCACACTGGGCCGAGGGTTTTAACATGGTATCCACAATGACGCCTAAATCTTTTTCCTGGGTGGTGGTTCCTAATGTGGAACCTTGCATCGTGTAACCATAGGTTGGGTTGTTCTTCCCTAGGTGCATAACCTTGCACTTGTCCACATTAAATTTCATCTGCCATTTTGATGCCCAGTCTTCCAATTTATCAAGATCCTCTTGCAATTTTTCACAATCCTCTTGGGTTTTAACAACTTTAAATAGTTTTGTGTCATCTGCAAATTTGATAACCTCACTCGTTATTCCACTTTCCAGGTCATTTATGAATATGTCAAAAAGCAGCGGACCCAGCACAGATCCCTGGGGTACACCACTATTCACCTTTCTCCATTGGGAAAATTGGCCATTTAGCCCTACCCTCTGCTTTCTATCTTTTAACCAGTTCCTGATCCACAATAGTACACTGCCTCCTATCCCATGACGCTTTAGTTTTGCCAAAAGTCTCTGATGAGGGACCTTGTCAAAGGCTTTCTGAAAGTTCATATACACAATATCAACTGACTCACCTTTGCCCACCTGTTTATTCACTCCTTCAAAAAAACACAACAGATTAGTAAGACAAGATCTTCCTTGTCTAAAGCCATGATGGCTGTCTCCCATTAGGTTGTGACTATCTACATGCTGAGTAATTTTATTCTTTATGATGGTTTCTACCATTTTTCCCGGTACTGACGTCAGGCTCACCGGTCTGTATTTTCCCGGATCACCCCTGGAACCCTTTTTAAAAATTGGTGTTACATTGGCGATCCTCCAATCTTCAGGTATTAGAGATGATTTTAATGATAGTTCGAGATTACTGATAGCAGTTCTGCAATCTCATATTTCAGTTCTTTCAATACCCTTGGATGTATACCATTCGGCCCAGGTGATTTGCTACTCTTCAGTTTATCTAATAGTTGTAAGACATCTTCCCGATGTATCGATATTTCCTTCAATTCTTCCGCACCTTTAAATACCACTTCAGTCATGGGTAACATCCCTACATCTTCCTCAGTAAAGACCGAAGCAAAGAATTAATTCAGTCTCTCCGCTATCGCCTTGTCGCCTCTTAGTGCTCCTTTAACCCCTTTATCATCTAATGGACCAACTGACTCTCTCACAGGATTTTTGCTACGAATGTACTTGAAAAGGTCTTTATTTCGCGTTTTTGCTTCCGCAGCAAGCTTCTTCTCAAATTCTCTCTTTGCCTGCCTTATCAATGCCTTGCATTTGACTTGCCAGTGCTTGTGCTGTTTCCAGGTTTCGTCGTTTGGCTCTTTTTTCCATTTCCTGCAAGATGCTTTTTTGGCAACAGCCTCTCTGACCTCACCTTTAAACCATGCTGGCAGTTTTTTGGACTTCCTTCCACTTTTCTTAAAGCATGGAATACAGCTGGTCTGGGCTTCCAAGATAGTATTTTTCAACAACACCCAAGCTTGATGTACGTCTTTAACCTTTGCAACTGCTCCTTTTAGTTTTTTCTTAACAGTTTTCCTCATTTTATCATAGTCTCCCTTTCAAAAGTTAAAAGGTAGTACTGTGGATTTCCTTACTATCCCTCCTCCACTAATTAAAACAAAGGCGATCATGCTATGATCACTATTGCCAAGTGGCCCCAACACCCTTATCTCTTGCACTAGATCTGGTGTTCCACTAAGGACTAGGTCTAATATGGCTTCCCCTCTGGTCGGTTCATGAACCAGCTGCTCCAAGAAGCAGTCATTTATGTCATTTAGGAACTTTATCTCCCTAGCATGTCCTGACGTGACACTGACCCAGTCGATACCGGGGTAATTGAAATCACCCATTATTATTACTGCGCTGTAACTTTTGTTAGCTTCCTTGATTTCTTTGAGCATTTCATCATCCATTTGGTCATTTTGGCCAGGTGCTCGATAGTACACCCCCACTGCCATCGCCTTCCCCCTTTTATATGGAATTTCAATCCATATAGATTCTACAGCAGATTTTGTTTCCTGCAAAACTTTAATCCTTTCTGAGTCAATGCCCTCTCTAACATAGAGCGCAACCCCTCCACCAATTTGATCAGCTCTATCATTACGATATAGTTTGTACCCAGGTATCACAGTGTCCCACTGGTTGTCCTCCTTCCACCATGTCTCTGATATTCCAATCATATCTAACCTTTCATTTAGTGCTATATATTCTAACTCTCCCATCTTATTCTTTAGACTTCTAGCATTTGCATACAAGCATTTTAGAGAATGTATTTTATTCATGTTAATTTGGCTATTGTTAGACATGGGTAAATTGTGATCTTTAAGCTCTGTCTGCTCCATACTTGAGGGCATTTGGGCTACTTTACTCTTTTGTGGAACCTTTCTGCTTTTGGTAGTATCCTTCAAGGATACATTCTTACGAACTATCCGCTCTTGGGCGACTGTCGGCTTTCCCCTAATATCTAGTTTAAAAGCTGCTCTATCTCCTTTTTAAAGGTTAATGCCAGTAGCCTGGTTCCATCCCGGTTAAGGTGAAGCCCATCCCTTCGGAAGAGCCCCTCCTTTCCCCAGAATGTTCCCCAGTTCCTAACAAATCCAAAACCCTCATCTCTGCACCATTCTCATCCACGCATTTTGACTCCGGAGCTCTGCCTGCCTTTTGGGTCCTGCGCGTGGATATGATAGATATGATAGAGGTCTATAAATTAATGGAGTGGAACGGGTAAAGGTAGATAGATTGTTTAAGCTATCAGAATATAGAAAGACTAGGGGATATGTAATGAAGCTACAGGGTAAACTATTTAAGACAAATAAGAGAAAATATTTTTTCACTCAACGTGTAATCAAACTCTGGAATTTGTTACCGGAGGATGTAGTAAGAGCTGTTAGTGTAGCTGGGTTTAAAAAAAGGTTTGGACAAGTTCCTGAAGGAAAGGTCCATAAACCATTATTAAAAAGGGACCCAGGATATCAATGCTTGACCCAATACAAGCATTGTGGAACCTGTGTCTTTTGGGGATACTGCTAGGTACGTATGACCTAGATTGGCCACTGTTGGAAACAGGATACTGGGCTTGATGGACCTTGGTCTGACCCAGTATGGCATATCTTATGTTCTTATGTCATCTGTCAGTCAACCAATTTCTGATCCAGTTCACCATAGGACCCATCCACAGGCTGTTCATTTTATTGATAAGCCTCATATGAGGAACATCAAAGGTGATACTGCATTTCCTGGTTATCAAGCGCTGCAGATCATCTTAGGTATTTGCTGAAAGTACCCGTGCATCTCCTCTACCTCCTCCACTATGTCTTGTGTCCACTGCTGTGCCAACCCTTGTAGATATTGCGTATTGAGTTTATCCCTGAGCATGTGATACCAATTTGACAAGCGTTCCATTGGGGGATCAACTTACATAGGCCCTCAATTCCCAGTTTCCCTGTGTTGGCGACTCTCAAAGTTTGCCAGTAATGCCTGATCTGTAGGTAGTGCATAACATGGGAGGTATTGAGGACCAGGGTATTTTGTAGGTGTTCAAAGGGAAATTCCCTTGCCCTTACATCTGTAGATCTAGCATTTGGTCTTTTTCCTCTCCATAAATTTGGTGTGTCCTTGCCCAGGTTCAAAGCTGGGATTACCTGTCACTTGGAGGAAAGGGGATACTCATCAGCTACATCCCTCCTTTAAGAACCACCATCTCCACACTTTTCGTAGGGGTTCAATTAAAACCCAGAGCGCCATGCTTTTCATCCCCACCTTAGTATGGTATAACACATTCAGCGGTCTATGGGGTTTGTTCCATTCTGCCAGCAGACCCAGTGGAGCATATTTTGCAGTACTAGTAAAGGCCTCATGCACACATCGCATCAAGGCAGTAACGTCGTATGCCCGCAGATCTAATAAACTTGCCCCCCCCCCCCCCATTTTCCTGTGCCAGGATTAGTTTGGCATACCTAATTCTTGTCCTTGTCTCAGAGGAAGGCAAGCAGTTTGAAATGGGTTTCTTCTGCCCATTTGACCAATATAGATGGAATTTGTAACTGGTAGAGAATCTTAGGGATTAGCACCCTGCGAACCAAAGCCACTCTCCCATATAGGGATATGATTAAGTCCACCCACTTTGTGTACAGGTTTCTTAATTGCATATCTTGTCCTGTATGTTCTTTTGGTGTATGTCCATCTCTTTATGCAGATATATATCCAAGTACTTCAGTGAGCTTTAGGACTATCAAAAAGGTAAATTGGTCTGCAGGCCTGGTTTTCTCCCACCCAAAAGTGGTGCTTCAGACTTATCTGCATTTATCCGTAAGCCCAAGAAATTATCAAGTTTTCTTAGATGGTTTAGAAGCTCCTTGAGCCCCTCTATTGAGTACTGTATACTGACAAACATGTTGTCTGCAAACATATTGACTTTGCACTCTTGGCTGCCGACTTTTACCCCTTGGAGGCTTCCTGCGGCACAGAGTTTAACAGCTAAGGATTCTAGTGATAAGATGAAAAGTAACATCCCTTCAGAGTTCCTCTATTCAGATCAAAAGCATCAGTCAGCTGCCCATTTACTAGGATATGGGCACTGGACTGACGATATAAAGCCCAAATCCACCCAAGGAATTGTTCCACACTCCAAATTTAGCCAGAACCCAGAAAAAATAGTCACATGCCACTCTGTCAAAGACTTTCTCAGCATCTAGATTTGTTGAGGATGGGTGAAGAAAGTCCCCAGGTAAGTGAAACATTTAATACCTCTGTAGAAATGGGTAAAAGTAGCAAGATCTGGAAAGCGGTGTGTATAAATGCCCATATCATGGGAAATAAGATCCCAGATTTGAGGCTTTAATGAAAGAGGCTGATAATTTCCAGAAGACTGTTCGTGAGAACTAACTAAACTAAAAGTAGACAAAGTGATGGGACCAATGGGATACATTCAAGAATACTGAAGGAACTTAGAGACATTCTAGCAATTCCACTGACTGGCCTTTTCAATGATTCTTTGGAGTAGGGAGTGATGCCACATATGGTCTTTTTATAAGTAAGGATGAGGTTGAAAACTACAGGCCGGTTAGTCTAACCTATGTGGAGAGTAAATTATTGGAAACACTGCTGAAAGAGAAAATAGTGAGGTTTCTGGAGTCCAATGGATTACAGGATAGGTGACAGCATAGATTCACGAGAGGCAAGTTTTGTCAGACAAATCTGATTGATTTCTTTGACTGGGTGACCAGGGAATTGGACAGAGGGAGAGCCCTAGATGTGGTGTACTTGGATTTCAGTAAAGCCTGACACTGTTCCACACAGGTGACTTATAAACAAACAGAGCACCCTAGGGATGGACCCTAAAGTTACTGGCAACAAAGGGTACGGGTAAATGGAGCTCACTGAGAAGGAAGTTACCAATGGTGTGCTGCAGGGATCTGTCCTTGATCAGCTTCTGTTTAACATCTTTGTTAGTGATATTGCGGAAGGGCTGTCGGGTAAGGTTTGCCTCTTTGCAGAGAATACCAAAATCTGCAATAGAGTAGACAACCAGGAAGGAGTCAATAACCTGAGGAGGGATCTAGCTAAGCTTGAAGAATGGTGGAGAATTTGGCAGCTGAGATTTAATGCTAAAAAACATAGGGAAATCCATTTGGGCTGTAACAATCCAAGGGAGTGGTATGGGGGGAGGGGACTTCTGTCCACAAAAGAAAAGAGAGACCTGGGCATGATTGTGTCCGACGATCTTATAATAGCTAAACAGGTAGAAAAGTTAACGGTGAAAGCTAAAAGAATGCTTGGGTGCATAGGAAGAGGAATGGCCAGCAGAAAAAAAAAGGAGGTGATAGTGCTTCTTTATAAGTCTTTGGTGCGACCTCATTTGGAGTACTGTGTGCAATTCTGGAGACTGCACCTTCAAAAGGATGTGAACAGGATGGAGTCGGTGCAGAGGGTGGCTACTAAAATGGTTAGTGGTCTTCCTTATAAAGCATATGAGGACAGACTTAAGGATCTTAATATATATATATATACTTTAGAAGAAAGGCGGGAAAGAGGTGATATGATAGAGACATTTAAATACCTCCATGGCATAAATGCACAGGGGGAGAGCCTCTTTCAATCGAAAGCAAGTTCTGCTACGAGGGGACATGGGATGAGGGGGAAAGAGGATAGATTTAGGAGTGATATGCGGAAATATTTCTTTACGGAAAGAGTGGTGGATCCGTGGAATAGTCTCCCAGTGGAGATGGTAGAGATGAGGACAGTAAATGAATTCAAAAAAGCATGGAACACAGAGGATCTCTACAGGAAAAAGGGGGACTGTTGTAGTAACTGATATGAAAGGGCAGACTAGACAAACATGGCAGCAGAAAAAGACCACATGGCTTATCTAGAATCACTATTGCCGCTTCCTCGCCAGGCGTCTGACTGTCTGAACATCGTAAGCACCCTGGCCAAGTGACTTATAAAACTTTGGCATTTGACGAAGCCTAACTGGTCCAAGTGGACCAGGTTGGGCACCACGTCCCTCAAGCATTTTGTCAGAAAGCACAGTTACTTACCTATAACAGGTGATCTCTGGGAACAGCAGGAATAAGTCTTCACATATGGGTATCGTCGGTACCGACGGAGCCTGAGCGGGAACGCTCCCCAGCATCCAGTAAAAAAGCTTTTGGGAGCATCCCACAGCGCCTGCACGCTGCCTTCCCGCCTTTCCCAACCGCCTCTCTCCAGTTCGAGTTTTAAAGCTCAGACAAAGAGAGAGAGAGGAAAGGAAAGATAGATAGAGAGATACAACTCCTAGGGGAGGTGGGTGGGTTGTGAAGACTTTTTCCTGCTATTCCCAGAGATCAACTGTGCTATCTCCAGGAACAAGCAGGAATGAGTCTTCACATATGGGGACTCCCTAGCTGCAGATGCCAGGGAGAGACCCCATGGTTATGTGCCCTTGCAGAAAGCTCCACTTCCCCCCCATGGATCTCTGGCATCCAACCAGGGTAGGTGGGTAGAAACATAGAAACATGATGACAGAAAAAGACCACAAGGCCCATCTAGTCTGTCCTTCCATAACAACAACTACAACAGTCCACTTTTTACCTTTAGAGATCCTCTGATAGAAACATAGAAACATGATGACAGAAAAAGACCACAAGGCCCATCTTGATGACAGAAAAAGACCACAAGGCCCATCTTCTGTAGGAGTTGATTAGGAATGGAACAGGTGTTTGAGGACAGCCTGACCAAACAAGGCATCCCGGCGGGAGTCCTTGTCCAAACAGTAATGGGCTGTGAAGGTATGGGCTGTGAAGGTATGAACCGAGGCCCAGGTGGCTGCTCGACAGATTTGTTCGATGGACACAGAGTTTAGTTGAGACATTGAGGCTGCCATGGCCCTCACATTGTGAGCTGTGACATGGCCCTCCAGAGAAATGTTCCTACTCTGGTAGGCGAAAGAAATACACTGAGCAATCCAGTTGGACAGTGTTCTCTTAGAGACTGGAAGTCCTAAATGAGAAGGATCAAAAGCAACAAAGAGTTGAGAAGACTTTCTATGTTGCTGTGTACTTTGTAAGTAGAAAGCGAGAGCTCTCTTACAATCCAAGGTATGAAGATTCCTCTCTGCATTTGATGCATGAGGTCCTGGAAAAAAGACAGGTAAATATACCTCCTGGTTCAGATGAAAAGGCAAGACCACTTTAGGCATAAAGTGTGGATTGGTCCTGAGGACTACCTTATCATGATGGAACCTTGCATAAGGTGGATTAGCCACCAAAGCTTGCAACTCACTGATGCGGCGTGCTGAGGTGACTGCAATGAGAAAAACAACTTTCCAAGAAAGAAATTTCAAGGAGATAGTGGCTAAAGGTTCAAAGGGTGGCTTCATAAGCTGGCCAAGAACCAGGTTTAAGTCCCATGCCACTGGAGGTGGTCTAATGGGAGGTTTAGTTAAGAGAAGGCCTCTCATGAATCTTGCTATAAGAGGATGAGAGGAAATAGGTTGTCCATTGAGAGGATTGAGGGACGCTGCAATAGCACTCAAATGGACTCTTACTGAATTCGTTTTCAGACCTGCATGGGATAGATGCAGGAGATACTCTAGTAGAGAATTCAGAGGTATTGCAAGAGGGTTTAGACCTTTCCCTGAACACCAAATGGTAAATCTTTTCCATTTGAAAGCATAGGAACGTCTAGTAGAAGGCTTCCTAGAGACATGAATAACATCTCTGACTTGTTGACAGAGATGAAAATATTGAAGGTCTAGGCCCTCAGCAACTAAGCCCTGAGATGGAGCAACTTGGGGTTTGGGTGCCACAAAGTTCCCTCTTCCTGGGACAGAAGGTCTGGTGCAGAGCCCAAGTCCAGGGAAGGAGCTTGAGAGAGATGCAGAAGTAGAGGGTACCACACCTGGCGCAGCCAATGTGGTGCTATGAGGATCATGGTCCCTCAATCTCTCTGAAGCTTGAATAGTGTTTTGGGAATTAGGGGAATTGGTGGAAAGGCATAAAGGAAGTCTTGACCCCAGTGAAGGAGGAAGGCATCCTTGGCCTGAACTCCCTGACACGGAATTCTGGAACAGAACCAGGGAATTTTGGCATTCCACGGACTTGCAAAGAGGGTTCCCCAAATTCGAAAAATACTGGCTACCTGGTCCATGTGGAGGGACCACTCGTGTGGGAGCAGAACTCGACTGAGTCTGTCCGCCCAAGAGTTTTGAATGCCTGGAAGATATACTGCCAGAAGATGGATGTGATGCTCTCTGGCGAAGGCCCACAGTCGCAAAGCTTCGTTGCAAAGCGACAGAGAGCCAGTCCCTCCCTGCTTGTTTACATAGAACATGGCTACTTGATTGTCCGTATGGATGAGGACTGTCCTTTAGCTGAGCAGGGAATGGAACACAGAGCTAAGAATATTGCTCTGAGTTCCAAGAGATTGATATGCAGAGAAGTCTCCTGTGGAGACCAGATGCCCTGGGTGGAGAGATCCTGCAGATGAGCTCCCCAACCCATTGGAGAAGCATCTGTTGTCAGAGTTGCTTGGGGTAACGACTGCTGAAAAGGGGACCCCAGCAACAGATTTGGAGGGGACTTCCACCACTGGAGAGACCAAAATAGGCGACTGGAGTTTGCTATTTTGTCTGACAGGCAACCTGATGCCTGAGTCCATTGGGTGGACAAAGTCCATTGAGCTGCCCTCATGTGAAGGCGAGCATATGGAACCACATGCACAGTGGATGCCATGTGGCCTAATTGTTGTAACATTTCTCGAGCAGTTAAATGGGACTAACTTTATCTGGGATGCTAACTGCACCAAGCGTAGGCAACGGGCCTGAGGAAGATAGGCCCTTGCAGTTGTGGTATCCAGCAAGGCCCCTATAAACTCCAGAGACTGAGTAGAGGTGAGATGGGATTTTGGGATATTTATTACCAGTCCCAAATACTGAAGGATACGCATTGTGCAGGTTAGACAAATCTGGGCTTCTGACTGGGATGGAGCTCGAATGAGCCAATCGTCCAGATATGGGAAAACGAATATTCCCAGGGTGCGTAGAAATGCAGCTACTACTGCCATGCATTTTGTGAACACCCTTGGTGCAGAGGCCAGACCAAAAGGAAGCACCCTGTATTGGTAGTGCTTTCCTTGAAAAAGGAACCAAAGGAACCTTCTGTGTGTTGGATGAATGAGGACATGGATGTACGCATCCTCGAGATCTAGAGAACAAAGCCAATCCTGACTCTGAAGGTATGGCAGCAGAGTTCCTAGAGAAATCATCTTGAATTTCTCTTTGAATAGAAACTTGTTCAATTCTCTGAGATCTAAAATGGGTCTGTAGCCCCCTGTTTTCTTTGGAATAAGAAAATAAGGGGAGTAGAACCCTGAGCCCTGTTGAAGAAGGGGTACTTCTTCTATTGCCCCTTGGGCAAAAAGGGTAGCAATCTCCTGACCCAGAAGGTTGAGGAGAGATGTTGGAGAATTGAACTGTTTCACCATGGTGTGGGGAGGAAGGTTTAAGAAATGAAGCTTGTACCCTTCCCTTATGATGGAGAGGGTCCATTGCTCTGCTGTGATTTGCTCCCATCTGGGAGCAAAGTAAACCAACCTTCCTGGAATGGTGAGGGGCTCTCGTTCTTCCAGAGCCAGAAAGGCTAAGTTCTCTAGCTGCAAGTCAAAGGCCCTGAGGAGGCTGAGGCTGCTGAGCCGTAGGAGGCCTGGCAGCCTTTGACTTGGCCTGTTTAGGTGGTTGCTGACGCTTTGCAGCAAAACGACCTGCAGGAGATGCCTGCTGACCATAAGCAGGATAATATCTTCCCTTTTTAGAAAAAGGTGTCTTTTTGAACAATCTTTTCTTAGCAGGAGCAGAGGTAGACTTTGAAAGTCGATCCAAAGCAGAGTTCTCAGCATCCATCTGAGTGGCCTTTGCTTTCCAATCCCTGACAAAAAGGTTTTCACCTGTACAAGGAAGATTTCCCAGTTCATCTTGGACCCAGAGTTCCAAATCAGATGCTTGTAACCAAGCAATTCTGCGTGCACCTATGGCAATAGGCGAGGCTCTGCTTACACACTCAAAAGAGTCAAAGGCTACACCGGTTGGAAAATTTGGAAACATCTTGGGCATGTTTAAGCCAAGTGAGAAATTCCTGCCTTTTATCTTCTGAAATAAAAGGGGCTAAAGTCTGCAGATCTGACTTCTTTTAGAAACATCCCCATATAGAGACTATAGGAGTTGATTCTAGCAGCAAGCATATTAGCTTGGAAAACCCTTCGGCCAAAAGCATCAAGGGTTCTGCATTCACGTCCTGGAGGATTAGATGAGTGCCTCTTTGCACTCTTTATTTTCCTCATGGCAGACTCTACCACAATAGAGTGGTGAGGAAGCTGAGACTTATGAAAGCCAGGTCAAGGAGGGACACGGTACATGGTGTCTAATCTACGAGAATGGGGAGAGGTAGTAAGAGGAGTCTCCCACATGCTCAACATGAGATCATAGAGAATCTCATGAATAGGTAAAGTAGCTGCTTCTTTAGGAGCCTTAGGATATTGCAAAATGTCTAGTTGCTTGGCTCTAGGCTCTGACTCAGGGGCCACTGTAATGGAGAGGCCACTTCCCTAATGAAGTCCTGAAAAAACAAGTCCTCTGGAGGAGACATTCTTCGTTTTGGAGAATCAGACTCCTGAGGAAGAAGTACCGGTGCCTCGATAGAAGCCTCCGACTCAGAATCTTCGGAGGAATCAAAGTATCGTCTGTCTGGATGCTCCTGTAAAGCCCAATACGTGTACCGAGTGGGATCGACATCGGGAGTAAGCGGTACCGGTTCGGTACCGATGGGCGTCATCGGACAGGGTACCGCTGCAGTCGACATCGAAGCCGATGTCGATGCAATCGGTACCGGCACCGGAAACGATGCTGGTGCCGGAGTCGGTACCGGCAACGGAGATTGTTGCGGTACCGAAGGCATCGAAGCCTGCATAAACGCCGTTAGGGTGCGCTGCATGGACAGAATCTTCTGAGCCATCGACGCCACTAGAGTCTGGATGTCGGTACCGGTGGAGGCCACCGGTACCCCAGAACACGGCAACAGGTGATCGGTCGAGGCCAAGCCATCGATGTCAACCTATGACCCCATAGATAATGCTTTGGAAGCCGGAACTTCCTGCCGGGGTAATTTTGCCGGTGCGGATTCCTCGAGGACAAGCCCGGAGGCATCTCGATGCTTAGAGGGAGATTTTCCCTTCGAGGACCGGCTAGATTTATGTTTGGTTACCTGAGATCCATGGGAGGAAGCAGCAGCCCTGGAAGACGCCGATGCCATCGAGGCTGCATCAGAGGGAAACAGGGTACTGAGCTTGGCTGCTCGGTTCTGCCGACCTCTTTTAGACATCATGGTAAAGGACACACAATCCGTGATGGAATGGTCAGGACCCAAACATTTTAGACACCAATCATGGGTGTCGGTGACAGAAATAGTACCGCCACACTTCGTGCACTTTTTAAACCCGGAAGCGGGCTTCTCCATGAAGAGAAAAATGTTCAGGCCTAAGGCCCAAACCGCAAATGCACAGTTGAAGAAAGAAATGGGGTTTTTTGTATAAGAAAGAAAAGAAAAGACCGGCGGTACCGGTCTGACGTCGAAGAACCATAACCAAACCATACAACAAGGGGACACAGGGTAATAATCTTTAAATGGCATACACCTACATGATAAAAATAAATGCAAAATCTGATATTAAAAGGTCGTTCTCATGTATCTCAAATTGTATAAAATTAATGTAAACATGTAAAAAGTTTGACTACATCCATACAATACCTCTGGATGTAACCAATGTTTGTATATCTTTAATTACACTGTTAATTGTAAAAAGTTAAATCTGTTCCCTGTAAACGACTAGGATATGATTAAGCATGTACCTTGAATTTTTTCTGTTCACTGTAAACCGCACTTGATACTTGGGAAAGAGCGGTATATAAATATGTGCTAAATAAAGAAAGAAGGCAGATGCGACAGAAAAATAAAGAAAAAAATAAAGAATTCTTCTGCGGTGACAGGAACACGACCTGCTGGCTCCGCGGAAAAGAAGAACTGGAGAGAGGCGGTTGGGAAAGGCGGGAAGGCAGCACGCAGGCGCTGTGGGATGCTCCCAAAAGCTTTCTTACTGGACGCTGGGGAGCATTCCCGCACAGGCTCCGTCGGTACCGATGATACCCATATGTGAAGACTCATTCCTGCTTGTTCCTGGAGATCTGCTCTAGTATTTTCATATCTTGATTTAAGAGTGAGATAGGCTTGTGTGACTCCATCCTTTCCAAGTCCCTACCTGGTTTCAGCAGCAATGCCACTAAGGCTCTAATTTGCAAGGTGTCCAAATCTCCAGCTTTGTTTCACTGCCTCCCCCATGTATCTTAGCGGTTGTGCCACAGCATCTCCCAGGATTTTGTAAAACTCTGAGCCTAACCCATCCAGTCCTGATGTCTTGGCTGGTTTCAGCACCTTTATGCAGGCTAGAATCTCTCCCACTGAAAGCTGCCTGTCTAGGAACTCCTCTGCTGCCTCGCCTACCTCTGGGAGGGCCAAGTCTGCAAAGAACTCCTCTCTATCTACTTCTCCCATTGGTCTGGCCTGATATAGGGATTTAATAAAGGCCTAAAATGTCTCTGCTCTCTCTTCTTCCTCTACTGCCAATGTTTCAGCCTCATTCCAGAAGCATGTTATGGTGCATTTGATTTCGGAGGGTCTAGTCAAATTTACAAACAGTTTTCCGGTTTTGTCACCACACTTGTGCAGTTTATATTTGTAGATTCGGATGCTTTTCAAGGCTCTCCACTGTAGGAGTGTGTTGACCTTGTTCCTTTGCTCTTGCAGTAACAATTCATCCTGCTCTAATCCTAACTCCATGTACTGCACACATCTCTGCCACTTCTCTTGCAACCCCCGGACAAGAATCTTGGTTTTGCTTTTTTTTGCTTCTTCCTTATATAACCTATTATCCTGTCCCTTTGCACGGCTTTGGCTGCTTCCCAGTAGATACTGGGGTCCACATCCTCAACTCTATTACCCTCCATGTACTCTTGCCAGCATTTTCTCAGGAATTGACAAAATTTGCATCTTGGCTCCACAATGGGTTCAGCCTCCATGCCCAATCCCTGGTGTATTTGAGAATAGAAGGCTAATCTGCACCGTAGATAGAAAGACTAGGGGGCATGCAATGATGCTACAGGGTAAACTATTTAAGACTAATAAAAGAAAATATTTTTTCACTCAACGTGTAATCAAACTCTGGAATTTGTTACCGGAGGATGTAGTAAAGGCTGTTAGTGTAGCTGGGTTTAAAAAAGGTTTGGACAAGTTCCTGGAGGAAAGGTCCATAAACCATTATTAAGAAGGGTCCCAGGATATCAATGCTTGAACCAATACAAGCATTGTGGAACCTGTGTCCCTTGGGGAAACTGCTAGGTACGTATGACCTAGATTGGCCACTGTTGGAAACAGAATACCGGGCTTGGTGGACCTTGGTCTGACCCAGTCCCTTGGGGAAACTGCTAGGTACGTATGACCTAGATTGGCCACTGTTGGAAACAGAATACTGGGCTTGATGGACCTTGGTCTGACCCAGTATGGCATATCTTATGTTCTTATGTTGTTATGTAGCATGGTCTGAGACCACTTGTGGTTCGATATCTCCCTCAGTTTCCCAAATAGCCTTTCAGAAAGGAGCATGCAATCTATTCTGGAGTGTGCGCTGTGTGGCCCTGAATAGTGGGTAAACTTATGTTCTGTTGAGTGCAAAGTTCATCACCTATCAATTCTAGTTCTTTACAAAGAAACCTATCCACACTTCTGCCCATTGGCTTGGGGGCTTTAGTCAATTGTGAGATCTTCCACTTAGTTGAAATCCCCTCTGATAAGGGAATATTCTATTTGGTCTGCCAACTTCGCCACCAAGTCTAAGAAGAAAGGGTGCCTGTATAGGTTGGGGGTGAATACACTACACAGCAGAACCCTTTTCCCTTACAAACCTCCCACACCAAGACATGGCATCCCTCCCCATCCTGGACTACCTTATGGGTTTCAAAAGTGACCAGTTTCCCCAATGAGTATGGCTCCCCTCCTCTGTTACGAGTTATAGGCAGAGAAGATTACCCCCCGCACCCATCCCTTTTTTAATTTAGTGTGCTCCTGTGCAGTTAAAAGGGTTTCTTGCATTAAGGCCACATCGGTTCCCAATTTCCTCAGATAAATGGAGGAATGTTTTCCCGCTTCACGAGGGAGTTGAAGCTGCCTACGTTTAGGGTAGTTAGTTTGACCTCAGCCATTATTTATTTATTTATTTTATTTATTTAACAGTTTCTTCTATACCGCCCCTTCCAGAGATCAAGGGCGGTTTACATGGAACAGTTAACAAAATTTTGTATACTTCTGTATACTTTACATGGAACAGAGTTTTGAACTATATACAGGTAATATTACATGGAACATAACAGAACTAATTACAAGTGACTATTTACATGAGCAGTAAAACAAGAGTTTGGATAAGACTTATCCGCAGTGGGTGGAATGGATAAGTACTGTAAGGTTTTCTTGTGTTAGTCGTTTGTCCTATCCTGAGTACTGTGTATGTGCTTTTGTGTGATTGTTGAGGGGAGGTTCTCTGTTGGTAGGGGATTTCAAAATGTTTCGAGAAGAGGTAGGTTTTAAGTTCTTTTTTGAATTGATGAAGGTCTTTCATCAGGCGAAGAGTTAGTGGGAGTTTGTTCCAAAGGGTGGGGGCAGCGAAGGAGAAGGCCCTATCACTTGTGGTTGCTTTTGTTTTTCTGAAGGTTGTTTTTATGTTGAGAGAATGGGTTGCGTTTTGTCTGCGCATTCTAGTTTCTGATGGGGGGTGTAGTAGGGTGGACAGGTGTGAAGGGGGAGATGTTATTGAGGAGTTTGAAGGTAGAAGGATTTTATATTTTATTCGGCTATTTATAGGGAGCCAATGCAAGTCTAACAGTATTGGGGTCACTTGGTCAGTTAGTTTAACTTTTGAGATCATCTTGGTGCATATGTTTTGGGCTCTTTGTAGTAGGTAGATGCTCTTTAGCAGGAGACCATTTAGGAGACTATTACAATAGTCGAAGTGGGGGGTGATGAGGGTATTGATTACTGATCTAAAATCATGTGTGTCGAGGAGGGGTATTAGGTGTTGTATTGTCTTGAGTTTGTAGAATATCGTTTTTACTGTCTGTTTTATGTGAGGAAGCATGGTGAGTGAGTTGTCTAATATTAGTCCTAGGTATTTTGCCTCCTTTTTAACAGGTATAGTTGTTTTGTTTATTGTGATTGTTGTTGGGTAATTGTGATCAGCGTCTGGCTTTCTCGTTATAAACATTGCTTCTGTCTTTTTAAAGTTGATGCTTAGATAATTGTCTTCAAGCCATGTGGTGGTCTCATTCATGCATTCAAGTAAGTTGTCATATTTATGGTTGTTCGAGTTTATGGGGGATGGTGAGCATAATGTCATCAGCGTATATAAAATGGTTGATTTTATGTTTTTTAAATATGTTTGTAATGGGTTGTAGGTATAGGTTGAAGAGGAGGGCGGAGAGGGCTGAGCCTTGGGCGATACCCTGACCTTGAGGGAAAGTTTCCGAGGTTTCTTGACCCTTACTTAATTGCAATAGTAGTGAATCAATAATATGCATCTCCTTCCTAACCCTAAGAGGGCTCTCAGCCAGGCTCCCATCGGGCATGGAACATTTGGGGCGTTTATGTTATCTGTTATCACCATCCCAGCATGCTGCTCTTGCAGTCGTAACAACCTCCCCCTTCCCTCCCCTCTGTTACTGTAGCCATCCCAATTTCTTCCTTCCCATCCTCTCAATTCCCCATTATAGAACATATTATTTTACCTTTCAAGTGCCATTCACACAACCTGTGGTCCACCATTTGCACTCCCCCGACACGTCCCTCCCACTCTCGCATCGTACCTTCCCCTGTCCCCATGCTGATCTCCGCCTACAGTGCTCTTAGGCCCCCAGTATGACAGTGGCCACTTGCCCGTTATCACCATTCCACTACTTATCCCAACCCCAATTGACTTCCCTTCTACTTCCCAGCATTTGTTAAGAAACCTTCTAACACAGTCTGACACAACTTGCTGGTTTTGAAGGTCCACCGGTTCACTGCAGCATGGAGGACCTCTCCTTTTAGTCTTTTGTGCCAGAGTCCAACTAACACCTGTGGTGTTGTTACATGGTCTGCCAAAGCTTCTAAAATGTCCCAAAGCACAGATGGCACCATAAACTCACTCCCCACTTTCTGCCTTCGCTGTTGGACGCAGTTGGTCGACTCCTCTGCTGGTTGCTGGTGCGTGAGACTAGTATGGAACAACTTTCATAAAGTAGTTAACGCAAAATACTTTGAGGCACTAGAACCAATATCTCATCCAATTGGCAACACAGCATCTCTCCCTTTAGTGTCTCCCAGGGCCAGTTAACTGGCTTCCACACGTTCCGCACATGTAAAATGTTCCAAATATTTCTTGTTCTCTCTCATAGCGTGTAGTTGCACTGTGTTACCATCACAGGAGATTTTCAGCTTGTGAAGAAACAATGTGAAGCGGATGCCGCACTGATGTAGTTCAGTGCAGATTGGTGCAAACTCCCGCCGCTTCAGCACCACCCGGTTAGAATAGTCATTGAATAGCAAGATTTGTCTGTTATAGTCAATGTTTTCCTTTGACGAAACTCAGACAAGATGAAATCTCTCTCTGAATTCAAAGAAGCATGGGACAAACACAGAGGATCTCTAAAAGAAAAAAAGGACTGTTGTAGTGGTTGATATGGAAGGACAGACTTGATAGGCCATGTGGTCTTTTTCTGTTATCATGTTTCTATGTTTCTAACCAAATGAGGTACCTTGCGATGGCTGCGCGCAGCTTGCTGGTCTCATTTCTTTTAGGCCGAATGCAATGCACCCGCTCACAGCACCATGCGTGTCCATTCTTTTGTAGGCCTAGGTGAGCCGGGAACCATTTTTCAAAATAGTCAGTTTCACATCCGTTACATCTTCGCCCAGACTATCTGTAGGTTTTTGCACTGCACCATGTTTTCTTGCTCCTCAATCTTGACCATTAGCTGTTGTTGCTCTGTAGAGATCTGGTCTACCCATGCCACAAGAAGCTTCATTGTTTCCTCTTGGGCCAACACTCTGTTCCATCTCTGCCAACCACTGGACCTCTGTCTCGAAAGTCTCCCATATATCATCTGCTGTCGACTGCAACTTGTTGAGGCGGTTCTCCAAGGCCACCAACACTACCTTGGAAATTTCAGCTAAGTCGCCAACCCTCGGGATGGTTGTACTTGAAGGCTTAGCAGCCTATATCGAATGACAGGCATTGTGGCTTCTTGTGTCTTGTTCAAAGTGGTATTTTTGGCATGCCCTCCTGCCACAAGCTCTCTCATCGGCTGTGTGTGCCCCAGGTAAATTCCTGTTCCTTCACGTTATTTCAGTATGTCGTTTAAAGAACTAGTAGCTGGATTTTTAGCGGGTTTATGGGTCCCAAAACAGGAGCTCTACTCTTTCACGTCCATGCATCATTCGTGCATCACGTGACCCCCGAAGAGCCTAATCTTTTAAGCCTTTCCTCATAGGGATAGCCTTCCATCCCTTTAGCATGTTTGCTTTTCTCTGTACCTTTTCCAATTCTACTCGATTCTTTTTAAGATATGACGACCAGAGCTTACACGAAACTCAAGGTGAGGTTGCAAAATGTAGTGATACTGAGGCATAACCACCACCTTGGGTTTTATTTTCTATTCCTTTGCTTAAAAGTACTGGCATTCTATTTGCTTTCTTGGTCACAGGTGCACACTTCGCAGAGGGTTTCAACATATTTTCCACAATGACTCCTAAATCTTTTTCCTGGATGGTGGTTCCTAATGTTGAACCTTGCACTGTGTAACTGTAATTTGGATTCTCCTTCCCTAAGTGCATAACTTTGCACTTATCCACATTAAATTTCATCTGCCATTTGGAGAGAGAGAGAGTCAATTTTTCAAGGTCATCCTGCAATATTTTACAGTTTTCTTGTGCTTTAAAACTGTTGAATAATTTGTTATCTGCAAATTTGATCACCTCACTCATTAATCCCGTTTCCAGCTTATTTATAGATATGCTAAAAAGTTCAGAACACCAAGTCTATTACAAGCTCAGAACTGCAAACCTACATCCCCTCTTCACCATGGAAAGCTTCTGCTCAGTGTACCAAGCCACCATTATCCCCCTATTCAACTACTGCAACTCAATATACCAAGGCCTACCCAAGCATTCTCTTCTTCTACTACAACTTGCCCAGAACACTGAAGCACAAACTCCTCCACTGGCTACCCATCACCTCAAGAATTAAATACAAGGTCCTTACCACCATCCACAAGGTACTAAATAAGCACTCCTCCGAGCACCTTCAAACACTAAACACTCCCAAGACCAACAGACCAAGCACACAAAATCTCCTTGGCCTCCCACCCCAGATTTGCAAAAGCAACCAAAATACACACTTAAGAGCATTCTCACTCTGCATCCCCACCCTCTGGAACTCACTACAATCCACACTAAGAAACATCAAGTCAATTAGAAACTTCCAAAACGAGATTAAAACCCACCTCTTCCAAGAACACTTCAGCTCAGACTCCCAACAAAACGCAACATGAACTTTCACAAACCAACAGGAATTCTTCCCGCCTCCCTGAATCTTTCACCTTAAAAGCCTCAACCAATCCTCCTCCTAATGGCCAGCCCACTCCTATGTCACTTTTAGTCTATACCAACTGTGTGAATGTTTTATCTATTTATTTATTTAGCAAGCATTTGTATAACGCTTCTTCCAGCGATCAGAAGTGGGAAAGATTACAAGGGTAAAGCTGTCGAATCAAGACAGAATAATTTTGATTTGTACATAAAGATTCGAAAGGTTAGCACGTCACGCAGAAAATTATCTACTTCTAAGCTAAGGGAATAATAATTTACATATGTACATTTATACATTACAGGTTTCTGGGGAGCTGTGGGGGAGTTGCCCCTCATGCGAATTTAGTACAGGTTGAAATGACTTTGAAATAGGTGGGTTTTTAGTTTCTTTCTAAAGTCGGCTAGATCAATGCTGGCTCGTAGGTCGGGTGGGAGTTGGTTCCATAGTGTCGGTGCTATGTATGAAAAAGCCCTGTTACCAGCGCTATGGAACACCCTACCACCACACATCAGAGCAATCCCTAACCTGAGCCAGTTCAGGAAAGCCCTGAAACACTTCCTATTTCTCAAATATCTTACGGACGGCTCTGAACACCAGTCACACTCAAATAGCTCATCCTCAAATACTTAAAACACCAAACAGGTTCCTCCCCCATTTAACTTCCTATGTATATAGTTACCCTCTCTCTCCAAGTTTCATTCCCTGTTCAATGTAATGACCAGACATTTTGTATATTGTCGGATGTTGTTGTTCTTTGTAAACCGCGCTGGTCATAAATAGTGCGGTATATAAGAATTGTAAATAAATAAAATAAATAAAATAGTGATTTTTTTGACTGATCTGATATCTGTTGGAGTGTGGAGGGTGTTGGAATTGATGGTTCTCTTGTTTCTGTTGGATGGTTGCAATCTGATTAGGGTGTCGAGGAAGGATGGTGCTATGCTGTGGATGAGTTTGAAGGTGGTATACCTTGTGTTTGAGAGAATGTTTCTGCTTTTTCGCCGTTGAATTGTACCTGTTGCATTCGGTTTGAGATGTAGGATGTGAACCACTTTAGTGGGGTTCCTGATATTCCTATTGACTTGATTCTGTTTAAGAGGGTTCGATGGTTAACTGTATCAAAGGCAGCTGAGATGTCGATGAATAGGAGTATATACATTTTCTTTTTGTTTTCCAGGCCCTTGAGTAGGTTGTTAAGTAGAACTAGTAATAGGGTTTCGACCCCATGATGTTGTCTAAAGCTGTATTGCTGGTCATCTAGAGGAGCATTGTCGTTCAGGTGGTCTTGGAGCTGTAGTAGGACCGCCTTTTCAATGATCTTTGCTAGGAATGGTATGCTCGATATTGAGCAGTAGGATGCTGGGTCATCTCTGCTGAGTGTACTGTTTTTTAGAATAGGTCTTATGACAGATTTCTTTAGCTCAGTGGGCATGAATCCTTGTTGTAGTGATAGGTTTACTATGTGCGAGATGTACGGTGCTATGTCCTGTTTCACTGCCTTGATCCAGGTTGCTGGGCAGGGGTCAAGTGGGGATGTGGTGCTGTTTATGCTTGTGAGTATGGTTGCAATTTGCTGGTCTCCGATTTTGTGGAAATGTTTCCATAACTGGTCCTGATTTGTGTTGGTCTCAAGGTTGTTTAGTGGTGTCGGTATTTATGCCTTGTATTAAACTTTCATTAGAGAAAGACATCATGCTTGGCAAGATAGGTCAACGAAAAAGAGGAAGGCCAGCAATGAGATGGATCGATACAATAACAGCAGCTACGGGTACCAGTCTGTCAACAATGAGCCGCCTGACTGAAGACTGAACACAATTTAGGATAGCTATCCAGAGGGTCGCCATGAGTCGACTCCGACTCGACGGCACTTAACAACACCAACATTAAACTTTTGTAACCTCCTGTTCTAAACAATGTTTTATGTAAACCAAGCACATGCAAAAGTTCATGGTTTTCACCCAGCTCCATGTAAACCGTTTTGACTGATAGAAAAACGGTATAGCAAAACCTGTTATATAAATATCTAAATTGTGACATTGGTATCCATCATAAGTTACATAAGTTACATAAGATATGCCATACTGGATCAGACCAAGGTCCATCAAGCCCAGTATCCTGTTTCCAACAGTGGCCAATCTAGGTCAAAAGCGTAGTTAACTCACCTGTAACAGGTGTTCTCCAGGGACAGCAGGAAAGCACAGTTACTTACCTGTAATAGGTGATCTCTGGGAACAGCAGGAATTAGTCCTCACATATGGGTACGTCGGAACCGACGGAGCCTGCGCAGGAAAGCTCCCCAGCTTCCCAGAAAGGAAGCTTTTGGGGCCTCCCACAGCGCATGCGCGCTGCCTTCCCGCCTTCCTGACCAACTCTCCTCAGTTCGAGTCTAAAGCTGAGACAATAGAGAGAGGAAAGGAAAGAGAGAGAGAGATACAACTCCTAGGGGAGATGGGTGGGTTGTGAGGACTAATTCCTGCTGTTCCAAGAGATCACCTGTTACAGGTAAGTAACTGTGCTATCTCCAGGAACAAGCAGGAATGAGTCCTCACATATGGGGACTCCCTAGCTAAGATGCCGGGGAGATCCCCCTGCAAGAATTCCTCATCTACCTATGGATCTCAGGCATCCATTCAGGGAAGGTGGGCAGAAGTTGTTTAAGAATGGAACAGGTGTCTGAGGACAGCCTGACCAAACAAGGCATCCCGGCGGGAGTCCTTGTCCAAGTAGTAATGGGCTGTGAAGGTATGAACCAAGGCCCAAGTGGCTGCTCGACAGATCTGATCGATGGATACAGAATGAAGATGAGCCATAGATGTGGCCATGGCTCTCACATTGTGAGCTGTGACATGGCCTTCCAGAGAAAGGTTCTTACTCTGGTAAGCAAAAGAAATACACTGAGCAATCCAATTGGACAGTGTTCTTTTTGAGACTGGAAGTCCTAAATGAGAAGGATCAAAAGCAACAAAAAGTTGAGAAGACTTTCTATGTTGCTGTGTCCTGTGGATGTAAAAGGCAAGAGCTCTTTTACAATCTAACGTATTTAGGTTCCTCTCTGCACTAGATGCATGAGGAGCTGGAAAAAAGACAGGTAGATATACCTCTTGATTAAGATGAAAAGGTGAGACCACTTTAGGCACAAAGTGGGGATTTGTCCTACCTTATCATGATGGAACTTTGTATAAGGTGGATTAGCCACTAAAGCCTGCAGTTCACTGATGCGGCGAGCAGAAGTGATTGCAATAAGAAAAATGACTTTCCAGGAAAGAAATTTCAAGGAGGTAGTGGCTAAGGGTTCAAAGGGTCGCTTCATAAGCTGACCAAGAACCACGTTTAAGTCCCATGCCACCAGAGGAGGTCGAATGGGAGGTTTAGTTAAGGTTAGGCCTCTCATGAATCTTGCAATAAGAGGATGAGAGGAAACAGGTTGTCCATTGATAGGCTGAAGAGATGCTGCAATAGCACTCAAATGGACCCTTACAGAATTGGTTTTAAGTCCTGCATTGGAAAGATGCAGGAGATATTCGAGTAAAGAATTCAAAGGTAGTGCTAGAGGGTTAAGACCTTTTTCAGCACACCAAATGGAAAATCTTTTCCATTTGAAAGCGTAAGAACGCCTGGTGGAAGGTTTCCTAGAGGCATGGAGGACATCTTTCACCTGTTGAGAAAGATTGAAGTCTTGAAGGTCTAGGCCTTCAGTAACCAAGCTCTGAGGTGAAGGGACTTGGGATTTGGGTGCCACAAAGTCCCCTCCTCTTGAGACAGAAGGGCTGGAGCAGCTCCTAGATCCAGGGAGGGTGCCTGGGAGAGATGCAGAAGTAGAGGGTACCACACTTGGCGTGGCCAGCGTGGAGCTATGAGGATCATAGATCCTTGATCCCTCTGAAGTTTGAATAGAGTCTTGGGAATCAAAGGAATAGGTGGAAAGGCATACAGGAAGGCCTGACCCCAATGAAGGAGGAAGGCATCCTTGGCCTGAGCTCCCTGACACGGGATTCTGGAACAGAACCGGGGAAGTTTGGCATTGCACGGACTTGCAAACAGGTCTATGTCCAGGGTTCCCCATTTCTGAAAGATTCTGAGTACCTGATCCATGTGCAGGGACCATTCGTGTGGAAGCAGAACTCGACTGAGTCTGTCTGCCCATGAGTTTTGGATTCCTGGGAGGTACACTGCCAGGAGATGGATTTGATGCTCTCTGGCGAAGGCCCACAATTTTAGAGCTTCGTTGCAAAGCGACAGAGAGCCAGTCCCTCCTTGTTTATGTAGAACATGGCTACTTGATTGTCGGTATGAACAAGGACTGTCATGTTGATGAGGAGGGTATGAAAGACCTTGAGAGCAAGGAAAATTGCTCGCAGCTCCAAAAGGTTGATATGAAGGGTGGTCTCCTGTGGAGACCAAGTGCCCTGAGTGGAGAGGTCTTGGAGATGAGCTCCCCAACCTGTTTGGGAGGCATCTGTAGTGAGAGTTGTTTGGGGCAACAAAGGTTGGAAGGGGGCCCCCAACAACAGATTTTGAGTGGATATCCACCATTGGAGAGACCAAAGAAGACGTTTTGAGGTTGCTATTTGGTCAGAGAGCTCCTGATGCTTGGGTCCACTGGGAGGACAAGGTCCATTGAGCTGCTCTCATATGTAGGTGAGCGTAAGGCACCACATGAACTGTGGATGCCATGTGGCCTAGCAGTTGTAGCATCTCCCTGGCAGTCAAGTGGCTTCTGGACTGAATTTGAGAGGCCAAGTGCACTAGACGGTTGCAACGGGCCTGAGGAAGATAGGCCCTTGCAGTGGTGGTATCTAGCCAGGCCCCTATGAATTCTAGGGACTGAGTAGGGGTGAGTTGAGACTTTGGCAGATTGATGACAAGTCCCAGATACTGCAGTATGCGTCTGGTGTGGTCCAGGGAAGTCTGAGCCTCGGACTGAGATGGAGCTCGGATGAGCCAGTCGTCCAGGTATGGGAAGACAAAGATTCCCAGATTGCGTAGAAATGCAGCTACTATTGCCATGCATTTGGTAAATACCCTTGGAGCAGAGGCTAGACCGAAGGGAAGTACTCTGTATTGGAAATGTTTTCCCTGGAACAGAAACCGTAGGAATTTTCTGTGGGATGGATGGATGAGTATATGTGTGTACGCATCCTTGAGATCTAGAGAACAAAGCCAGTCCTGACTGTAGGTATGGAAGTAGAGTGCCTAGAGAAAACATCTTGAATTTCTCCTGGTATAGGAATTTGTTCAATTCTCTGAGATCCAGAATGGGTCTGTACCCCCCTGTTTTCTTGGGAATGAGAAAATAAGGGGAGTAAAAACCTGACCCTTGTTGAGGAAGAGGAACCTCTTCTATTGCCTTTTAGGCGAGAAGAGTGGTCACCTCCTGGCCCAACAGGTACAGGAGAGATGGGGGAGAATTGAATTGTCTCACCATGGTAAGGGGAGGAAGGCTGGAGAAATGTAGTTTGTAGCCCTCTCTGATGATAGAGAGGGTCCACTGTTCTGATGTGATTTGTTCCCATCTGGGAGCAAAATGAGTTAACCTTCCTGGAATGGTGAGAGGCTCTGGTTGTTGCAGAACCAGAAAGATTAAGTTCTCTAGAATCAAATCAAAAAATCTGAGGGGGTTGGGACTGCTGGACTGTAGCAGCCCCTGTAGACTTTGTTCTGGCCTGTTTAGATTGCTGACGCTTAGGAGCAAAGTGAACTTGGGAAGATTGCTGGCCAGTATTTGTGGAAAATCTGGTCTTTTTATAGAAAGGCTTCTTAAAAGTTTTTTTCTTGGCAGGGGTAGAGGTAGACTTAGAAAGTCTATCTAAAGCAGCATTCTCTGCATCCATTTGAGTGGCTTTGATTTGCCACTCCATGCCAAACAGATTTTCACCTGTACAGGGCAGATTGCCCAAGCCTTCTTGTACCCAGGGTTCCAAATCAGAAGCCTGGAGCCAAGCAAGTCTGCGAGCAGCTATGGCAATGCCAGAGGCTCTGCTAGCCCCCTCAAAAGAGTCAAAGGCTGCTCTGTTGGAGAACTTTGAAACATCTTGAGTTTGCTTTAGCAAAAGAAGTAACTCCTCCTTTTTATCCTCTGGGATAAAGGGGAGAAAATGACGTATCTTCAATGCAATCTCTTTCAAAAACATGCCCATATAGAGGCTGTATGAATTGATTCTGGCAATAAGCATGCTAGCTTGGAAGATTTTTCTACCAAAAGCATCCAGAGTCCTACATTCTCTTCCTGGAGGGGTAGAAGAGAGCCTTTTGGTACTCTATCTTTTTCATAGCAGACTTCACCACAATAGAGTGGTGAGGAAGCTGAGGTTTTTGAAAACCAGGAGAAGGAGGAACCCGATACATGGTGTCCAAACGTCGAGAATGTGGAGATAGGGTGAGAGGAGCCTCCCACAAGTCCATCATGTGTTCTTGAAGAATTTCATGTATGGGTAAGGTGGCTGCCTCTTTGGGAACCTTAGAGTATCCTAAAATATCCAATTTCTTTGCTCTAGGTTCCTTTTCAGAGGTTACAGATATGGAAAGTCCTTTAGCTACTTCAATAATGAAGTCTTGAAAGGACAAATCCTCTGGAGGAGACATTCTCCTTTTTGGAGAAGAGGGCTCCTCAGGAAGAGTAAAAGAGACATCAGCAGAATGATCTGAAGTATCAGAATCTTCAGAAGATTCAAAGTACCGTCTATTTGCTTCCAGAGATCGATACGCGTACCGACCGGTATCGACATCGGGCGTACCGGGAATCGGAGCGGTATCGAGAAAATCTCCGGAACCGGAGACCGGAACGGGCATACTACTGGAAGTAGATGCTCTGGGTACCGGTATCGGTACCGGAACCGGAGTCGGAACCGATTGTCGCGGTACCGAGGGCGTTGCAGCGTTAATGAAAGCCAGTATGGCCTGCTGCATGGATTGTACCGTAGTACCCAGTCGCCACAACTGCCTGGATGTCGGTACCGGTGTTAGCCGGTACCCCAGAGCAGTCTAACAGGAGATCGGTCGAGGCCGTGCCATCGATGTCTACCTGTAACCCCATAGGAGGAGCTTTGGAAGCCGGAGCTTCCCGCCGGGGTTTTTTGGCTGGGGCAGGGTCCTCAGAGTCAATCGCAAGGGCCTCTCGCTGCTTAGAGGGAGATTTGCCCTTTGAGGACCTGCCTGAAGAATGTTTGGTTACCTGAGATCCATCAGGAGAGGAAGACCTGGAGGATGTTGATGCTGGAGTATCCGTAGAAAACAGCATATGAAACTTAGCTGCTCTGTTCTGTAAGCCCCGTTTGGACATCAGAGAGCAGGATGGACAATCCGGAACGGAATGGTCAGGCCCCAAACATTTAAGACACCACTCATGGGTATCTGTGATTGAAATAGTACTGGTACACTTGGTGCATTTTTTAAAACCAGATGCTGGTTTTTCCATGAGGGAGAATCTGAGAAGGCCTAGAGGCCTCACAGAAAAAACACACCAAGTGAGGAAAAAGTAATTTTTTTTTTTCTTTTTAAGAAATAAATGAAAAAAGATCGGCGGTACCGGTCCGGAATCGGGGAAGGCAGACACGCGGTCAAAGAAACAAATTAAAATAACAATTTCTTCAGCGGTGACAGGAACACGACCTGCTGGCTCCGCGGAAAAAGAAGAACTGAGGAGAGTTGGTCAGGAAGGCAGCGCGCATGTGCTGTGGGAGGCCCCAAAAGCTTCCTTTCTGGGAAGCTGGGGAGCTTTCCTGTGCAGGCTCCGTCGGTTCCAACGTACCCATATGTGAGGACTCATTCCTGCTTTTTCTTGGAGATTCAGTCCTCACACATGGGTGACATCAGTGCTGACGGAGCCACGCACGGAACATTTCCCCAGCTTTCAAAGAAAGCCTTTGGGAATGCTACCACATATGCATAGTCCCCTTCCCGCCCAAGGGTGCCATCTTGCTCAGTCAGATGACATAATTTAGGCAAATGGTGAAATAAGGTAAAGACTAGGGGACATACAATGAAGCTACAGGGTAAACTATTTAAGACTAATAAAAGAAAATATTTTTTCACTCAACGTGTAATCAAACTCTGGAATTTGTTACTGGAGGATGTAGTAAAGGCTGTTAGTGTAGCTGGGTTTAAAAAAGGTTTGGACAAGTTCCTGGAGGAAAGGTCCATAAACCATTATTAAGAAGGAACCCAGGATATCAATGCTTGACCCAGTACAAGCATTGCGGAACCTGTGTCTTTTGGGGAAACTGCTAGGTACGTATGACCTAGATTGGCCACCTTTGGAAACAAGATACTGGGCTTGATGGACCTTGGTCTGAGCCAGTATGGCATATCTTATGTTCTTAGGGAGGGTTGTGAGGAATGATTCCTGCTGTCCCTGGAGACTGAAGGACTGCTGTCCCATCTCCTGTTCCATACTTGTAAGCTGCTGAAGACTTAACCGTTATGACTGTAATAGTTGAGAAGGGCAATAGTAAAAGCTATTTCCTTGGGTTAAATATTGCTATATATGTAGAAAAGGGCTCTTTGAAAAACTTCCCACCCTCTTTGGGGTAAAAGTATACACAATGTCCAACATGCATAATTTTACCTGCTCAGTTTTAGAGATGTTCCTGCAGGCAGGGTTAGGTTGGAGAATGCAACTTTGGGGAGAAGAAGTGTGTGCATAAAAAGCAGGCACAATAACCAAAGCCAAATTATCAAAGTAGCTCTGCTTTCATTACTGGTACATTGCCCACAGATAAAAACTACTTCTCGAATTTGCACCATTGTGGCAGAGGTTATTGTTCCCAAAAAATATTTTTTCTAAGCAATACTTGCATCCCTACTCTATTGAATGCTGATCACATTGTACTACTGTAACAAGTAAATAATGGGATTACAAGCTTTAGTGATTTTGTTTAACAATGGTAGTACTACAAACAATTAAAAACAATATAAAATAAAACTACAGAAATTGAAAATGGTGACAATTGTCTGACAGAATATCATCCAATAAAACTGCAGACAAGCAAAATAAAGCCTTGGTCATGTGACCCCTCTTTCCATGACTCACTGTGCCTGCTTCTAACATCTAACCGTGCTACATGCGCCCACTCTCCTCATGGCCCCATACTGACCCTTGGAACCTTCTTTATCTACATCCTTGATGATGCTCGCCAACGTGGTCATGTGTTGCTCTGTCAAGGACACACTCAGGTAGTTGCGGATGAAGTTATTTCTTGCATTCAGCATAGATGAGGTGATGAAATTCAGAATACTAGAAGCAAGGCCTAAAAACTAGAGAAATAAGATATAATTTATAAAATGTTCTCTATCAATTTACATAAGATCAATGAATTATTCATTCACTTGACATATCACTCTTCATTACATTATCAAGGCAATTTACAGTGTAGAAAAAAAGTTATTGCTTAAGGAAAAGTTCCCAGGAGTATTTTTTTGTTAGTTATATTTTTAAATTGCAATTTCAATTATATCAAAGCATAACCTTCGCAGAGAAAAAAAAACCCTTCAGAATTAATAGGAAAAAAATGATAAATAAAAAGATTAAAGGAAACATATCATTGGCATTAGAAGACCACAAAGGAGGAACAACCAAGAATTCAAAACCATGGGAAGATGGAGCCTTCCCCTATAAACCACTGTATAGAATCACTTGTAAATAACCTATGTAAATAGTTTGGACAGTTTATGACACCTGTCACCTCTGTAAAAAGTTAGAAAGTTTCTCTGTTTCAATGTAATGTATACAGTAGTACACATAATTTGTTAAGCTATTCCATGTAAAAAGTTAGAAAGTTTCCTGTTCCATGTAAAGTATACAATTAGTATACATAACTTGTTCCATGTAAACCACCCTTGATGACTGGAAGGGGCGGTATAGAAGAAATAAGTAAATAAATAAATAAAGATATGCCATACTGGGTCAGACCGAGGTCCATCAAGCCCAGTATCCTGTTTCCAACAGTGGCCAATCTAGGTCATACGTACCTAGCAGTATCCCCAAAAGAGACAGGTTCCACAACGCTTGTACTGGGTCAAGCACTGATTATCCTGGGTCCCTTTTTAATAGTGGTTTATGGACCTTTCCTCCAGGAACTTGTCCAAACCTTTTTTAAACCCAGCTACACTAACAGCCCTTACCACATCCTCCGGTAACAAATTCCAGAGTTTGATTACACGTTGAGTGAAAAAATATTTTCTCTTATTTGTCTTAAATAGTTTACCCTGTAGCTTCATTGCATGTCCCCTAGTCTTTCTATATTCTGATAGCGTAAACAATTGATCCACGTTTACCTGCTCCACTCCATTCATTAATTTATAGACCTCTATAGTTACTCACCTATAACAGATGATCTCCGGGAACAGCAGGAATTTAGCCTTCACATATGGGTATCGTCGGTACTGACGGAGCCTGCGCGGGAACGCTCCCCAGCGTCCAATTAGAAAGCTTTTGGGAGCACCCCACAGTGCCTGCATGCTGCCTTCCCGCCTTTCCCAACTGCCTCTCTCCAGTTGAGTTTAAAGCTGAGACAAAGAGAGAGAGAGGGAAAGAGAAAGAGATAGATAGAGAGATACAACTCCTAGGGGAGGTGGGTGAGTTGTGAAGACTAAATTCCTGCTGTTCCCGGAGATCACCTGTTACAGGTGAGTAACTATGCCATCTCTAGGAACAAGCAGGAATGTAGTCATCACGTATGGGGACTCCCTAGCTTTAGATGCCAGGGAGAGACCCCAGAAGTTGTGTCCCCCTGTGAAAGGGCTCCACTTCCCCCCATGGATCTCTGGCATCCAACCAGGGATGACGGGTAGGAGTTGATTAGGTATGGAACAGGTGTTGGAGAACAGCCTCACCAAACAAGGCATCCTGGCGGGAGTCCTTGTCCAAGCAGTAATGGGCTGTGAAGGTATGAACCGAGGCCCAAGTGGCTGTTCGACAGATGTCGTCGATAGACAAGGAGTGCAGATGATCCATTGAAGCTGCCATGGCTCTCACATTGTGAGCTGTGACATGGCCCTCCAGAGGAAGATTCTTACTCTGATAGGCAAAGGAAATACACTGTGCAATCCAGCTGGACAGTGTTCTCTTGGAGACTGGAAGTCCCAAATGAGAAGGATCAAAAGCAACAAATTGCTGAGAGGACTAAATCTCCTGTGACTTCCTTAAGGAACATTCCCTTATATAAAATATAGGAACTGATCCTGGCAGAAAGCATGGAAGCCTGGAAAGTACGATGTCCAAAGGCATCCAAAGTTCTACACTCACATCCTGGAGGATTAGAGGCATGCCTCTTTGCACTTCTGATCCTTCTCATGGCTGATTCCACTACAATAGAGTGGTGAGGAAGCTGAGTCTTCTGGAACCCAGGACAAGGAGGGACTTATACATGGTATCCAGTCTACGAGAGTGAGGAGAGGTGGTAAGAGATGTTTCCCACATTCTTAACATGAGATCATGTAAGATCTCATGGATAAGCAAAGTAGCTGCCTCTTTAGGAGCCTTGGGATATTGTAGAATCTCCAACTCCTTTGCCCTGGGCTCTGTTTCGGGAGCCACAGTAATGGAAAGACCTCGAGCCACCTCTCTGATGAAATCCTGAAAGGAGATATCTTCTGGAGGAGACATCCTACGTTTAGGAGAGGAAGGCTCTTCCGGGAGAAGTATTCCGGTACCGACTGAGCTGTCAGAATCCTCTGAGTCCTCCGAAGATTCAAAGTACCTTCTGTCCAGATGCTCCTGAAGAGCCTGATACCCATACCGACTGAAGTTGGTACTGGGGGGAATCGGAACCGGTGTATCGGTACCGGAAGGCATCGCATGACTGGGTGCCGGGCAAAGCAGACCCTGATGTCGATGCTGTCGGTACCGGAACCGATACCGGCTGAACTGTCTGACGTGGTTCCAAGGGTGTCGATGCCGCAAGGAGAGACGCCAGACTGCGTTCAATAGCCAGGAACCTCTGGTCTATCGATGCTGCCGATGCCTGTGTATTGGTACCGGAGAAAGCAGCCAGTACCCCAGAGCATGGCACCAGTTCTGCCAAGGTTGAGCCCTCGAGAACATCCTGGAGCCCCGATAATGCTTTGGAAGCCGAAGCCTCCCGCCAGGGCAATTTTGCCGGTACAGAACCCTCAAGGGCAACGCCAGAGGCATCTCGATGCTTGGAAGGAGATCTACCCTTTGAGGACCGGCTAGACTTATGTTTGGTTACCTGAGATCCATGAGAGGAAGACGAAGCCCTGGAAGACGTCGATGCCACAGAAGCTGCATCGGAGGGAAAAAGGGTGCTGAGCTTAGCAGCCCGGTTTTGTCGACCCCTCTTGGACATCATGGCACAAGCCATACAATCAGAGATGGAGTGGTCAGGACCTAAACATTTAAGACACCACTCATGGGTGTCGGTGACGGAGATGGTACTGCCATACTTGGTGCACCTTTTGAAACCCAAAGCGGGTTTTTCCATAGTGGAGGAAATTTTGGGCCTAAGGCCCAAAATGGCACGTGCATCTGGGAAAGAAAAGTTGGGAAAAAAACTTTTTTTTTTTTTTTTTAAGAAAGAAAAGAAGAACCGGCGGTACTGGTATAGCGTTGAAGAAGGCAGACGCGACCACAAAAAAGAAGAAGGAGAATAAGGAAAATTTTCTGCCGAGACAGGAACAACGACCTGCTGGCTCCATGGAAAACGAAGAACTGGAGAGAGGCAGTTGGAAAAGGCGGGAAGGCAGCATGCAGGCGCTGTGGGATGCTCCCAAAGGCTTTCTAATTGGACGCTGGGGAGCGTTCCCGCGCAGGCTTCGTTGGTGCCGACGATACCCATATGTGAAGACTACATTCCTGCTTGTTCCTGGAGATAAAGGAGTACTCCTGCACTTCAATGGCCCATTCCTAGTTGGATAACTCGGCATCCCAGTTCTTCTAAACACATTTTAGCTCTGCTTCAGAACCTTCAGAAATTGTCCTTGTTCTTATCAGAAGGTGCTGCCATTCATTATGCAACTGCTGCAGTAATGGGGCAATTTCACACAATGATTAATTATTCCAGAAGAATTTACTTCATAAACTTCTCTTCATAGCTCCCCTTCCCCCACTCTAGAGACAGGGTTATTTTTAACACCATCTACTGTTAAAAGAGGTGGCTTAAAAAAGAAGTCTCAAATAAAAATTAAATATGAAATAGGACTTTCTCCAGGAAGAAGGTTAAACTGAACCAATTCAGTGCAAACTTCCTCTAGCAAAATACAAGTTATTCCATACCAATTCTGGATCTTTGCGGCTGGCCAGGATGTTCCCATTCTCCCCTGTGCTTTGTTTGCTGGGGCTCTTCATTCTTGGGGAACTCTCCAATGGAGGTGGAGGGGGCGGAGGAGGAGATGCCACTTTTTCTTTACTTGGAGAGATAGTCTCTTCAAACCACTGCCCAAGGATTGGCTCACTATCATCATCTGCAAGGAAGGTAAAGAAATTAACATATCTTTCTCCTCAAAGATAGAATCTGGGAAGTCTAGCATTAACTACACAGGGAAATTTAAAAAAAAAAAACAAAAGGTGGGATGAGAATGTTTACCAGGCTGGTGAACAATTCAAAGCAACATTTTACTTACCAGATAATGTCCTTTCCTTGAGTCCTGCTAGACCAGCCCAGACAAGTGGAGACAGACAAAATATTTGGGCTTCAATGCCATCATCCCCATGCCTTTATCAGACTGAGTCACTAGAGGCAAAACCAGTATTTGTACCAAAGCATATGGAAAGGAATATCGAAACCAGGGGTCTCAAACACGCGGCCCGCGGGCCGCATGCGGCCCGCGAGAGACCCTTGTGCGGCCCGCGAAGCATTGGGGGGGGAAAAAAAAAACCGGCTTCTGCTGCTGCTGCCGCCGCTGCCGTGGCCGGCAATAGCAGCAATATCGCAAGTCCGCGGGCTCCCCCCACCCGGCAGATCCCTTCCTGCTTGCCTGCCACTGCTGCCAGTTCTCCGCTTCGGCTTTCAGCGCCGCGACGGGAGAACTTCTCCCTCGCGACTCTGTTAAGCTCGCCGGGGCAGATGGGAAATTTCCCATCTGCCCCAGCGGGCTTAACAGAGTCACGAGGGAGAAGCTCTCCCTTCGCGGCTCTGAAAGCCGAAGCGGAGAACTGGCCGGCAAGCCGGAAGGGATCTGCCGGGTGGGGGGGGAGCCCGCGGGACTTGCGATATTGCTGCTAGTGCCGGCCACGGCAGCGGCAGCAGCAGCAGAAGCCGGGTTTTTTTTAAAGTTTAATTTTCCCGGGGGGGGGGGAGGGAGGGAGCAGGACTTGATGTGGGGGGGGGAGCAGGACTTGATGTAGGGGGGAGCAGGACTTGATGTAGGGGGGTGCAGGAATTTATGTGGGCTGGGGGGGTAGTACTGAAAATGGGGTGATGGGGGTTTAGGACTGGAAGTGGGCTATTGGCAGGGGGGGTTATGACTGGTAATGGGCTATGGTGGGGGCTAGGACTGGAAATGGGCAGATGGGGGTTAGGACTGGAGGTGGGCTGATTGGGGGGTTAGGACTGGTAATGGCCTATGAGGGGAGTAAGACTGAAAATGGGGTGATGGGGGGGTAAGACTGGAAGTGCGCTATGGGGAGGTTAGGACTGGTAATGGGCTATGGGGGGTCTAGGACTGGTAATGGGCTGGGGGGTCTAGGACAGGTAATGGGCTGGGGGGGTCTAGGACAGGTAATGGGCTGGGGGGGGTTGCTAGGACTGGAAATGGGCTGATTGGAAGGGGGGATTGAACTGCAAATGGCTGATGGGGAGGGGGCTTGGAATGGAAATGGGCTGTGAGGGGAGGGAGCTCGGATTGGAAATGGGCTGATGGGGGGCTAGGATTGGAAATGGGCTGATGGTGAGGCTAGGATAGGACTGGAAATGGACTGATGCAGGGACTAGAAAGGAGCAGATGCTGGGTGGGCTGGAACTAGAAGGGAGCTGATGTTGGGGGAGGATTAGAATGGGATGGAGCTGGGAAAGTGAAATGGAGAGGGGAAAAATATTTTGTCTGGCAGAGAAGACAAATCTACAATTGGCCAGGTATTGGGAGAGTAAGTGGGGATTGAGGATGGAGGGGTAAAATTTGAGTGGATGAAATAGGAATGAGGAAAGAGCAAAAGGAGAAAGATTAGTATGTTAAAGCAGATGTAGAGAGAGAGAATGGAAAAAACTAGAAGAGAGAAGAAAGGACAAATTGACAGCAGACGATGGAGATAGCATAAGACACGAAGAAACCAGAAGTGGCTGGAGCAATTTCAACTGAAAAAAAAATGCACAAAAAGGTAGAAAAATATCTCTTTATTTTGAATTTATTAACTGGAATGTGTCAGCTCTGGGAAATGTGCATCATTAATGTCTGTGCTTTAGTACAAGAAATTAATTTATAGTTTATTTCTACAGTGCTGAGGTATTCTGTGTAATTCCTATTTGACATTGCTACTTGTTCTCTTTTCCCAGTAGGTCATGTATTGTTCTCTGAAATGTATTGATTTAATATTTGCAGTGTTGCCTTTTGATAGGTTAGGGTCTGGTGCTTTGTGAGTCTGGTAGTGCTGTTATGATACGGGGGGTTTGCTATGGGTTCCAAATGGGCAGTGTTAGTAGTAGTTCCTAATGTGCCTGGCGGTTGGCACTGGATTATAGTAATATAGAAATTTTCTAGTCTTTCTTTATCCATGCACTCATTATGCAACATTATGCAAATATTTATGCAAATGAGGCCCCGTGTCTTATGCGGCCCCCGGGTTACTTTACAAGTCCTCATTCGGCCCTCAAAGTAATTTGAGTTTGAGACCCCTGATCTAAACTCTCACAACCTCAATAAGAGTAACCATGTTCACTCATGTTGGAGTGGAGGAGTGGCCTAGTGGTTGGGGTAAGGTACTTCAGGCCGGAAGGTCGGGGGTTCAAATCCTACTAGGGGACAGCAACCTTGGGCCGGAAGGACTGCGGTTTCTAGTCCCACAGGTGCTCCTTGTGGTCTTGGGCAAGCCACGTAACCCTCCATTGCCCATGTTCCCTGTAAAATAGTTATCTCCAAGTTATAATGCCCTGTTCAATGTAATTTCAGTTTGTTCAATGTAAACCGCACTGATGCAGAATAGCGCAGTATATAAGAGAATGTAAATAAATAAATAAAATAAAATAAAACAGGAGGGAAATCATGTACAGGATTATTTATTTATTTAACAGTTTTTATATACCGTCTTTCTTCAATTCAAGACGGTATACAGTGAACATAACGTGACAGTGTGTTTCAACTGTTTTTTTATTTATTTAACATTTCTTTTATACCACGCTCTTTATCATCAGTGCGGTTTACAGTTAACAGAACGACTCAAGGACCACAGGGCACGCCCGAGTTTACATCGAACAGGGAAAAACAACTTGGAGAAAAAAACAGGGAAAACTATCTACAATAATGTTACAAAGATAGAACAGGGGATGATGTTACAAGGGTGGAGCAGGGAGTGAGAACCAGTGTGGACCGTGTTCCATTTACGGGCCACTTCCTCTTATCAAACTTGTGTATGCTGTTAGGCTATCAGATTGAGGGATGGTATGCGTGAGGGTGTGAGGCGTGAGGGGGATTGTCGTGTTGTAAAAAGTACGTAATGAACAAATGGTGCTTGAGGGCCTTTCTAAATTGAGTGATGTCCTTGACTGCTCTGATGTCATGTGGGAGGTTAACATAGAATGGAACTTAACATGAATAACATGGCATAGACAGATACATTTTGTACATAAGCATTAGTCCAAACAGAAAAACTTGCCAGAAAATTATTAGCCCACAGGGTCAAGCACTGAGATCACAGTGGGCAAACAGGTCCCACCACATTACAACAGACCAACACCATTCCAGGGTGGCTCCTGGACTGGTCTAGCAGGATTCAAGGAAAGGACATTATCTAGTAAAGCATAGTCACTCACCTGTAACAGGTGATCTCCAGGAACAGCAGGAATTTAGTCTTCACATATGGGTATTGTCGGTACCGATGGAGCCTGCACGGGAACGCTCCCCAGCGTCCAACAGAAAAGCTTTTGGGAGCTTTTGTGTGCTGCCTTCCCGCCTTTCCCAACTGTCCCTCTCCAGTTGTTTAAAGCTGAGACAAGAGATAGGGAGAGAGAAAGAGACAGAAAGATACAACTCTAGATAGGGGAGGTGGGTGGGTTGTGAAGACTAAAGTCCTGCTGTTCCCGGAGATCACCTGTTACAGGTGAGTAACTATGCTATCTCCAGGAATAAACAGGAATGTAGTCTTCACATATGGGGACTCCCTAGCTGCAAATGCCAGGGAGATCCAGAAAGTTGTGTGCCCTTGTGAAAGGGCTCCACTTCCCCCCATGGATCTCTGCCATCCTACCAGGGATGGTGGGTAGGAGTTGATTAAGTCTGGAAGAGGTGTTGAAGAACAGCCTGACCAAACAAGGCATCCCGGCGGGAGTCCTTGTCTAAGCAGTAATGGTCTGTGAAGGTATGCACCGAAGCCCAAGTAGCTGCTCGACAGATGTCGTCGATAGACACAGAGTGAAGATGAGCCACTGAGGCTGCCATGGCTCTCACATTGTGAGCTGTGACATGGCCTTCAAGAGGAAGGTTTTTACTCTCATAGGCAAAAGATACACACTGTGCAATCCAGTTGGACAGTGTCCTTTTGGAGACTGGAAGTCCCAAATGACTAGGATCAAAAGCAAAAAGAGTTGAGAGGATTTTCTATGTTGCTGTGTCCTTTGCAAGTAAAAGGCCAAAGCTCTTTTACAGTCCAAAGTATAAAGGTTCCTTTCTGTATTTGAGGCGTGAGGCCTTGGAAAGAATACAGGAAGGTAAACCGCTTGGTTTAAATGAAAGTGCGAAACCACGTTTGACAAAGTGTGGATGAGTCCTAAGGACTAAGAACATAAGAACATAAGATATGCCATACTGGGTCAGACCAAGGTCCATCAAGCCCAGTATTCTGTTTCCAACAGTGGCCAATCTAGGTCATATGTACCTAGCAGTTTCCCCAAGAGACACAAGTTCCACAATGCTTGTACTGGGTCAAGCATTGATATCTTCGGTCACTTCTTAATAATGGTTTATGGACCTTTCCTCCAGGAACTTGTCCAAACCTTTTTTAAACCCAGCTACACGTTGAGTGAAAAAATATTTTCTTTTATTAGTCTTAAATAGTTTACCCTGTAGCTTCATTGCATGTCCCTTAGTCTTTCTATATTCTGATAATCGATTTACGTTTACCCGTTCCACACCGTTCATTAATTTATAGACTTCTATCATATCTCCCCTCAGCCGTCTCTTTTCCAGGTTAAAGAGCCCTAACCTTTTTAGCCTTTCTTCATAGGAGTATCCTTCCATCCCCTTTACCATTTTGGTGGCTCTTCCCTGTACCTTTTCTAAAATCGCTATATCCTTTTTAAGATACGGCGACCATAATTGCACACAATATTCAAGGTGCGGAGGATCAGCCACCAATGCTTGCAATTCACTGATTTGACATGCTGATGTGATTGCAATGAGAAAGATAACCTTCCAGGAAAGGAATTTCAGAGAGGTAGTGGCTAATGGTTCAAAGGGCGGTTTCATGAGCTGCCCAAGTACCAGATTTAAGTCCCATGCCACCGGTGATGGCTTAATGGGAGGCTTCGTTAAAAAAAGGCCTCTCATAAATCTCGCTATGAGAGGATGAAATAGGTTGTCCATTTAGAGGCTTGAAAGAAGCTGCAATAGCACTCAAATGGACTCACTGAATTGGTCTTAAGCCCTGCATTCGATAAATGGAGGTACTCCAGTAATGATTCCAGAGGTATCGCAAGAGGGTTACGACCCTTCTGCGAGCACCATATGGTAAACCTTTTCAACTTAAATGCATAAGAGCGTCAAGTGGAAGGCTTCCTGGAAGCATGAAGGATATCCTTTACCTGCTGGGAAAGGTTAAGACCGTGAAGATCTAGGCTTTCAGCAACCAGGCCCTGAGATGCAGAGATTGGCGATTGGGATGCCACAGCATCCCATCCTCTTCAGAAAGAAGATCTGGAGCAGATCCTAACTCCAGAGGCAGAGCTTGAGAGAGATGTAGGAGCAGAGGGTACCACGGTTGCCGAGGCCAACGTGGAGCTATGAGGATCATATGACCTCTGTGTCTCTGAAGCTTGAACAGGGTTTTGGGAATTAGGGGAATGGGTGGAAAGGCATACAGAAAGTCCTGACCCCAATGAAAGAGGAAAGCATCCCTGGCCTGACAACCTCGAGCCGGAATTCTGGAACAGAACTGGGGAAGTTTGGCATTCAGCAGACTTGCAAAGAGGTCTATGTCCGGGGTTACCCAAATTTGAAAAATTTGGGCCACCTGGTCTGCATGGAGAGACCATTTCTGTGGAAGCAGAACTCGACTGAGTTTGACTGCCCAAGAGTTTTGATTGCCTGGAAGATACACCGCAAGGAGATGAATCTGATGCTTTCTGGCGAGGGCCCAAAGCTTCGTTGCACAGCGACAGAGAGCCTGTTCCGCCTGAGTCCACTGAGTGGATAAGGTCCACTGGGCTGCCCTCATATGGAGGTGAGCATAAGGAACCACATGCACGGTGGATGCCATGTGGCCTAGCAACTGCAACATTTCCCGAGCAGTGAGGTGAGGTTTTAGCACTGCTTGGGAAGCTAACTGCACAATGTGAAGGCAGCGGGGCTGTGGAAGGAAGGCCCTTGTCTGTCTGTTATCCAGAAGAGCTCCTATAAACTCTAGGGATTGAGTGGGAGCAAGATTGGACTTTGGGAAGTTTATGACACGTCCCAAATACTGAAGGATGAGCATTGTGCGAGACAGAGCCATCCTGGCCTCTGGCTCTGAAGGGGCTCGAATGAGCCAGTCGCTTAAGTAAGGGAAGACGAATATTCCCAGGGTGCGGAGAAATGCTGCTACCACACGTATGCATTTTGGTGCAGAAGCCAAAAGGAAGAGCCCTGTACTGGTAAGTGCTTCCCTTGAAACAGGAATCGAAGGAACCTTCGGTGAGTTGGAGGGATGAGAACATGAGTGTACGCATCCTTGAGATCTAGAGAACAAAGCCAATCCTGGCTCCGAAGGTATGGCAGCAGAGTTCCTAGAGAAATTATTTTGAACTTCTCTCTAAACAGGAATTTGTTCAATTCTCCGAGGTCTAAAATGGGTCTGTGTCCTCCTATTTTCTTTGGAATAAGGAAATAGGGGGAGTAAAACCCTGTACCCCGTTGGGGAATGGGCACCTCTTCTATTGCTCCTTGAGCAAGGAGCATTGTGACTTCTTGACCTAACCCGTCGTTGGGAGAGGTCTGAGAATTGAACTCTCTTATTATTGTAGGAGGGGGTTATGCTGAGGAAATGACGTTTGTATCCCTCTCATACAATAGACAGAGTCCAATTTTCTGCTGTTATCTGACACCATCTGGGGTCAAAATGACATAACCTTCCTGGAATGGTGGAGGGTTCTGGGCCGTTCAGGGCCAGGAAGGCAAAGTTCTATAGATAGGAGTCAAAGCCCCTGTGGAAGCTGAGTCTGCTGAGCCAGTTGAGGCTTAGCTGCTTTTGGCTTCCTTTGTTACCTAGGTTGTTGCTGCTGTCCCTTTTGGGCAGACTGACCTGAACGATGTCCCTGCTGGGTATAGGAGGGATAAAACTACTGAAGAATGGTTTCTTAGAGGATCTTTTCCTCGCAGGATCAGCTGTAGATTTGGACATTCTATCCAAAGTGATATTGTCGGCATCTATCTCATTAGCTTTTTCCTGCCAATTCTTGCCAAAGAGATTCTCTCCTGTGCAAGGTATATTCCCAGGTTTGTCCTGTACCCAGATTTCTAAGTCAGATGCCTGGAGCCAGGCAATTCTACGTGCACCTATGGCAATAGCAGAGGTTCTTCTTATGCATTCAAAGCAGTCAAAGGCTGCACGATTCACAAACTTAGAAATATCCTGAGCATGTTTAACAAGAGTAAGATAATCTTGTCTTTTATCATCAGGAAAGAGAGGGCTCATAAGTGTGATAAGGAGAATTATCATAGTTCAGGAGGGAGCTATAATAGAGGTGAATTGGCACTGAACAAGCAACCTGTCTTTGCTGGTAGAAATACTAAAACAGAATGTTTTCATAAAAGACTACCAGTCCCAGAATGCACCAGGTTTCAAACAGCCTCTAGAAGAGCTGAAGTGGGGAAACGTGTGTACAATCAGGACAGCTATGAGGTAATCCCCAATCACTCATCTCCAAGGGCAGGGCTTGATTCAGCACAGCTGAGCTGTGCTAGGGTGGAGTATCCCTCTAAACAAGTTAAAAGTAAAACATATTCTACACAGAATCAGTTGAGGAACTCAGAGCTCAAGGACAGAGAGAGGAAGCAGCATCAACGTGGAAGGAAGAAGAGGAAAACATCTTGGAGGTCTAAAGGAGCAGCCCATAGCAGTACGTGTGTTGGGAGTCATTCCAGAGGCAAGCATACTCCATTGGACTGGAGGAAGCCAGAGGAGTGGGGTTACAGAGCCAGGAATTCCCGGATGGCACCTGTGAAGGAGACGGCTGCATTTGGAAGGGGCCCTAAGACCAGTGCAAGAAGGTAATGTGAAGAGAGACCCAGTGTCCAGGGATCTTCATTGGAAGGCTGGACATAAAAGCTGGACTACTTATTGGCCAGGATATCTGGAGAGGAAACCTAACAGTAAAGGAAGCTCAGGTATGAACTCTGATCTATGCCCTAGCTCTTCATCTGGAAGACAGCAGGGAAACAGAGTGCTTCATTAAGGAATGAGAGTGCTTCATTAAGGAATTCCTCTGAGCCAGACCATGATATTGATTCTATGATAGTTGAAGAAGGAGATATTTTAAATGATCAGAATGAATACATGGATTGCTCTCTGTCTAGGCTGCTGTGGTAAAATACTTTCACAAATACAACAACCATCAAAAGGAAATATAACTTGTTCTTTTATCTACCCAGAAAAGCCTGCAAGAAAGCTTTAGGATAGGATTTGAGCCACGTAGAGAAAGTGAACCAGCAAAGGGGTTTGCAGCTGGCTAATTATTGGTAATTAAGCCATGCACAGTTGCACGTGAGCTCTGAAAGGAAACTATTGTTTGTGTGTGAAAATACAAGAAAGTTATCCTTGAAAAAGAACAGTTTTTGGTTACTTTTTGGGTTTTGTTTTTGCTTTTGGAGCACTGCTAAAAGGTATTAGCAGGAGCCCTCAGAAAGACCTTTCTGTTTCCCATCAAGGTCATTATTGTTTGGATGATTTGCTTAAGCAGCTCAGTTGCTTATATCATGATTTGTTTTTCCTAAGTACAATACTGAAAGCAAGTGTCCTTTTGTGTTACCAAGTAAATCTGTGTGGGAGAATTAACCCCATGAATAAAGTATATTTTTCTTTGCTTACACTCGAGCAACACAACTCATTATTTTGTGAACGGCTGATTCTGGTATGAATGGACTACATTCCCCACAATCCTTTGCAAGTCATAATTGTATTTTGCCTTTGTCAAGACTGTGGACATTCACGCCCAGCGCCCCCGTTTACAATAAGCTCTAAGTCTCCTGTGACTTCCTTAAGGAACATTCCCATATACAAGATATAGGAACTGATCGTAGCAGAAAGCATGGAAGCCTGGAAGGATCGACGTCCGAAGGCGTCAAGAGTCCTACACTCGCGTCCTGAAGGATTAGATGCATGCCTTTTTGCACTCTTCATCCATCTCATGGCTGATTCCATCACCATGGAATGGTGTGGTAATCGAGTCTTCTGAAACCCAGGACAAGGAGGAACTCGATGCATGGTGTCGAGTCTTCGAGAATGAGGAGATGTGGTAGAGGTGTTTCCCACATCCTTAACATAAGATCATGCAAGATCTCATGAATAGGTAAGGTAGCTGCCTCCTTGGGAGCTTTAGGATACTGTAGGATTTCTAATTCCTTTGCCCTAGGCTCTTTTTCAGGAGCCACTGTGATGGAAAGACCTCGGGCCACATCTTGGATAAAATCCTGAAAGGACATATCCTCTGGTGGAGACATCCTACGCTGAGGAGAAGATGAATCCTCGAGGAGAAGTACTCTAGTATCGGCAGAGCCTTCGGAGTCTTCAGACTCATCCGAGGATTCAAAGTATCTCCGATCTGGGTGATCGTGCAAGGCACGGTACTGGTACCAAAGTCGTCATCGGAGTGGTCCGGTACCGACTTATCGATGCCGGATAGAGACGCATGACTCGGTCCCAGTAGAATACCTGCCGATGTCGATGCAATCGGTGCCGGTACCGGAGTTGGTGCTGCTACTGGTTGAATTGTCTGAAGCGGTTTCAGGGGCATCGAAGCCGTGAGAAGAAACGCCAGACTGCATTCAATAGCCAAGAATCTCTGGTCTATCGATGCTGCTGATGCTTGGGTATCGGTGCCAGTTAAAGCGGCTGGAACCCCACAGCATGGCACCAGTAGTTCTGCCGAGGTTGAAGCCTTGAGAACATCCTGGAGCCCCATTAGTGCTTTGGAAGCCGAAGCCTCCCGCCGGGGCAATTTTGCCGGTGAAAGTCCCTCAAGGGCAATGCCAGAGGCATATCGATGATTAGAAGGAGATCTACCCTTTGTGGACTAGCTAGGTTTATGTTTAGTTACCTGAGATCCTTGGGAGGAGGATGAAGCCCTGGAGGACGTCAATGCCATGGAGGCTATATCGGAGGGAAAAAGGGTGCTGAGCTTAGCAGCTCGGTTTTGCCAGCCCCTTTTTGACATCATTTCACAGGCAACACACTCTGAAATACAGTGGTCAGGACCTAAACATTTGAGGCACCTCTCATGGGTGTCAGTGACGGAGATGGTACCGCCACACTTAGAACACTTTTTAAAACCCGAAGCGGGTTTTTCCATTCTGAGGGAAAAAATTGGGCCTATTGCCCAAAATGGCGCGTGGCACCCGAGAAGAAAATTTCTGGAGAAAGACTCCAGAAACAAAGGTTTGGGGGTTTTTTTAGAAAAAATTAAAGAACCACCTGCGGTACTGGGATAGCTTCGAGGGAAGGCAGACGCGACCACAAAAAAGTATAAGGGGGGAATTTTTTTGCGGTGACAGGATGTGCGATCTGTCGGCTCCGTGGAAAACGAAGAACTGGAGAGGGACAGTTGGGAAAGGCGGGAAGGCAGCACGCAGGCACTGTGGGATGCTCCCAGAAGCTTTCCTATTGGACGCTGGGGAGCGTTCCCGCGCAGGCTCTGTCGGTACCGACGATACCCATATGTGAAGACTACATTCCTGCTTGTTCCTGGAGATAATTTGTACCCAGCTATTAGTGTCCCACTGGTTGCCCTCCTTCCACCAAGATATCAATCATATCTAACCTCTCATTTAGTGCTATATATTCCAACTCTCCCATCGCAGTTTTTAGACTTCTAGCATTTGCATATAAGCATTTTTGAGGTTGTATTATCAGTAGGCAGGAGTAATTTGGAATCTTTAAGCTCTGTCTGCTCTTTACTTAAGGGCATTTGGGTTACATTTGTCTTTATTGGAACCTCTATTTGCTAATATGCTTCATTGTTCTGAACCATGCGCCGTACTCCTCTGGGAGAACATATATCCTCTTACACATCTTTAACCCCTCAGGTGGGGAATCGGGGAAGTCCCTTTCCGACCTTATTATGTTGATAACCTCTGGAAACTGCAAGATTGTTGTAGATTTCTGAACTCCCTGTAGGAGTGTATGGACCTATGGCCCCTTCTCTGCCACTGGAGGGTCAGCTAGATACATGGTGGATGAAACTCGATCAATCTATGCTGTCAGCTCTTCCTTCTAGAACAGATGGAAAATGCCAGCCTCCTCATGCCCCTCTGAAGGTGAAAGCACCACTTCCTCTGCATCAGATCCCTTAGGCGAGATCTCAAAAATAAAGTCCTAGGCCAAGTTTCAAACAGACCCCAGCTGATCTACCTCTTCAGAATGCAACCTTCACCAAGATCACTTAGGAAGCACCCAAGCAGGCTTCTATACTCTGCTTAACCCTCTTGTGATTAAGCTTAAGTGTATCTAGAGGCTGCAGGAGTCAGTTTCCATGGCAAAAAAAGACCAGGCTTGTTGGCGAAAATAAAAGAATTCCAGGGAGGACAGCCTGGAATCCAGAAGCTCCCTTCCCTGAGAATGACCCCCCAACCACAGAGATCATAGCTGTAGCTGAACCCTCCAAAGAAAGGGAGCAGCCAGAAGCACGGTCACGAACTCAAGGCCAGGCTACCATCCTTACCTACAGCACTATCCACATCGCCTCCGGCACCGATGCAGAAAATGGCAGGCCAATCAAATCTCCTCAGTGGAAGAAGGGAGATTTGCCACTGGAGGTCCTGTCAGAGGTTGCCATACTAGAAGAGCAGGTTCTGGAATCCAGTGACGAGGCTCTTTGCTTGCCACAGGTCAAACAATGTCTCCTAAAAGATGACAGAGTTAAGACAAGGCAAACACTTGTGTGTGCTAAGGCCGTGTAGGCACGAGAGCGGTACTATCGGAGCACCTAAAGGAACATGTGTTACGGGCACTTGGGCAGGAATGAGTGTCGTAGCTGCTCAGGCCGAACATGCATTAGGACTGCATGACCGCAAGACGCTCAAAGACAGAAAACACTAACAGTGCATGTTGGAAAAGGCAAGAATTCCTGACACAGCATCAATGGTTGCCTGCGGTCCACCACGATTTGCATCCCAAAAGAGATGAGATCAGGAGCCCCCCAAAAGGGCAATGACGAGGTCAAGTCTTGGTATTCAACACCTAGGAGCCCCAGGCAGGAAAAAAAGTGCTGGGCTCAGCGCTACTCCCCTGCTGCTGTTTTCTTTTTCTTTTTTTCTTTTTTTTTTTAAACTGGCTTGCTTCAGGGAAGAGCAGGGGGGACAGAGGAGGGGGGAGGGAGCAATGAGGTTGTGTGAGGCAGTTTAAATCCAGTTCTTCCAAGTTTCTGGCTGCTCAATAAGCCCTTAAAGGGTTAAGAGCATGGAGATGAAACATATCTAACTATGATCCATTTCGTGACCTCTCAACTTTCCTCAGACTTCGCTCGGATCAGCCAAATATGGGTGCACCAAGATGCTCTGCTGCCTGAGGGCCGCATCCACACCAGCACCTTGGTGAAGGTGTGGGGAGTCGTCACCAGGTCAAATGGCAGGCCCTGGAATTGAAAATGCCTCATTGGAGTCACGAAACACAAAAACTGATGCTCCAGTTGAATAGGAATGTGAAGATAGGCCTCCTTGATATCCAGGGCCATCAGAAACCCCCCCCCCCCTCCCCTTTTGCACAGCCATCATGACGGAGTGCAGTGTCTCCATATGGAACTGCGGCACTCGGAGAGCCCTGTTGATATGCTTGAGAATTGAGGATCGGACGAAATGTCCCCTTTTTTTGGGCACAAAACAGTGTATCGACTGGTGCCGCAAAGCTCTTTCAGATCCATCCCCATGCCCTCCAAGGCTCGTAACCTAGCAGGGGCTTGCTCTACTGCCTGAGCCTTTAGGTGTGACTTGCATGGCGAGAGCATTAATGTGTCTACAAGAGGCCAAGCAAACTCCAGGACATACCCTTCTCTGATGGCCTCTAGGACCCACTGATCTGTTGTGATGTGGACCCAAGAGTGGTAAAAATGCCGCAGGTGGCTGCCTATCAGCTGATCCTCCTCCTGGGCCCACCTTGCTTCATTGTGGTTTCTTGGAGACACCCATGTAACTCTCAAACAATCACAGCTGCAAAACGACTGCCCCAAATAAGGGAAATGTCTGCGCTGGGGCAGGGTTAATCAGGAGGTCTGGAAGCGGCGGACGTCCCGCACGCCCCCCAGGTCAGCTGATGAGCTTTGATGTCCTCTACTAGAAGCACCCCCTTGGTCTCATCCATTTCCTTAACCAACTTCTTAAGAGCGTCTCCAAATCGGAGCTCCCCCTTAAAGGGAAGCTTTCTGAGATGAATCTTGGAAAACATATCCACAGCCCAGATGCGTAACCACACAACCGTCGTGCTGCGACCGCCAAGGCCAAACCCTTTGCTGATGGTCATAACAACGGTCTCCCAAATAGGCATAGGTAGTCTCCAACTTAGGTAGCTCCACCAGATCCATACTGGTGCCAAAGAATGCTCGCTGAAAGGAGCAAAAATAAAATCCACCACGTCAGGAGGTAATGCGCAGCAGAAGGAGAGAAACGCTTTGGAGTGCTGATTATCCCCCTCCTCTTGCTGCACACTCACTGCATGCCGACTCAACAGGTTGCGGTGCTCCTGCAGAGGCCAGGTATGCCCACTGAAGGGATCTCATCAAGACTGCAGGCCCACGCACTCCTATCTTTTGTTTTGTTTTTTTCTCCCCTCCCCCCCCACCCAAATTAAAGCATTCTGCTCTCTGCAGTCAGTTCAGTGGTTCTCAGAATAAAAGTTAGTGTCAGAAAACAACTAGAGTCCATCCAGATGTCTGTTCCCCAGCTGCTAGAGACTGCAATACTGAGATGCCAGGGGAGCTCATGGGCTCTTATCCTGTGACATCATTTGACTTTTGAATATGCAGTCTCCAGCTGCTGGTGGACAGACTAAACCCGTATCTCTGGAATGGACTGGACAGACAGGATTGAATACTAGGCTTTGCCCCTAGGTGCTCAGGCTGATAAAGGCATGGGGATGTTGTGATCGAAGCTTGAATATTTAATTGGCTTTCTGTCTCCACTTATCTGCTGGTAGGACAACACAACCCACTTGTCTAGACTGGTCTAGCAGGACGATAGAATTACTTTTAACAACCCACTTTAAAAAAAAAAAAAAACTGCCGCCAAAGCAAACAAGTATAATATACTACATACTGGGAAAAATAAACACATTAAAATATAATATCACCTCACATCCCAAATGCCAATACAGACATGTTTTCAGAGAACTGTTAAAAAGCATGCAATTTTCCAGGAAGACAACGAAGGTCATATCTAAGGGTTATTGCCAACAAATAAAGTAGGAAAGTTCAACAAAAGCTGAAAATGGGAAGGAAATGTGTTACTGGGAACCCCCTTTTCTCTGTTTTATATAGTAAAAACAGGAAAGACAACCAAACAGGAGGAAGCAACATCAGCCTACAGAATGGATGTTTGAGGTTAAAGCTCCATCCAACCAGCCCAATAAATTGCTAAAATTCAGTAATTATCTGTGGCAGTGGTGAGGAGATTTATTCAGGAAAGACAGGGTAAGAAGAAAGGAAAGAGGAGTGGCCCTATATGTACAAATTAATATTAAAGCTACAGAATTGAGGGTTTACGAGGGAAGGAAGAGACACTGTGGGTTAAACTGGAAAGAGGGAATGGAGTATTCATTGGCATTAGTGTGATATACAAATCTCCATTACAGACAGAAGTGGATATATTTAATTGAAGACATTTGCAGTATTGCTGTGAAAGAAGTGCCGATAGGTGGTTTCAAATTGCCAGATGTGGACTGGGACATCTCAAATGCAGGGTTGTCTAGAAGTAAGGAAGATTTTGGATTCTCTACAGTGAGAACTATTCCAGCAATTGGTAACAGAACCCACACATGAGGGGGCCATACTGGACCTGGTGCTTAGGAATAGGGAGTGTGTTTCTGATGTTATAGCTGGTGATCATCTTGCACCCAGTGACCACTGCATAGTGTGGTTCAGTTTTAGGACAAGGGCTGATATAGCCCATTCAAAAGTAAAGTTCCAAGACTTTTGGAAGATGAAATTAAGATTTTACCAGCTAATTTTCTTTCTTTGAGTCCCTCCAATCCAGTCCAGAAGTGTGGGTTATGCTCATCCAACAGCAGGCAGAGACTGAGAAACACAAACCTGAAACACTCCCCATTAAGTGGCCTGTGAACCCAGCCAAAACCAGTATGAGCCTCACAAAACAAAGGTCACAGGCTTGATACAGAATTTCCAAGCACATCTTGACAAGCTATCCATACACGTTACATCTTACGAATTCCAGCAGGAGGCCGTCTTTGGCATGATGCCGAGCATTAGCAGAAAATTTGAGACACAGAGATCATACTGCACATACCCTGACTTAGAAGTGAGGTTCATGACTATCATGGTATGAGCAAAGCTAACCCATTTGGAGAAATTGCTCCCAGAAGAATAAAGTCCCAAAAACCCAATTCTCCTCCAGCACCTCAGCAAAGAACTTCAGCTTCAAGAATCCCAAACCACCCTTTTTTCCTGTTCTCTAAAACTTAAACCACCCCCTTCGGACCCAAGAGTCCATACAGGGGAGAAACAGGAGAAACACAGTGGAAGCCCCAGAAAGCACAGTTACTTACCTGTAACAGGTGATCTCTGGGAACAGCAGGATTTAGTCTTCACATATGGGTACATCGGTACCGACGGAGCCTGCACGGGAATGCTCCCCAGCATCCAATCAGAAAGCTTTTGGGAGCATCCCTCGCGCCTGCGCGCTGACTTCCCGCCTTTCCCACTGCCTCTCCTCAGTTGAGTTTCATAGCTGAGACAGAAGGAGAGAAAGAGGAAAGGAGATAGATAGATAGATAGAAACAAATCTTAGGGGAGGTGGGTGGGTTGTGAAGACTAATTCCTGCTGTTCCCAGAGATCACCTGTTACAGGTAACTGTGCTATCTCCAGGAACAAGCAGGAATGAGTCTTCACATATGGGGACTCCCTAGCTGTGGGTGCCAGGGGAGATCCCATAAAATGCGTATCCCTGGAACAGGACGGCATTTTTCAAACCTGGATCCCCGGCATCCCCTGAGGGATGGGGGGTAGGAGTTGAATAGAGAAGAGCTGTAGAAGAACAGCAAATCTAAAGACTACAGAAAAAATGAGTCTTTAGAATGTATATCATTAAAATATGTAATGAACTAGTACAACATAGAGCTTACCTACTGGATTGTAGGAAGTAGAACTGTGATGGAGTGTACTGTAGATGCAGTAGCGGAATCTTCAAGGTAACTTCACAGCAGTGAGGATGAAGTTCCAAACCTGGAATGGGCAGGTAACCCAGGTGTCAACTGGGGTAGGAGAAGAACGGCAGGTCTTCAATGGAAAGCTTTATGGGAAAAAGCTGAAAACTCTTTTAGGTACAGAGTTATTAACATTGAGGACTAAAAGAAGAAGACTGACCGATCTGAAGAATTAGCCCAGTCCGGAAAGGAAGAGGGGGTATGGAAAAAAGCCCCTATTCCCAAGGAGAACAGAAATGTACTCAGAAATACTGAAGATGTACACTTTCTTTCCTAGCTGGTAAGAGATAGGAAGACATTGAAGTTTGAACCTTCATAGACAGGGAGATGTATAACAAAAATAGAAGCTGTTGACGTCACAGCAGTAATTGTATGTATAACCGCTCCCACTTACTGAGCCGTATGAAAATAGGCAAGTTGACTGTCTGGACCCCTTAAGAAGGTAAAAACTTTATAGCACAGACAGTTAGGGAGATAGTAGGTAATACTTAGCGTCCTATGGACATCTCCCAATGGGCACATATATATATATATATATAAATATATACATACATGGAGAGATATAAATATCTATATACATGTGCATATATGTCTAGATATGTGTAAGATATATATAGATATAGATAGATATAGATATATAGATATGTAGATATAGATATAGATATAGATATATATAGATGGGCAGGACATATGCCCACACAGACTACAGAAATATGTATGTATGTATAGGACATATACATACATGAATATAAGTCTGAGGATACATGCCTGCAACTGAGCCCCACAAAAACATTCACATGGGGAATGTGATGGGAAAAGATTCATCTAATAATGAGGGGGTAAAAACCACCTGAAGATATATAGAGAATCTATTTCAGCGGTGCAGGAATGTAGTTCAGTGGAGTAACCAGTATGGTTGCGTGAAAAAACAGAGTAATAGCAGTCTGGCAAGAGCACGTCAGGAGTACTTTAGGACTCTGACATGTCCAAAGGACAAAAAAACGCATAGAGTAAGACACCAGGATGACCCAGCCAAGGGACACAGGGGTATCATGTACACTAAAAGAGTATGCGTTGTCCAAGTGGAGCAGAAAAGCATAATGCCAAGCTGTAAGGAAAAAAGGGGTAGATTCCTGCAAGATTGGGAACTCCTTGGACATTCACGCAGAAAAAGCTTGTCTTCTGTATCCCAACAGGAGACAAGAGGGTATAAGAATCCATATAGTCATGGAATGATTATATAAGTTTTTTCTACTATATGGAAAAAACCCTCAGAGATAAAGTCCAATGCTCTGTAGCAAGGGCCCATAGTAGTAAGCTTCTCTGAAGATTGCAGAGAGCACTGTGCAGGAGAATTATGAAATAAAACTGACTGAAGTCAGGTGTGTTGCCACATTCTAGGAAAGGATATGGCTAGAAGAAGATAACCTGCAGTGAGTAGTATTATGCAAGATAGTTGAAAGTAGCTTGCAATGAGTAGTAGAGTAATCACTGGAACTCCTGCATGCACAGCAACTGAACAAAACAGCAGAGGGGATTTTCCACTATAAAAACAGAGAGAAAACAGACAAAGGGAGCGGAGATATTCCCGTCCCTGTCTGATGAGTTGCATTGAAGGATAACAAAAAAGTCTACACTGGAAAGAAAGAGAAGTGTTTCAGTATGGTACCAACTCAAGCAGGGGAAACCCTGGAAGAGAGGGGGTTGGAAGGTGACTTACCATATGGTAAGTCAGCTGAAGGAAAAGATGTCCATGTGGGGACAGAAAACTATCATGGGATAGTTGTAACCTCCCTTCGTAGTAGTAAGAAGGGGAGAATTCTGTAACCCATGGACAAAAGTATCCTAACAGCTTAGCATACGGAAACCCAGTGTAGTTTTTGAAGAATAAACCTCTGCTAAAAATAAGTTAACTGTAGATTGCAACATATAGAAACCTATGGTTGCTGTTGATGAGTAGACTGGTTAGAGTCTGGAGACCTCAGACTAGGATGAGATGTCCCTTGCTTGGGTACATCTGGAGGATGGGCAGGAGAAGGGTGAAACCTTCTTTTCTTAGGGAAAGGTGGTTTGGTAGGACATTTCCTACATCCTGGGGAAAAAGAAGGCTTAGGATGGTTTCCAGAACCAGGGAAGTCAGTGGAGCAATTAGCAACCTGAAGTAAAGCCTCTCTATTGTAGAGATTTTCTCCAGTACAAGGAGAATTACCCAGTGTATGTTGTGCCCATCTGCTCAAGTCTGAAGCTTGCAGCCAGGCTTTACGACGTGCTCCAATGGCAATAGCAGAGGATCTGCTAACAGATTCAAAAGAGTCTAGAGAAGCACGAGAAAGAAACCAAGAGATATTCCTGCTATGATTAAGAAGCAAGGAATAGTCAGTGGCCTTAGGCTCTGACAAAAAAGAGGACAAAAGAGATAATTTCTCTGTGACCTCCTGAAGTGTCAGACTCATATAAAAAATATATGAGATAATTCTTGAAGCCAGTATAGAAGTTTGGAAGGTTTGACGTCCAAAGGTATCAAGTGCTTTAGATGCACGACCTGGCGGATAAGAAGAATGCTTCTTCTTGCTTCTTACCTTCCTCATTGCTGATTCCACTACAATGGAATGATGTGGAAGTTGATTTTTTTGAAACCCTGGAGAGGGAGGCACCTGATATAGAACATTAGTGGCTGTAGAAGGCGAAGGAACCTTTAAAGGTGATTCCCACATCCTCAGAAGAAGATCCTGCAAAGAATGATGTAAAGGAAGCATTATATTTTCCTTTTCTGCAGGATCTTGGTTAAGAGTAGAGCCAGGAATAGGAATGGCAAGAAAGGTTGCCATGTCAAGGAGAAATTTCTGAAAAGAAGGATCTCCAATGGGAACTATTCCTGGGTAAGCTGAGGTGGAAGAAGCAGCTTGAGCACCAGAAGATATACTGGACTGGTGCAGAAAAAGAATCCTGCTAGATGGACAGTGATACTGACAGTTCTGATTCGAGGCAGTTAGTACTGCATCGTCAGTGCCCGGTATCGATTCCAAGCTAGGCATAGAAAGGATCGATGGCACCGATGGAACTGCAGGAGTCGACATCGATACCGATACCGGTATCGGTATCGGAGACGGTAATGTCATCGAAGCAGTAATCGAGAGCTGCTGAAGCGGTACCGAGGTAGCCAGAGAGCCTTTGTGAATATCCTCGGTACTGCGTAGTCGGAAACGATATGGATCGGTTCCGAAACGCGTCGGTACCAAGTCATCTAGACTGGACATCAATTCTAGACTCGGCATCAAAGGGAGCGAGTCTATCGATGCATGTCTAGAAGGTACCGACGTTGGTGGTGGTATCGGCGATGCCGATACAAGAAAGTCAATCGGAGTCGTATCGATCGGTTCCGAAGGTACCGAGGACGTCCGAAGACAATGCTTGGTGAAGAGTGGAACACTCGACACCGGCGCCGATGTCGGGGTATCGGTACCGCTCAAAGCCGGTACCAACCCCGAGCATGGCTGGGCTACAGGAAAGCCAATCTGGGTCATATCGATCGGCCCCGAAGGTACCGAGGACACCAGATGACGATCCCTGGTGAAGAGTGGAACACTCGACTCCGGTGCCGATGACGGGGGATCGGTACCGCTTGAAGCGGATACCACCCCCGAGCATGGCTCAGGTATGATCTGTGAGGGGTGAGCCCCAGGAACAACCTGAAACCCCGTAAATGCTTTGGAGCCCGAAGACTCCCGCCGGGGTTTTATTGCCAATGGGGTCTTGAGGGCAAGGCCGGAGCCGCCGTCATGCTGGGCATGAGACTTACCCTTCAAGAATTGGCTAGTCTTAATGGACTGTTTGTGGGTTACCTGATCCTGGAGAGAAGAATAAACCGGTGTCCTCAGCTCAGGAGGAAAAACGGCATCGAGGGAAACTCGAAAAAGGGAAGGTCTTCTCCCAATAATATAGCCTGAGGTATCAGGGGAAAAAAGGTCAGGACCCAAACAGGTTAGACACCAAGCATTGGAGTCTAAAAAGAAAACTAAGTTTCCACAGTGAAGGCACTTCTTAGGGGAAGAAGGCTCCATGTTGGAAAAAGCCTGGTAGGCCTCAAAAAGTTAAAACAAAAAACTGAGGAGAAAATATTTCTTTAAGTTTGAAAAAGAAAAGAATAAAGCACCGGCGGTACCGGTATCGGCAGGAAAGACAGCCGCGACCACAAGAAAACAAGAAAATAAGGATTTTAAAGAAAAAAGTTTCTGCGGTGACAGGAGGACGTCCTGTTGGCTCCGCGGAAAAACGAAAACTGAGGAGAGGCAGTGGGAAAGGCGGGAAGTCAGCACGCAGGCACGAGGGATGCTCCCAAAAGCTTTCTGATTGGATGCTGGGGAGCATTCCCGTGCAGGCTCCGTCGGTACCGACGTACCCATATGTGAAGACTCATTCCTGCTTGTTCCTGGAGATACAACTGCGCCTGCACAAGAATTGACACACTGCAAGAAAACAGACATGAGACAGCAAGAACCACACAGTCAAGTCCCAGGGGAGTACTGGACTGGACTAGAGGGATTCCAGGAAAGAATTACCAGATAAGTTCTAATTTCACTTTCCTAATCGTTCCTCCAGTCCAGTCCAGACGCGTGGGACATATCAAGGCAGTACTACCGAAGGGCAGCCTTGCGTCCCAAATGTCACATCCTGTCCGGTCTGCACATCCAGCCTATAGTGACATGTGAATGAATGAAGAGACAACCACGTTGCCACCTTACAAATGTTTTGAGATGAAACAAGACTAAAATCTGCCCAAGAAGCATCCCTCCATAGACTCCTTAGCGCACTTTTGTTAATGTCACTCCCACTATCGTTCCCTTATCCACTCCACCAAGCTCTCATACTATTCTAATCTAGTCTCTTATTTATCTAATTCGCTCTGTCAGCTGTACTCTGTTCTCCGCTCCTGGTCTCTACGATCCTCTTTGCTCTCTCGTCCCTCCTCCTGTTTCTCCTGATCCCTCCTTGTTGGCTACCCATTTTGCTGACAAGCCCTTACCCTTGGTCATTCTTTCCCTATCTGTCCCTCCCCTCTTTCTTCTACTCCCCCTCCTCATCTGCCTCCCTTGCCCCCCCTAACTCTGCCCTATCCCATTTGCTGTCCTCCTTCCGCCCCATTTCCTCTGCTAAGTTCCTTAAGACTCTCTCCTCTTCTCATAAGACTGTCAGAGGAAGGCGACCAAAATGATTTGGAGCCTGCATCAGAAGCCTTATGAGAAGAGACTTGAAGACCTAAATAAGTACACTCTGGAGGAGAGGAGGGACAGGGGAGATATGATTCAGACCTTTAAATACTTAAAGAGAAATAATGAACAAACAAGCCTCTTCCAAAGACGGGGAAGCTGTAAAACTAGAGGGCATAACATGAAGCTGCAAGGGGGTAAATTGAAAGGCAATGTCAGGAAATACTTTTTCACTGAAAGGGTGGTGGATGCTTGGAATGCCCTCCTGATGGAAGTGGTGGGGGCAAATACAGTGACAGAATTCAAAATAGCATGTGACAGACACAGTGGATCCCTTTACAGCAACAGGATAAAATCAAAATAAACTGATCAAATTTCTCAACAAATAGGGGTGTTCTACATGGAGCAGTGGGTTCATCCCTAAACAAAGACATGGGGAGGGGTGGCCTGCACGGAGCGGCAGGTGCACCTACTCTTGCCATCTTACTGGGCAGTCTAGATGGACCATACTGGTCTTTATCTGCCATCATTTACTATGTTACTATGTCCCTCCGATCCTATTCCCTCTTCTTGGCTTCTTGAACCTTCCTTGGCTCTCCTACCATTTATTCTTACTATCTTTAATTCTAGTCTCTCCTCTGGTTCCTTCCTCTCCCCCTGGAAACATGCCATCATCCACCCTATTCTCAAAATTCCTCCCCTTGACACCAGAACCCTAGACAATTGGCATCCCATTTCCAACCTTCCCTTTCTTTCTAAAGCCCTTTAAAAGTTAGTTTTAGTCCAACTGTCCACACACCTTGATGCTACACATGCACTTCACACTCATTAGTCCAGTTTTCGTCCAGGTCACAGTACAGAAACTATTGCATTCTTCTCAATGAACTCCACACTTTCAATGACTGCGCCTTTAGATCTTTCTTCCGCCTTTGACCTTGTCAATCACCACTCCCTTCTTAATCGTTTGCATGACTCTGGGATTGCCAGCTCTGTTCTTTGTTGGTTCCGTTCCTACCTATCATCCTGGTCTTTCTCCATCCTCACCGGTTCTTCCTCCTTTCCAGTCACTCCCCTGGCCCTGTGGTGTCCCCCAGGGCTCTGTTCTCCCCCCCCCCCCCTTTTTTTTTTAATACATCTTTCTGGCTCCACTCACTCTTCTTATCCAACAACCAGTCTCTCTGCCCCCGATCTGGCTACCCTGAACGCATCTCAGTTTCTGCCTAGATATCATCTAATTTTCTTCATCTTATTCAGTCTAAAGCCTCTGCTATATGGCTCTCCGGTCCCTTCCTTGGCCCCCTCCCTGCCCTCATCTTCCATACCCTTGGTATCTTTTCTCTGTTATCTAGTCATCACACTTGATTCCACTTTGTCCTTCCATGACCTCTCTTCATCCAGCGTTCATTCCTCTCCTTGCGCCAGATTTGTTCCGTTCATCCGTTCCTCTCCCACTCCTTACTGACAACATTCTCTCTCTCCCTGGTCATACCCACATCGACTATTGCAATCTCGTCCTTGCAGATCTCCCTCAGTACCAACTTCGTAGAGTACAACTTCTTAAGAATACTGCCACCTGCATAATAACTCACTCTTCCCATTTAGACAGTATTACGCCCCTGCTCATCTGCTTACATTGATTGCCTATCATATTCCGTATACAATGCAAAATTCTCACCCTGGTTCATCATGTCATCCACTCTAAGACCCCTCAAAATCTTGCTGATTTAATCCACCTCCACTCCTCTCACCATTCCCTTTGACAGGTTCACTCGAATCGCCTCTTCCTACCTTTTCCCGCATGTGCTCACCTAGAATTTACCCGTGCCTCTGCCTTCTTTTTTCTTGGTCCCCTCCTCTGGAATTCTCTCCCACCTGACCTTCGTCTGGAACTATTCTTCTCTTGTCTTAAGTCCCTACTGAAGACTCATCTGTTTTCCACGCTTCTGACCTTCCACCTACCTCCCACTAGGTACTCCTTGTTTGGCCTCTGTTAATCTCTCTCCCTTCCTTGTTAATTGTCTTCTCTTTCTCTTTTAGTCTATCCTTTCCTATCATAATATAGCATTCTTTTTTCCTTTCCATCTCTTGTAATATGCAAAAATTTTATTGTAAACTGTCCAGATACCATGGTCCAGAGTGGTATATCAAAAGCTTTAATAAAAACAAAATATAAAGATAGTAGCATGAGCCTTCAAGTCTGCTGGCACTGATCGACCTTTCAACAAATAGGCAGACATCATCATCTCTGATCCAGCAGGAAAGGGACACTTTTGAAGCAGCCTCGTCCTTCCTGGGTCCACCAAAGAGGACAAAGTCGCTCTGAATACCGAAACACCGCAGTAACTTTCAAGATTTGTTTAAGAGCTTGACATAGATCCAAAAGAGGAAATCCCCTTGAACCAGCCAACTCCAGAACACCAGCAAAGGTTGTAACTCCATGACCTGATTCAAATGGAAACCAGACATTACCTTTGGCACGAAAGAGGGCACTAGGCAAAGTACTACCTTCTCCCTAGATATCACTAAATAAGGCTCCTTGCACAAAAGAGCCTACAACTCTGAAATATGGCATGCCAAGCAGATTGCCACCAAAAACACCACCTTCAAAGTCAAATCTTTCAAAGAGACCCCTAAGAGGTTCAAAAGAAGGTGCAATGAGAGTAAAGAACCAGATGGAGATCCCATGAACAACCAAACAAGAGGGCGCAGATGTTTGACACCCCACAGGAAACTAACCATGTCCCCATGCAACGTTAGGGTCTGACCATGCCCAGGACCTCAGAAACAAGCTAAGGTCACTACCTGCACCTTCAGAGTGCTCAAAGTCAACCCTCTGTCAAGCCCAGCCTGCAAAAAACCCAAAATCTTGGGTAGGGAAGCCCCGAGAAGCCTCACCTCCTGCTCTCCGCACCAAGCCTCACAAATGCGGCAAACACACAGGCCAGCGGCATGGACTCAATCACCTGTGAAGAATATCCTCTAAATCTCAAATGTGCCCTTTTAAGAGTTAGGCGAAAGAGAGAACCAGTCCCTGTCCAGCATCCGAAAAGGAGCCTGTGTCAGGAGGTTGTCCTCCCGAGGGAGAGGTGATGAGTCTGTGACCAGCAAATGCTCCAGATCCATATATGTAATTGCACATTGTAAAGATTAGCTATTTACATTTATTTATTTATTTATTTCACATTTCTTATATACCACGCTATTTGTCATCAGTGCGGTTTACATTGTAACAATAAAACACATAGGCCAAATAACATTGGACATCAATAGTTCTGATGTACCTATGTTCACATTGTTCACCTCTGTACATAAGATATTGTTTATTGTAATTAAGTGAAATTCCTGTTGAATGTACACTATTTTGACCAAGTGAAAAGCAGTCTAAAATAACAGTTAAATAAATAAATCCACATATCAAGGCCGCCTGGGCCAATTTAGGGCCACCAAAACCATGTGCCCCATGTGAGAATCAACCTTCTGAAGCATCCAACCGATCAGCAGCAATGGGGAAACACGTACATGAGGCCATCAGTGAGACAGGCCTGCACCAGCACATTGAGGCTTTCGGCCATGTGCTCTCTGCACTGACCGAAAAACCAACTGGCCTTGGCATTCACCACCATTGCCATCAAGCCTATCATCGGACCGCCCCAGCGGTCCATCAGTTGAAATGCGGACTCTGACAGAGACCACTCCCCCAGATCCAACAGATGGCGACAAATAGTCTGCTTGCACATTCGCTTCCCGGCTACATGAGCCGCTGACAATGTTAGCAAACTGGCCTCCGCCTACTGAAGGAGCGGGATCGCCTCCACCATCACCAGTGAGCTCCTCATTCCTACCTGGTGATTTATTTTAGTGACCATTGCATTGTTGGACAGAACTCTCACTGCCCAAAGGACGAGGGGAAGAAAGGCCTCCAGGGCCCGCCGCACAGCTCACACTTCCAAGTGATTGATGGGCCATTAAATCTCCTCCAGAGACCACCTACTCTGAGCCACTTGCGCAAAACAGTGACATTCCCCCAGCTGAACAGACCACTACCCAGTATGGAGTCTCCAGGGGCATTCCAGTGGAAAGCTTCACCAAATCCAACCACCAGTTCAGACATGCTCTGGCCTTGCCCTGGAGGAGGAGCCAGACTTCCATCGATTGTGACTGAGGGGACCAACGCAACAGGAGCATCACCTGCAGGGGCCACATATGCAAAAGAGCCAAAGGGACTGGTTCCAGCGAGGAAGCTATGGAAATGGACTTATAGGGATACTGGAGTCTTATGGAAAACGTCTAATGAGTGAAAGCAGCTTAAAAAGTGCTGCCAGTATTGCAAAGGATAGGTGGGATAATTGTGAGACTGTCATGGTTTTATTTTGCAAGGGGAAACTAGATAGTAGGCTAGTAATTGTAGAAAAGCTCTCAGCTCAGGCCAAGCCATTTATGTTTGTGAACAACTTGACATGCAAAGGCTATATCCCATAAACAATGAAACAAAGCTTGGTCATGACTAACTTCCTGTGAGAATAAGACGTAACCAATATGTTTATGCACAATTTGATTTGCAATGTGTAGATATTGAAGATTAAGGAAAAAAGCATGATGTAGACCAATAAGACTAAATTATACAATGTGGCAGTTTTTCCTAAATAAAAGTCGATGCTATGACTAAGCAAATTAAGGGAGTTACAGGACTTAGTTATTGTTATTGAATAACTGTGTGGCGTGCTCTTCTTTTCTTCTCACTTGCTTCTGGGACCAGAGATAGAAAACCAAGGGCCGAGGAAGGATGCCAGTGGCTGTTCACCCGGGCAGGCAATCAGGAACAGAGGAGACAAACAGCAGTCATTGATCCAAAAACCGGAAGATAGTCCCACACCCTCAGACGAGGGCGTCCTCTGCAGTCTGTGCACCTGGGCCTGTAACTTCACTAACCTGCCCACCAGCAGGAAGACCATTCCCTGCTGCATGTCAAAGTGGGCTCCCAAGGTACTCCAAGGACTGAAATGGAATCAGGCTGCTCTTTGCAAAGTTGATGACCCACCTAATTCCTGAAGTCGACAAATCACACAGATCGTTGCCCCCAACTCTCCGGAAAGGACTTCACGTGAATTAGCTAATCATCCAAATATAGGTGGACCAGGACTCTGCTTTCGCAGTGCTGCCACTACAACCATCATCATCTTAGTAAAGATGCATGAGGTTGTTGCCAGGCCAAAGAGCAGAGCCTGAAACTGAAAATGCTACTATCACTAATTTGTATAGAGCTACAAGGCTTACGCAGTACTGTACATATAGATTTATTTATTTATTTATTTATAGCTTTTTTATACCGCGCTATTTGACATCAGTGCGGTTTACAGTTAAAAGTTTTGTACAGGGCAGGGGGATGCCTTGTGCTTACATTGAACAGGACAAGATAACTTGGAATCATAACTAACATTAAACTATATACATCCAGACAAATAAGAGAATATTAGTGATACTTTACATTATGAAAGCTGATGGTAGTCGTGTTGGTGCTGGGTGTAGGGGTGCAGTTGGATTATGAGAAGTACAATAGGAATAAATGATGTTTAATGGCTTTCCTAAATTGTGTGAGATCTCTGATTGATCTGATATTGGATGGAAGATTATTCCAACATCTTGGAGCGTAGAAGGTGAATGCTCTATTTCTAGTTGATTGCGTGCATTTCGTCGCTTCAATCGGGATTGCTAGTGTGTTGGCGCCTATTGACCTTCTTGATCTATTGTTGGTGGGATGGGTAATGAGTGTAGTGAGGGATGAGGGGGATATCCCATTGATGGCTTTAAATGTGATGAGTACTGCTTTGTAGGAGATTCTGCATCTTACTGGAAGCCAGTGAAGGTCCTTTAAATAGGGGTTATATGGTCTCTTCTGGATATTCCACAAAGGACACGTGCAGCGGCATTCATCGCAAGCTGCAACGGGTTTAGGGCACTTTTGGGGAGCCCGTGCAGAATGATGTTTGCATAGTCAAAGTGTGGAATTATCATAAGAACATAAGATATGCCATACTGGGTCAGACCGGGGTCCATCAAGCCCAGTATCCTGTTTCCAACAGTGGCCAATCTAGGTCATACGTACCTAGCAGTATCCCCAAAAGACAGGTTCCACAATGCTTGTACTGGGTCAAGCACTGATTATCCTGGGTCCCTTTTTAATAGTGGTTTATGGACCTTTCCTCCAGGAACTTGTCCAAACCTTTTTTAAACCCAGCTACACTAACAGCCCTTACCACATCCTCCAGTAACAAATTCCAGAGTTTGATTACACGTTGAGTGAAAAAATATTTTCTCTTATTTGTCTTAAATAGCTTACCCTGTAGCTTCACTGCATGTCCCCTAGTCTTTCTATATTCTGATAGCGTAAACAATTGATCCACGTTTACCTGCTCCACTCCATTCATTAATTTATAGACCTCTATCATATCTCCCCTCAGCCGTCTCTTTTCCAGGTTGAAGAGCCCCAACCTTTGTAGCCTCTCTTCATAGGAGTAGCCTTCCATCCCCTTCACCATTTTGGTGGCTCTTCTCTGTACTTTTTCTAATAATGCTATGTCCTTTTTAAGATACGGTGACCAGAACTGCACACAATATTCAAGGTGCGGTCGTACCATGGAACGATACAGAGGCATTATAATATCCTTTGTTTTATTTTCCATCCCTTTCTTTATGATGCCAAGCATTCTATTTGCTTTCTTGGCTGCCGCTAAACACTGGGCAGAGGGTTTTAACATGTTATCCACGATGACTCCTAAATCTTTTTCCTGGGTGGTGGTTCCCAATGTGGAACCTTGCATTGTGTAACTATAGTGTGGGTTGTTCTTTCCTAGGGGCATAACTTTGCACTTGTCCACATTAAATTTCATCTGCCATTTGGATGCCCAGTCTTCCAATTTATCCAGATCCTCCTGCAGTTTTCCACAATCCTCTTGGGTTTTAACAACTTTAAATAGTTTTGTGTCATCTGCAAATTTGATAACCTCACTCGTTATTCCCTTTTCCAGGTCATTTATGAATATGTCAAAAAGTAGTGGACCCAGTACAGATCCCTGGGGTACTCCACTATTCACCTTTTTCCATTGGGAATATTGGCCATTTAGCCCTACCCTCTGCTTTCTATCTTTAAACCAGTTCCCGATCCACAATAGTACACTGCCTCCTATCCCATGACTTTTTAGTTTCATCAAAAATCTCTGATGAGGAACCTTATCAAAAGCTTTCTGAAAGTCCAGATGCACTATATCAACCTACTCACCTTTGTCTACCTGTTTATGCACACCTTCAAAAAAACATATCAGATTAGTAAGACAAGATCTTCCTTGTCTAAAGCCATGTTGGCTGTCTCCCATTAGGCCATGACTATCTACATGCTGTGTAATTTTGTTCTTTATGATGGTTTCTACCATTTTCCCCTGTACTGACGTCAGACTCACTGGTCTGTAATTTCCTGGGTCACCCCTGGAACCCTTTTTAAAGATTGGTGTTACGTTGGCGACCCTCCAATCTTCAGGTATTACAGATGATTTTAATGAGAGTTCACAGATTATCAATAGCAGGTCCGCAATCTCATATTTCAGTTCTTTCAACACTCTTGGATGTATACCATCCAGTCCAGGTGATTTGCTACTATTCAGTTTATCAAATAGTTGTAATATATCTTCCCGGTGTAGCGATAATTCTCTCAATTCCTCTGCAGTATCACCTTTAAATACCACTTCAGTCTTGGGTAACATCCCTACATCTTCCTCAGTAAAGACTGAAGCAAAGAATTCATTCAGTCTCTCTGCTATAGCCATGTCTCCTCTTACTGCCCCTTTTACCCCTCTATCATCTAATGGCCCAACGGACTCTCTCACAGGCCTTTTGCTACGAATGTACTTGAAAAGGTCTTTATTTCGTGTTTTTGCTTCCGTAGCAAGTTCCTTCTCAAATTCTCGCTTTGCGTGCCTTATCAATGCTTTGCATTTAACTTGCCAGTGCTTGTGCTGTTTCCAGTTTTCTTTCTTCGTTTGACTCTTTTTTTCCATTTCCTGAAGGATGCTTTTTTGGCAGCAACAGCCTCTCTGACCTCACCTTTAAACCATGCTGGCAGTTTTTTGGACTTTCTTCCACTTTTCTTAATGTGTGGAATACAGCTGGTTTGGGCTTCGAGGATAGTATTTTTAAATAAAGACTTACAGCAAGCTTGGGTGTTAACCTTTGCAACCGCTCCTTTTAGTTTTTTCTTAACTATATTCCTCATTTTATCATAGTCTCCCTTTTGAAAGTTAAAAGATAGTACTGTGGATTTCTTTACTATCCCTCCTCCACTAATTAAATCAAACATGATCATGCTATGATCACTATTGCCAAGTGGTCCCAACACCCTTATTTCTTGCACCAGATCTGGCGTTCCACTAAGGACTAGGAAAACTGTTCGGTAGTCTTCATATGCCAGCATTGGTCTTAGGTGCCGTAACATCTTAATCTTATAGTATATAGCCTTGACGGTGTTGCTTATATGGGCTTTGAAGTCTAGACGTTGATCAAGTGTAACACCCAGGTAGCGTATCGTAGACTTACTTGGGAGTTCTGCATCTCTGACCTTTAATGATTCAGGTGGGGAAAAGTTTTTGTTCTTTGTGATGAATAAAACCTCTGTTTTCTTGAAGTTGATACAAAGATTTTGTTCTAGGAGCCAATCAGTGATCTTGTTGAAACAGTTAACTAATGCAGAGAAGTCTGGGTGCATGACGTCGAAAGGCGCAAACAGGAGGACATCATCTGCATAGATCAGGCAGGAGATTCCAAAGGAACGAATGATCTCACATATAGGCTGCATGTATATGTTAAATAATAGTGCAGATAGGGATAAACCTTGGGGTACTCCTTGGGTTTGTTGGAATGGCTCAGAGGAGTTGGCTCCCATCCTTACATGTTGCAATCGGTCATCTAGGTATGATTTACACCAGTCCCATGCCACGCCATGAATTCCCTTGTCCTGGAGGCATGAAAGGAGTTGAGTGTGACTGACAGAGTCAAAAGCTGCGGCTATGTCAAGGAAGATAAGTTCAAAACCTTTCTTGATGTTGTCAATTCCTTTGGATAGGGTATTAATTAATGTGGTGAGTAGGGTCTCTACGCCATGAGCGTCTCGAAACCCATGCTGGCAGGTATCTAAAGGGGATATGCTGTCTATGTACTGTTGAATCTGTCTTTGGACATTTTTCTCAATTATTTTGGCAAGAAGAGGGATACTTGAGATCGGTCGGTATGACTCAACCTTCCGTGGGTCTAACTTATTGTTCTTGAGAAGCGGACGTATGGACGTATATTTGAGAGAAGAAGGGAATGTTCCTGTGGAGAAGGATAGGCTTGTGATCCTGGCTATGATCGGGCTGAGTTCTGGTCGCATTGTTCTAATCCAGTGCGCTGGGCATGGGTCGTTCGGTGCTGTGGTGGTGTTGATAGTGGCAATAATGTCTTCGATGCACTTTGCAGAGGGAGGTGTTAGTTCTGTACGCAGTGGTTGATGGTAGGGGATATTTCTTGGTGTGGTTCTCAGGGCTATGTTTGTTTTGATGGATTTGGATTGAAGGTGGTCAGCATATAACTGGGGTGGTATTGTTTCATGATGGGGGGGGATGGTTCCTTGGTTATAGCTTTCACTAAGTTGAAGAGATCTCTGGGCTTGCTTAAGGAGCGGCGAAGAATCTCAGTGTGGAATTCTTTCCTTTTGGAATATGTTAATTCACGGTGTGCTGATAGGTGGGCTAGGTATGATGATTGGTCCACTGTTGAACGTGAGCGTCGCCACTTTCGTTCGTTTCCTTAGTTGGTGAAGAGACACCCTTTTCTCTGCAGAAAACCAAGGCTCAGACTTCCTTTTACAGGCCAACTTGTTGTAGGGAGGTTTTTTGTCCATAGAGGGTAGATGAGAAAGTGACCTCAGTGTGTCGTTCCATCTGCTGATCAAGTCATCAAGGCTATCAGATGGCTGTTCAAGTATTGGGAGTGCATGTTTTGTGATCTGGTCCTTATCAAATGATCTGGTCCTTATTTAAGACACAGTCCCTGCTCATTAGAGCTTACAATCTAATAATAGATTATTAGATTGAAGGTCGGGGGTTCAAATCCCACTAGAGGACAGCAACCTTGGGCCGGAAGGACTGGGGTTTCTAGTCCCACAGGTGCTCCTTGTGGTCTTGGGCAAGCCACTTAACCCTCCATAGCCCATGTTCCCTGTAAAATAGTTATCTCCAAGTTATAATGCCCTGTTCAATGTAATTTCAGTTTGTTCAATGTAAACCGCACTGATGCAAAATAGCGCGGTATATAAGAGAATGTAAATAAATAAAAATAAATAATAAAGACAAAACACATAGTGAAACTGGGGACTAGAGTATGGTAAGATACATATAAGTAGTAGACAAGAGAGTAAGGAGCATCAGGATACAAAAGTAGCTTCAAAGAGGTGGGTTTTTAGCCTGGATTTGAATAGGGATAGAGAAGGGGCCTGACGCACAGTCACAGGTAGTTTGTCCCAGGGATATGAAGCAGCGAAACCACTGGTACTCGAGCCAAATAGGAATATGTAGATAAGCCTCAGTAAGATCCAAGGAGGTCATAAATTCTCCTCGCCTAACAGCCACTATCATGGACCACTAGGCCTCCATGCAAAAATTAGGGACCTTGAAGGCTCTGCTTAACCTTTCAAATCAAAAATTAGATACCAAGAACCCTCCTTTTTGGGAACCACAAAACAGATCAAATAATTCCCCATGCCCCACTCATCCCTGGGCATTGGAACTACCGCCTCAAGCAATAACAGGCGATAGAGCATCAACTGTACAACGCAAGCCTTTGTGGGAGTGCGACAAGGAGAAACCATAAACACGTCTGATAGAGGCCTGGCCAACTCAAGAGCGCAATCTTCCCGGATCACCTCAAGAACCCAGGTGTCTGCCATGATTTGTGCCCAGGCAGAGTAAAACCACTGTAGGCACCACCCACCAGGACCCCCAAACCTTCATTGGGAAAACTGCCCCAGAAACACCAGGGGCCCTGTTTTTAACCCCCAACGGTTCCCTCAAAAGGAGCTACCTTTAGGGAGAAATCTAGACTTTTACAGATTCGCTGCCCTAGCCAGTAAATGGGGTGAAATACTTCTGTCCATAAAAGAAGAGCAGGACCTGGGTGTGACCGTTTCCGATGATCTTAAGATGGCTAACCAGGTAGAAAATATGACGGCAAAAGCCAAAAGGATACTTGGATGCATAGGGAGAGGCATGGCCAGCAGGAAGGAGAAGATGATTGTGCCTCTACATATGACAACCTCATTTGGAGTACTGTGTTTAATTCTGGAGATCACACCTTCAGAAGGACAAAAACACGATGGAGTCCGTGTAGAGGGTGACTACCAAAATGGTCAGTGGGCTTCATTATAAGACATATAGGGACAGACTTAAAGATCTTAATATGTATACTTTGGAGGAAAGGCAAAAATGCAATGTGTGCCTTCGAGTCAGTCCTGGCGACCCAGAAGCTCCTGGGTTTTCTTGGCAGTGTCACCGGAAGTAGATTGCCAGGCCTTTCTTCTGAGGCAGTGGAGGGTTAAGTGACTTGCCCAAGGCCACAAGGAGTGCTAGTGGGAATCGAACCCTGGTTGGTTGGAGGAAAGGCAGGAGAGAGGAAATATGATGAGACATTTAAATATCTCCAAGGCTTAAGTGCATAGGGGAGAACCTCTTCCAACTGAAAGGAAACTCTGCAATGAGGGGACATAGAATGAAGGTAAAAGGGGATAGACTCGGGTGTTAATATGCAGAAATTTTTCTTTAAGGAAAGAGTGGCAGATGCATGGAACAGTCTCCCAGTGGAGGTAGTAGAGACAAGGACAGTATCTGAAGTCAAAAAAGCATGGGGCAAACATAGAAGATCTCTAAAGGAAAAAAGGGGACTATAGTAATTGGTATGTAAAGGGCAGACTGGATAGGTTGTATAGTCTTTTTCTATGAGATTTCTCCATAGGTTCAAAAAGAACAGACATTTATATTTCTATACATGCAATTTAAGAAATTATTTGATCATGTTAGGAGAATGAAATAAACTTAAACCTTAATTAAAAAAAAGTTCTACAAAATTAATTTGAGGGGTGAGAGTTGTACTGTAAGATTAGTTCTGAACTGACCCGGAAAGTTCTGTGCAGTCTGGTCATTTGCTCTAGCAACAAGAGAGAAGCCTTACCTTGGCTGCTGTCTTCCTCTGTACTACTGAAGTCATCTTCATAATACGTATTAGAATCAGTAGAAGCACTTGCATCACTGCTCATAGAACCTTTTCTCTGACGCTGGAGGACACAAGCCTGGCAAACAAGACACTTACATTAAAATTAATACCGATAAAAGCAGAGCAACTGTTCTACACAGTATCCACTGAGAAAAATCTGAGAAGCATAAAGTGTCAAAGAAGGAAATGAGCAAAGCATTTGTTTGTAGCACCCATGTACAATTGCTGTTCAGAGTGAAAAACACCAAGAAAAAAAGAACTCAATCACAACATATTATTCCTAGTAAATATTCCACCTCTTTCCTTCTTTCAGTCACAAGCTCCTAAAGGGCCAGATCTTCCTAACTTTCTAGATGTCCCTGGTTGTCATTCTTTCCTTCTACTGGTGTTTTCTCAGCAAGACAGCATAGTTGCTTACCTGTAATGAGGGTTCTCCATATACAGCAGGGGTGTGCAGGCACACTGATGGTAATGTCCTGAACGTTGCCATCGTGCCAGACCCTTAGTTCAAAGAAGTCATGGGCTACTGCTACTACTGATTATTTATATAGCGCTACAAGGCATACACAGAGCAGTACAGATACATGTAAGAGACAGTCAGTACTCGTTAGAGCTTACAATCTAGTTAAGACAGACAACACAAGTGATAAGGATACAAACAGGGAAAGGGAAAGGAGACAGATAGGGGACCAAGTGGAACAGGATCCAAGAGCAGCCTCAAAGAGATGAGCTATATTTGGAGTTCCGGTGACATCAGGGAGTGAGATGGTAGCTTTCTGAGGGAGCTCCGGGGCGCTTTGCAGGAAAGCAAAGAAAACAAGCGACCCTACCTTGACAAACGAGAGAAGGACGGCTCAGACAGGAGTATCTGACAGCGGAGGGGGATGTTGGTGAAAAAGCGGCTGGCGGAATACAGCTCCTCATATGTGCTGGTGGAGGAGACAGGAAGAGCAGGCCATGAGGACAAAACGGAGGCGGATGCAGCTGAGAGAGTGGACAAGGATAGTGAATCTGGCATGAACCTGGAATCACTGGGAGGCCTGAAGGAGTGGCTAACGGACTTTAAGGAGGAATTGAAAGCTGAAATGGGCCAATTTAAGAAGGAGCTAAAGGAGACGCTGGGCACCCTGAGACATGACCTGAAGGAATTAGGGGCCAGAGTAAAGGAGACTGATTAGCAGCTGAAGCAACAAGCAGGTACACTGGGAGAGCTGCGAACTGCCTGGACAGAGCTGAAGCATGCACAGGACCTATTAAAGGCAAAAACAGAAGACCTGGAAGACAGGTCACGACGGTGCAACGTGCGGGTGAGGGGAATTCCAGAAGAGCAAAGATATAAGGACTGCGAGGAGACGCTCGCACAATTGTTTGGAGCAATGTTAAAGGAGGCGGATCCCACAGGGGAATGGGATGAAAGGCAGCTACAAATGGAAAGAGCTCATCGGAGCTTAGGCCCCATTCGAGATAATAGGCCTAGAGATGTGGTTGCCTGTATGAGATCTTTTAAGGTGAAGGAGAAGCTCCTGGCAGCAGCGTGAAAACTTGGGTCTTTCAAGTGGGGAGTATGATTAAGCTTTTCCAAGATCTGTCAGCTGGCGCGCTACAACAGCAATGGGAGCTGCGTGGAGTTACAGCCTTGCTTCGCAGAGAAGGATGGAAATACAAATGACTTTACCCTTTTGGGCTTTTAGTGATTGTACAGGGCACCTCGCGCAGAATCCAGAACGCAGGAGAGGCATGGCAAATACTCCACGATCTGCGAGTGAAAAATATACTGGAGAGCTACTCGAGCGGGCAGCCAAAGGAACAGCGCCCACCACCAAAGAGTGCAGGGATGAATTGGCAACGAGTGGGGAACAAAAGCAGACGATTAACAAGGCTATCCAGAGGCAAAGACCAGCAGTATGCAGATGGGGAGACTGCAGAGTGAGAAGAGTGGAAGGGCAGAGCCAGGGCCTTTTGCCTATTCAGAACATATCAGAAGGACTGAGGAGCAAGTGAGATGGGGGAGGAGAGGCGGTAAAGGAAATAGGAGGGAGGGGGAGGGGGGTTATGGAGATGGGGAGAAGATAATGTTTGTCTGTATGAAGGGGGGAAATGGGTATAAAAAGTGTATAAAATGCTGTTCTTTATAAAAAATTTTAAAAAAATAAAATAAAAAAAAGAGGGGGGCAACGGAGGAGGGGGGTAGGGGAAAAGGGGAATGGAGAGCGAGCGCTCAGGGGGAATCACCGGAAGCAATCCAATTACTCCAGAGGGAGTGGTATTACAGGGAGGGGGTGGGGGGGGGGGTACCTGCGGGATGGGCTCAGCTGATGGTAGGCAGGGAACGATATGGGGAACGTAGAAGGGAACGATATGGGGAAGATAGGATCAATCAATACTAAAGGATTAAATAACCCACGCAAGAGACACCAGTTATTTCGAGAAGTGATTAGACTGGGTTGGGAGATAGTGATGGTGCAAGAGACCCATCTGAGGAGAAAGAATGAGAGGTTGCTCAGGAATGTGACATATCCACACCAGTACTTTGGGGGTATAAGGGGGGAGGAGGCGAGTAAGAAAGGGGGGTAGCTATACTGATAAGGCAGGATAGCGCCTTCAGGGTGAGCAAGGTAGCAAGGGATAAAGAGGGAAGGGTATTGATTCTAGGGGGGGAATGGCAGGGGAAAGGTCACTATGGTCAATGTATATGCACCGAACGAGAGACAGGTGCAGTTCTGGAGAGGGGTGTATGAATTGCTGGCCCAACATGTACATGGGAGGCTTATTCCGGGGGGAGACTTCAATCTGGCCCTTCACCCGCAGTGGGATTGGCAGACTAAGGGAGGAGATGGGAAGAATAAAGTAGGAGGGCTGTTGAAGCAAATTATGAGGAGGTATCACCTGGGGGATATGTGGAGACAGCAGCATGGGGGGTGCAAAGAATACACCTTTTACTCAAAGCCACATAATAGTTATAGTAGGATTGATTACCTCTTGATGGACCATTGGTGGGATTCCAAGATAGAGGAAGCTGAAATAGGGAATATTACCTGGTCTGACCATGCACCAACATGGGTGGGAATAGGATATACTAGAGGGGAGGGGGGGTAAGATTTTGGAGACTTAATGAAAGTTTATTAAAAAAAGAGGAAGTAGTAAAGGATGTTAAAACATGCCTCCAGGAGTATTGGATGATAAACGATATAGGGGAAGTGGGGAATGTGAGCTTATGGGAAGGAATGAAGGCAGTGGTGAGGGGCGGTTAGTGATGTGGGCAGCCAAGTATAAAAAGCAAAGGCTTGCACAGGAGGACACCCTGCAACAGGAGATAAAGCAAGTGGTGGAGAGGTATAGGGAAAGCACAGTTACTTACCTGTAACAGGTGACCTCCGGAACAGCAGGAATTAGTCTTCACATGTGGGAGACGTCGCTGACGGAGCCCGCACGGGAATGCTCCTCAGCATCCAATCAGAAAGCCTTTGGGAGCATCCCCCGCGCCTGCGCGGTGGCTTCACGCCCTTCCTACTGCCTCTCCCCAGTTGACTTTTATAGCTGAGCCGGAAGGAGAGGAGAGGAAGGAATAGAGAGATAGAGACAACTCCTAGGGGAGGTGGGCGGGTTGTGAAGACTAATTCCTGCTGTTCCGGAGATCACCTGTTACAGGTAAGTAACTGTGCTATCTCCAGGAACAAGCAGGAATGAGTCTTCACATGTGGGGACTCCCTAGCTGAGGATGCCCGGGGAGATCCCATCAGCGCAGCCCAGGCCAGGATGGCATTTACCCAACCTGGATCCCCGGCATCCCCTGAGGGATGGAGGGTAGGAGTTGAGAGAGAGGAAAAGCAAAACCCAAAGGCTACAGGGAGAGTAGCCTTTAGAATTCATGAGAAGTATCATTAAGCATTTAATGAATTAAGGACCTAGTACCAAGTAGAGCTTACCTACTGGGTTGTAGGAAGTGGAGCTGTGATGCAGGTATTGTAGACGCAGTAGCGAGGTCTTCAAGGGAACTTCACAGCAGCGAGGAGGAAGTTCCAAATCCGGAAGGACAGGAGATCCAGTTGTCAACTGGGCCAGGAGAAGGACGGCAGGTCTTCAAGGAAGCTTTATGCAAAAAGCTGAGCACTCCCTTAGGAGCAGAGTCCATAACTCAGAGGACTAACAGTAGAAGACTGGCCGATCTGGATAGCCTAGTCCGGAGAAGAGTAGGGGTGTACCCCGGAGCAGGAGTACACAGTCTTCCCTAGCTAAGGGATAGGGAGACAAGGGTCTGAACCTCCGGGAGGAGGGCATAACTAAAAGTAGAAGCTGTTGACTTCACAGCAGTACGCAGAGTACAACCAGTCCGAGGGCCGATCCAAGGAAAATAGGCAGGCAGACTGGCCGGACCTCGGGGGGGGGCGTGAGTACCGGCCATAGGGGAAAAAGGCGGTAGAGCACAGGCACTGTGGACACCTCCCAATATGCGCCTACCGAACAGGTAATATCTGATATATCTAGGTAGTTGGGCATGGAGAACGCCCACCCAGGCACTAACGCAGGTATGCTGAGGAACCTACCTCCCTGAGCATAACACTGATAAGGCGGACCTGCCATTGATCCACAGAAACGTCCCCCCCGGGGGGGGGGGCGTCAAGATCCGTCCGGGAGAAGGGATCTATTCCAGTGGAGCAGGGGCAGATCGGCGAACTAACAGCACGGTAGCGTGAAGGACAGAGGGTATAGCCCTTGGTAAGCATTGGGGGACCATAGCCGGGTGGATTCGCCTGCCTGAACAGAGAAACCAGACAAGGGGAACAGGGCTGATCCGGCCTTGTCGAGGAATTGTTCCGAACATGCTGCGAGGGACAGCAGACAAACCGGTACGGTATCAATCAGCAGGGGAACCCTGGTAGAGAAGGGTTCGGGGAACGTACCTAAGGGTAAGTCAGTTGAGGGGTAGAAAGTCCATGGGCCAGAGCTAACATGGAATAGAGGTGATCTCCCTCTTCCAACGGTAGGAGAATACCTGAACCCCTGGATAAACATTCGAACCATTTGCCCCAGAGTAGAGCTCAATTTTTAGCTTCTGTTGAGAGAAGGTTAATTGCAGGCAGCCGCCTACAGGAGCCTAAAACTGCTTGGTATGAGTATCCTGGCGCGGGCCCGGGAACTTCAAACCAGAGTGAGAGGTCCCTTGCTTGGGCGCCCCTGGCGGGTGGGCGGAGGGATGACCTTTCCTCTTCCTAGGGAAGGAAGGTGTAGAGAGGCATTTCCCACCCCCGGGGGGAAGACGGGACCTAGGATGGCTTCTAACGCTGGGAGGGTTAGCGAAACACTGAGCAACCTGACGTAAGGCTTCACTATTGAAGAGGTGGTCTCCAGCACAGGGAGAATTACCAAAGTTATGTTGTGCCCGTCTGCACAAATCTGACGCCTGTAACCATGCTGTATGATGTGCTCTAATGGCAATAGCAGAGGATCTGCTGACCGCCAGGAAGGAGTCTAGAGAAGCACGAGAAAGGAACCCAGAGATATTCCTGCAGTGATAAAGAAGCAAGGAATATTCAGAGGCCTTGGTTGCAGACAAAAAGGGAGACAGCCGAGATAATCTCTTGGTGACCTCCCGGAGTGTCAGGCTCATATAAAAAATATATGAAAGAATTCTGGAAGCCAACATGGACGTTTGGAAGGTTTGACGCCCCAGGATATTCAGCGTTTGAGGCGCGACCTGGAGGGCGAGAAGAATGCTTCTTCTTGCTTCCCACCTTCCTCAGCGCCGATTCCACCACGATAGAATGATGTAGAAGCTGGTGCTTCTGAAACCCCGGCGAGGGGGGCACACGATACAGAGCATGCATCGCTGTTGACGGTGCCGGAACCCTCAAAGGCGACCGCCATGCCCCCAGTAGAAGATCCTGCAGGGAAGGATGTAGAGGAAGCATTACAGCCTCCTGTTCCGCAGGACCTGGACTTAGGGAAGGACCCTGGATGGGAATAGCAAGCAGGTCCGCCATGTCAAGAAGAAAATCCTGAAAAGACGGCTCTCCCAGAGGGGCTATGCCGTGAGAGGCGATGGCGGGAGGGGCCACCAGGGCACCAAAAGGCCTATCGGACTGATGTCTGCTGGGCCGAGGAGGGCACCAACAGTTCCGGATCGGGGCAGTCAACATGGCGTCGTCGGTACCTGGAATTGATTCCAAGCTAGGCATCGAAGGGGCCGATGGCACCGATGGGACCGCAGGAATCGGCCTCGGCCCCGACCCCGGGGGCGGCACTGCCCCCGGCGATTGAAGCGGTTCCGCGACAGCCGGAGGGCAGTGGTTAGTAGTGTCTGCTCTGCGTTGCGGGAAGGGACAGGGGCCGGTCCCGAAGCGTGTCGTAGCCAAGCCTTCGAGGCTGGATACCGATTCTAGGCTGGGCATCGAACCGAGCGAGGAGATAGACTCCCTCCTAGGAGGGCTCCGGCGGCGGCGGCCGTGCCGGCGATGCTGACCCCGGGGAGCGAATCGGAACAGTGTCGATCGGCGTCGCGGGCATCGAGGGCCCCCGAGAACGAAGCTCGGTGAAGAGGGGGTCATCCGACACCGGCGCCAATGTCGGGCGGCAGGCACTGCCAGACGCCGGGCCCCTTCCCGAACCCGTCTTGCCCGGAGGGAAATCCTTCCGGGGCAGACGACCCGTCCCCGAAGGTACCCAGGCAACCCGACGAGCCCCCCGGGGGGAGAGAAGCGCAAAACACCGGCGCCTCTTGACGCTGGAACTAACCCCCTGGTAAGCCGGGACGGGAACCCAGGCTGGATCGAAGCAATCGAAGACACTGGGGTCCCCCTTCGAGCAATGGGCGGGGCCCTCGACGTCTGCGTCGATGCCGGGGGATCGCCCGTCTGGGATTGATCGACATACCCCGAGGACACCGGGGAAGGCCGACGGCGGTCCCTGGAGACGAGTGGAGCGCTCGGCGCCCCTGCCGGCTCCGGAGTAGCGGCGCCGCCCAAATCTGGTACCACCCACGCGCAGGACAGGGATACTGGCAAACCAGCGCGGGTCGAAGCGATCGGCCCCGAAGGAAGCGAGGGCACCAGATGCCAATCCCCGGCGAAGAGTGGAATCCTCGATGCCGACGCCGATGTGCCGCCCGAAGCGGGTACCACCCTTGCCCATGGCATGAATTTATTTATTTTATTTATTTAGTGTACACTTGTATCCCGCTACTTCCAGAGATCAGCAGCGGTTTGCTATACATAAGGTGCGGCTGTACAGGCCGGGAATTAAAACATACAACATGATTTAGTGGAAATGTACAGGTCAAATTACTCGAATTATATGATTCACACTTGATTGCAGGCTGGTAATTTCACATGTATATACATATTTATATGACGCTAGTGTATATTGTTGGCCAGAACCCGGAGTTCTTTCTTTGTGCCTGTTGTGAGCCAGTGTGAGTACATGGTGATTAGGCAGGATAGAAATGCATCTGGAAAAGATGAGTCTTAAGCTTTTTTCTGAAGTCCATCAGGTCACTGCTTGCTCTCAGTTCGCATGGTAGTTGATTCCATAGCAGAGGCGCTATAAATGAAAATGCTCGCTTGCTGGTGTTTGTTTTGACATATCTCAGGCTCCCCGGGACCAGGAGGGTATTGAGGTTTGGAGATCTTCTGCTTCTGTTATTTGGCTGTAAAGTGATAAGGGTGCTGAGGTAAGAGGGTGCTATATTATGAATGAGCTTGAATGTGGTGATAATGATTTTATAATGTATGCGTGCAGTGATTGGGAGCCAATGTAGGTCTATTAGTATTGGCGTAATATGATCCTTCAGGCCGGTCCCCATGATGATTCTAGCTGTCACATTTTGCGTCATTTGCAGGATATTGAGGGTTTTTTAGGCAGACCCTGTAGTATGGCATTGCAATAGTCCAGATGAGGAATGATGAGGGCTTGTGCTACGGTCCTGAAGTCAGAGTGATCTATGATATTACGTAGTGGTTGCACGATTTTTAGCTTGTGGAAAATGGCTCAATTGGTAATTCGGAGATGTTTTTCCAGCTTCAGGTGGCAATCCAGTGTCACGCCTAGGTATCTTATTTCGTTCTTTGTGGCGTAGACATTATTGTTCAAGGTGACTGTTGGTGGTGGGTTGAAGTCAGTTTTTCTGGACATGCACATCACTTCCGTTTTTTTGTGATTTATGGACATATTTTGTTGCAACCAGGTTTGGAGCTCACTGAGGCATTTCTCCAGTTGGCTGAGATTCGGGTTGTCGGCATAAAGTTGAGTATATAGCATTAGGTCATCAGCATAGATGTGATAACTGATCATGTGATCCTGGAATATTTTACAAGCTGGTCGAAGATAAAGGTTGAAAAGGAGGGAAGACAGGGCCGATCCTTGCGGTATGCCTTGGGTTTGCGGGAATGGTGAGGCCATTTCGTTGTTGAAGTGGACTTGCTGCATTCTGTCGGATATGTAGGAGACGACCCGTTTCAGAGGGGTGCCTCTAATGCCTATTGTCGAGAGTCTGTTTAGTAGTGTGGGGTGATGTACAGTATATCAAAGGCAGCTGATATGTCTATGAAAATGAGCATGTACATTTTGTTTCTTTCTTCCAGACCTTTAAGTAGTTTGTCCAGTAGGGCTAAGAGGAGGGTTTCTACATCATGATGCTGTCGGAAGCCATACTGGTGGACGTCGAAGGCGTTGTCGTCATCTATGTGGTCTTGCAGTTGTTGTTGTACTGCCTTTTCAGTGATCTTGGCAAGGAAGGATATGCTTGATACTGGGCGGTAGGATGTAGGGTCGCTCTTGTTGAGGGTTTTGTTCTTCAGTATGGGTCGGATGATGGATTTTTTAAGGTGCGTTGGCATTAGCCCCTGCGATAGCGATTGGTTCACTATGTGGGTGACGAATTGGGCAGCTTCCTGTTTTATGTCCTTGACCCAGGTAGCTGGGCATGGGTCGAGTGGGGAGGTGGTGGTTCTTAAGCTGGAGATTATGTTCATGATTTGCTTGACTTCTATGCTCCTGAAGGTGGACCATTCTTGGTACCGGGTAGTTTCTTCCAAGGTGTTGGTTGTTTGCAGGGCGGAGCTCATAGACAGGTCTTGGGTGGGGGTTCAGGCGCTTGAGGGTTCATGTTTCTGGTTGGGGGGTTTAGCTTGTTGGCATAATGGTCTGCCAACTTTTGGGCTGTCATTGCCCCATTTGTATTAGGTTCTTGATTATTCTTCGTGAGAGACTCAACTAATGCAAATAGTTCCCTGGGCCGGTTGAGGGCCTTACTAAGCGTGTTGGAGTGGTGAGTTTTCTTTGCCAGGTTAATTTCACTCTTGTAAGCTGCAGGAAGTTTGATGTATTCCATCCTATGTTCCTCGGTTTTGTGCCCTCTCCACTTCCTTTCTTGCTTCCGCAGGTGCTTCTTTAGTTCGGGGAGGGTGGGGGTGTACCATGGTTCATTCCTGTTTCTGGATGAGATACTTATGGGTGACCAGGTTGGTATTTAGATTGCTTTGATACCTGAGTCCCATTGGTTTACCAGTATCTCCAGGTTGTCTTGTTCCAGATTCATATGCGCGGCTATTGATGTTATTAGTGTTTCCTTGTTGTATTTTTGGAATCTCCTCCGTAGGTTTGTAGGAGGGACTTGTGTAGCATGTTCTCGCATGGTGGGTAGAAGCAATGTGAATTCAATTTGGTGATGGTCCGACCAAGGCACTGGGGTTATATGTATCTTGGGTTTTTGGAGACCATTGAGCTTGGTGGGTAGAAACACCATGTCCAGGGTGTTGCCTTTGGTATGTGTGGCCTCACTGATTATTTGCTCGTAAGCAAGTTGGTCCATGGCTTCATGAATGTGGGACCGCCATGTTGGTCCATGGCTTCATGAATGTGGGACCGCCAGACTGGGTCGAGTCGATCGGCCCCGGAGGCGCCAAGGACAGCAGCCGACGATCCCCGGTGAGGAGCGGAACGCCCGACGCCGACGCCGAGGGGTCGGTACCGCCCGAAGCGGATACCACCCCCACGCATGGCAGGGACGTAGGAACGCCAGACTGGGTTGAGGCGATCGGCCCCGGAGGTGCTGAGGACACCAGATGACGATCCCTGGTGAGGAGCGGGACGCTCGACACCGATGCCGATGCCGTGGGGTCGGTACCGCCCGAAGCAGATACCACCTCCGCGCATGGCTGGGATGTAGGGAAGCCAGACTGGGTAGAGTCGATCGGCCCCCGAGGTGCCGAGGACACCAGCTGACGATCCCTGGCGAAGAGTGGGACACTCGACGCTGGCGCCGATGCCGGGGAATCGGCACCGCTCGAAGCGGATACCACCCTCGAGCATGGCTCGGGAATGTTCTGTGAGGAGCGAACCCCAGGAACAACCCGAAACCCTGTGGACGCTTTGGAGCCCGAAGACTCCCGCCGGGGTATATTGGCCAAGGGGGGCTTGAGGGGTTGGCCGGAGCCGTCGCCATGCCGCGCATGAGACTTGCCCCTCAAGACTTGGCTAGTCTTAACAGACTGTTGTGTGGTTACCTGATCCTGTAGAGAAGAAAAACCCGATGACCGCGCCTTGGGCGGGAAGACGTCATCGAGGGATACCTGGAAAAGGGAAGGTCTTCTCCCGATACTGTAGCCCGGAGGACCCGGGAGGAAAGGGTCAGGACCCAAACAGGAGAGGCACCAGGCGTTGGAGTCTAAGTGGAAAACTAAGTCTCCGCAGTGAGGGCACTTCTGGGGAGAAGGCGGCTCCATGCTGTAAGCCCGGTAGGCCTCAACGATCTGAGGGAAAGAAAGGGTTCCCTCTAGGTGACGAAGAATAAGAAAGGAAAAGAAAAAAAGGGGCACGGAAGGTGCCGTTGGTGGGAAAAAAAGGCCGCGACCACAGGAAACAAAAAAGAAAAATAAATTTCTGCGGTGGCAGAAGGGACATCCTGCCTGCTCCGCGGAAAACGAAAAACTGGGGAGAGGCAGTAGGAAGGGCGGGAAGCCACCCTGCAGGCGCGGGGGATGCTCCCAAATGCTTTCTGATTGGATGCTGGGGAGCATTCCCATGAGGGCTCCGTCGGCGACATCTCCCACATGTGAAGACTCATTCCTGCTTGTTCCTGGAGATTAAGTCTTCACATATCGGTACGTCGGTACCGACGAAGTCTGCACGGGAACGCTCCCCAGCGTCCAATCAGAACGCTTTTGGAAGCATCCCAACACGCCTGCGTGCTGCCTTCCCGCCTTTCCCAACTGCCTCTCCTCAGTTAAGTTTTAAAGCTGAGACAAAGAGAGAGAGAGAGGAAAAGAAAAGATAGATAGAGATACAACTCCTGGGGAGGTGGGTGGGTTGTGAAGACTTTCCTGCTGTTCCCAGAGATCACCTGTTACAGGTAAGTAACTGTGCTATCTCCAGGAACAAGCAGGAATGAGTCTTCACATATGGGGACTCCCAAGCTGAGATGCCTGGAGTCCTAGCATGTCATAGGTTAGAACATGCTATACCCCCACAACACCAGGCATCCTGAGGATGGAGGGTAGGATTTGAAAAAAGAAAGATGCTGTAGAACAGCTAACCCAGCATAGGACTGCAGAAAAGGAGTCCATGTGTGGATGATAATTGTCATCAATGATATCGCAAAGGATATGGCAATATGGACCTCCCCGACAGGATTTCATAGAAGTATAGAGGTTCATGGGGTCTACTGGGAAACCCAGTAGAGGAACCTCCAAGAGGACCTCACTTTAAGTGGAGGTAATAAACCTGTAGGAAAAATAGTGGAGGTCAGAATCCTGAAAGGTAACAGGTAACCCCAGTAGGAAAAACTGGGGTAGTACAAAAACGGTGGGCCTTCAGCGGAAGGCTGTATGACAAAAACCCAACTCTTTTGGTAGAAGAGTGGTACACTCTTAGAAACAAAAGAGAAAGGCTAACCGATTTGGACAAACAGGCACCGTTCCTTGTGGGGAGAAAGGGTATGGGAACCCCTTGTATCCCAAAGAAAGGACCAACGCAGCAGGCGTTTGAGCCTGTGATTAGCTGAAGATCCGCAATGTCTCTCCTAACTGGAGTCAGCTAGGAGAGATATTGGGACATGGAGAGCTTCAGAGGTATCTAAACCGTAAGGTTATGGTGGAGTTGATAACTACCACCGAAGTGGTTGTAGTACCCCAAAACATGCTGGATAGCATAAGAATGGAAAAACATCTGTCAGAATCATAAAGCTATATGAGCCTGGACAGTCAGGTAGATAAATAGAAAATACATGTCTACCTATAGTAGAAAATCTCGAGAGAAATATATAGATATAGATAGAAATATAAATATATATATATCATATAGATATAGAAGAATATATCTATAGTGAGATATGAAGGGCATAAAATACACACAAATGATAGGCATGAACATCTGTAAGATGTATGCCATAGGTATGAAGATATATATATACCTGTATATGGGAGTCTGCAATGCAGCAGAGATATGCCTAGACAAATGGTATTCACATAGGAAAAAGTGGAAAGGAAAGATTCATCTAACAAGGTGGTGGAACCTACTTGAGAGATATATAGAGAATCAATTTCCACTGGTTATGAGCTACAGGGATGCTAGGTAGTGGAATAACCAGGATGGTTACGTGAAAAGCAGAGGATGATACCAGTCTGCAGCCAGCAAGTCCTGAGTATTCTAGAACTCTAGCATGGTAAGTGGACAGAAGACGCATAAAAATGAGATACCCAGCTGACCTGCTTAAGGGCAAAAAGGTATCATGCGTTCTTACCATGAGGACGAGCTGGAAGGAGAAAACATATTCCCTATTGGAAATACTATGGAACAAAGCAGGGAATTAGCAACTCCTTAAGTTTGCATGTAAGAGGAGGCCTATGTCCTTTATATTAAAAGGAGAACTTTTCTAGTCATGGGAGACATGACTGAAAAAGCCTCTCTCAACCATCTAGTATAGCTGATGGAGAAAAAAAAAACATGCTCTCTAGCAAGGGCCCATAGTGGAGAGCTTCTTTGTAGAACTGCAGAGAGCATGATGCAGGAGAAAGAGGAAATAGAACTGGCTGCGTGAGAGCCAGTACCTATGTCAACTACGCTGCCAAACCCAGGGGAATGGAGATGGCAGAAAGAGAAGACAATCCAATAAGGTTGTAGTGAAAATATTTCCAAGACAGATGACAGCACTGACTTGGAGCCACTACTAAGACCAGACAGAATGTTAGTGGAGGACAAATCTGGTTGCTGATGGACAAGAACCAGTGGTCCAAACATTAAGGCTCCTGCAGTGGCAGCTGCTTGCCAGACAGCAGAAAGAATGGTACTGTTTAAAACAGAAAGAACAGAACAAGAGTAGAAAACATTGGACATGTCTGATGAACTGCTGCAATGCAAGATTGAAGAAGAGGAGTCAACTCAGAGAAGAGAACTCCGCACTGGAAAAGAAGCAAAACTGGAGAGGCTGAAGAAAAAGCCCTCCAGTGAAGGAATACCGCTCTTACAGAGGAAAAACCATGGTAAGAGGGGAAAAAGAATGGAGCTGAAGAAGACTTACAAAAAAGTCTATAGAAGGAAGACAGACATGCTGGCACAGAAAACTATCGTTTGATAGTGGTTAAACCTCTTTCCCTAGCAGGAAGAAGAGGAGAACCCTGTGATATAGAAGCATGAACATCCTGACAGTGCAGAGAACATAGAAAGAATGGATGTCTTTGGGAAGATCCATGTTTAGGATTTAGAATGACAGCTTCTATTGAGAAGTAACTGTAGATTCTAACCCCAAGAGTTACAAGCATCAAATGATGATCAGAAACCCTGCGGTTGCTGGGTTTGCTGAGCCTGGTGAGAGGTTGGATTCTTCAGACCAGGATGATGACTTTCCTGTTTGGGAACATCGGTATAATGGGCAAGTGATGAATAAAACCTTTTTCTCCTGTGGGAAGAAAGTTTGGTAGGACATTTACTACCTACTGGGACAGAAGAAGGTGTAGAACAGGGGTCTCAAACTCAAATTGCTTTGAGGGCCAAATGAGGACTTGTAGAGTAACCCGGGGGCCGCACAAGACGCAGGCCTCATTTGCATAAGGGCATCATTTGCATAAGGGCATCATTTGCATAAATATTTGCATAATGTTACCATACACTAACTTTTAGTAAACATGCCTCTTAATGAGTGTATGGATAAAGAAAGACTAAAAGATTTCTACATTACTATAAACCAGTGCCAACCGCCAAGCACATTAGGAACTACTAGAAACACTGCCCATTTAGAACCCATAGCAAACCTGCCGTGTCCTAACAGCACTACCAGGACTCACAAAGCACCATACCCTAACTATCAAAAGGCAACACTGCAAATATTAAATCAACACATTTCAGAGAATAACAATACATGACCTACTCGGGAAAGAGAACAAGTGGCAATGTCAAATAGGAATTACATAAACAGAATACCTCAGCTCAGTTACACATGCAGAACATACACCATCACCAAACAAGGAATCACAATTTAGAAACAGGAAGACAATTAAACTGGGAACCCCAAAAGCCAAACTTAGAATGTACAACACTGTAGAAATAAAACTATACATTGATTTCCTCTTGTATTAAATAAAGTGCAGACGTTAAAGATGCACATTTCCAAGAGCTGACATATTTCAGTTAATAAATTCAAAATAAAGAGATATTTTTCTATCTTTTGTGCATTTTTTTCAGTTGCAATTGTTCCAGTCACTTTCTTCTGGTTTCTTTGTGTCTTCTGCTAACTCTCCATCGTCTGCTGTCCATTTGTCCTTTCTTCTTTCCTAGTTTTTTTCCATTCTCTCTACATCTGCTTTAACATACTAATCATTCTCCTTTTGCTCTTTCCTCATTCCTATTTCATCCACTCAAATTTTACCCCTCCATCCTCAATCCCCACTTACTCTCCCAATACCCGGCCAATTGTAGATTTTTCTTCCCTCCCACACAAAATATATTTCCCCTCTCCATTTCACTCTCCCAGCCCCATCCCATTCTAATCGTCCCCCAACATCACCTCCCTTCTAGCTCCTGCCCCACCCAGCATCCGCTCCCTTCTAGTCCCCGCATCATCAGCCCATTTCCAGTCCTAGCTCCCTCCCCTCACAGCCCATTTCCTTTCCAAGCCCCCTTCCACTCAGCCCATTACCATTACCATTCCAAGACCCTGTCCCCATCAGCTATTTGCAGTTCAAGCTCCCCCTTCTACTCGGCCCATTTCCAGTCATAGCACCCCCCCCCCAGTCCATTACCAGTTCTAGCCCCCCCCCCCCATAGCCCATTATCGGTCCTAAGCCCCCCAACAGCCCACTTCCAGGCCTAACCCTTCCATCGCCCCATCTTCATTCTTAGCCCCCCCATAACCCCATTTTCAGTCTTAGCCCCCCAATCAGACCACCTCCAGTCCTAACCCCCATCTGTCCATTACCAGTCCTAACCCCCATCACCCCATTTTCAGTACAATATCGCAAGTCCCGCGCCCCCCCCTCCCCCTCCCTCTTCCTGCTTGCCTGCCTGCTTGTGAGTTCTTCTCCGCTTCGGCTTTCAGAGCCGCGAAGGGAGAGCTTCTCCCTCGTGACTCTGTTAAGCCCGCTGGGGCTTATGGGAAATTTCCCATCTGCCCCGGCGAGCTTAACAGAGTCGCGAGGGAGAAGCTCTCCCTTCGCGACTCTGAAAGCCAAAGCGGAGAACTCACAAGCAAGCAGGCAGGCAGGCAAGCAGGAAGGGAGGGGAGGGGAGGGGAGGGGAGGGAGGGGGGGCCGCGGGACTTGCGATATTGCTGCTATTGCCGGGCAGATGGGAAGGGGCCGCGGGACAGGTGATTCTGCCGCTGCCGCGGCAGCAGCAGCAGAAGCCGGGTTTTTTTTTTCCTGTGCATCGCGGGCCGCACAAAGGTCTCTCGCGGGCCGCGTGTTTGAGACCCCTGGTGTAGAACAACCCCTAGGAACAGGTAAATCAGTGGACAACTGAGTAACCTGACGTAAAGACTCCTTGTTGAAAAGATTTTCTCCAGTGCAAGGAGTATGTCCCAGTCTTTGTTGTGCCCATTTGTCCAAGTCTGGAGCCAGGCTCTACGTCGTGCCCCTATAGCTATAGCATTAGTCCTGCTAACAGACTCAAAAGAGTCTAGGGAAGCACAAGAAAGAAACCAAGAGATATTCTGGAGATGCTTAAGCAGTGAGGAATAGTTTGTACTCTTGGAATCTGGAAGGAAAGAAGTCAAAAGATGTAAGTGCTTTGTGACCTCCTCAAGAGATAGACTCACATAAAAAATATATGAGAGAATTCTTGCAGAAAGCATAGATGTCTGGAAGGTTTGACGTCCAAAGGCATCAAGTGTCTGAGACTCACGACCTGGCGGATAAGAAGAGTGCTTTTTCTTACTCTTTACCCGCCCTCATTGCTGATTCCACTACTATGGAATGATGAGGAAGTTGAGTCTTTTGAAACCCTGGAGAGGGGGGCACTTGATATAAGAGATCAGTTGCCCTGGGAGGTGGGGGTACCCTGAAAGGTGTTTCCCACATTCCTAGAAGGAGATCCTGCAACGAATGATGCAAAGGAAGCATTATGTTCTCCTTTGCTTTGGTAGAAAGAGGCCTGTGCAGGATCATGTCCTGGGATAGGAATGGCAAGAGATCATGTCCTGGGATAGGAATGGCAAGAGATCTTGCTATATCCAAGAGGAAACTCTGAAAAGAGGGATCCCCAACAGGAATCTCCCTTGGACAGGTTAGATCTGAAGAACTAGCCTGAGCACCGACAGAGGTATCCAAATATATAGGAATAGAAGATCCTGCACCGTGCAGTGTGGAATGCTTAAGGGATGGTCGCTGGTACTGGCAGTCAGGAGCAGCGGACGTCATTAGCACATTCTCCATGCCAGGTATCGACTCCAAGCTTGGTATAGAAGGGAGCGATCCTGTTGAAAAAAGCATGGCAGGAGTTGGCCACGATGCTACTGTGGATACCGGTACCGATGCTGATACCGGTACCGATATCAGAGTCGAGCCTGACAGCGACATCGGAGTAGTCATCGGTGACAGTTCAATCGGCACCGAGGTCACCGAAAACCTCCGGTTGCTATCCTCGGTACCGAGCCACCGGTATCGATCGGTGTCGGTACCATGACGTATTGGTACCCAGTCTTCTAGACTAGAGATCGATTCCAAACTCGGCATCGAGGGCAGAGAGCCTGATAAGCGAAGCATGGAAGGCACCGACCGTGAAGGTAATGAGTAGGTCGGTACCGATTTCGGTACCGTGTCTCATACCGGTGAAGGAAGGTCAACTAGTGACAACTCAAACGGCCTCGAGGGAACCGAGAGTTGCGGATCCGAATCATCGGAACCGAGCCTTCGGTACTGCCGAGAGCCGGTACCGAGGCGAGTCGGTACCCAGTCCTCCAGACTGGAGATCGATTCCAGACTCGGCATCGAAGGAAGCGAGGCTATCGATACACGTCTGGAGGATACCGACGTCGGTGGTGGTATCGGTGCTGGTACCGATATGGAAAGTTTGGAGAGTATCCACCGGTCCCGAAGGCACAGAGGATGCCAGATGACGATCCCTGGTGAGGAGTGTTTCATCCAACACCAGTGCCGATGCCGGGGTACCGGTACCGCTCGAAGAAGATGCCACCACCGGACACGGCTGAGGTATGTTCTGTGAGGGGTGAGCCCCAGGAACAACCTGAAACCCCTTATCTGCTTTGGAGACCGAAGACTCCCGCCGGGGTTTTGAAGCCAGTGGGGCCTCGAGGGCAAGGCCGGAACCGTCTACATGCTGTGCGTGAGACCTACCACTCGAGGACTGGCAAGTCTTAACAGACTGTTTGTGGGTTACCTGATCCTGTGTGGAAGAAGAAGGGGACGGTGCCCCGAAGTTGGAGGGCAACCGTGTATCGAGGGAACCTCGATGTTGAAGACCTCTTCTCACCAAACTGTTGTCAGGACCCAAGCAGGTTAGACACCGACTTCGAGGGTCTAAAAATAAAGTTGTACCGCCACAGTCTAAACATTTCTTGGAGAAAGTGTCTGGCGGTTCCATGAAGGAAAAAGAAGAGGCCTAAGAGACCGTGGGACACTATGAAGAAAAAATATCCCGAGGAAAAGGAAAATTTTACAAGAAAAGAAAAGAAAAGAAAACACCAGCAGTACCGGTGGCGTCGGGAAGACAGCCGCGACCACAAAAAAACTAAAAACTAAAAACTAGAATTTTCTGCTGTGACAGGAGGTGGTCCTGCTGGCTCCGCGGAAAAACGAAAACTGAGGAGAGGCAGTTGGGAAAGGCGGGAAGGCAGCACGCAGGCGTGGTGGGATGCTTCCAAAAGCTCTTTGATTGGACGCTGGGAAGCGTTCCCGCGCAGACTCAGTCGGTACCGACGTACCCATATGTGAAGACTCATTCCTGCTTGTTCCTGGAGATAATCTGTAACCAAGGCTATATACTTCAAACTTAAGACAATTCAACTACTCAGACCTCTACTGGATTACCATGATTTCAGGTCTGTTCTACAAGTCTTCATTATTCTACACTTCGATTAGTGCAACAGCATTCTCTATGGATTACCAAAAAAAAAAACCACACCCCCAACTCCACCCGGCAAAGAATCTAGCCACCCGTTTAACTCACAGGGCACACTACTATGACCACATCACACCTCTACTCCAAAGTCTACACTGGTTACCCACTGAAGCTAGAACCAAATACAAATATTTAATGTTAACTTTTAAATTATACAATAAAATAGCCCCTTCCTCTCTTTCTTCCATCATTACACCTCCGGACCCCGTCAGATCCAGAAGAACCCGTTCTCAGAACACCCTTACAATCCCTACACACATTTGTAACACAAACAAAACCACCAGGTCAAGAGCATTCATATATGAAGCTCCCACCCTCTGGAACTCACTCCCAGATAACCTAAGGCTAATAAACGATCTTCAGTCCTTTCGAAAGGAACTTAAAACATTCCTATTCATTCAATACTTTAACCTCAATACCCCTACTTAACCACTTTGAGCATCATACCTCCTAGCATCATTAAAGCTTATGCATCGATATCCTCTAACAGTCCAAAACAACCTATATATTGTATTTGTATAATTGTAAATAGTTACACCTTACTACAATGTAAAATCATTTTTATGTTAATTATTCTCCGTAAATATTTCCACTGATGTTATAATGTAAACCTGTTCACTGTTCATTGTAAACTGACACTGAACTTTGGAAGTGGCAGTATATAAATGTTACACAGTAAAATAGGTCGTGATTCACGAGGGTTTTGGTTTCCCAAAATGAAGAATACAAACTGTGAGCACCCTCAATAAATAAAAGGAATGAGGTCCAATTCTCTAATGCTGTGCTTTCCTTAATGTTTTTAATATGCCTTTTTTAATATATTTTTTTGTTAAGTTAAGCAGTGTTCAGCATTTGTAAGAACCCATGGTTTCAGACTATAACGGCAACGCTTCTGAATATACAGTTTTACAGAAGACACATGCCTATGTTGCATCAACGACCATTTTCACTAACAGTTCTTTCAGGACTTTCCTTATTATTGTCTCAAATAATTAAAGAGATTGTGCTTATCTTAAAGAAGAAATGAACGGCCCCAACGCCACCTTCCCGGTACCTATCCCGCGTTTCGATTCTTCTTCAGGGGGTTGGTTCGTCTAAACAATCTCGATAAATTTCAAGTTGCAGAAGCCTTATAAAGAATGTGCGGGTTTATTCATGCGCAGCGTCTCAGAAAGGGAGAAAACCTCATCGTTGAATAAATCGATGTGGTGATGGATTTGACGTTGGACGGCTTTCTCGATTACCTTGGCTAGTAGCGGGATGCTTGAGATTAGTCGATAGGATTCCGCCTTCTGGGGGTTCAGTTTGTTGTTTTTTAGAAGGGGTCGGACAGACATCTGTTTGAGGCTTGATGGGAAGGTTCCCGTTGAGAAGGACAGATCCATGATTTGGCTAGTATTGGGCCGAGTTCCATGTGCAGTGATCTTATCCAGAATGCTGGGCAAGGGTCGTTTGGAGCTGTGGTGGTGTTGCTGGCTGCGATGTCCTCCTCTATGCCTCTCTCTGATGGTGGTGTGAGTGAGGTGAGCGGCATTAGTTGGTGTAGGTTATGACTAGATGTGAGCTTCGTGGCCTCATTGGCCTTTCTGGTTTTGGCTTGTAAGTAGTCTGCGAATTCCTGAGGGTGCAGTAGACTTGGTGGGGGGGGGGCGACGTTTCTTTAGTCAGAGTCTTTACTATGTTGAAGAGGTCCTGAGGTTTGTTTAGAGAATGACGCAGAAGTTCAGAGTGGTGTTCCTTTATTTTCGCTGAGATTGCTTCTCGGTGTGCCTTTAGGTGGGAGGTGTAGGCTGTCTGGTCAGCTGGAGACCGGGAGCGTCGCCATCTTCTTTCTAGTTTCCTGAGGAGGAGTAGTGAGATCCGTAGTTCCGCAGAGAACCAGCGTACTGATTTCCTTCTTCTTGGTGGCTTGTCTGAGGCAGGTAGACGTGCGAAGGAGCTCAGGCTGTTGTTCCATGTGGCCATCATTGTATCCAGGTTAGGCGATGGCAGCTTGAGATTTGGAAGGACTCCATTGAGGATCGCCTCTTTGTCAAAGAGTCTAAATTGTTCTGTGGGTGCCAGTGAGGCCTCGGTTGCCTTGCTGGTCAAGTTGCAATCTTGATGTATGGGCATCTGGAGTTTGATTAGACTGTGGTCGGACCATGGGACTGGGGTGATGGCTATGTTGAAGTTGTCATTCACGTTTATGTCTGGTCGCAGGGCGAAGACAAGGTCCAGTTTATTTCCTTTCAGGTAGGTGCATCGACTATCTGTTCATAGCCCAGTTTGTTGAGTGCTTCAAGGAAGGCTTTGAAATGAGTACTTTGAAGAGCTGGCAGGTTAAAGTCGCCCAATATCCAGTTTGGTATGTGTGTGTTCTTGGGGTTGCAGGCAAGGTCAATTATGGTTGAAAGGTCCTCAGAGGAGGAGGATGGGGGATCTGTAGATTAGGTTGAATGTGCTGTAGTCGTTGGTTATGGTGATTGTATCCAGGTGTGTGTTGTGCTGTTGGAGATGAGCAGCTGGAATTTGAGCTCCGTCTTTACTAGGATGAAGGCGCCTCCGCCTCTGTGGTTAGCTCTGTGGCAGGTGTGGATTGAAAAGTTGGGAGGGATGAGTTGGTTGAGAAGGACTGAATCTGAGTCGGACAGCCACGATTCTGCAACCAGTAGGATGTCTAATCAAGGTGTGTTATAAGGTCTGCGATGACTGGCCATTTCATGCGGACTGACGGTGCATTTATGAGGGCACATTTCAGGTTGCGAGGATTTTGGAGCTGCGCCACTTTGGACTTCGCAGGGTGTTGGAGCGATACGTAGATTAAGTGTGGGTGAAGGTCATGGTAGGATTCTGTTGGTGGACGGCATGTGCTGCCCTAACATCTCTTTCCTAGGCTTTGTTCGATTGGGATAGGGTTGTGGTTGGAAGCAAAAGCGGGGGAGCCATAGAGTGCATTGGCAAGAAGGTAAAAACTGGTGAGGGTTAGGATGGAGATGGCCATGTTGAACTGTGGGGGCAGCGATTCCTCTGTGTAGCAGTGAATATTTTGTACAGAAATGACTACTTTGTACAGTAGTGGCCACTTTGTACAGCAATGATTACTTGGTATAGCAGAGGCTAACTGTATGGCAGTGACTATTTTGTACAGCAATCACTACTTTGTATAACATTAGCAGTCAGTAGTTTTTTCTAAGCGCTTATGCAGAAAGATCTTTACAATATTAGCGGTCAGTAGCTCGTTCAAAAAGCTTAGGCAAATTTTTTATTTTTTTTTTACCAGGGTATTACATGCAAGTTAGTGCCGGCCTTCTATGACTATTTTCTTGTGCCACAATACGAATTAATAGTACATTTTAACAGAACAATCAGGACTATATATGGAGTATTATAGTTGCTAGTTCTCACAGTATGTCCAGCGGATAGCTTTTACTGGTTTATGCAGTGGGTATCTCTGTTAGAACTCCGCAGCCTTCGACACAGGTACAGAGGACCTTGGGCCCGACATCAGTAGTGTCAAGGGAGAGTCCTCGATAAGGATGGCCTCAGAGGCTGGTCGGCAGGAGCTGACAACTCCTTGCGTGGTTATCTTGATGGGCCGCTCCTGCCCCAACTCCCCGGACTCATGCCTGGGACTGAGGGACCTGAGGTGGGATTTTACCTTCTTCCCGGATCCATCCTTCGAGGCAGTCTGAGGATTTTTTTCTTCTTACGCTCCATCGCTGGGAAATTCCATTCTGAGGAACCATGGCCATGGGACTCCAAAGAGGCTCTGGCTTTACGGGGCACCAAGGTATGAGTGAGTCCCTGGAGCGCGGTGTCATTGGAGACTCCGGGGCAGAATCAGCCTTCTGGAAGAACTTTTCCTGCTGCTGAAGGCAGTTCTTTAAAGCCTTTGGGGTCATGGTTCCATGGTGAGACCATACCTTGAATATTGTGTGCAATTCTGGTCGCTGTATCTTAAAAAGGATATAGTGTTATTAGAAAAGGTTCAGAGAAAAGCCACCAAAATGGTAAAGGGGATGGAAGGATACTCCTATGAAGAAAGGCTAAAAAGGTTAGGGCTCTTTAACCTGGAAAAGAGACGGCTGAGGGGAGATATGATAGAAGTCTATAAATTAATGAACGGAGTGGAACGGGTAAACGTAGATCGATTGTTTACATTATCAGAATATAGAAAGACTAGGGGACATGCAATGAAGCTACAGGGCAAACTATTTAAGACTAATTTATTATTTATTTATTTTATTTATTAGCAATTCTTATATACCGCACTATTAGACATCAGCGCGGTTTACATTGAACAGAAAACATCCGACAATTTACATATGTCTGGTCATTACATTTAACAGGAAGTATAAACTTGGCAAATAGGGGAAACTATATACAAAGGTGTGTTATGTAAATATATGTAAATATATGTAAATAGTTCTCCTAGTTACAGATCCAAGTTACTTACCCTGTTACAATGTAAGCACAAGACTGTTCCCTGGTCCGTTGCAAGAATTTGTTATTTGTAAACCGTACTGATATTGAATAGCGCAGTATAAAAAAGCTTTAAATAAAATAAACAAACAAAATAAAAGAAAATATTTCTTCGCTCAACGTGTAATCAAACTCTGGAATTTGTTACCGGAGGATGTGGTAAAGGCTGTTAGTGTAGCTAGGTTTAAAAAAAGGTTTGGACAAGTTCCTGGAGGAAAGGTCCATAAACCATTATTAAGAAGGGACCCAGGATATCAATGCTTGACCCAGTACAAGCATTGTGGAACCTGTGTCTTCTGGGGAAAGTGCTAGATACGTATGACCTAGATTGGCCACTGTTGGAAACAGGATACTGGGCTTGATGGACCTCGGTCTGACCCAGTATGGCATATCTTGTTCTGCAGAGCTCGCAGATGGAGTCGTCATGCTCAGGACCTAAGGCATCAACAGCAACAGTCGTGTGGATCAATGAATGACAACGTTTTGCCGCACCAGTCACACTTTTTGAAGGCACTTGAGGCCATCGGAAAAAGGGGGTCCCTGCCCCCTAGCAGGAGTCTGAGGCCTTCGGCTAAAAAGGCCGTGAACACCAGTCAAGGGAACCTTGATGTAAAACTAAGGAAAAAATAAACAAACGGACCCAAGGACCGATGCCAAAGCGAGATGGCTCGGGGGTGGGAAAGAACCGGTACGCAGACTGGACAAAACTTGAAAATAAAGTCAGACTTTTTCTGGGGGAGTTTGGACAGCATCCGAAGGGCTCCATGGAAAAAAAGGAGACTGAGGCAAGATGGCACCCTTGGACAGAAAGTGTACCATGCATGTGTGGTGCATCTCCCAAAGGTTTTCTTTGAAAGCTGGGGAGATGCTTCCACGTGGGCTAAGTCGACACAGCTTCACCCTATATATGGCGCTACTTGTTCCCGAAGAGGGCTTCCCAAGAATGGCAGCTGACATGATTAAGACAGAAGCCTGCATCGTCTTCCAAGAGAGGAGAGGTATGCTAGTCAATGGGGAAGGGAGGGAGACAAGGGGGAGAGGGAACCCCATGTGTCCCTGGGATGGGCTGGAGGGGGTTTCTTCACTGGGCAGGCTGGAGAACAGCAGAACTGTCCTGAAGGAACAGGAGAAGGGAGAAAAGGCTGGCTTCCTCTGGGGGATGGTGGGGGGGGGCCTCAAGGGAGGAAAGGATAGGCATTGGGTCTTCGTAGTGCCTTCCTTTTTTAGCTTGGTGGGTCCCCTAGCAGTGTGGTTGTCCCCAGAACCTTGCCTTTTTGAATGGCTGCTTGAGACTGAGGTGATAGATGTAGTATGTTTAGTCTTTGAGGCTGCCTTACCTTCCTTGACTGATTTTTGTTCTCTGGCACCAATTATGCCTTCCCTCACCAGATGTTTTCAGCTGTGCTGGGGGGAGGGTGATGGAACAGTATTGGAGTAGAGTCGTGGGAACCAGCCTTCATGGGGGAGGGAGGGGTCTTTCCCCAGCACTGTTCCCTCTAAGCTGTGCGCGTGTGCGCGCGCACTCATCTCGCCGAGCGAGCGCACATACTTTACAACAAAGCGCACAAAAATTACGGTTCTGATTCTGATAGAAAACACAGACGTCTTAAAATTTAAAAGTTGTGTATTTACAGTTTTCACAAGTTCTACAATATTTTCTAGTGCAATCAATGTGGTGTACATACTGTATTCTGATGTGTAGTCAAATTTGAAAATATTTAACTCCGACTGTCATTATGTGGCGCACAAAAATTTAACCTTCCTTCAAAAGCTGCACAGCTGATATTTTATGCACACAGCGCCTATAGAAAATTAGAGGGAACATTGTTCCCCAGTGATACAACATTAAGGTCCACCCCCCCAATCGTGCCCTGTCTGGACCCAATGGGGGAGGGAGAAATTGATGGAACACTGCCCCATCATGCTTGCTTCCTTTTTTTTTTTTAATCTGGCTGCTCCACAGCAAAGAGCGGCCTGCAGCGTGCCAGCGGTCTGATGGAAGTGGGGGGATGATGGGGGTGAGGGCAGTCTGGTGAGAAACCAGAGCTGCTGAAATGAACCGAAGGACTTGCACGATGAGGCTAAGGTTGGAGCTATTCTTTTGTGGGGGGGTTTTAAAGTGAGAGGCACTGTGAGGAAAGAACAGGAGAGCCATGCGGCGCGAAGCACCGTCAGAAGAAACCAAGAGACACACTGAGCAGGAACAATCAAGCAGGAGATGGCATGCATACTCTGAGAAGTCTCACAACTTCTCTAGGCTAAGGCAGAGACTGGCACAATGACAACATCCAGGGCATCACCATCACAATGTGCCTGCATACCCCTTGCTTGTATCCAGAGAATCTTATCTTACAAAGGGCCTCTTGGAAGCAAAAGGTATTTGGATTTAAATCACAGCTTTTCATTAGTAGCTTAAATTGAGTTACTTGCGATTGGCGGCAGCCACAGATCTTGTGGTCTACTGCAGCCAAAAGCTGAAATCAAGACCTTGGTACCTAGCAAAGGGAAGACTACGACCATGTGCCCAGAATACATGCAAAGCAGGACCCTACGCACTCACTAGTGAGAATTCCCCCTCTTGTGAGCTGAACACGCCATGCTCTTCCCTATGACCTTAGGCTGCCTGTCGATACTCTTGAGACCCTGAGCTGGAGACAACAGGAACAGCCAGACCTGAGAACACACACTCTCTCTTCACTCCTCACCCCTACAAATACCACGGCCTCCAGCTAAACTGGCTCCTCCACCCCCCCCACCCCCCCCGAGAGCGAGAGTATGACGTGAGTGAAGGGGGGTAGTGGCGGCCACAAGAGCTCCCTGAGCCCAAACGCAGCCTGGCAGTGTTTGCCAGTTTAGGGAAGAATGTGAGTCTCAGCCTAATATGTGGAGGGAAGTAAGCCACAGGCACGCTGTGAACAGGAGGATGGCAAAAAGCCATGTCATAAGAACATAAGATATGCCATACTGGGTCAGACCAAGGTCCATCAAGCCCAGTATTCTGTTTCCAAAAGTGGCCAATCTAGGTCATATGTACCTAGCAGTTTCGCCAAGAGACACAAGTTCCACAATGCTTGTAACCTGTCACTGGCACTGGTGCACTGGTTATGACCAACAAGGGATGCTGAACCACAGACCGGCACCTGGGATCCAAACTCTGGCACTACCGGGGAGGAGAGTCCACAGACTGTGGCCACAGGAGCTTCCACAAATTGCTGCTGCACCAATCCAGTTGCCACCATCTGCTGGAGGCAGAAAAATACTGAGGGGGTTTCTAGCTGCACTTCTCCTTATTCCAGTGATGTTCTGGATTTTTCTGTCTTCAACAGCTGCTGGCAAGGGGCTCTATAGGCTCTGCTACATGGAGTGGAGGAGTGGCCTAGTGGTTGGGGCAAGGTACTTCAGGCCGGAAGGTCGGGGGTTCAAATCCCACTAGAGGACAGCAACCTTGGGCCGGAAGGACTGGGGTTTCTAGTCCCACAGGTGCTCCTTGTGGTCTTGGGCAAGCCACTTAACCCTCCATAGCCCATGTTCCCTGTAAAATAGTTATCTCCAAGTTATAATGCCCTATTCAAGGTAATTTCAGTTTGCTCAATGTAAACCGCACTGATGCAGAATAGCGCGGTATATAAGAGAATGTAAATAAAACAAACAAGGAGCATCTGCAAGATTTGAACTTTGGCTTGCCTAGTTTTCAGCCCAATGCTCTAGCTGCTAGGCTACTCTTCCACCCCCACTGGATCAGCACTCCATGCAAGACTTGGGAACCGCTCTTCACTGCAGTAACATGAAGGTACAGTACAAATTACTCTGTTTTATATTTACTTTCAGAAGGTAACACCACTCCCACCTCTGCTCCAGCACACACACTGAATTCTCAGTGCCAAGGAGGAATGGAACAATAAGATTTGAATGAAGAACGATCATCATACACCATCTTAGTTTTACCTTTCTATAGGAAGTGGAAAGCAAAGTCAAAAGCAGGTTTGTGAGAGGAACGGAATCAATAAGACGCTGGATTCTCTGTATTGATGTACTCTGAGCCATAATACTCAGCTCAGCTGGAGGTCCATCAGTCTCCCAGCCCTACAAGACAGTATTTCAGAAATTAGAAGTCCAACCTTTTAAACAAGGAAAAGCAGCTTCAGGATGATGCTGTGACCTGCTCCACTTACCTTGTGGAGAGCCTCCACCTGCAGATCTTGAAATAGAGATGAGAGTAGTCTGATGGCATGATTTGCTAACACCACGGACAGGACTCCAAACCCCTGGTGTCTGAATAGTAACAGCAAATTCAATAGATTAGGAATCCAGCTATGTGCTCGAACAATTGTTCCACCCTTGTTATGCAACAGTCTCCAAACTGCAACAGTTACAGTTTATTGAGCTCATTATACCACTAATCATGGCCATACATCAGCGGTTTACAATAAAAATAAACCAACAAAACCCACAACCACCACCACAAAACAAGAACTAGGACAAGGGGGGGGAGGGGGGAATAAGGACTTAGGTTACAGAGTCGTTGCAGCAATCTAAGACCACAAGTGGAGGGGAGAGCAGGGGGGAAGACAAGACACTCCAGACATTGCTAATGGATGTATTTCACATAAAGCAGTACCTGAGCTTATGTGGGGGCAAACTGCTATACTACAACTTTCCATTAGTGAGGGGGATTGACCGACAGGAGAAACGTCTCACCACCGTAACAATACATAACATTTACTGGATTTCTAATTGCACCAGGGGTTTCTTGTTCCATAAATGATGATCTTATGTGTTGTTGATGTTATGGTTTTGCTAAACTGTTTCTATTTCACTGTAAACTGCTCTGTGTACATATTAAGGAATGTACACCTTAGAGGAAAGGCAGGATAGAGGTGATATAATTGAGATGTTTAAATACCTCCGTGGCATAAATGTTCAGGGAGAGAGCCTCTTTCAATTGAAAGCAAGTTCTGCTACGAGGGGACATGGGATGAGGGTTAAGGGGGATAGATTCAGGAGTGATATGCAGAAATATTTCTTTACGGAAAGAGTAGTGGATCCGTGGAATAGTCTCCCAGTGGAGGTGGTAGAGATGAAGACAGTATCTGAATTCAAAAAAGCATGGGACAAACACAGAGGATCTCTAAAGGAAAAAAGGGGAATGCTGTAGTTGTTGATATGGAAGGACAGACTAGATAGGCCATGTGGTCTTTTTCTGTCAGCATGTTTCTATGCATGTATTAAACAAACCAATACATATCAAATTTAAAACAAAGTGAAGCAAGTGTGGAGTTTTGTTTTTATTACTGAATGTCCACCTGAGATGTGAAATTTGTTGGAGTATGTGGTCAAGGCATTAGCATAGCTCGGTTTAAAAAAGGATTTAGAAACTTTCAGAAATAATTAGCCAGATAGATTTGGGAAAGCCGTCATTTATCTTTAAGATCAACTAGACCACCTGCTGTTTGGGATTCTGGACAGGACGCTGAGCTTGATCATCAGGCATAGCATCGCATCCTCTTAATTTTCTCAGAGGTTTTATTTTGTGTCTGCAACCTAACATTATTAAAAGGGGAGAGTAATCAAGAATTACATCTGAAAGGTCATTTTGAATTTAACGGCTTATTTTGCAAGTTTTCATTTATTTACCTTTCATAGTTGAACTAGACTGGAGATTGGAAATTTGACAGACTCATGCCCAAAAGACAGATGAAAGATGAAGCAGCATAAATGCACAGGACAGTGAAAAGGGAGAGACACAAATAATTTGCAGAAATATTTCTTTAAAGAGTGGTAGATGCATGAAAGTCTCCTGGTGGAGATTCTACAGAAGAGGACTGCATCTAAATTCAAGAAAACATGGAACAAACACAAACGGTCTCTAAAGGGGAAAAAACTGCAGTAGCTGGTATGAAAGGGCAGACTGGATAGGTCATATAGTCTCTATTTCCCATCATATTTCTGTGTTTAAGAGCTGAAGAAATCATGTTTTCAGCTCAAATGCCCATCTGATGTCTCCTTTTCACTGCTTTTTTTTAATTTTCATTGTTATTCTGGTGAGTGAAGTATTGATTAGATACATTTTGGGACTTTTTTCACCATGTCAAGAGATTATCTCCAGATTTTGACCGAGATTGTAAAGTAATGCACCATACCCTTTCCCAGGTCCAAGTTTTGGAGAGCCCACACCTTCCTTTGTACGGGCAATGATGTCTCGCACCCTAAGAGCTGCTAATGGGTCCTTTTCCTTTCCTTTATCAGACAGCGCAGTGGGGCTCAGGTTCAATATGAGGAAAAGGCTGTTCAGCAAACACCAAGCCCCGAGGAGCTGGAAATTCTGATAGTGCTAGGTAGACACAAGGAAAAGGAATTAAAACTTTAATTTTCCCTTTTTCATATCTATTTCAGACCGCCTTGATTGCAGGATAAGGCGGTATAGAAATACATTTAAATAAATAAATAAATCTATTTTGCCACAAGCAGTATATAAGATGAACTTCTGGTATGCCATGTAAATTAGCCTTCCAAGCATAGTATTTAACAGATGTGGCGTGTATGCAGTACAGCAAAAAAGGATTTTGGTCAGCATAGCCTAGAATCTTAAGTTTGTGTTGTCATCTGCTCAAAAGATTGGGAAAAGTCAGGCTTCAGGGAACTGCTGCGCCTTACCTCTCCTCCTGCTCTGCGAGAATTGCTGATTGCCTGTCCAATCATTTCATAGATTTCTAACTGTAGGAAAAGAAATATCATCACCATTTGAGAAGACAAACAAATTCTTAGAATGAATTTTTACTTATAATTTTCCTGAAAAAATAAAACACAACGAAAAATCCTTGTACAAGAAATGGCATTGGCAACGTTTAAGGTGTTTCTGTAAAGCAATTTAGGGATATAAAGGACATGAAATTATTTATTTACATGCTACTTCTGAATGACCACGATGGCAGAAACTGGATTCAGTTACTTGCTGACACAGCTATGTCCTAATAGGGCAGGTTTACGAGCACCATTGGTTGCTGCTAAATGCACGTGTGGGCCATTTTACCAGCACGGGAAATCAGAAATAACCTGCTTCCATCCTCCTGAACGTATCACGGGCCCAGGCCACTCACCACACAAACCAGCAATGCTGGCGCACCCAACACCATTCACTGAAGTGGCATGAGTTGTGCCCATGCTACCAGCATCAAGCACTGTTAGCACGGACTACTAACACCCATGCCCTGTCCCAACTCCTACCACCAGAGTAGCAGTGTTTTTAGCATATGGGCCATGCTACATTTTAGCGTGGTGCCCAAGCTGCGTGCTAACTCCGGTAGCACGGTTTAGTAAACATGCCCCCGTGTGCGTAAGTAGTGAGCAAAGGTGGATGTCTGTTTTATTTATTTATTTATTTATTTAAACACTCATTTTTATACCGCATCTTCCAGAGATCAGGTGCGGTGTACAAACAACAACAATTAACAAAGCTAAGTTTGTTTTACATAGAACATCTTAATTTTTACATAGAACATCTTAACATATCATAAACAAACATTTTAACATATTAACATTTAACATATTAACATTTAACATATTAACATTTCCTTGATAAATGCTTTGGTTTGTTAATGCTTGCTTTTTATTAAAATTGTATTACTCACTGCAGCACATCAACGCTCTAAGTAAATTACACGTTTTTCAAATAAAGAAAATTTTGAACAAAAGGAAAATAAAGATCAAGCAGGGAAAGCATGCCAAGCATGCCTCATGTAATGCTTTCCAAATCTTCTGCATACACATACATACATCTGTCTTCATCTGTGCTGCCTATCAGTCTGTTTTGTCTGTCTTTTGCACATGTGGTGTGCATGTGTTTACCTTTGTTTTGTATGTTTAATCTGTTGTGTGTGTTGGTGTGCATGGGGCACATTTGCATGTGTGTGTGTATTATCTGCAATAGCTTTCTGATTGTCTCTGCAGGGCCAACTTAAAAGGTGTGCCCTGAACCAGTGCCTCACTGGCTCAACACAACAGGAAGCCTGCCTCCCCATCCGTGGCTGTATTAAACATTAATACAGCCACGGGAGCATTTACTTTTGCTTCCACGGCTGTGCTATAATGAAGTCGTTGGCACTGCAGCTTGAGTATGGCACAGCTGCAGGAGCAGTAAGTGCTCCCATGATCGTGCTGAGCATTAATACAGGCAAGGGAAATGCTCCCGCAGCTGTTGGGGAGCAATGGCTTCTGCTCCCACGGCTGTACTATGGTTTATGCTTTATTTAGGCTAGATATACCACCCTTCGCACCAGCAGCAGGGCGGTTTACAATAAAATCAATTGGCTGTAGAAAAAGGGTAGAAAAAGGGTAGAAAAGAAATAGAAAAGCAGGCTAAGATTGCCTTGCAGTCTGTCTGCCAGCTGAATCAGAAACGTCACTAGATGGGTGTTGCAAGCGCTGGTTCACTGTCACACTGTGTATGATTTTGGAAGGCCTCGTTAAACAAATGTGAATTTAAAGGACTTCTAGGAGGGCAACGGAAAGGGAATTCCAGAGAATACGGGCTATGAAGAAAGCAGCTATTTAATATGGTCGCAGGAGCAAAAGCTCCCGCAGGGAGGTGGGAGGAAAGCACAGTTACTTACCTGTAACAGGTGATCTCTGGGAACAGCAAGAATTAGTCTTCACATATAGTCTTCACATATGGGTATTGTCGGTACCGACGGAGCCTGCGCGGGAACGCTCCCCAGCGTCCAAAAGGAAAGCTTTTGGGAGCATCCCACAGCACCTGCGCGCTGCCTTCCCACCTTTCCCAACCGTCTCTCTCCAGTTCGAGTTTTAAAGCTGAGACAAAGAGAGAGAGAGAGGAAAGGAAAGAGAGAGATACAACTCCTAGGGGAGGTGGGAGGGTTGTGAAGACTAATTCCTGCTTTTCCCAGAGATCACCTGTTACAGGTCAGTAACTGTGCTATCTCCAGGAACAAGCAGGAATGTGTCTTCACATATGGGGACTCCCAAGCTGGAGATGCCTGGGAGATCACCCAGATTGTGAGTCCCTGGAAGGGCTCCATCTCCACCTATGAATCTCAGGCATCCAGTCAGGGATGGAGGGTAGGAGTTGATTAGGTATGGAACAGGTGTTTGAGAACAGCCGGACCAAACAAGGCATCCCGGCGGGAATCCTTGTCCAAGCAGTAATGGGCTGTGAAGGTATGAACCGAGGCCCAGGTGGCTGCTCGACAGATTTGGTCGATGGACACAGAGTTTAGATGAGCCATAGAGGCTGCCATGGCCCTCACATTGTGACCTGTGACATGGCCTTCCAGAGAAAGGTTCTTACTCTGGTAGGCGAAGGAAATACACTGAGCAATCCAATTGGACAGAGTTCTCTTAGAGACTGGAAGTCCTAAATGGGAAGGATCAAAAGCAACAAAAAGTTGAGAGGACTTTCTATGTTGCTGTGTTCTTTGTAAATAGAAAGCAAGTGCTCTTTTGCAATCCAGGGTAGGAAGAGTCCTCTCTGCACTTGATGCATGAGGCCCTGGAAAGAAGACAGGTAAATATACCTCCTGGTTCAGATGAAAAGGTGAGACCACTTTAGGCATAAAGTGTGGATTAGTTCTGAGAACTACCTTGTCATGATGGAACCTTGTATAAGGAGGATTAGCCACTAGAGCTTGTACCTCACTGATACGGCGAGCTGAGGTGAGTGCAATGAGAAAAAATAACCTTCCAGGAAAGGAATTTCAAGGAGGTAGTGGCTAAGGGTTCAAAGGGTGGCTTCATAAGCTGGCCAAGAACCAGATTTAAGTCCCATGCCACTGGAGGTGGTCTAATGGGAGGTTTAGTTAAAAGAAGGCTTCTCATGAACCTTGCTATAAGAGGATGAGAGGAAATAGGTTGTCCATTAAGAGGCTTCAGGGATGCTGCAATAGCACTCAAATGGACTCTGATTGAATTTGTTTTAAGGCCTGCATGGGATAAATGCAGCAAATAGTCTAGTAACGAATTCAAAGGTATTGCAGAAGGGTTAAGACCATTTTCTGCACACCAAATGGAAAACCTTTTCCATTTAAAAGCATAAGAGCGTCTGGTGGAAGGCTTTCTGGAAGCATGAAGGATATCCTTCACTTGCTGAGAAAGGTGTAAATCTTGAAGGTCTAGGCCTTCAGCCACCAGGTTTTGAGATGAAGAGACTGAGGATTTGGATGCCACAGGGTTCCCTCCTCTTGGGAGAGGCGATCCGGAGCAGACCCCAGGTCCAGGGAGGGAGCTTGAAAGAGATGCCGAAGTAGAGGGTACCACACTTGGCGTGGCCAATGTGGTGCTATGAGGATCATAGATCCCTTGTCTCTCTGAAGCTTGAACAGAGTCTTGGGGATGAGGGGAATAGGTGGAAAGGCATAGAGGAAGTCTTGCCCCCAGTGAAGGAGGAAGGCATCCCTGGCCTGAACTCCCTGACACGGAATCCTGGAACAAAACAGGGGAAGTTTGGCATTCCACGGACTTGCAAATAGGTCTATGTCTGGGGTACCCCAAATCCAGAAAATCCTGGCTATCTGGTCCCCATGGAGGGACCATTCGTGTGGAAGCAGAACTCGACTGAGTCTGTCTGCCCAAGAGTTTTGAACCCCTGGAAGATACACTGCCATGAGATGGATTTGATGCTCTCTGGCGAAGGCCCACAATCTCAGAGCTTCGTTGCAAAGCGACAGAGAGCCCGTCCCCCCCTGCTTGTTCACATAGAACATGGCTACTTCATTGTCCGTATGGATGAGGACTGTCCTGTAGCTGAGCAGGGTGCAAAATCCTCTGAGAGCCAAGAAGATTGCTCTGAGCTCTAAGAGGTTGATATGGAGAGATGTCTCCTGTGGAGACCAGATGCCCTGAGTGGAGAGATCTTGAAGGTGAGCTCCCCAACCCTTTGGAGAGGCATCTGTTGTAAGGGTTACTTGGGGTAGCACCTGTTGAAAGGGGGACCCCAACAACAGATTTTGAGTGGATTTCCACCAGTGGAGGGACCAAAAGAGGCGACTGGAGGTTGCTATTTTGTCTGACAGGCAACCTGATGCCTGGGTCCATTGGGTGGATAGAGTCCACTGAGCTGCCCTCATGTGAAGGCGAGCATAAGGAACCACATGCACTGTGGATGCCATGTGGCCTAAGAGTTGTAGCATCTCTCGAGCAGTTAAATGGGATTTTAACTGAATCTGGGAGGCTAACTGCACCAAGCGTAGGCAACGGGCCTGGGGAAGATAGGCTCTTGCAGTTGTAGTATCCAGTAAGGCCCCTATGAACTCTAGAGACTGAGTAGGGGTGAGATGGGATTTGGGAATATTGATCACCAGTCCCAGATATTGAAGATGCTTTGTGCAGGCCAGGGAGGTCTGGGCCTCTGACTGGGATGGAGCTCGGATGAGCCAGTCGTCCAGATATGGGAATACGAATATCCCCAGAGTGCGTAAAAATGGAGCTACCACTGCCATGCATTTTGTGAACACTCTTGGAGCAGAGGCCAGACCGAAAGGAAGCACTCTGTATTGGTAGTGCTTTCCTTAGCAAAGGAACCGAAGGAACCTTCTGTATGTTAAATGGATGAGGACATGGGTGTACGCATCCTTGAGGTCTAGAGAACAAAGCCAGTCCTGACTCTGGAGGTATGGAAGGAGAGTACCCAGAGAAATCATCTTGAATTTCTCCTTGTATAGAAACTTGCTCAACTCTCTGAGATCTAGGATGGGTCTGTAGCCTCCTGTTTTCTTTGGGATGAGAAAATAGGGGGAGTAGAACCCTGAACCCTGTTGAAGAAGGGGTACTTCTTCTATTGCCCCTTGGGCAAGAAGGGTAGCAATCTCTTGACCTCGAAGGTCGAAAAGAGAAGTTGGAGAGCTGAACTGTTTCACCATGGTGTAAGGAGGAAGGTTCAAGAAATGTAGTTTGTATCCCTCCCTTATAATGGAGAGGGTCCAGTGCTCTGCTGTGATTTGTTCCCATCTGGGAGCAAAGTGAGCTAACCTTCCTGGGATGGTGAGAGGCTCTGGATGTTCTAGAGCCAGAAAAGCTAAGTTCTCTAGTGGAAAGTCAAAGGCCCTGAGGAGGCTGAGGCTGTTGGGCCGTAGCAGTCCTCGCAGCCTGAGGCTTGGCCTGTTTTGGTTGTTGCTGCCTCTTTGTAGCAAAACGACCCTGAGAAGAGGCCTGACCATAACCAGAAGAAAATTTCCCTGTTTTTGGGAAAGATCCTTTCTTGAATAACCTCTTTTTGAAAGGAGTAGTAGTAGACAGAGTCTATCTAAAGCAGAATTTTCAGCATCCATCTGGGTGGCTTTTGCTTGCCAATCTTTGCCAAACAGGTTTTCCCCTGTACAGGGAAGGTTGCCCAGACCATCCTGTACCCAGGATTCCAAATCAGAGGCTTGTAACCAAGCTACTCTGCGTGCGCCTATGGCAATAGCCGAAGCTCTACTGGCACCCTCAAAGGAGTCAAAGGCTGCACGGTTGGAAAACTTGGATACATCCTGAGCATGTTTAAGCCAGGTAATATATTCTTCTCTCTTATCTTCTGACATAAAAGGAGATAAGGTGTGTAGATGATCTGTAACCTCTTTTAGAAACATCCCCATATAGAGACTATAGGAGTTGATTCTGGCTACAAGCATACTGGCCTGGAAGATTTTCCTGCCAAAAGCATCTAAGGTTCTGCATTCTCTTCCTGGAGGAGCAGAGGAGTGTCTTTTTGTACTCTTGATTTTTTTCATAGCAGACTCTACCACAATAGAGTGGTGAGGAAGCTGAGTCTCATGAAATCCAGGACAAGGAGGAACACGATACATAGTGTCCAACCTGCGAGAAAAAGGAGAGGTGGTAAGAGGCGTTTCCCATATACCTAACATGTGGTCATAAAGAATCTCATGTATTGGTAAAATGGCTGCCTCTTTAGGAGCCTTAGGATATTGAAGAATATCCAATTTTTTGGCTCTGGGCTCAGTTTCAGAGGCTACTGCAATGGACAGGCTTCTGGCCACCTCCCTGATGAAGTCCTGGAAAGACAAGTCCTCAGGAGGAGACATTCTCCTTTTTGGAGAAGAGGGTTCCTGAGGACGGATCTCCGATGCTTCAATGGAAACCTCTGATGCATCAGATTCTTCAGAGGAATCGAAGTATCGACTATCTGGATGCTCTCGCAGAGCCCGATACGAGTACCGAGGGGTATCGACATCGGGAGTCATTGGTACCGAATCGGTACTAACAGGCATCACTGGATACCATATCGCTGCTTTTGATGCTGATGCCGATGCAAGCGGTACTGGTATCGGAACCGGAGCTGGATCTGGAACCGGAATCGGTATCGACAACGGAGGTGGTTGTTGTACCGAGGGCGTCGCAGCTTGTATGAAGGCCGTAATAGCCCGCTGCATAGTCAGAATATTCTGATCCATCGACGCCACCAATGTCTGGATGTCGTACCGGGAACCGCCGGTACCCCAGAACATTGTAACAGGTGATTGGTCGAGGCCGTGCCATCGATGTCAACCTGTGACCCCATAGATAATGCTTTGGAAGCCGGAGCCTCCCGCCGGGGTAATTTTGCCGGTGTGGATTCCTCAATAATAAGTTCGGGTACATCTCGATACTTAGAGGGAGATGTACCCTTTGAGGATCGACCGAACTTAAGTTTTGTTACCTGAGATCCATGGGATGAAGAAGCAGCTCTGGAAGACGTCGATGCCACAGAAGCTGCTTCGGAGGGAAACAGGGTACTGAGCTTGGCTGCCCGATTCTGTAACCCTCTTTTAGACATCATGGAGCAGGACTCACAATCCGCGATGGAATGATCAGGACCTAAACATTTTAGACACCAGTCATGGGTGTCTGTGACAGAAATAGTGCCACTGCACTTTGTGCACTTTTTAAACCCGGAGGCGGGCTTTTCCATGAGGAAAAAGACTGTAGGCCTAGAGCCACAGGAGAAAATGCACTTAAGCAGAAAGAAAAAAAAAATATTTTTTTTTTTTTAAAGAAAGAATAGTGACCGGTGGTACCGGTCCTCGAGAAGGCAGACACGCGACTAAAGAAAATAAATTCTTCAGCGGTGACAGGAAACACGACCTGCTGGCTCCGCGGAAAAGAAGAACTGGAGAGAGACGATCGGGAAAGGCGGGAAGGCAGCGCGCAGGCGCTGTGGGATGCTCCCAAAAGCTTTCCTTTTGGACGCTGGGGAGCGTTCCCGCGCAGGCTCCGTCGGTACCGACGATACCCATATGTGAAGACTATATGTGAAGACTCATTCCTGCTTGTTCCTGGAGATTGGCTGATACTGGGACTTTTGGAGGGTGGGGGCAGGACCTGAGCAGGAACTGGCAATGGGCTGATATAGGGGGGTGGAGGGGGGCAGAGTGAGCTGATCATGGCAATGGGCTGAAATTGGGAATTTGGGGGGGGGGGGCGCAGGACCAGAAATTGGTCAATACTGGGGCTGGAGTTCTTGCTGACATTGAGGCTGGGGAGCTGATACTGGAAATGACCTCATACTAGCAATGGGGGCTGGGACTAGGAATGGGCACATACTGAGGCTTGGGGGGGGTGGGAGACTGGAAAACGGCTGATGCAGAAACTGGTGGGACTGACTGATATTGGAAAAGGGGCGGTACTGGGGCTGGGGGGACTGGAAAAGGACAGATACAAGGGCTGGGGGGCTGACTGATACTGGAAAAGGGGGCTGGGGAGCTGAAGGGCTAACTGATAGTGGGAAGGGGGCTGACAGGGGACTGGGGGCTGGCTGATACTGGGAATGGGTCTGGGGGGCTTGGGAGCTGGCTGATATTGGGAATGGGTCTGGGGGCTAGGGAGCTGATTGATACTGGGAATGGGGGCTGAGGGGCTGATTGATACTGGGAATGGGGGCTGAGGGGCAAAGGGACTGAAACTGGGAATGGGTGCTGGGGGCCTGAGGGAATGACTGATACTGGGAAGGGGGGCTGGATGATACTGGGAAGGGGGCTGGGGGGCTGACTGATACTGCGAATGAGGGCTGGGGGACTTTGGGACTGACTAAAACTGGGAATGGGGGCTAACACGGGGAATGGGGGCTGGGGGGCTTAGGGGCTGACTGAAACAGGGAATGTGGTCTGGGGGGCGGGCTGATACTGGGAATGGGGAGAATAGAAATGGGCCGATACCCAATGAATATAGGAGAAGGAAGTAAATGGTTGGGAAGGAGAGGACGACAGGTACTAGGAGCATAGGATGTGGGAAGGAGGAGGAGGAGGACAGGTACTAGGAGCATAGGATGTGGGAAGGCGAGGAGGAGGAGGACAGGTATTAGGAGCATAGGATGTGGGAAGGCGAGGAGGAGGAGGACAGGTACTAGGAGCATAGGATGTGGGAAGGCGAGGAGGAGGAGGACAGGTACTAGGAGCATAGGATGTGGGAAGGCGAGGAGGAGGAGGAGGACAGGTACTAGGAGCATAGGATGTGGGAAGGCGAGGAGGAGGACGACAGGTACTAGGAGCATAGGATGTGGGAAGGCGAGGAGGAGGACAGGTACTAGGAGTATAGGATGTGGGAAGGCAGGGACACTGACAGGTGAAGACTAAGATTGGGTGAGAAAACAGAAGATTAAGATAGAAGGGGACTCGGGGCTGGGGTTTGATTGTAAATGGGGAATAAGAAATTGACCAGAGATTAAGAGGCCAATGGGGACAAGATGACTGGGTGAGGGGGGTATGAGTATTACTACTACTACTAAAAATAATCATTTATATAGTGCTAGAAGGCGTATGCAATACTATACAGGCATATATAAAAAGATGGTCCATCAGAGTTTATAATCTGAACAAGACAGGCAATACAATAACTGAGAACAAGGAGTATAAAATAGGAAAAGGTAAGGCGATACAAGGAAATATTAATTTGTTTTATATAGCCCCCAAATGTCTGTGCCAGTTTGTGTAAGTCTTCCAAGTTGCTTCATTTTCTCCCATCTCTCTCTCATCACTTTGTCTCTCCCTTTCCTGGAAAGTCGCCTCCAAAATCAGCACACCACGCACAGCCACCTTCAGCCTGTCCTGCATTATACCCTCCCCCACCTCTCCCATCACATTGGCTTACAGTACTGAGTCACCTCCTACACAATCTTAAACCAGGGTCTCTCTGTCCCCATCTAGGTTTGACCCCAAAGGGGCATGATCTGACCAAATAATCAAGCTTTTCTCTGCCCTTTCACTATGATCCACTCATGTGAAGTCCAGCTAGAACTTAACTATCCTACTATAACTATTACAAGTGGAGTGGAGGAGTGGCCTAGTGGTTGGGACAAGGTACTTCAGGCCGGAAGGTCGGGGGTTCAAATCCCACTAGAGGACAGCAACCTTGGGCCGGAAGGACTGGGGTTTCTAGTCCCACAGGTGCTCCTTGTGCTCTTGGGCAAGCCACTTAATCCTCCATAGCCCACGTTCCCTGTAAAATAGTTATCTCCAAGTTATAATGCTCTGTTCATTGTAATTTCAGTTTGTTCAAAGTAAACCGCACTGATGCAGAATAGCGCGGTATATAAGAGAATGTAAATAAATAAATAAATTACAAGCATGTGAATAAAATGTAGTTACTCAGCTGTAACAGGTTTATTCTCATCAGGCATACATTAAGGACCTGAGATTAATTAAGCTTCAGGTGAATGAACTACATTAAACGTATTAGGTATAGTTTTATTATAAGTATCCCCAGCAACCCTTAGTAAGTAGAGAACTTAAATATCGAAACACAACCTTAAAACTAAGATGCAGACAGAAGTCCAGCAGTGAGATGGAGGCTTTCCAGTCTTTTGCATTTAGTGTCACCTGTATGATTTTTTCCCAGTTGGTGAGGGGTCTTACATGTGCACTATATGCAAGGAGCTCTTTGCTCTCAGGGAACAAGTCCGATCTCTGGAGGCTAGAGTGGCAGACTTGGAGGACAAAAGGAAGACAGAGAGGTACATAGACGAGACCCACAGGGATATAGTCCTGAAGTCCCACCTCCAGTCTGGCAGTATTCCTGTTGCCATGGAGGAGAGCAGTCACAGGACAGGAGCGCATCACCCTGGTGTGGCAGAAAGTGATCCTGTGGCTAGAACCTGTCCTCCAGGTGAAGTAAAACCCTTTCACACCGAGGAAGTTTCTCCAGGGCCAGGTGCCCATGAGGGAAGGGTTAGGACAGCCGTTATAGTTGATGATTCAATCATTAGGCATGTAGATAGCTGAGTGGCTGATGGAAGTGAGAATCACTTGGTAATAGGTCTGTCTGGTGCAAAGGTAGCAGAACTCATGCGCCACCTAGACAAGGTCTTAGATAGTGCTGGGGAGGAGTCTGCTGTCTTGGTACATGTCAGTACCAATGACATAGGAAAATGTGGAAGGGAGGCTCTGGCGGCTAAACTTAGGCTTTTAGATAGGAAGTTGAAATCCTGAACTTCCAGGGTAGCATGCTCCGAAATGCTTCCCCTTCCATGTGCAGAACCCAGAAGGCAGGCAGAGCTCCAGAGTCTCAATACATGGATGAGACGATGGTGCAGGGATGAGGGTCTTGGATTTGTTAGGAATTGGGGAATATTCTGGGGAAAGGAGGGGCTCTTCCGAAGGGATGGGCTTCACCTTAACCGCGATAGAACCAGACTGCTGGCATTAACGTTTAAAATGGAGAGCAGCTTTTAAACTAGATAATAGAGGAGATCCGAAAGTCCACCAAGAGCATGGTTCAGAATAATGTATCATTGAAGGATACTACCGAAAGGATGAAGTTAGGGCATATCAGCAGAGAGGTTCCAATAAAAACAAAAGTAGCCCCAATGCCCTCGAGTACGGAGCAGACAGAGCTTAAAGATTTCAAATTACCCCTGTCTACTGATAGCCAGATTAATATGAATAAAATACAGTCTCTAAAATGCTTGTATGCAAATGCTAGAAGTCTAAAAAATAAGATGGGAGAGTGAGAATTTATAGCACTAAATGAGAGATTAGTTATGAATGGTATCTCAGAGACATGGTGGAAGGAGGACAACCAGTGGTACATCGTGATACCTGGGTATAAACCATATCGTAATGATAGAGCTGATCAAATTGGTAGACGGGTTGCGCTCTATGTTAGAGAGGGCATTGAGTCACAAAGCATTAAAGTTTTATTCTTTATTTGGTAGATTTGATATACCGCCTTTACAAAAGTATTAAGGCGGTGCACAGTACAAACAATCTTGGCTGCAAAGAGAGAAAAATGGAAAGGAACGCCATTTATAGATAGGAAAGTGGACAGAGAGGAAGGGGCAGTATAGAGAGAAAAAGACGGGGTATAGAGCCAACAAGCCAGAGGAGACAAGACATGGTAAGCGGACTAACATACCGAGTAGTAGACAGGGGTGACAAAGAGGAAAAGTGAGATAACTAATATACAAACGGGTAGATTACGTAACAACATGTAACAAACCACATGAGGGTGAGTCGAGGCGGGGGTCCAGAGGATCATAAAAATGAATCAGGGGAACGGAGGAGATGTTATAGCCCTGGGAGGAGTGGTGAGTGGGTAGGTATACTTGACTGGGTGGTGGTGAATGAAGGGGAAGGGAGATCAAAGGCCTGGCAAAAAAAAGGAAGGTTTTAAGCATAGTCTTAAAATGGGGGAAGGACAACTCAGTACGGATGACATGTAGAAGGGAATTCCATAGGGCGGGACCGGTGAAGAAGAAAGCAGCGTGACGGGTAGATTCAAGATGTGCCTGTGTCGGGGAGGGGAGAAAAAGGCGGTTGCCGTGAGCGGAACGTAGTAGACGGGGGGTAGGTTGAAGGAAGATGAGATCGGCTAGGTATTGGGGAGTGTTAGTATAAAGAACTTTGTGAGTGGTGATAAGGAGCTTATAAACATATCGAGCCTTGACGGGAAGCCAGTGAAGAGAGAGCAGTCAAGGAGTGACATGATCGTGTGGAGATGAAAAGGTGAGAAGACGGGCTGCTGGGTTCTGAATTAATTGTAATCTGCGAAGTTGGTATTGAGGAATGCCAGCGAATATAGAGTTGCAATAGTCAAGGCGGCTAATTACCAGAGAAATAACTAATGTGGTAAGGGATGCGATGGGAAGAAGGGAGCGGACGGCACGAATTTTCCGAAGCTGAAAAAGAGAGCTACGTACTACCCCAGAAATATGTTGGTGAAAGGACAGTGCAGAATCTAGGATCACACCAAGGTATCGGAGGGTAGGTGCTAGTGGGAAGGGTGCATTTGACATCACAGGGGCCAGGGTGGGAGAGGGAGCCCCAAAAGTGAACCAGATAGCTGCAGACTTTGAAGGGTTGACGATGAGGAAGTTGTCATTAAACCACTGTGCGACGGAAGTTAGGCAATCATTCAAAGGGGAAAGATCAGGGGTAAGTGATGACGTATGGTGGACCAAAAGGATGTCGTCAGCAAAGAAATAGGCGGAGAGACCCGTTTGTTGTATGAGCAGTGCCAGTGGTGCGAAAAAAACATTAAAGAGGAGTGGGGCGAGGATAGACCCTTGCGGGACTCCACAGGGAAGGGGGCAGAAGAGGAGGAGCCCGAGTGTACTGTAAAAGAACGGGAAGAGAGAAAGGAGTGGAACCATCGGTGAACCGTGCCCTGAATCACGATTTCCGATAACCATGAGAGCAGAGTGCGATGATCGATGACATCAAAGGCTGCAGTGAGATCGAGTGAAACGGCGATCGAAAGATTTCCTTTATCGTGAGAGCGGTGTAATTCATTAAGGAGTGCAATGAGGATGGTTTCAGTACTGTGGCCGGTCCTAAAACCCGATTGTCGGGGGTGTAGAGAGATGGTTGTGTCAAGATGGGCGGTGAGTTGGTGGAAAGCAAACTTCTCAAGAATCTTGGACAGGAAAGGTAGGTTGGAGACTGGGCGCCAATTGGAGGGGACGGCTGGATCAAGAGTAGCTTTTTTGAGCAGGGGGCGGACCATGGCGTGCTTCCATGCGGAGGGGAAATCTCCAGATGACAGACTGGAATTTATAATATGAAGGGCAAAAGGAAGGAGTGTGAGAGAAGGGTCAAGAAGCCATGGGGATGGTACGGGATCAAGGGAACAGGTGTTTTTATGGGAAAGCGAGACGGCTTTGGTCAAATCGATTAAGGTAACAGGGTGGAATTCGGACCAAATGTGAGGAAATACAGGAGCAGAAGATGAAGAATGGCTGATAACAAGCGTGGGGGGAGGGGGTGAGGGAGGAAGGGGATGTGGGTCAAAGGTAGAACGGAGGGTCGAGATCTTGATTGAGAAGAAAGATGCAAGAGCCATAGGGCTAGGGGCGCTGGGTGGGGGAGACGAGGAGGGCAAGGTAGAGGCCGTGGAGAGGGAATTCAAAACCCGGTACAGTTGGCGGGATGAGTTAGAAGAGGTAGTAATAAGATTAGCGTAGTATGATTTCTTGGCAGATGTTAACAGAGAGTAGTAAGATTTACGGGTGCTATGGAAGGTGGCGAGAGTTTCACTAGAGGGGCGTTTACGCCAGAGCCGAGCTGCACGGCGAAGATGGGAGCGGTGCAGGTAGAGGCCGGAATGAAACCAGGGATGGTGTGAAGGGGACCGATGGGAAACAGGTTGCAAGGGGGCAATGGAATCAAGGGTGGATGATAGGGTACAGGTCCAGAGGTCGACCTGTCTATCTAAAGGAAGAGAAGAGAAATCCGACGGGAAAAGGGACTCAGCGGGGGAAAAAGTTTTAGTGTGGCGGGATTAAGACGCCGGGACAGACGGGAGGGAAGGGGGGAGTCCAAGAAGGATCCTGGAGGAGGGGGAAGGGATAGAGAGAAGAACAAGCAGTGGTGGTCAGACCAGGGAAGGGGTAGGGGAGTGATATGAGCTGGCGAGAATGGAGAAGAATCCGCAGTGAGGATTAAATCAAGAGTGTGTCCAGAAGCGTGTGTCGGGCAGGTCACGTGCTGAGTGAGAGAAAGATTGCTGAATAAAGTGGCGAGAGCTTTATCACGAGAACGTGTTTGGGAGTGGAGGTGGACGTTGAAATCTCCCAGAACAACTAGTTGCGAGGACAGAAGGGTGGACTCTGATATGGCAAGCAGAAGAGAGTCCCAGAGCTCCGGACGCAGGGAAGGGGGTGCATAGAGTAAAAGAAAATAAGTGGGTGATGGAGACGAAGTATGGAAGAGAAGAGACTCGGGATAGTGAGGGGAAGGTGAGGCAAGAGAGAGGGGTAGAGACGTTCGATGGATGACCGCCACTCCTCCTCCCATACGATTAAGACGTGGAGCATGGAAAGCTCAGTACCCAGGGGGGAGACATTTATTTATTTATTTATTTAGCTGTATTTATATCCCGCTTTTCACCGGGTCAAAGCGGCATCACACAAAAGGGGGGGGGGATTACGTGTAGGGATGGGGCCATCACCGGGAGGCTACATTGATGATTTCAACATAAGATATGGGACAGACTTTGGACATGGACAGATTTTGGACATGGACAAATTTTTGGACATGGTTGGGACAGTACAGCTTGAGTTGAGTGGTCATGGTGGGGGGAATCAGAGGTTATTTCGCTTTTTGGTGGGAGTCATGTTGAGGTATTTGTGAAACAGGATGGTTTTCAGCTGTTTCCTAAAAGATAGTAAATCGGTGTTATTTCGGAGACAGTTCGGTAGAGAGTTCCATAAGGATGGTGCGTACAGTTCGAAGGCTCGATTGCAGGTTCGTTGCGAGCATTTGGTTCTTTTATGAGGGACGGTGAGGGAGTTGCTGAGGGCCTGTCTGGTGGCTCTGCCGTGAGCTGGATGAGATAGTAGGGTGTGAAGTTGGGAGTTTCGGGTTTGATGTATGGCCTTGTGGGTGAGTAGGATGGCTTTGTATTTAGTCCTTGCTTCGAAGGGGAGTATGTGCAGGTCCTTCAAAATCGGGGTGATGTGGTCGGTCTTCTTTGCTCCTTGTATGATTCTCGCTGTAGTGTTCAATGCTGTTCGGAGGGGGTTCGTCTGTTTGGTTGGAAGTCCATGGTATAATATATTACAATAGTCCAGATGTGGGAGCGTCATGGCTTGCATTACAGTTCGGAAGTCTTGATGTTCAAGGAGGGGTCTGAGACGTTGGACAGTCCTTGCTTTGTGGAATATAGTTCCAGAGGTTTTGGAGATTTGTTGCTTTAAGGTGAGTGTTTGGTCGATGATAATGCCCAGGTACCTTATTTGTGGCTGTATTTGAATGTTTGTGGTGCCAATGTGGAGGTGTGTAGGTGGTGAAAAGTCTGGATCTTTTGTGACTATGAGGGCTTCTGTCTTCTTTATGTTGATGGAGAGGTTGTTTGCTTGTAACCAGTTGGACACCTCTGTGAAGCATGTTGATAGATGGGTGTTTGTTGGGTTCGTGGTTGTAATGGGGGCATAGAGCATGATATCATCTGCGTAAATGTGAAAGCTGATGTTGTGGGTGCGTATGACTGAGCAGAGTGGCTGGAGGTAGATGTTGAAAAGCATGGCAGATAGTGTGGATCCTTGGGGGACTCCTTGATGAAGAAGTCCATCTTCCCCTGGGCGAAGCCAAGATTCAGTAAGGAAAAGGGCTTCCAGCGAGTGCTGAACCAACAGGATACAAAATTTGCTGTAGAATCTCTATGGATTGAAATTCCATCTAAAAAGGGGAAGGCGATGGCAGTGAGGGTGCGATATCGACCACCTGGCCAGAATGAACAAATGGATGTAGAATTGCTCAAATAAATCAGGGAAGCTAACAAAGGTTACAGCAAAGTAATAATAATGGGCAAATGGAAATTACACATACCTGGTAATTGTAGTTCCTGGAGGGTCCAGTTTAGTCCTCCACAATCGGGTAGTGCACCTCCTCCTGCAGCCTGGAGACTGGACCAATCAACTCTTTCGGTATGATATATGCAGGCGGAGCTCCCATAAGCCCCCAGTGACTAGTAACAAAGCATACTTAAAGAAGCAACACATGACACTGTTATAACAATGCGTTTTTCTGTTTTTTGTTTTTTTTTTGTAAATGCTCTTAAAACCAAAAGCGAAAAACTTGTCCCCACGAAGGTCCCAACCCCTCCCCAAACGAGGAAGTCAGACCGCTGCACTGCGCCCCTATCGACGCCCCGGCAATAAAAGGGACAGCCCCCACCCCAACCCCCCCAAGGGTAAAGGCTGGAAGGGAAACCGCAACCACCAAAGGAACGGAAGCGCGGTCTTAAGGAGTAGCGAAAGCCAGAAAAGACCAGAGAAAAACTCTCACCGCCCGAACTGTTCGTCAAAGCGTGCCGCCACGCACAACCTGATACGCAGGAGGGAAGGAGGACTAAACTGGACCCTCCACGAACTACAATTACCAGGTATGTGTAATTTCCATTTCCTGAGCGGTCCTCCAGTTTAGTCCTCCACAATCGGGATGTAACAGAGCAGTCAACACCGGGCGGGACCTTGCCAGCCGGCGCGCAGAACAGCCGAACCAAAACAAGAATCCCGAGCGGCCAAGACATCCAATCTGTAGTGTTTACTGAAGGCATGCAACGTCGACCAAGTGGCCGCTTTACAGATTTCCGCCGGCGGAACCAAACTAAGTTCCGCCCAGGAAGTCGCCTGAGCCCTGGTAGAGTGGGCTCGTAACCCCTCTGGAACCGACTTATGCTGCAAGAGATACGCCGACGCGATCGCCCCTTTGATCCAACGCGCAATAGAGGCCTTAGCCGCCGCCTCACCTTTCCACGCACCGCCAAAGAGCACGAACAAGCGGTCGGTTTTGCGGAAGGCCGCCGTCACCTTCAAGTAACGCTGAAGAACGCGTTTAACATCCAGAAAGTGAAGTCCCCTGTCCGCAGGACTGTCGGAAACGGCATGCAGGACCGGGAGGAACACCGCCTGATTCAAATGAAAGGGCGAAACCACTTTGGGCAAAAAGGAAGGAACAGGACGAAGGACCACCCGATCCGGGGAAAAAGACAAGAAGGGCTCCCTGCAGGAAAGCGCCTGAAGTTCAGAGATACGTCGAGCAGAGCAAATGGCCACGAGGAAAAAAACAGCCTTCAGGGTCAGATCCTTAAGAGATGCCTGCCTGAGAGGCTCAAAGGGCTCCCGAACCAAAGCACGCAGGACAAGATTCAAATCCCACGGAGGAACGGAGATCCTACGCGAAGGACGCAAGCGACCAACCGCCCTGAGAAAACGCTGCACGTCCAGGTGAGCCCCGAGAGAACGACCCAACACCTTTCCTCGGTAACAGGAGAGGGCCGCCAACTGAACCCTTAGAGAGCTGGCGGCCAGACCTTTATCAAAGCCATCCTGCAGAAAACTTAAAACAACGGGCACGGACACCGTCGCCGCCCGCACCCCCCATCTGGAGCACCAGCCCTCAAAAATTCTCCACACGCGCACATAAGTGAGAGAAGTGGACGTCTTGCGCGCCCGAAGGAGAGTGTCAATCACCGCAGGTGAATAACCCCTCTTCCTTAACCGAGCCCTCTCAATGGCCAAACCGTAAGCGAGAATCGAGCCACTTGGGGCATCCACAGTGGACCCTGGAGAAGAAGATCCGATAACGAGGGCAGGAGCCAGGGAACGCCGTCGCGTAATCTGACCAAATCGGCATACCAAGGTCTCCTGGGCCAGTCCGGAGCCACCAGCAACACTCGCCCCCGGTGGCTCTCGATGCGCTGAACGACTCGACCGATTAACACCCACGGAGGAAAGACGTAAAGAAGTCCGGACGTCGGCCACGGCTGAATGAGGGCGTCGAGCCCCTCGGACATGCGTTCTCGGCACCTGCTGAAGAAGCGCCCCGTCTTTGCCGACTGAAACGTCGCCATGAGATCCATGACGGGAGGACCCCACCGACGAACTATCTGCGCATAAACCTGCGGGTTCAGTTCCCATTCCCCGGGATCCACCCGCACCCTGCTGAGGAAGTCCGCTTGCACATTCTCCGTGCCTGCTATATGTGCCGCCGAGATCGCCGGTAGACGCGTCTCTACCCAAGAGAACAAGGCCGTCGCCTCCGATTCCAAGGACACACTGCCGGTGCCCCCCTGGCGATTGATGTAGGCCACTGTCGTTGCATTGTCCGAGAGCACGCATACCGGCTTCCCGAGAACCACGGCCTCGAGGGCTATCAGGGCGAGTCGCACCGCCCGAAGTTCGAGCCGATTGATCGACCAAGATGCCTCCCGAGGAGACCACGTTCCTTGCGTGAAGCGCGCCCTGCAGTGAGCACCCCATCCGGAGAGGCTAGCATCCGTCGTGAACAGAACCCACAGAGGAGGCTCCAAGGGAAGCCCCATCCGCAGGTTCGTCGAGCAGAGCCACCACCGGAGCGACCGACGAACCGGCTTCGGGCACGGCAACCGCATGTTCAATGAGTTGAACTGGTTGGACCAACGGCGCAACAACGCACTCTGAAGTGGATGCATATGGAACCGTGCCCATGGAACCACCTCCAGGGTCGCAGCCATCGTGCCGAGGAGGCGGAGGTACCACCACGCGGACGGGACAGGCAAGCGTAGGAAGAGGCGGACGAGTTTCTGTAAGGCTAGGACACGTCGCTCCGGCAAATACACCAGGCCCCTGACGGTGTCGAAACGCACTCCGAGGTATTCGAGGTCTTGAGTTGGCAGCAGACGGCTCTTCTGTTCGTTGACCACCCATCCGAGCTCCTGAAGCAGAGAGACCACCCTGCTCGTGACCTGCACACACTCGTCGCAGGACTTTGCCCGAATCAACCAATCGTCGAGGTACGGGTGAACCAGGATACCTTCCTTCCGCAAGGCCGCTGCTACCACTACCATCACTTTCGTGAACGTACGGGGAGCAGTAGCCAGACCGAACGGCATGGCCCGAAACTGATAGTGACCCCACGGAAACCCAAAACGAAGGAACCTTTGATGAGAGTCCCAGATAGGAATGTGCAGATAAGCCTCTGAGAGATCGAGAGATGTGAGAAACTCCCCTTGCAGCACCGCCACGATGACAGATCGTAAGGTTTCCATCCAAAAGTGCGGAACTTTGAGAGCACGATTTACGCCCTTGAGATCCAAGATGGGCCGGAGAGAACCGTCCTTCTTGGGAACTACAAAATAGATGGAGTAGCGACCGGCGCCGCGCTCGGAAGAAGGAACGGGAACCACCGCCCCGAGGGACAAAAGACGATGAAGGGTCACGCGCAGGCCTCGAGCCTTGTGATCGCCCTTGCTGGGGGACAGAACAAAAGAGTCCTGAAGAGGGTACACAAACTCCAGCGCATAACCCTTTTCGATTATCTGCAGCACCCACTGATCTGAGGTGATTTGGGCCCAAGAGGGAAGAAAATCGCGTAAGCGACCCCCGATGACCGGACTCCCCTCCAGAGCCCGCCTCGCTTCATTGCGGCTTGCGATTAAAGGTAGAGGACGAGGAGGTGGAGGCTCCGGAAAAGCCTCGACCAGCCCCTCGGAAGCCACGAAACCCCTGGGAGCGCGATCCAAAACGCCCGCGCTGAGAACTCCAAAGACGGGAAGAGCGAAATCTACGAAAATCTCTAAACGGGCCGCGCATAGAGGGCATGGTTCTAGGCAGCTTGGGCTTATCCTCCGGTAGCCTACCTCCTTTAGACTCACCAAGGTCTTTAACCAACTTATCCAGAGCATCACCAAACAACTTACCCTTGAAGGGCAATTTACTGAGACGGGACTTTGAAGAGCTGTCAGCCGCCCAGTTACGCAACCAGATGGACCGGCGCGCCGCTACCAAAGAAGCCATGCTATTAGCCAAAGTCCTAATTAAGTCATAATGCACATCCGCCAGATACGCCGACCCAGACTCTAAGCGGGTGACCTCCACCAACCCCTGCTGGTCCAAGCCAGAGGTGGAACGCAAGTGCTGCGCCCAACGTAAACAGGCTCGAGCCACCCAAGCGCCACAAATCGAGGCTTGAAGGGACAAGGCATTAGTATCGAAGGCTTGCTTCAACAAATTATCTACCTTCTTATCTTGCGCATCCTTTAAGGCAGCACCACCCTCCACCGGGATGGTGGTTTTCTTAGTCACCGCGGACACCGCAGCATCTATCCGCGGGGACTTAAACAAGTCCTTGTCGGCTAAGGGGTAAAGACGATTCAGAGTCCGAACACCCTTCAAACCGGATTCTGGCTGATCCCACTCGGATTGGATCATTTGTTCCACCACACGGTGCACGGGAAACACGACCTGGGACTCCCGAACCGCCTGAATGAGTGGATCCTCCAGACCGTCCTCTTCTAGAGGACGATGGACCGCTAAGTTAAGGGTCTGAAGAGACTCCGTGATCAAAGGCACCAACTCTTCTCTACGAAAAACGCGAATAATCCGCGCTTGGTCCTCAGGTTCTGGGATTTCACCGTCCTCCAGATCATCCCCCTCAGGATCACCCTCCGCTTCCAAATCAGGATAACCCACGGCATCCTGATCGGGTTCTAGGGATTTAAACCGCTTGGCGGCCGGCTGAGAAGGCCGCCGGCCCTCCCCCGAGGGAAGGGAAGGGAGAGGCGTAGCCCAAGCCTCTGGCAAGTGCCCGGACCGACTCAAACGAAACGCCTTGTGCATAAGGAGAACAAAATCTGGGGAAAAATCCACGGATGGGCATATCAGGGCGGTGTTTAAAAGCTCCGCAGCCTGGCCCGTAGAAGGGGGAACAGAACCGGACGGGCGAGAACCGGGGGAAAGCTCCCCCTCTGTCAAAATAGGGGGGCCATCAGGTTCTGGCAGCTCCTTCAACTCCGGATGATGGTCCGAGCCAGCCATAAGAGAGGCACAGCTACGACAGATGCCAGATTCCGCCACTGCCGCTCTACGTGACCCACAAATCACACACTGCGGTTTAGAAGCCATGGCAATGCACTAGTATCCCAGCAAAGACAGGCAAACTGATCCCCCAGCAAAAGAAAAGGGAAGCTGCCAACCCGATTAAAATTTTTTATTTTTTATTTTTTTTGAAAAAACAAAATACTCCCCTGAATCCTTAGGGGGTCCTGAGCAAAATTGCCAAAACAATGAGTCCAAAAAACGCAAGGGCAAGCCGTGCACAAGTGTTGAAGCTGGAAGAAAAACCCCTGTCAGGGCTTCAAAATGGCCGCCGGCTCCAGCACTCTGTGTCAAAAAACAGCGCGAAAAATAAGGGAAAATAAAGAAATGAAATTAACAATAAAAGAACGGCCAGAGAAGGGCGGGGGGGGAAATAAAAATCCCGAGCTCGGACCCCCACCGTCTAAACGAGGCTCAGAAGGCAGTCCACTCACCTTAATGAAGCAGAAGGGAAACGTGCTGCAGCAGCCAAGGCAGAAAGGTAAAGCAAGTTCCCTACCCGGCCCCAGCAGAAAATTGACAGGAACCAGCTAGACAATAAGTAGCTGTCTGCAAAGGGTAGATCTACTCCCCGTTCAGTCCAGGGGAGAGATCAAACCTGACTGCCACCAGCCTCCGGTCAGGAAGGCAGGAGCCCAATGCAGGACTGACTTCCAGGAGGCTCACTGAATCACCTTTCTTCCTTTTTACAGATTTAAAGCAACAGCTACTTAATTAAACCAAAGGAATAAAGGAAAGAAAAGACCCCAAAAACTAACTAGTGTTGCTTCCCCAAGTGCCACTAAGTGTGCCCAGGTAGGCACACACGTCCTCCAGCTGCAAAGAGACTGGACACACTGGGGGCTTATGGGAGCTCCGCCTGCATATATCATACCGAAAGAGTTGATTGGTCCAGTCAACAGGCTGCAGGAGGAGGTGCACTACCCGATTGTGGAGGACTAAACTGGAGGACCGCTCAGGAATTTCAATTACCCCAGTATTGACTGGGTCAGTGTCACAGCAGGACATGCCAAGGATATAAAGTTTCTAAATGAAATAAATGACTGCTTCTTGGAGCAGCTGGTTCATGAACCGACCAGAGGGGAAGCCATTTTGGACGTAATCCTTAGTGGAACACCAGATCTGGTGCAAGAGATAGTTACTTACCTGTAACAGGTGATCTCTGGGAACAGCAGGAATAAGTCTTCACATATGGGTACGTCGGTACCGACGGAGTCCGCACGGGAACGCTTCCCAGCGTCCAATCAAAGAGCTTTTGGAAGCATCCCACCACGCCTGCGTGCTGCCTTCCCGCCTTTCCCAACTGCCTCTCCTCAGTTACGTTTTAAAGCTGAGACAAAGAGAGAGAGAGAGGAAAGGAAAGAGATAGAGAGATACAACTCCTAGGGGAGGTGGGTGGGTTGTTAAGACTTATTCCTGCTGTTCCCAGAGATCACCTGTTACAGGTAAGTAACTGTGCTATCTCCAGGAACAAGCAGGAATGAGTCTTCACATATGGGGACTCCCAAGCTAAGATGCCTGGAGTCCCAGCATGTCATAGATTGGAACATGCTATACGTAATAACACCAGGCATTCTGAGGATGGAGGGTAGGAGTTGAAAGAGGAAGGTGCTGTGGAAAACAGCTTAACCTAGCATAGGACTGCAGACAAGAAGTCCCTGTGTAGATGATAATTGTCAACAATGATATTGAAATGAAATATTGCAATATGGACCTCCCCTAACAGGATTTCACAGAAGTATGGAAGTTCATGGGATCTACTGGGGAACCCAGTAGAGGAACCTCGAAGAGGACCTCACTGTAAAGTGGAGGTAATAAACCTGTAGGAAAAACAGTGGAGGTCAGAATCCTGAAAGGTAACAGGTAACCCCAGTAAACAAACTGGGGTAGTACAAAAACGGTGGGCCTTCAGCGGAAGGCTTTATGACAAAAGTCAAACTCTTTTGACGGTAGAGTGGCTCACTCTTAGGAGCAAAAAAGACTAACCGATTTGGACAAACAGGCACAGTCCTTGTGGGGAGAGAGGGTATGGGAAAGCAGTTACTTACCTGTTACAGGTGATCTCTGGGAACAGCAGGAATAAGTCTTCACATATGGGTACGTCGGTACCGACGGAGCCTGCGCGGGAACGCTCCCCAGCATCCAATCAGAAAGCTTTTGGGAGCATCCCTCAGCGCCTGCGTGCTGCCTTCCCGCCTTTCCAACTGTCTCTCCTCAGTTGAGTTTTATAGCTGAGACAAAAAGAGAGAAAGAGGAAAGATAGAGAGATACAACTCCTAGGGGAGGTGGGTGGGTTGTGAAGACTTATTCCTGCTGTTCCCAGAGATCACCTGTTACAGGTAGTAACTGTGCTATCTCCAGGAACAAGCAGAAATGAGTCTTCACATATGGGGACTCCCAAGCTAAGATGCCTGCAGAAGCAGGAGAACCATCAATACTAACACCCTGATAGTTCCATCAGATATTAGAGCTGTTAAAACTAGCACAGGTAACAGAGCATTCTCATACTCTGCACCAACACTCTGGAACCATCTGCCGCCAGAGTTACGAGCCTGCAAAGACCTAACTGACTTTAGGAAAAACCTCAAGACTTATTTGTTCCAGAGTCATTTCAATTTGATTTAAGCCCAAGGCTTAAGATTATTCACTGCAATAATCCATTCCATACCTATGTACACCTGATAGTTTATGTGAATGTATATTTAGTTTTGTGTATACTGGTTATTTTGTATATATGTGCATATTCCACATCAGTGTATTTATGTAAACAGTGCCCCTTATACCCAAAGGTATGAGTATACATGTATCCAGATATACATGTATACAGATATACTTATACTTATACAGATATACTTATTTACACCCACTTGTGTGATGTGCCTACCCTCCGAATCAACCTATGCGCGCCCCAAATTCTACTGTATTTATTACTCTTGAATTTGTTTTGTGTATACTGGTTATTTGTATATATGTACATACTCCACATCAGTGTATTTATGTAAACAGTGCCCCTTATACCCTTAAGGTATGAGTATACATGTATCCAGATATACATGTATACAGATATACTTATACTTATACAGATATACTTATTTACACCCACCTGTGTGATGTGCCTACCCTCCGAATCAACCTATGCGCGTCCCAAATTCTACTGTATTTACACCCACTTGTTGTGATGTGCCTACCCTCCGAATCAACCTATGCGCGTCCCAAATTCTACTGTATTTACACCCACTTGTTGTGATGTGCCTTACCCTCCGAATCAACCTATGCGCGCCCAAATTCTACTGTACTGATTTGACAGTTCTCCTATTGTAATCGGACCACTGCTGATCGCTGGAAGCAGCGGTATATAAATGTTTGCTAAATAAATAAAATAAAAATAAATAAAATGCCTGGAGCCCTAGCATGTTGGTGATTGAAACATGCTCCACCTCATATGCCCAGGCATCCCGAGGATGGAGGGTAGGAGTTGAAGAAGAGAGGAGCTGTAGGAGACAGCTGACCTAAAATAGGACTACAGACAAGGAGTCCCTGTATATATGATAAGCATCATGAAAGATATAGAAATGAACAATCACCATATGGACCTCACCTACTGGATTGCAGGAAGTAGAGAGGCTGATGGAATCTACTGGGGATCCAGTAGAGGAATCTTCAAGATGACCTCACAGAAGTGAGTTGAAGGTCAAAATCTAGAACTGACAGGTGACCCCAGGATTCAACTGGGGAAGAACAAAAATGGTAGGTCTTTGGTAGAAAGCTTTATGGAAAAAGCTGAAAACTCTTTTGGCTACAGAGTTAATTATAGTTAGGAGCAAAAGAAGAAGACTGACCGAGTTGGACAAAAATTGGCTTAATCCTCGAGGGAAGAAGGGGTATGGAGAAAAACCCCGTAATCCCAAGGAAGGACAGATGTCTGAGGAGTTGGAAACCTCAGAACTACTGAAGATCCCCCATGTCTGTCCTAACTGACGAGAGGTAGGAAGATAAAGGAATAGGGGAGCTTCAGGGATACCTGAACCTAAGGTTATGGAAAAAGCTGTCAGTACCACAGCAGTGGTTGTGTGCAAAAAAACGAAACATACTGTGAATAGTATGAACATGTGAAAACCCACTGTCTGGAACAGATAGGAAGGAAAAAAACCCTTTATGAGCACAGACAGTTAAAGAGATAAGTATGTGAATACATATATACCTAAAAAGTATCTCGACAGAGAAACACTATATATCTATCTCTCTCTATCTCTATCTATCGATATTTATGGCGAGATCCAGGGGGTATAGTCTATGCACACATGGCTGACAGACATATGCATCTAAAGGAAGCATATAGACATATGACCCTATATAAATATAGGTCTAAAGAGAAATGTCTGCAGTTAAGCAGAAAGAGATATGTCTACAGGAATCTTCACATGGAAGATGTGAAGAGGAATGAATCTCATAACAAGAAGGTGGAACCTACTTGAGAAGATATAGAGAATCTATTCCCTCTGGTCAAGATGGAGTAGAATGCTACCCAGTAAAATAACCAGGCTGGTTGCGAGAACACAGAGGTTAATATTAGTCCGTAAACAGCAAGTCCTGAGTCCAGTATAACTCTAACATGGTGAAGGGACAGAATACGCATAGGAAGAGACACCAGGTGGACCCACTTGAGGGACAAGGGGTGGGGTATCATGCGTTATTTAGTTAAATATGTGCTGTCCATGAAGGATTAGGATACCATGAGGACGAGCTGCAAGGAAAAAGAGCATATTTCCTGTAGGAATTTGGTAACTCTTTAGACTGTCATGTAGGAAAGGCTTATGTCTTTTATTAAAAGGAAATAGAAGGGTGTAAGAACCCCCACAGTCATGGGAGGTGACTGGGGAAGCCCTTTTCAACCATATAGGATAGTCATTAGAGAAAAAACTCTCATGCTCTCTAGCAAGGGCCCATAGTGGAAAGCTTCTCTGTAGGATTGCAGAGAGCATTATGCAGGAGAGTTGGGAAAGAAAACTGCTGTTGGAGACAACCAGCTGCCAGCTCAACTATGCTGTCAACTCCAAGGATTTGGAGATGGCAGAAAAGAAGTTATAAGGATTATCCAAGATAGATGAGCACTATCTTGGAAGCACTACTAAGGTTAGACAAAAGTAGTGGAAGAAAATACTGGAACTTATAGAAAAGTACCAGTAGACCTATCACTGAAGCTCCTGCATGGGCAGCTGCTGAATGGCAGAGCAGAAAGATTTTTCTGTTTTTAACAGAGAGAACAGACAGAACAAGAGGAGAATATCCTGTCCCTGTCTGACAAGCTGCCCAGATGAGGAAAAAAGGGGTTTACTCAAGAGAAAGAACTCTACACTGGAATGGAAAGGAAGACTGGAAAGGCTAAGAAAGCCTTCCATTGGTATGATACCACTCTTACAGGGGAACCCTGGAAAAGAAGGTAAAGAAAAAATAGGAGCTGAGGTAAGACTTGCCATACGTTAAGTCTGTAGAAGGAAAAATTCATGGTGGTACAGAAAAACTATCATGAGATAGTTGGCAAACCTCTCTTCAGTGTAGGAAGAGGAGGAAAATCCTGTGACCCAAAGACATGAATATCCTGACAGCTCAGCATAGCTAAAAACAAGTGGATGTCCTGGAAAAAGGAATTCAAGGGTAGAGGTTTAAATGAAAAAAACAGTGAAAAAACTTCTAATGAGAAGAAGTGAACTGTATGTTATAACAGAGTAATTGGAACCCTATTGAAGGTTAATTTTCCTGGCTTGAGTTTGGATTCTTCAGACCAGGGCGAGGTTTCCCCTGTTTGGGAACATCGGCATGATGGGCAGGAGAAGAATAAAACCTTCTTTTAGGAAAAGGAGGTTTGGTAGGTCATTTCTTACCTGCTGGGGAAGGAGAATGTTTAGGATGGCCCTCAGAAGCAGGGAAGTCAGTGGAGCAATGAGCAACCTGACGCAAAGACTCCTTGTTGAAGAGATTTTCTCCAGTACAAGGAGTGTTACCCAGTCTTTGTTGTGCCCATCTGCTCAAGTCTGAAGCTTGGAGCCGGGCTCTACGTCGTGCCCCTATGGCTATAGCAGAGGTTCTGCTAACAGACTCAAAGGAGTCTAGGGAAGCACGAGAAAGAAACCTAGAGATATTCTGGCTATGAGTAAGAAGCAAGGAATAGTCTGCAGCCTTGGGCTCTGAAAGAAAAGGAGTCAAAAGAGATAATTTCTCTGTGACCTCCTGAAGGGACAGATTCATATAAAAAATATATGAGAGAATCCTTGTTGCCAGCATAGATGTTTGGAAGGTTTGACGTCCAAAGACATCTAGTGTTCTAGATGCATGACCTGACGGGAAAGAAGAATGCTTCTTCTTGCTTTTTACCTTCCTCATTGCTGATTCCACTACAATGGAATGATGGGGAAGTTGAGTCTTTTGAAACCCTGGAGAGGGGGGCACCTGATACAGAAGAGCAGTTGCTGTAGAAGGTGAGGAAGCCCTTAAAGGTGTTTCCCATATTTTCAGAAGAATATTCTGTAAAGAATGATGTAAAGGAAGCATTATATTTTCCTTTTCCCCAGAAAAGCCTTGTGTAGGATCATAGCCAGGGATAGGAATAGCCAGGAATGTTGCCATGTCAAGGAGAAATTTCTGAAAAGAAGGATCTCCAATGGGAACAATTCCTGGACAGGCTAAACTCGAAGAACTAGGCTGGGCACCAGTACTTGTCCGGTGCAAAACAGGATCTCTAATGAATGGATACTGGGACTGGCGGGTATGACCTGAAACTGTCAGTACTGTATCGTCCATGCTAGGTATCGACTCCAAACTAGGTATAGAAAGGAGTGATCCTGGTGAAAAAGCATGGATGGAGCTGGTCCCGATGTTACTGCAGGTACCAGCATAGACACCGATACCGGTAGCTGAGCCAGAATCGAAGGCGATACCGACATCAAAACAGTCATCGGAGGCTGCTCAAACGGTACCGAGGAAACTCGAAAGTCTCGGTGAATATCCTCGGTGCCGGGCATCCGGAATCGGTGCGTGTCGGTTCCGAGACGCGTCGGTACCCAGTCTTCCAGACTAGATATCGATTCTAGACTCGGCATCGAAGGAAGCAAATCTATCGATGCATGTCTAGATGGTACCGACGTCAGGGGTCGTATCGACGGAGCTGCCGATACTGGAAAGTCAATCTGGGTATCGATCGGTCCCGAAGGCACCTAGTACACCAGATGACGATCCCTGGTGAGGAGTGGATCGCTCAACACCAGTGCCGATGCCGGGTTATCGGTACTGCTCGAAGCAGATGCCACCCCCGAGCATGGCTCAGGTATGTTCTGTGAGGGGTGAGCCCCCGGAACAACCTGAAACCCCTGAAAGGCTTTGGAGACCGAAGACTCCCGCCGGGGTTTTGAAGCCAATGAGGTCTTGAGGGCAAGGCCGGAGCCGTCATCATGCTTGGCATGAGACCTACCACCCAAGGATTGGCTAGTCTTAACAGACTGTTTGTGGGTTACCTGATCCTGTAGAGAAGAAATGGTCGGTGCCCGTACACTGGAAGGGAAAACTGCATCGAGGGAAACTCAAAATGGAGAATTTCTTCTCATAAAATTGTAGCCTGATGGCTCTGGAGGAAAGGGGTCAGGACCCAAACAGGTTAGACACCAGTTATTGGAATCTAAAAAGAAAACTGTATTTCCACAGTTAAGGCACTTCTTAGGAGAAGACGACTCCATAATGGAGAGGCCTTACAGGCCCAAAAATTCAAGACAGAAACAGAGGGAAAAAACTCCATGAGTTTTAGAAAAAAGAAAAGAAAAAACCACCGGCGGTACCGGTGGAGTCAGGGAAACAGCCGCGCCCACAAGAAAACAAAAAGTAAAAGATTTAAAGAAAAAATTTTCTGCGGTGACAGGAAGACGTCCTGCCGGTTCCGCAGAAAAACGAAAACTGAGGAGAGAGAATTGGAAAGGCGGGAAGGCAGCACGCAGGCGCTGAGGGATGCTCCCAAAAGCTTTCTGATTGGACGCTGGGGAGCGTTCCCGTGCAGGCTCCGTCGGTAACGACGTACCCATATGTGAAGACTCATTCCTGCTTGTTCTTGGAGATCCCCTTGTATCCCAAAAAGAGAGGACAAATGCCTGAGGCGTTACAGCCTGTGATGAACTGAAGATCCGCAATATCTCTCCTAAGTGGGGTAAACTAGGAGAGATATTGGAGTATGGAGAGCTTCAGAGGTACCTAAACCGTAAGGTTATGGTATAAAAGTTGTTGACTACCACAGGAGTGGTTGTGTGTGTAGAACCCCAAACCTGCTGGATAGGATAGCTATGGGTAAAGCCCATCTGTCGGATCATATAGCTATATGAGCATTGACAGATAAGTATGTGGATACATATCTATCTATAATAAAATATCTCGACGGATACATACATACATACATACGTATATATATATATACGTATATATATATATACGTATATATATATATACGTATATATAAGATTCATCTAACAAGGAGGTGGAACCTACTTGAGAAGATATATTTATTTATTTTACATTTCTTATATACCGCACCATTTGACATCAGCGCGGTTTACATCGAACACAAAAATTCAGCACAAAAACAAGTGTCTGAGTTATATTAAACAGGGTCACTAAACTTGGCTAACAAGGTAAATATGAATCACAGGAAGGTAAACTTGGATTGCAAAGTAACTATTTACATCTTTAAATTATAGGACAAATGAAAACGTAATTAATGGTAAGTGGCTCCTTATAATTAATGATCAGTGGACCTTACTATGTGGGGAATTCTAACTCACTAGGTGATTCGGAGTTCCTGTAACTAACGGAGAGGGGACGTGCCTCTGCACTTACTGGGAAGTATTTAAGGAATAAGTATTTTATTTACTGCACATTTATATACCGCTACTTCCAGCGATCAGCAGCGGTTTGATTCATGTTCTGGGATTGTCAATCAAGACTGGGGGGGGTGGTATGTACAAATAACTGGGGTCACAGCACACATGGTTAGCGTCTTAGGGGGTGACTTATACATTCTTACATCTATATATACATATTTACATAATTATACATATAGCAGTTTTGAATACTCTCTCAGTTGATGGTCATAGCTGATTGTAATGACATCGAAATAGGTGAGTTTTTAGCTCCTTCCTGAATTTGGTGATGTCCTTGATTAAACGCAGCTCACACGGGAGGTGATTCCAGAGAGTTGGTGCAGAGAATGAGAACGCTCTACGACTCGTACTTGTTTTCACTGTTCTGAAGTTGGTGGGGACTTGTAGGTTGCCTGAGTTGATAGTTCTTCTGTCCCTATTTGTAGGTTGCGTGCTGATTAGTGATGATAGGAATGATGGGGATATGTTGTTTATTAGTTTGAAGGTGGTCACCAACATCTTGTATTGTATCCTAGCTGCAATTGGGAGCCAATGTAGCTCTATCAGGATGGGGGTAATGTGTTCAGTAATGCCTGTTCCCATTATGATCCTGGCCGTCACGTTTTGGGCCATCTGAAGTATATTTAGTGATTTTTTAGGCAGACCTTGAAGGATGGCATTACAGTAGTCTAGGTGTGGCATTATGAGGGCTTGTGCTACTGACCGAAAATCACTGGGCTCAAGTATTTTCCGTAGTGGTTGTATCACTCTAAGTTTATGGAAGATGGCTTTATTTGTTTTGCGTAGGTGTGCCTCCATTTTCAGGTTGCAGTCGAGTGTTACTCCGAGATATTTGATTTCCTTCTTCGTGCTATACGTGTTGTTGCAGAGGGTGATTGTGGGAGGGGGGTTGAAGTTTGGTTTGCTGGATATATACATGACTTCTGTTTTCTTATGGTTAATTGCCATGTTGTTGTTTTGTAGCCATCTTAACATCTCCTCCAGACAATTTTCGAGCGGAGTATAATGAGGGTCCTCGGTATCTAGTTGCGTGTACAGCATAATATCATCTGCATAGATGTGGTATTTAATATTATGCTTTTTGAAGATGTCACAGAGGGGTTGCATGTAAACGTTGAACAGTAATGCCGATAGGGCTGAACCCTGGGGTATGCCCTGCGTTTGAGAGAACGGTTCAGCTTTCTCCCCGTTGAATTGTACCTGCGGCGTTCTGTTCGTTATGTAAGAGGAGAACCATTTGAGGGGGGTTCCCATTACTCCTATAGATTCCAATTTATTGAGGAGGATCCCATGGTGTACAGTGTCAAAGGCGGCAGAGATGTCAATGAAAATGAGTATAAACATTTTCTTTTTGTCTTCTAGGCCTTTGAGGAGATTGTTCATTAGCGCTATCAAAAGAGTCTCAACTCCATGATTTCTTCTGAACCCGTATTGCTGCGCATCTAGGGTATCACAGTCGTCAAGATGTTCTTGAAGTTGTATGAGTACTGCTTTTTCAATGATCTTTGCGAGGAATGAAATGCTGGAGATGGGGCGGTATGATGTCGGATCTTCCTTATTGAGCGAGTTGTTCTTTAGTATTGGTCTTATTATCGATTGCTTCAGTTGGGCAGGCATTATTCCTTGACTTAGTGACTGGTTTATGATGTGGGATATTTGCTGGTTTATTTCTTTTTTTGCTGCTTTTATCCATGCCGTTGGACAGGGGTCGAGTGGGGAGGTGGTGGTATTTATTGAGGTTAGTATGTTTATGGATTGTTGCATATCGATGGTGTGGAATGTACTCCATGCCTGTTTGTGCGCATCTTCTGTTCGTTGGCATGGTGTGTGTAGATAGAGGGTGGAGCTTTTGGTGGTGAGCTTGCTTTCGTAGTGGTTTGCAAGCGTTTGTGGATGTATGGGGCTACCTTGATGTTCGGGTTGGGCTGTTTTCGTTAATGATTTAACTAGTTCAAAGAGTTCACGTGGTTTGTTGATGGCTTTGCTTAGGATGTTGGTATGGTGCATCCTCTTGGCTTTGTTTACCTCTTCCTTGTATTTTGCGAGGAGGTTGAGGTACACAGATTTGAGGTCGTTGGTTTTGGTAAGTCTCCACTTCCTTTCGTGTTTTCTAAGGTCTCTTTTCATTTTGGTCAGCGTTATGTTGTACCAAGGTTCTGATTTGTGTTTGTTTGCGTTTGTTTTGAGTTTCTCTTTAGGGATCGCCATGGCTTGAATTCCGGAATCCCAGCTATGCGTTAATTCATTGAGGTCTGTTTTTCCCAAGTCTACGTGGGATTTGATGGTCTTGATGAGACATTCCATATTTGGTTTGTTAAATCTTCTTTGTTGGGTTGCTATTCTTCTTGCCTTTGTGTCTTTAGCCACGGTAGGAAGCTTTATCCGCATATTGATTTGGTGGTGGTCTGACCAGGGTAATGGATGATCTCAATCAGGGGCTTTTCAACGTTGTTGTGCTCTCCTGTAGGTGTGAAAACCATGTCTAGTGTGTTTCCCTTTTCATGGGTGGGCTCTGTTATTAGCTGTTGATACCCTAGCTGGGTCATAGCCTCCATGAAGGTGTTTGCATGTGTGGTTGTTGTTGATGTAAGGTTAAGGTCCCCTAGTATGATCTGGAATTTTTTTGGTTGCGTTGAGGATATGTTTTCTAATGCTGAGGCAAGAATCTCATGTTGCAGTGAGGGGGGTCTGTATATCAAGCAGATGGATACCGCAGTGTTTTCTACCTTTAGGAGGTCTATGTTTGCGTTTGAGGACTGATATGTGCTTATGAATTGCAGGTTGTCTTTGGCTATTATGAGGATCCCTCCTCCCTTCTTGTGGGCTCGGGGACAGTTGTAAAGGTTGTATCCAGGTTTACTGATTTGATTTAATATGGCTGCATCGGTGTCGGTGACCCATGTTTCAGTTATACATAGGATGTCTGGTTTCTCGTCTGTGATGATGTCATGGATTATGTGGGTCTTGTTCCTGATGGAGCGAGCGTTGATGAGGGTGATATTACATGATTTGTGTAGCGCTTGTGTCGCCAGATTGTTAGTGGCTTGTGTCGGTGGTTGAGGGCCTTTCTAAATTGAAGTAGGCTGGTGGTTGCTCTAATATCTAGTGGCAATGTATTCCAAAGTTTTGGGGCACGGAGACTGAAAGCCCTGTTTGCTGTTGATGAGGTGCTTCTTGTAAGTTCACAAGGAACCCTTAGCATATTTAATGCAGTTGATCTTCTTGTTCTATTCGGGGTTATGGGTTTGATGAGAACGGTTAGAGAAGTGGAGGAGAGACTATTTACCGCTTTGAAGGTAAGTAGCAATGTCTTAAAGATAATCCTGGCCTGTATAGGAAGCCAGTGTAACTGCTTCAGAAGAGGCGACACATGCTCACTCCTAGATGCACCATAGAGAACCCTCGCAGCGCTATTCATTGCAAGCTGTAAGGGGTTCAAGGTTGATTGAGGGAGGCCTAGCAAAATGACATTAACATAGTCAAAGTGAGGCATGATCAGAGCCTGGTAGATGGTACGGAGATCCTCAGGTTCAAGAAGGGGGCGAAGATGTCTTAGTGACCGGATTTTGTAATATATGGCTCTTACAGTGTTGGCTATATGTGCCTTCATGTTCAGGTTCTGGTCGAGCGTAACACCCAGATAATGTATTTTGGGTTTTGATTGTAGCTCAGCATTTTACCTTCAGGAATTGCAGAGGGGTAAAGTTCGGGTTCTTTGAAATGAAGAGCACCTCTGTCTTATGCTGTATCCTTAGGTTTTGTGACAAGAGCCATTCCGATATGGCATCAAAGCAGTTGCTCAGAGGGGATAGGTCCAATTTGTCTATGTTGAAAGGCATATAGAGCAGAACATCATCCGCATATACCATGCAACTTACATTGAAAGACTGGATGATCTTACAAATAGGTTGCATAAAAATATTGAACAACAAAGCAGAGAGGGAGGAACCTTGTGGGACCCCCTGCCCTTGGTGAAATGGATCAGACATCGCTCCACCAGCACGAACGTGTTGCCATCTTTCGGATAAGTACGATCTGCACCATTCAAGGGCAGTTCCGCCAACTCCTCTCTCTTTTAGCCGTATTAGGAGGTGGTCATGGTTCACAGAGTCAAAAGCTGCAGATATGTCCAGGAACACCAGTGCAAAACCCTGCCGGATGTTGTTGATACCAGAAATTATGTTATTGAGGAGCGATGTAAGGAGTGTTTCTACACCGTGTGACTCTCTGAAGCCATGATGGCAAGGATCCAGGGGAGCAGCGGCATCGATGTGGTCTTGCAGTTGACATTGAACCTCCTTTTCTATTAACTTTGCAAGAAAAGGAATACTTGAGATGGGTCTGTAGGAGTCTACCTTTTGAGGATCTAACTTACAATTTTTCAGGAGTGGTCTGATGGAAGTTTGCTTGAGGGCAATGTCCCAGAGTTGAAAGACAGGTTTATTATTTTAGTTATTATTGGGCTGAATTCACAACGCAATTCCTTTATCCAAAAAGCTGGGCAAGGGTCCGTCTGAGCAGTTGTGGAATTAGGAGACATGATCAGATCTTCAATTCGCTTCTTGGAGGGCATAGAGAAAATGGTTAGAGCTGTTGGGCAATCTTGAGCTGTGGGAGCAAATTCTAATGGAGGTTTATTTGTTTGTGTAAGCTTGGATTGTAGGTAGACTGCAAAGTCCTGAGGATGGATCTCGCATTGCTTTTCAGGGGATGGTTCTTTAGATAAGGTTTTTACTAGGTTAAACAAATCATGAGGTTTGTTTAGGGCACGCTTCAAAGTGTCCATGTGGTACCGCTTCATTTTCTCTGAGATGGCCTTGCGATGGATGGATAGTTGATTGAGGTAGGCTGCCTGGTTTACCGTGGAGCGAGACCGACGCCAGCGCTTCTCGAGGCTACGTAGTAGTTGGGATAGTGATAGCCTCAGTTCGTCTGTGTACCATGGTGCAGAAGCTCTTTTTCTAGGGGGTCTGTTAAGTGGAGGTCGTAATGCAATCGCATTAAGACTGCTGTTCCAGCAGGTGATTAGATCTTCTATTTTTAAGGAGGTCTCATTACGAAGTGAGCATGTTCCAGCGAGGATGTGATCTCTGTTGAAAGTAAAAAAGCTCCTGGCCAGAGATTTAGGGCTGTTATTTGGAGCACTGATGGACTGTGAATGACTCTTGTGAGTAGGAATCTGGAAAATAATGAGTTTATGATCTGACCACGGTACAGCAGTTATAGATATCCCAGTATTGTGTGGTTGGACGTATACAGACTGTGGAGCAAAGATAAGGTCAAGGGTGTTTCCCTTCACATGGGTAGGTTCATGAACTAATTGTTGGTATCCCAGGGATTCAAGCGCTTCGAGGAAGGCGGATGAATGGCAATCTTGGAGAGCTGGCAGGTTAAAATCACCAGCAATCCAAGTTGGGGTATTAGGATTCTGGACGTTGGATGCCAGATCAATAATGGTTGGAAGGACGTCTGGGGAGGCTGAAGGTGCTCTGTATAGAAGGTTTATAGCGCATAACTTGTTGGAGATAGAGACTAACTCTAGGTGGTCGGAGCTAGGAGCGTCTATCAGCTGGAACTGAAGGTCTGATCTGGAGAGTATGAGCACACCCCTCCTCGCTTGTTATGTCTGTGACTGGTAAACACTGAGAAATTTGGTGGAAGGAGCTGATTAAGTAGTACATTGTCTTCTGCGGAAAGCCATGTTTCAGTAACCATGAGAATATCAAGGTTATGGAGGGAAATTGTGTCTGCAATCACTGGCCATTTCTTACGAATTGAGCGGGCATTGATGAGGGTACATTTTAAACTATGTGAGTAGGGGCTTTCCTCCTGGTTATGATCCTTGCAGATCATAACCAGGAGGAATAGAGAATCTATTCCTCCTGGTTATGATCTGCAAGGATGCTAGCTAGTGAAATAACCAGGACAGTTAAGTGAAAAACAGAGGATAATATCAGTCTGCAGCTAGGAAATACCGAGTCTTCCAGAACTCTAGCATGGTAAGTGGACGGAAGACGCATAGAGATAAGATACCATGTTGACCTGCTTAAGGGCAAAAGGTATCATGCGTTCTTACCATGAGGACGAGCTGCAAGGAGAAAGAGCATATCCCCGATTGGGAATACTATGGACCAAAGCAGGAAATTGGCAACTCCTTAAGCTTTCACGTAAGAGAAGGCCTATGTCCTTTATATCAAAAAGGAGATAGTAGAAAAAAGGGAGAACCCTTCTAGTCATGGGAGACATGACTGAAAGGCCTTTTCCATCTAGGATAGCTGTTGGAGAAAAAACCCCATGCTCTCTAGCAAGGGCCCATAGTGGAAAGCTTCTCTGTAGAATTGCAGAGAGCATGATGCAGGAGAATGAAGAGATAGAACTGGCTGCTGGAGAGCCAATATCCCTGCCAACTATGCTGCCAAACCCAGGAGAATGGAGATGGCAGAGATAGAAGACAATCTAGAAAGCTTGTAGTGAGATAATTTCCAAGATAGATGAAAGCACTGACTTGGAGCCACTACTAAGACTAGACAGAATGTTAGTGGAGGACAAATCTGGTTGTTTGTGGACAGAACCAGTGGTCCAGACAGTAAGGCTCCTGCATAGGCAGCTGCTAGCAAGACAGCAGAAAGAATCTTACTGTTTAAAAACAGAAAGGACAGAACAGAAGTAGAAAACTCTGGACATGTCTGATAAGCTGCCCCAAAGCAAGATTGAAAAAGAGGAGTTAACTCAGAGAGGAAAACTCCGCATTGGAAAGTGACAAAAGTAGAGAGGCTGAAGAAAAGCCCTCCAGTGAAGTGAGACCACTCTTACAGAGGAAAAAGCTTGGTAAGAGGGTGAAGAGAATGGAGCTGAAGAAAACTTACCAAGTAGTAAGTCTATAGAAAAGAAAAAACACATGCTGGACATGTCTGATGAACTGCTGCAAGGCAAGATAGAAGAAGAGGAGTGAACTCAAAGAGAACTCCGCACTGGAAAAGTAGCAAAACTAGAGGGCTGAAGAAAAAGCCCTCCTGTGAAGGAATACCGCTCTTACAGAGGAAAAACCTTGGTAAGAGGGGAAAAAGAATGGAGCTGAAGAAGACTTACAAAAAAGTAAGTCTATAGAAAGGAAGAAAGACATGCTGGCACAGAAAACTATCATTTGATAGTGGTTAGACCTCTTTCCCTAGCAGGAAGAAGAGGAGAAACCTGTGACCTATAGGCATGAACACCCTGACAGCTCAAAGAAATATAGAAAAAATGGATGTCTTTGGAAAGAGATCCATGTCTAGAGGTTAGAATGAAGCGATGGATTGCCTCTATTGAGAAGAAGCAAACTGCAGATTCTAAACCCCAAGAGTCACAATGATTGATCAGATACCCTGCAGTTGCTGGGTTTGCTGAGCCTGGTGAGAGGTTGGATTCTTCAGACCAGGACGATGGTTCCCCTGTTTGGGAACATCTGAATGATGGGCAGGTGAGGAATCAAACCTTCTCCTCCTATGGGAAGAAAGTTTGGTAGGACATTTCCTACCTACTGGGACAAAAGAAGGTGTAGAACAACCCCTAGGAACAGGTAAATCAGTGGACAACTGAGTAACCTGACGTAAAGACTCCTTGTTGAAATGATTTTCTCAAGTGCAAGGAGTATGTCCCAGTCTTTGTTGTGCCCATTTGTCCAAGTCTGAAGCCTGGAGCCAGGCTCTACGTCGTGCCCCTATAGCTATAGCAGAAGTCCTGCTAACAGACTCAAAAGAGTCTAGGGAAGCACGAGAAAGAAACCAAGAGATATTCTGGAGATGCTTAAGCAGTGAGGAATAGTTTGTACTCTTGGAATCTGGAAGGAAAGGAGTCAAAAGATGTAAGTGCTTTGTGAACTCCTCAAGAGATAGACTCATATAAAAAATATATGAGAGAATTCTTGCAGAAAGCATAGATGTCTGGAAGGTTTGACGTCCAAAGGCATCTAGTGTCCTAATTTCACGACCTGGCGGATAAGAAGAGTGCTTTTTCTTACTCTTTACTCGCCTCAGTACTGATTCCACTACTATGGAATGATGAGGAAGTTGAGTCTTTTGAAACCCTGGAGAGGGGGGCACTTGATATAGGAGATCAGTTGCTCTGGAAAGTGGGGGTACCCTTAAAGGTGCTTCCCACAGACCTAGGAGATCCTGCAAGGAATGATGCAAAGGAAGCATTATGTTTTCCTTTGCTTTGGTAGGAACAGAGCCTTGTGCAGGATCATATCCAGGGATAGGAATGGCAAGTGATCTTGCTATTTCCAGGAGAAAACTCTGAAAAGAGGGATCTCCAACGGGAATCTCCTTTGGACAGGTTAGATCAGAAGAACTAGCCCGAGCACCGAAGGATCTTTCTAAATATATAGGAATAGAAGATCCTGCATGGTGCAGGGTGGTATCCTTTAAGGATGATTGCTGGTACTGGCTGTCAGGAGCAGCATCCGTCAGTACCTCATCGTCCATGCCAGGTATCGACGATGGTATAGAAGGGAGCGATCCTGTTGGAAGAAGCATGGCAGGAGTTGGCCACGATGCTACTGTGGATACCGGTACCGATGTCGGAGCCGAGCCCGACACAGACATCGGAGCAGCCATTGGCAGTTCAATCGGTACCGAGGTAACCAAAAGCCTTCGGTTGCTATCCTCGGTACCGAGTCTCCGGTATCGATCGGTGTCGGTACCAACGCATGTTGGTACCTAGTCTTCCAGACTAGAGATCGATTCCAAACTCGGCATCGAGGGTAAAGAGCCTGATGAGCGAAGCATGGAAGACACCGACCACAAGGGTAATGTGGACATCAGTACCGACTTCGGTACCGTGTCTGATACCGGTGGATGAAGGCCAACCGGAGGCAACTCAAACGGCCTCGGGGGAACCGAGAGTTGCGGATCCGAATTATCGGAACCGAGCCTTGGGTACCGCCGGGAGCCGTTACCAAGGCGAGTTGGTACCCAGTCCTCCAGACTGGAGATCGATTCGAGACTCGGCATCGAGGGAAGCGAGGCTATCGATGCACGTCTGGAGGGTACCGACGTCGGTGGTAGAATCGGTACTGGTACCGATAATGGAAAGTCAGTCTGGAGGGTATCCACCGGTCCTGAAGGTACCGAGGACGCCAGATAACCATCCCTGGTGAGGAGTGTATCATCCAACACCAGTGCCGATGCTGGGGTATCTGTACCGCTCGAAGCAGATGCCACCACCAGACACGGCTCAGGTATGTTCTGTGAGGGGTGAAACCCCAGGAACAACCTGAAACCCTTCAAAGGCTTTGGAGACCAAAGACTCCCGCCGAGGTTTTGAAGCCAGTGGGCCCTCGAGGGCAAGGCTGGAGCCGTCTACATGCTGTGCATGAGACCTACCACTCGAGGGCTGGCTAGTCTTAACAGACTGTTTGTGGGTTACCTGATCCTGTGTAGAAGAAGAAAGGGACGGTGCCCTAACGGAGGGAAACCGTGTATCGAGGGAACCTCGATGTTGAAAACCTCTTCTCAAACTGTTGCCTAACGGCTCCGGAGGAAAAAGGTCAGGACCCAAGCAGGTTAGACACCGATATTGAGGGTCTAAAAGTAAAGTTGTACCGCTACAGTCTGAACATTTCTTGGAGAAAGTGGCTGGCGGTTCCATGAAGGAAAAGGAGGCCTGAAAGGCCTGAGAAACCGTGAGACACTATGAAGAAAAAAATATCCCTTGAAAAAGGAGATTTCACAGGAAAAGAAAAAAAAAACACCGGCGGTAACGGTGACGTCGGGGAGACAGCCGCGACCACAAGAAAACTAAAGAAATAAAACAATTTTCTGCGGTGACAGGACGACGTCCTGCCGGCTCCGCGGAAAACGAAAACTGAGGAGAGGCAGTTGGGAAAGGCGGGAAGGCAGCACGCAGGCGTGGTGGGATGCTTCCAAAAGCTCTTTGATTGGACGCTGGGAAGCGTTCCCACGCAGACTCCGTCGGTACCGACGTACCCATATGTGAAGACTCATTCCTGCTTGTTACTGGAGATTTGTAAATATTTAAAATTGGTCAGTTAGGAGGTTTTATTTGCACTTACATGGTAAACTGAGCTTCTTTTGGGGATGGAAGAGCCCGCTTTTAGTCGATGGCGGGCATTTAGTATTGAACATGTGGAAAGAGAAGATGGAGATATGGGCTGGAGAATCAGGATAGATTTGTCTATTTCCAAGTGCAAAGTTACATTTGGGGTTTCCAAACAGCAGATCTTTTAAGTGATTTAGCTCAAAGACAGAGGATCTTATTCTAGTGGGAGATAAAGAATGCACTTTCAGTTGGTGGTGCTGGCAAATGGAGTTCCACAGGATTGCATCTGACTGGAAGCAGTATAGAAAGACAAAGTGGACACAGAGGTTATTATAATGGATATTATAATGCCTCTGTATCGATCCATGGTGCGACCACACCTTGAATACTGTGTGCAATTCTGGTCGCCATATCTTTAAAAGGATATAGCATTATTAGAAAAGGTACAGAGAAGAGCCACCAAAATGCTAAAGTGGATGGAAGGATACACTTATGAAGAGAGGCTAAAAAGGTTAGGGCTCTTCAACCTGGAAAAGAGATGGCTGAGGGGAGATATGATAGTGGTCTATAAATTAATGAATGGAGTGGAATGGGTAAACTTAGATCGATTGTTTATGCCATCAAAATATAGAAAGACATGAGGACACGCAATGAAGCTACAGTGTAACCTACTTAAGACTAATAAGAGAAAATATTTTTTCACTCAACATGTAATCAAACTCTGGAATTCGCTACCGGATGTAGTAAAAGCTGTTAGTATAGCCGGGTTTAAAAAAGGTTTGGACAAGTCCCTGTAGGAAAGGTCCATAAATCATTATTTAAATGGGACCCGGGAAATCCACTGCTTGCCCCAATACAAGCATTGTGGAACCTGTGTGTTTTGGGGAAACTGCTAGGTACTTGTGACCTAGATTGGCCACTGCTGGAAACAGGATACTGGGCTTGATGGACCTTGGTCTGACCCAGTATGGCATACCTCGTATCTTACGTTTTTATGTACTTAGAGCTGTCTGGAGAAAAAAAAGATACTTATGGCTATCAAGCTAATCCTCCAAATAACCACCAATGGCGTCATTGGTCACAGGAGGTGCTGTCATGGTCACTGACCTGGTTTGACTGCAGTGGTCACATTTTTTGAACCCACTGGGAGACAGGATGGAAACACCCGGTCGGGGTAGATTACCCCCCAAGCAAAAAAAAGACATCCATGTCCGTCGAGGCAAGCCTCTATCAAAAAAAGGGGGAAAAGCTGAGAACAGTGCCGGGACTGGCACCGACTTGAGGTGGGAAGAGGAACCAGTATGCAAACCAGAAAAAGCTAACATTTAATGATATTAGCAAAGATGTTTTCCGGGTAAACAGGATAGATGTCTGTTGGGCTCCGCAGAAAAAAGGAGACTGAGCAAGATGGCACCCTTCGGCGGGAAGGAGACCACACATCTGGTAGCATGTCCCAAAGGCTTTCTTTGAAAGCTAGGGAAATGCTCCACGCAGGCTCCATCGGCATGACTTCACCCATATGTGAGAACAGACTTCCTGCTTGTTCCTGGAGGTGGTCTAATAACTCTGGATATGGCTACTTTGGACATTTCTGATACTCCCAGAATGGTAGTATTTGGATTCTATTACAGCACGAACTGGTAACTCTACATGTCTTTTGTTAACTGGGAATGGTGGGGGTCAGGACATTTGTACTGCTAGGATAAGTGTCTATGTATACTCGCGGCACGGCATCCCATGTGCAGTGTTGCTATGTGTATTGCATGAAAAATGGATTGTCTATATTTTGATTGATAGTAGATGGGGTAAGGTGGTATGGGAGGGGTAAGAAGGGTAGGAAAGAATTATAAAATGCCTGTAACCCTCCATGATTATGGTCTACATGTCAATGGTTTATGAGAACTACATTAAACATTTTCGCTAATCAGAGCCATACATGTTGACTGCTTTGTCCTGTTTTGCTCTTAACAAACAGATTTAAGCATAACCTAAGCCAGTCTATTACTTACACATTTCTGTACAATGGTTGCTGCATCATTTTCATAGTCTTCTTCCTTAGAACTAGTAGATCCTGACCGCACCTGCTGAATGCTGCCAATATGCAGAATTGCCATGCAGGACGCCACACTCACACCTGCAAAAAGGTAAAGGGGAGAAGGAGCTGCACCGTCACATACAATTAAGGCTTCTATTCTTAGCTATTTATAAAAGATACATTTAGCAGTTCAATTTCCCAGCTAATTAGGGCCTTTTCTCAGAGTAAAACGTATGAGTAGTTTTGTGATACAGGTACTATGCTGGATACTTTTTCAGGTGGAATCAATGTGTCACTTAGGAGCTGACAGTGCATGACAATACAAAATGAGTAGAGGAGATATAAGACAAATTGCAAAAGGGGTGAGAGTACTAGAGGAAGTGATTTGTTTCTAGTGCTTATCCAAACATCTAATTTAATCTTCCTTTTCATCAGAGTGATCAGTATTTAAACAGTTAAATCAAAAACGCTATATATGGGAGGAAGTGACATCAGCCTGACTGATGGCAGCTTAAGTGCTTAGACTCCCATACCCGCCGTAAACAAAAGCACCCACAATGGCAGGCAGAACCACCACAGTGAAAACGTTTTGGGGATGGGACCAGATAGCACAGTGGAGGATGGCGGCAAAAAATAAAGGGTTGGAAAGTCTGAAAAGGTCACAGGTGTTCCAAAGACTGCAGGACCAGACAAAACACATGGGCGGCCTCTCCAACAAGCATGGCTTTGGCAGGATCAGATGAAGGCGTCATCGTGGATAACATGCTAAAACCCTCCAGCCAGTGTGCAGTGGCGGCCAAGAGAGCAAATAGAATGCTAGGTATCATAAGGAAAGGAATGGAAAATAAAACAAATGATATTATAATGCCTCTGTATCGTTCCATGGTGCAACTGCACCTTCAATATTGTGTGCAATTCTGGTTGCCATATCTTAAAAAGGATATAGCGTTATTAGAAAAGGTACAGAGAAGGGCCACCAAAATGGTAAAGGAGATGGAAGGATACTCCTATGAAGAGAGGCTAAAAAGGTTAGGGCTCTTCAAACTGGAAAAGAGACGGCTGAGGAGAGATATGATAGAGATCTATAAATTAATGAATGGAATTGAACGGGTAAATGTACATAGATTGTTTACATCATCGGAATATAAAAAGACTAGAGAACATGCAATGAAGCTACAGTGTAACCTATTTAAGACTAATAAGAGAAAATATTTTTTTCATTCATAGAAACATAGAAACATAGAAACATGACGACAGAAAAAGACCACAAGGCCTATCTAGTCTGTCCTTCCATAACAACTACAACGTGTAATTCAACGTGTAATCAAACTCTGGAATTTGTTACCGGAGGATGTAGTAAAAGCTGTTAGTGTAGCTGGGTTTAAAAAAAGGTTTGGACAAGTTCCTGGAGGAAAGGTCCATAAACCATTATTAAAAGGGACCCGGGATATCACTACTTGACCCAATAAAAGCATTGAGGAAATTGTGTCTTTTGGGGAGACTGCTAGGTACTTATGCCCTAGATTGGCCACTGTTGGCAACAGGATACTGGGCTTGATGGACCTTGGTCTGACCTAGTATGGCATCTCTTATGTTCTTATGACCCCAGATTGGGGTGAAGGAGGAAGCCCACCTCCTGGGACAGGAAATCTGGGGCTTAGCCCAGCGGGACAGAGTGACACCAACAGGGAGAGCAGCAGTGAAAACCAAGGCTACCTGGGTGCAATTAGTATAACTGACGCCCTCTCGCTCTGTACCTTGAAGTGGGTACTGGCGACCGGGAGGGGAGGGTGTCGGTGGTAACGCATAGAGTAGGCCATTGGACCATGAGATCAGGAAGGCATCTGCCACCACACTCTCCGGGTGTGGCTGGCACAAACAGAAGTGATACTTCATAAATACAAAGACAGCTCTACTCATTCACCTCAACGCAGCATTGAACTCTCAGCAAAAAGGCAAAGTGGAGAAGGGAAGACCTCAGAATACTCCAGAAAAAGCCTTTTGCCATAAACTGACTTCAGGTACTTTAACCAAAGTTAAATACATCAAAGGTCTGCCTAAGCCTACTCCACCCTGCCCATATTTCACACCTAGAAGCCAGACACTTCAGAAAGCTATATTTCTTTCAATTAAACATTTCAACAATATGGTTCCTTATATACAAAAAATGAAATAAAAACTTTCAAAAGATCCTTTCTTCTGTCAAGCTTCCAAACCGCTGATTCAGATATCAACCCCGACGCCCTCCTGAACGTCCCTTTAGCATTTCGCCTACGCTGCTTCAGGGGATAGAACTGAAAACAATAAAGAACAGATCTTTGCTGTACTTACATGCTACATTCCATAAAAGCACTCATCCGCTAAAGAAACAGAACGAATCTTACCCAACAAACGTTCTTAAAGAGCTTACATATACCATCAGAGTGTACACATTTTCTATTACTTGCTTAACATCTTCATTTACCGGCATCCGTAATCGAAAGATCATTACCCACACCGCTATTTAAATACGCAAAAAAAAATGACGTCACCATACCTATGTAACCAAAAAACGTTGTATATAAAACATCCAATCCTTCAGCTCTTCCAATTAGAAGACGTGTACCTGATGCGGTGTAACTCACATCATATACAAGCCTTCCAATTGATACCAAAATTCAATCCACCTGGAATAATAGTACCCAACATGAATATCAAACGTTGCTCCCTATATATTAAATACTGTTAACGCGTCATACCTTTGGAGCCAGAGCAAATCTTTTCAATACCAAAACACCACAAATCAAAGCTCTGACCATTCCGCAAACAGTGATCTACCATTGGGGCTTCATGCCTTTTACACCGCAACCTGCTTTTATGTCCCACTACACAGACCCGTAGGGATCGAGCTGTCTTCCCCACATATAGCAGTTGACAGGGACAAAAAACCCCATACACCACAAAGTCCGATCCACAGGAGGCATTTGATCTTAAAATATACTCTCTCCCTTTATATATGAACCGGTCCGTTTCCCAACTGACATTACAAACGGCACAATGCCCATATCGGGCATGCCCTAACCGTTGCACTTGTGTCTCCCCAATTTGCCTTTGTCGAGAAGGGCTCAAGATCTCTCAAGTTAGTGTCTCTCTGCCAAACACATCTGCGACTCTGGTCTTCAAGTCCTGGCACCATTTTTAACACATTAACATGCCTACGCAAAATACGCTGAATCCTCATACTAAAGGGTGAGTATCTTGAAATAAAGTTAACATGTTCTTCATCTTTACCTAACTTTATTATCGGGGATAACAACCAATTACAATCATTAAAAAGCGCTCGTTTATATGCATGTTCCACTACCCCAACTGGATAACCTCTATTTAGAAAATCCCTTTTAAGGGATTGTGCTTGAAACTTAAAATCAGCTGTTGAGGAACAGTTCCGTCTATATCGGATAAACTGTGAAAAAGGTAATCCTTTTAATAGATTCAAAGGGTGGGCGCTAGAAAAATGCAAAAAAGTATTCTTATGTACAGTGGTATTTAAATGGCAGTGTGGGTAATGTTCTTTCGATTACGGATGCTGGTAAATGAAGATGTTAAGCAAGTAATAGAAAATGTGTACACTGATGGTATACGTAAGCTCTTTAAGAACGTTTGTTGGGTAAGATTCGTTATTCTGTTTCTTTAGCGGATGAGTGCTTTTAAGGAATGTAGTATGTAAGTATAGCAAAGATATGTTCTTTATTGTTTTCAGTTCTATCCCCTGAAGCAGCATAGGCGAAACGCTAAAGGGACGTCCAGGAGGGCATCAGGGTTGATATCTGAATCAGCAGTTTGGAAGCATGACAGAAGAAAGGATCTTTTGAAAGTTTTTATTTCATTTTTTGTATATAAGGAACTATATTGTTGAAATAATGTTTACTTGAAAGAAATATAGGTTTCTGAAGTGTCTGGCTTCTAGGCGCGAAATATGGGAAGGGTGGAGTAGGCTTAGGCGGACCGTTGATGTATTTAACTTTGGTTAAAGTACCTCTCACTTGGTTTGCAGCTTGTCGTGCTGTGAGGGCTTGCGTGCATCAGTGATGCTGAGCGCTAAACTATCGGTAGTTTAACTACTGGCAGGGTCTCCCAAGATGGACAGGTCTCAGCTGAGGTGCCAGACGAAGACAAACCACCCATCTGGGCAGCAGCAGAATGGGATAGTGTTGACGGCGGAGGATCACATTTCTGTGACAACGGCAAAAACACCAAACTTAAACTGCGCGGAAGGAAGGCCCGGCAATCTACTTCTGTATCTTGCCATGAAAACCCAATGGATAGTTACAACAAAACAAATTGTGCTATGGTGCTGGAAGATGAGACTCCCAGGTCGGAAGGCACTCAACTAGCTACTGGGGAAGAGCTGAAGACTTTTCAGAGTAAAGCCAGCATTTATGATGTGGTTGGATCAAAGCCCTCGGGAAGTCTGACTGCTGATGTAGCTGCGCATGAAATGAGAGTCAGAAGCTGTAAAGATGTCTTACACATTGGAACATGGAACGTACGAAGCATGAACCAAGGGAAGTTGGAGGTGGTCAAGAATGAAATGGAACGTGTACAACTTGATCTGTTGGGTGTCAGCGAACTGAAATGGACTGGCATCGGGCACTTTGCATCAGATGATCACATGGTCTACTATGCTGGAAATGAAAGACAAAGAAGAAATGGTGTTGCATTTATAATAAAGAAGAAACTTGCAAGAACTGTAATGAAATACAATGCAGTCAGCGAACGCTTAATCTCTATTCGTCTACGAGGATTGCCTATCAACACAACTATAATTCAAGTATATGCCCCAACAACAGCTGCAGAAGAGAATGAAATTGAAGAGTTCTATGAACAAGTACAAGCTGAAATTGACAGAACATGCAAACAGGATATCCTGATAGTCATGGGTGACTGGAACACAAAAGTTGGCAACAAAGAAGAAGGCAAAGTAGTTGGAAAATATGGACTTGGCAACAGAAATGAAGCTGGAGAAAGATTGATAGAATTCTGCAAGACCAATGATCTATTCATCTCAAACACCTTCTTCCAGCAACACAAGCGACGACTGTACACATGGACTTCACCCAATGGATTGTATAAAAATCAAATTGACTACATCTGTGGAAGTCAACGATGGAAAAGCTCTGTAACATCAACAAAGACAAAACCTGGAGCTGACTGTGGTACAGATCATCAACTACTAGTATGCAAACTCAAGCTAAAGTTGAAAAAGAGCAAACCACTCATGAATGCACCAAAATATGACCTTGAGAATATACCACTGGAATTTAAAGACTGCCTGCAAAATCGATTTGCTGCTTTAGATACAAATGACAGAGCTCCGGAAGAGTTATGGAATGACATCAAGAAGGTTGTGCTGGAAGAAAGCGAGAAGTCTCTACAAAAGGTGAAAAAGCAAAAACGGCCAAAATGGATGACGGAAGAAACTCTGAAAATTGCCCAGAAATGCAGAGAAGCTAAAGCCAAAGGAGAAAGAAAGACAATCGCAGAACTCAACAGAGATTTCCAACATGCAGCAAGACAGGACAAGGAAAAGTACTACAATGACACTTGCAAGGAAATAGAAGCAGAAACTATTAGAGGAAGAACAAGATCGGCTTTCCTAAAGCTGCGAGAGTTAAAGAAAAAGTTCCAGCCCCGAATTGGAATGTTACAAGATGCTCAAGGTTCTATGTTGAATGATGCTGAGAAGATCAAGAAAAGGTGGAAGGAATATACAGAGTTTTTATGAGATAAAGATCAAGTGGACCAACAGCCGTTTCAACCTATACCTTATGATCAGGAACCATTGGTGATGAAAGAAGAAGTTGAAGCAGCATTGAAAGCCTTATCAAAGAACAAAGCACCAGGCATTGATAGCATTCCCATAGAAGTATTGCAGCAATCTGATGCAGCTGTTACCGTACTTACAAGGCTCTGCCAAGAAATATGGAAGACAACATCATGGCCAACTGACTGGAAAAGATCTGTGTTTATACCAATACTAAAGAAAGGTGATCCAACTGACTGTGGAAATTATCGCACAATCGCTCTGATCCCACATGCCAGCAAGATTCTACTGAAGATTATTCAAAAGAGACTACAGCCATACCTAGAACAAGAACTACCTGAAGTGCAAGCAGGGTTCAGGAAAGGGCGAGGAACGAGAGACATCATTGCGGATGTGAGATGGATCCTTGAAAAGACTAAAGAATACCAAAAGGATATCTATTTGTGCTTTATCGACTATAGCAAGGCTTTTGACTGTGTAAACCATGAGAAACTCTGGGCCACATTAAGAAGCATGGGTATACCAGAACACCTGATCGTTCTCTTGCGTAATCTGTACATTGATCAAGAAGCAACAGTTCGAATGGAACAAGGAGAAACAGAATGGTTTAAAATAAGCAAAGGTGTAAGACAAGGCTGCATACTTTCCCCTACCTGTTTAATTTATATGCAGAACAAATCATCAGAGAAGCAGGACTGTATGAAAACAGAGGTGTGAAGATTGGTGGAAGACTCATCAACAACCTTCGCTATGCTGATGATACCACATTACTGGCTGAAAGCGAAGATGATCTGAAACATTTGCTTCTCACAATCAAAGAACATAGTCTCAAAATGGGCCTGCACCTTAATGTAAAGAAGACAAAGATCATGACAACTGGCATAATCAACAGGTTCATCATTGAAGGAGAAGAAATTGAAATTGTGAACAACTTTAACCTACTTGGATCAACTATCAATAAAGAAGCAACAAGCAGTCAAGAAATCAGACGACGCATTGCTCTTGGCAGAATGGCTATGAAAGACCTAGATAAGATTCTCAAGAGCAGAGATGTGTCTCTCCATACAAAGATTCGACTTGTTCAAGCCATGGTATTTTCAATAACATCATATGGATGTGAAAGCTGGACAGTGAAAAAGACAGACAGGAAGAAAATTGATGCCTTTGAATTATGGTGCTGGCGGCGAATACTGTGTATACCATGGACTGCCCGAAGAACAAACCAGTCGGTACTAGAGGAGATCAAACCTAAGCTTTCTTTAGAAGCTCAGATGACAAGACTTCGACTTTCATACTTCGGACACATCATGCGAAGAGAGAGATCATTAGAGAAAGACATCATGCTTGGCAAGATAGAAGGTCAACGCAAAAGAGGAAGGCCAGCAATGAGATGGATCGCTACAATAACAGCAGCTACGGGTACCAGTCTATCGTCAATGAGCCGCCTGACTGAAGACCGAACACAATTTAGGATAGCTATCCAGAGGGTCGCCATGAGTCGACTCCGACTCGACGGCACTTAACAACAACAACAACAAAGTACCTGAAGCCAATTTATGGCAAAAGGCTTTTTCTGGAGTATTCTGAAGTCTGCCCTTCTCCACTTTGCCTTTTTGCCGAGAGTTCAATGCTATGTTGAGGTGAATGAGTAGAGCTGTCTTTGTATTTATGAAGTATCATTTATAAGCTCTGACACTGACCGCAGTTTGTTTGTTAGTTAACAAACAGAAGTGAGGCAACTGTGTGTTGTCCGGAGTGGCGAATAGGTCCATCATGGGCCTGCCCCAGAGATGGAAGAGCCATTTTGCCACCCTGGGAGTTCAGGCGCCACTCTCGTGTGGCCGGAGGACTCTGCTCAGCCTGTCTGCTAGGCAGCTGTCCTTGCCCGGAACGTAAACCGCTCGCAGGAGCATGCTATTGCAAACTACAAAGGAGAGGGCCACCGCCTCCTGGCAGAGGAAGTATGAGTTTGTACCCCTCTTCTGCTGGTTGATATGTAACATAGCGAATTGGTTGTCTGCCTGGATCAGTAGAGACCAGAGTCGCAGGTGGTGGTGGAACGTTTGTGGGGCCAGGAAGATCGCCCTGAACTCTGGGAGGCTGATCTGTAACAGCAATTCTTCCTGAGACCAGCTGCCCTTTTGTTCAGTGGTCCCCACAAAGCGCCACCCCCCCCCCAACCCAGGAGAGAGGCATCTGTGGTCAGGGTCCTCTGAGGCACAGATGCCTGGAAGGGCATTCCACCTGGAGGTGGCGGAGGTTTTGCCACCAGTTAAGGGATTCTGCCAGTTGGCAGGTAACCTTGACCCTGTCCTGTAGCCTGTCTGTGGCTTGAATCCACTGTGAGCAGAGGCACCACTGGGCTGTCTGCATGTGCAAGTGGGCTGAGGGGGTTACTTGGCCTGTAGAGGCTATATGGCCCAGTAGGCCAAGGAGGAGATGGATTTGGCACTGACCAGTGCCGTTGCACCTTTCCTGTCAGTTGTTTGGGGGAGGATGGCCTTGACCTGTAGCGTGTCCAACTGAGCATCTATGAACTCCAGGCTTTGGGCTGGAAAGAAGTGAGACTTGGGGTAGTTGATGACGAACTCTAGGTGCTGCAGGAGTGGGGTCACACGCCCAACTTGCCTTTGAGGCTGGGCCACCCCTGATTAGCCAGTCATCAATACAGGGGAAGACAAAGGCCCCTTGCAGATGCAGGTGGGCGGCTACCACCGCCAGGCATTTGGTAAAGACCCTTGGCGACGAGGACAGGCCGAAGGGCAGCACTCTGTACTAATAGTGTCATCCTCCTACCACAAACAGCTACTGCCTGTGGGAGGGATGGATTAGGATGTGTGTGCACGCATCCTTTAGATTCAAGGAGCACAGCCAATCTCCCAGGTGGAAGTAAGGCAGCAGTGTTCCAAAGGAGAGCATCTTCAACTTCTCCCTCACCAGAAACTTGTTTAAGTTTTGCAGGTCTAGTATGGGTCTGAGGCACCCAGTTCTATTTGGGACAAGGAAGTATCTGGAGTAGAAGCCTTTTCTCATAGGTTTGGGTACAGCCTCTATTGAGTTGTCCCTGATCAGACCTGCGAGCTCTGTGAACAGTGAAGGAGGGGTCACACCGGCTCTCCTGGGAAGAACCTGGGTGGTAACTGCTGCAGGTGGAGGAGGTATCCCTCCTCTACAACTTGCAGTACCCAGTGGTCTGAGGTAATATTGGCCCATCTATGGGCTGGTAAAGGTCTCCTGGGGAAGGGGAGGCCCTGCCTTGGGAATCAAAATCTTTCCCCCGAGCAGGATGGGAGCTGGGGCCTGGGGCTTCAGTGCCTTTGCCTTCTGAGCTCCATGGCCTGGCCTTGCCTCTTAGGTTGAGAATCTTGCTGCTGGCCCAAAAAGGGCTGGTAGTGGTGGCTCTGTGCGAAGGGATCCTTTTTACTCGAGAACAGGGGTCTTTTCTCTGCTAGTTTCTTGCAAGGCAGGAATGATATCTTTTTAGACAGCCTCTGGTGAGTCACCACGTCGGCCTCTATCTCAGCCGCCTCATTGAACATATGTTTACCGAACAGGTTCTCCCCGATGTAAGCAAAGTCGAGCAGCTTGTCTTGGACCCATTGCTCGAGGTTGGAAGACTGTAGCCAGGCTTGGCGTTGGGTGCCAATGCTGGCTGCTGCGACTTGAGACGCTGACTCAAAGCAGGTCAGAGACTGGAACCATTGGAGGGACTCCCCGACAAGGCCCGCCAAAAACTCCAACAGCTCCTGGGATAGAGCCTTCAGGTACATACTTATGTATAATTCATAGGCTTGGATCCTGCAACCCAGCATCAAGCCCTAGGAACACTTGCGCCCGAGGGCGTCAAGGGCTCTGGCTTCCCTTCCGGGGGAACCAAGGAGTGGGTCTTTTGGCTCTTGAGTTTTTGCACTGCCGACTTGACGACCATGAAGTTTATTTATTTATTTATTTAACAAGCTTTTATATACCGCAACCTTCCAGTGATCAGGTGCGGTTTACATATAACAGTCAAGGAAACAGGATAACGTTTCTGTTTTTACATTGAACATTGCATAAATTATGTACATTAACAATTGAACTTTTAAACTTTGGAGAACTATGTACAATTAGAAAAGTGAGTTCAACAGTAAAGGTAGATATGTATAATCATCGTAGACAGTGTAATGGTCATAATATCATGAGACATTGCGGTGTTAGGTTCAATGTGTTATATAGTTATCCCTTTTCATTTTGGTGTTGGGAATTTGCCAGTGGACCATAGTGGGAGATAAAGAGGTAAGTTTTTAAGGTTTTGCGTAGGTCTTTAAGGTCGGTTAAGGCTCTGATTTCATCAGGTAGTGAGTTCCAGAGTATAGGGGCTGCATGGGAGAATGCTTTTTTATTGGTTGTTTTTTTGGTCTTTGTGAATTCTTTTGGAATCCTTATTTTATTGGCATTGCCTCTTCTATGTGTGGGTTGGGGAGTGTCTTTAGTAAGTAGTTTATTTAGGGTAGCTGGGGCAGTGTTATTTAATGCTTTAAAGGTGGTTATTATTAACTTATAGTTTATTCTACATTGAATAGGGAGTTTGGCTAGATAGGGTGATATGTGCTCGAAAGGGTGTATCTTCATTATGGTTCTGGCTGCAGCATTTTGGGCCAATTGGAGCCTTTTGATGTTTTGATTAGTTGTGCCTAGTAGAGAGAGGTTGGCAAAGTCAAAATGTGGTGTGATAATGGCTTGAATGATGCTCAGGAAGTCATGCAGGTGGACTAGTGGGCATAATTGTTTTAAAACTTTGAGTTTAAAGTATACTTTCTTCGTTGTATTTCTTATGTGGGTATTCATACTAAGGTGTGTATCTAGTATAACCCCTAGGTATTTTATTTCGTTTTTTATGTGGATGTCATGTTTCTGAAGTGTAATGTGGGTAAGGGGGGTGTAAGATTTGTTTTTTGTCACAATCAGTATGTCAGTTTTGGCATGGTTAATATAGAGGTTGTGGGCCTCTAGCCAAGTTGCTAGTTCCTTGAAACAATCAGTTAATAGTTGAAGTGGAAGCGTAGGGATTGTAAAAGGAATGTACAACATGATGTCATCCGCGTATATGTGATAAAGGATTTTGAATTTTTTTAAAGATGTTGCAAAATGGTTGTATATATAAATTAAAAAGGAGTGCAGAGAGAGCAGATCCTTGGGGGAGGCCTATTTCCTGTTTGTATGTGTTAGAGGTTTGAGTATTGATCCTGACAGTTTGAGTTCTGTTGGATAGATACGATGTGAACCATTTACGAACTATTGAGTTGGCACCTATTTGTCTGAGCCTATTGAGCATTAGTGTATGGTGAACAATGTCAAATGCTGCAGATATGTCTAGAAAAAGTAGTAGGAATGCATTTTTAGAGCTGTCTATTCCTCTTACTAGTGTGTCTAGGAGTACAGTTAAAAGTGTGTCTACCCCATGACCAGGGCGAAAGCTATATTGTTGATCGTCAAGGGTTATGTAGGAACTGGGGTTTGTGGAACCCCGGGCCTTTTAGGATGCGGCACATGGGGCATCCAGAAGAGAGCACATAACCCCAATCCTAAAAGACCTAGACTGGCTGCCGATTAACTGCCGGCTCACCTACAAAGTGGTACTAATGACCTTCAAGACCATCAACAAATTATCATCCACCTCCATGATGGACCTCCTCCACCCTACCTCTCCAAACAGATCCAGGAGGACCTTCGCCACCAACACACTAGTAGTCCCCAAGGAAATAATTTTGTACTGTATAAATACTGTTAAGTAACTGTACTGTCTAAATGTTTACATGTACCCTAATGTTAAATGTAACCCTCCAATTGTGATGTGATGTGACGTGACCACCTTGATTGAAGGAAAAGCATAGTTACTTACCTGTAACAGGTGATCTCTGGGAACAGCAGGAATAAGTCTTCACATATGGGGTACGTCGGTACCGACGGAGTCTGCGCAGGAACGCTTCCCAGCGTCCAAAGAGCTTTTGGAAGCATCCCACCACGCCTGCGTACTGCCTTCCCGCCTTTCTCAACTGTCTCTCCTCAGTTAAGTTTTAAAGCTGAGACAAAGAGAGAGAGAGAGGGGAAAGGAAAGACAGAGATACAACTCCTGGGGAGGTGGGTGAGTTGTGAAGACTTATTCCTGCTGTTCCCAGAGATCACCTGTTACAGGTAAGTAACTGTGCTATCTCCAGGAACAAGCAGGAATGAGTCTTCCCATATGGGGACTCCCAAGCTGAGATGCCTGTAGTCCTAGCATGCCATAGGTTAGAATATGCTATACTCCACAACACCAGGCATCCTGAGGATGAAGGGTAGGAGTTGAAGAAAGAAAGATGCTGTGGAACAGCTAACCCAGCATAGGATTGCAGACAAGGAGTCCATGTGTGGATAATTGTCATCAATGATATTGCAAGGATATGGCAATATGGACCTCCCCTGACAGGATTTCATAGAAGTATAGAGGTTCATGGGGTCTACTGGGGAACCCAATAGAGAAACCTCCAAGAGGACCTCACTGTAAGTAGAGGTAATAAACCTGTAGGAAAAATAGTGGAGGTCAGAATCCTTAAAGGTAACCCCAGCAGGAAAAACTGGGGTAGTACAAAAACGGTGGGCCTTCAGCGGAAGGCTGAATGACAAAAAATCCAACTCTTTTGGTAAAAGAGTGGCACACTCTTAGAAGCAAAAGAGAGGATAACCGATTTGGACAAACAGGCACAGTCCTTTTGGGGAGAAAGGGTATGGGAACCTCTTGTATCCCAAAGAAAGGACAAATGCAGAAGGTGTTAGAGCCTGTGATTAGCTGAAGATCCGCAATGTCTCTCCTAACTGGAGCCAGCTAGGAGAGATAGTGGGACATGGAGAGCTTCAGAGGTATCTAAACCGTAAGGTTATGATGGAGTTGATAACTACCACTGAAGTGGTTGTGGAACCCCAAAACATGCTGGATAGCATAAGGATGGGAAAAAAAACATCTGTCAGTATCATATAGCTATATGAGCCTGGACAGTCAGGTAGATAAATAGAAATACCTATCTACCTATAGTAGAAAATCTCAGAGATATATAGATATATATAGATATAGATATAGAGAGATAAAAAATATATATATATCATATAGATAAAGGAGAATATATCTATAGTGAGATATGAAGGGTATAAAATACACACAAATAATAGGCATAGACATCTGTAAGATGTATGCTAGAGGTATGAAGATATATATACCTCTATATGGGAGTCTGCAATGCAGCACACAGAGATATGCCTACAGAAATGGTATTCACATAGCAAAATGTGGAAAGGAAAGATTCATCTAATAACAAGAAGGTGGAACCTACTTGAGGGATATATAGAGAATCAATTTCCACTGGTTATGAGCTACAGGGATGCTAGGTAGTGGAATAACCAGGATGGTTACGTGAAAACGCAGAGGATAATATCAGTCTGCAGCCAGCAAGTCCTGAGTATTCTGGAACTCTAGCATGGTAAGTGGATAGAAGACGCATAAAAATGAGATACCCAGCTGACCTGCTTAAGGGCAAAAAGGTATAATGCGTTCTTACCATGAGGACGAGCTGGAAGGAGAAAACATATTCCCGATTGGAAATACTATGGACCAAAGCAGGGAATTAGCAACTCCTTAAGTTTGCACGTAAGAGAAGGCCTATGTCCTTTATATCAAAAAGGAGATAGTGAAAGAAGGGAAAACCCTTCTAGTCATGGGAGACATGACTGAAAAGCCTTTTTGCAACCATCTAGGATAGCTGTTGGAGAAAACCCCCCATGCTCTGTAGCAAGGGCCCATAGTGGAAAGCCTCTCTGTAGGATTGCAGAGAGCATGATGCAGGAGAATAAGGAGATAGAACTGGCTATTGGAGAGTCAGTATCTCTGCCAACTATGCTGCCAAGCCCAGGAGAATGGAGATGGCAGAGACAGAAGACCATCTAGAGATCTTGTAGTGGGATAATCTCATACGCGTTTAACTGTACTGAGCATTTTTGTTACATGTAAACCGCGCTGATGCTGAATAGTGCGGTATATAAGAAACTATAAATAAAATAAATAAGATAGATGGAAGCACTGACTTGGAGCCACTACTAAGACTAGACAGAATGTTAGTTGAGGACAAACCTGGTTGCTGATGGACAAGAACCTGTGGTCCAAACATTAAGACTCCTGCAGAGGCAGCTGCTTGCCAGACAGCAGAAGAATGGTACTGTTTAAAATAGAAAGAAACAGACAGAACAAGAGTAGAAAACTCTGGACATGTCTGATGAACTGCTGCAAGGCAAGATAGAAGAAGAGGAGTGAACTCAGAGAAGAGAACTCCGCACTGGAAAAGTAGCAAAACTAGAGGGCTGAAGAAAAAGCCCTCCAGTGAAGGAATACCGCTCTTACAGAGGAAAAACCTTGGTAAGAGGGGAAAAAGAATGGAGCTGAAGAAGGCTTACAAAAAAGTAAGTCTATAGAAAGGAAGACAGACATGCTGGCACAGAAAACTATCATTTGATAGTGGTTAGACCTCTTTCCCTAGCAGGAAGAAGAGGAAAACCCTGTGATCTAGAAGCATGAACATCCTGACAGCTCAGAGAACATAGAGAGAATGGATGTCTTTAGGAGGAGATCCATGTTTAGGATTTAGAATGACAGCAGTGGATTGCTTCTATTAAGAAGTAACTGTAGATTCTAACCCCAAGAGTCACAAGCATGAGATGATGATTGATCAGAAACCCTGCGGTTGCTGGGTTTGCTGAGCCTGGTGAGAGGTTGGATTCTTTAGACTAGAACGATGCTTTCCCTGTTTGGGAAGATCTGTATGATGGGCAAGTGATGAATAAAACCTTCTCCTGTGTGAAGAAAGTTTGGTAGGACATTTCCTACCTACTGGGACAGAAGGTGGTGTAGAACAACTGCTAGGAACAGGTAAATCAGTGGACAACTGAGTAACCTGACGTAAAGACTCCTTGTTGAAAAGATTTTCTCCAGTGCAAGGAGTACGTCCCAGCCTTTGTTGTGCCCATTTGTCTAAGTCTGAAGCTTGGAGCCAGGCTCTACGTCGTGCCCCTATAGCTATAGCAGAGGTTCTGCTAACAGACTCAAAAGAGTCTAGGGAAGCACGAGAAAGAAACCAAGAGATATTCTGGAGATGCTTAAGCAGCGAGGAATAGTTTGTACTCTTGGAATCTGGAAGGAAAGGAGTCAAAAGATGTAAGTGTTTTGTGACCACCTCAAGAGACAGACTCATAAAAAATATATGAGAGAATTCTTGCAGAAAGCATAGATGTCTGGAAGGTTTGACGGCCAAAGGCATCAAGTGTCAGACTCACAACCTGGCGGATAAGAAGAGTGCTTTTTCTTACTCTTTACCCGCCTCATAGCTGATTCCACTACTATGGAATGATGAGGAAGTTGAGTCTTTTGAAACCCAGGAGAGGGGGGCACTTGATATAAGAGATCAGTTGCCCTGGGAGGTGGGGGTACCCTAAAAGGTGTTTCCCACATTCCTAAAAGGAGATCCTGCAAGGAATGATGCAAAGGAAGCATTATGTTTTCCCTTGCTTTGGTAGAAAGAGAGCCTTGTGCAGGATCATGTCATGGGATAGGAATGGCAAGAGATCTTGCTATATCCAGGAGGAAACTCTGAAAAAAAGGAATCCCCAACAGGAATCTCCCTAGGACAGGTTAGATCTGAAGAACTAGGCTGAGCACCGACAGGGGTATCCAAATATATAGGAATAGAAGATCCTGTACAGTGCAGTGTGGAATTCTTAAGGGATGGTCGATGGTACTGGCTGTCAGGAGCAGCGGCCATCATTAGCACATTGTCCATACCAGGTATCGACTCCAAGCTTGGTATAGAAGGGAGCGATCCTGTTGAAAAAAGCATGGCAGGAGTTGGCCACGATGCTACTGTGGATACGGGTACCGATATCGGAGTCGAGCCCGACAAAGACATCCGAGTAGTCATTGGTGACAGTTGAATCGGCACCGAGGTCACCGAAAACCTCCGGTAACTATCCTCAGTACCGAGGCACCGGTATCGATTGGTGTCTGTACCAAGAGGTATTGGTACCGAGTCTTCTAGACTAGAGATCGATTCCAAACTCGGCATCGAAGGCAAAGAGCCTGATAAGCGAAGCATGGAAGACACCGACCGTAAAGGTAACAAGGACGTTGGTACCGATATCGGTACGTGTCTGATACCGGTGAAGGAAGGTCAGGCAGTGGCAACTCAATCGGCCTTGAGGGAACCGAGAGTTGCAGAACCGAGAGTTGCGGATCTGAATCATCGGAACCGAGCCTTCGGTACCGCCGAGAGCCGGTACCAAGGCGAGTCGGTACCCAGTCCTCCAGACTGGAGATCGATTCCAGACTCGGCATCGAGGGAAGCGAGGCTATCGATGCACGTCTGGAGGGTACCGACGTCGGTGGTGGTATCGGTGCTGGTATCAATAATGGAAAGTCAATCTGGAGAGTATCCACCGGTCCCGAAGGTACCGAGGACTCCAGATGACGATCCCTGGTGAGAAGTATTTCATCCAACACCAGTACCGATGCCGGGGTACCGGTACCGCTCGAAGCAGATGCCACCACCGGGCACGGCTGAGGTATGTTCTGTGAGGGGTGAGCCCCAGGAACAACCTGAAACCCCTTATGTGCTTTGGAGACCGAAGACTCCCGCCGGGGTTTTGAAGACAGAGGGGGGCCTCGAGGTCAAGGCCGGAGCCGTCTACATGCTGTGCATGAGACCTACCACTCGAGGACTGGCTAGTCTTAACAGACTGTTTGTGGGATACCTGATCCTGTGTGGAGGAAGGGGACGGTGCCCTGAAGTTGGAGGGCAACCGTGTATCGAGGGAACCTCGATGTTGAAGAACTCTTCTCAAACTGTTGTCAGGACCCAAGCAGGTTAGACACCGACTTCGAGGGTCAAAAAATAAAGTTGTACCGCCACAGTCTAAACATTTCTTGGAGAAAGTGTCTGGCGGTTCCATAAAGGAAAAGAAGAGGCCTAAAAGGCCTAAGACCGTGGGACACTATGAAGAAAAAATATATTCTGTGGGAAGGGAAAATTTTACAAGAAAACACCAGTGATACCAGTGGCATCGGGAAGACAGCCGCGACCACAAGAAAAGCACAGTTACTTACCTGTAACAGGTGATCTCTGGGAACAGCAGGAATTAGTCCTCACAAATGGGTACGTCGGAACCGACGGAGCCTGCGCGGGAAAGCTCCCCAGCTTCCCAGAAAGGAAGCTTTTGGGGCCTCCCACAGCACATGCGCGCTGCCTTCCTGCCTTCCTGACCAACTCTCTTCAGTTCTAGTTTAAAGCTGAGACAATAGAGAGAGGAAAGGAAAGAGAGAGAGAGAGATACAACTCCTAGGGGAAGTGGGAGGGTTGTGAGGACTAATTCCTGCTGTTCCCAGAGATCACCTGTTACAGGTAAGTAACTGTGCTATCTCCAGGAACAAGCAGGAATGAGTCCTCACATATGGGGACTCCCTAGCTAAGATGCCGGGGAGATCCCCCTGCAAGAATTCATCATCTTCCCATGGATCTCAGGCATCCACTCAGGGAAGGTGGGCAGGAGTTGTTTAAGAATGGAACAGGTGTCTGAGGAAAGCCTGACCAAACAAGGCATCCCGGCGGGAGTCCTTGTCCAAGCAGTAATGGGCTGTGAAGGTATGAACCGAGGCCCAAGTGGCTGCTCGACAGATCTGATCGATGGATACAGAATGAAGATGAGCCATAGATGTGGCCATGGCTCTCACATTGTGAGCTGTGACATGGCCTTCCAGAGAAAGGTTCTTACTCTGGTAAGCAAAAGAAATACACTGAGCAATCCAATTGGACGGTGTTCTTTTTGAGACTGGAAGTCCTAAATGAGAAGGATCAAAAGCAACAAAAAGTTGAGAAGACTTTCGATGTTGCTGTGTCCTGTGGAGGTAAAAGGCAAGAGCTCTTTTACAGTCTAGAGTATGAAGGTTCCGCTCTGCATTTGATGCATGAGGAGCTGGAAAAAAGACAGGTAAATATACCTCTTGATTAAGATGAAAAGGTGAGACCACTTTAGGCATAAAGTGGGGATTTGTCCTAAGGACTACCTTATCATGATGGAACCTTGTATAAGGTGGATTAGCCACTAAAGCCTGCAGTTCACTGATGCGGCGAGCAGAAGTGATTGCAATAAGGAAAATGACTTTCCAGGAAAGGAATTTTAAGGAGGTAGTGGCTAAGGGTTCAAAGGGCGGCTTCATAAGCTGACCAAGAACTACGTTTAAGTCCCATGCCACTGGAGGAGGCCGAATGGGAGGTTTAGTTAAAGTTAGACCTCTCATGAATCTTGCAATAAGAGGATGAGAGGATGAGAGGAAACAGATTGTCCATTGATAGGCTGAAGAGATGCTGCAATAGCACTCAAATGGACTCTTACAGAATTGGTTTTAAGTCCTGCATTGGAAAGATGCAGGAGATATTCAAGTAAAGAAGTTAAAGGTAGTGCTAGAGGGTTAAGACCTTTGTTAGCACACCAAATTGAAAATCTTTTCCATTTAAAAGCATAAGAACGCCTGGTGGAAGGTTTCCTCGATGCATGGAGGATATCCTTCACCTGTTGAGAAAGATTCAAGTCTTGAAGGTCTAGGCCTTCAGTAACCAAGCTCTGAGGTGAAGGGACTTGGGGATTGGGTGCCACAAAGTCCCCTCCTCTTGAGACAGAAGGTCTGGAGCAGCTCCCAGATCCAGGGAGGGTGTCTGGGAGAGATGCAGAAGTAGAGGGTACCACACTTGGCGTGGCCAGCGTGGAGCTATGAGGATCATGGATCCTTGATCCCTCTGAAGTTTGAATAGAGTCTTGGGAATCAAGGGAATGGGTGGAAAGGCATATAGGAAGGCCTGACCCCAATGAAGGAGGAAGGCATCCTTGGCCTGAGCTCCCTGACACGGAATCCTGGAACAGAACCGGGGAAGTTTGGCATTGTACAGACTTGCAAAGAGGTCTATGTCCGAGGTCCCCCATTCTTGAAAGATTCTGAGAACCTGATCCATGTGCAGGGACCATTCGTGTGGCAGCAGGACTCGACTGAGTCTGTCTGCCCAAGAGTTTTGGATTCCTGGGAGGTACACTGCCAGGAGATGGATCCCATGCTCTCTGGCGAAGGCCCAGAGTTTTAGAGCTTCGTTGCAAAGCGACAGAGAGCCAGTCCCTCCTTGTTTGTTTACGTAGAACATGGCTACTTGATTGTCGGTATGAACAAGGACTGTCATGTTGATGAGGAGGGTATGAAAGACCTTGAGAGCAAGGAGAATTGCTCGCAGCTCCAAAAGGTTGATATGAAGGGTGGTTTCCTGTGGAGACCAAAGGCCCTGAGTGGAGAGGTCTTGGAGATGAGCTCCACAGCCTGTTTGGGAGGCATCTGTAGTGAGAGCTGCTTGGGGTAACACAAGTTGTAAGGGGGCCCCCAACAACAGATTTTGAGTGGATACCCACCATTGGAGAGACCAAAAAAGACGTTTTGAGGTTGCTATTTGGTCTGAGAGAGCTCCTGATGCTTGGGTCCACTGTGTGGACAAGGTCCATTGAGCTGCTCTCATATGTAGGCGAGCATAAGGCACTACATGAACTGTGGATGCCATGTGACCTAGCAGTTGTTGCATCTCTCTGGCAGTCAAGTGGCTTCTGGACTGAATTTGAGAGGCCAAGTGCACTAGACGGCTGCAACGGGCCTGAGGAAGATAGGCCCTTGCAGTGGTAGTATCTAGCCAAGCCACGATGAACTCTAGGGATTGAGTAGGGGTGAGTTGAGACTTTGGCAAATTGATGACAAGTCCCAGATACTGCAGTATGTGTCTGGTGTGGTCCAGGGAAGTCTGAGCCTCGGACTGAGATGGAGCTCGGATGAGCCAGTCGTCCAGGTACGGGAAGACAAAGATCCCCAGAGTGCGTAGAAATGCAGCTACTATTGCCATGCATTTGGTAAATACCCTTGGAGCAGAGGCTAGACCAAAGGGGAGTACTCTGTATTGAAAATGTTTTCCCTGGAACATGAACCGCAGGAATTTTCTGTGGGATGGATGGATGAGTATATGTGTGTACGCATCCTTGAGATCTAGAGAACAAAGCCAGTCCTGACTCTGTAGGTATGGAAGGAGAGTACCTAGAGAAAGCATTTTGAATTTCTCTTTGTAGAGGAATTTGTTCAATTCTCTGAGATCCAGAATGGGTCTGTATCCCCCTGTTTTCTTGGGAATCAGAAAATAGGGGGAGTAGAAACCTGACCCTTGTTGAGGAAGAGGAACCTCTTCTATTGCCCTTTGGGCAAGAAGAGTGGTCACCTCTTGTCCCAACAGGTACAGGAGAGATGGGGGAGAATTGAATTGTCTCACCATGGTATGGGGAGGAAGGCTGGAGAAATGTAGTTTGTAGCCCTCTCTGATGATAGAGAGGGTCCACGGTTCTGATGTGATTTGCTCCCATCTTGGAGCAAAAGGAGCCAACCTTCCTGGAATGGTGAGAGGTTCTGGCTGTTGCAGAGCCAGAAAGGGTAAGTTCTCTAGAACCAAGTCAAAAACCCTGAGGAGGTTGGGACTGCTGGATTGTAGCAGTCCCTGTGGCCTTTGTTCTGGCCTGCTTAGTTTGCTGACGCTTAGGAGCAAAGCGAACTTGGGAAGATTGCTGGCCAGTATTTGTGGAAAATCTGGTCTTTTTATAGAAAGTTTTCTTAAAAGGTTTTTTCTTGGCAGGGGTAGAGGTAGACTTAGAAAGTCTATCTAAAGCAGCATTCTCTGCATCCATTTGAGTGGCTTTGATTTGCCACTCTTTGCCAAAGAGATTTTCACCTGTACAGGGCAGATTGCCCAAGCCTCCAGTCTGCGAGCAGCTATGGCTATGCCAGAGGCTCTGCTTGCCCCCTCAAAAGAGTCAAAGGTTGCTCTGTTGGAGAACTTCGAAACATCTTGAGTGTGCTTTAGCAAAAGAAGGAATTCCTCCTGTTTATCCTCTGGGATAAAGGGGAGAAATTGACGTATCTTTAATGCAATCTCTTTCAAAAACATGCCCATATAAAGGCTGTATGAATTGATTCTGGCAATAAGCATGCTAGCTTGGAAGATTTTTCTCCCAAAAGCATCCAGAGTCCTACATTCTCTTCCTGGAGGGGTAGAAGAGTGTCTTTTGGTACTCTATCTTTTTCATAGCAGACTTCACCACAATAGAGTGGTGAGGAAGCTGAGTTTTTTGAAAACCAGGAGAAGGAGGAACCCGATACATGGTGTCCAAACGTCGAGAATGTGGAGATAGGGTAAGAGGAGCCTCCCACAAATCCATCATGTGTTCTTGAAGAATTTCATGTATGGGTAAGGTGGCTGCCTCTTTAGGAACCTTAGAGTATCCTAAAATATCTAATTTCTTTGCTCTAGGTTCCTTTTCTGAGGATACAGATATGGAGAGTCCTTTAGCTACTTCAATAATGAAGTCTTGAAAGGACAAATCCTCTGGAGGAGACATTCTCCTTTTTGGAGAAGAGGGCTCCTCAGGAAGAGTGAAAGAGACGTCAGCAGAATCATCTGAGGTATCAGACTCTTCAGAGGATTCAAAGTATCGTCTATTTGCTTCCAAAGATCGATAAGCATACCGATCGGTACCGACATCGGGCGTACCGGGTATCGGAGCGGTATCGAAGAAAGCTGCGGAACCGGAGACCGGAACCGGCATGCTACTGGAAGTAGATGCTCTGGGTACCGGTATCGGTTGCGGTACCGGAGTGGGAACCGATTGTCGCGGTACCGATGGCGGTGCAGCATTAATGAAGGTCAGTAAGGCCTGCTGCATGGATTGTACCGTAGTACCCATAGCCGCCACAACTGCCTGGAAGTCGGTACCGGTGTTAGCCGGTACCCCAGAGCAGTCTAACAGGAGATCGGTCGAGGCCGTGCCATCGATGTCTACCTGTAACCCCATAGGAGGAGCTTTGGAAGCCGGAGCTTCCCGCCGGGGTTTTTTGGCTGGGGCAGGGTCCTCAGAGTCAACTGCAAGGGCCTCTCGCTGCTTAGAGGGAGATTTGCCTTTTGACGACTTGCCCGAAGAATGTTTGGTTACCTGAGATCCATCAGGAGAAGAAGACCTGGAGGATGTTGATGCTGGAGTAACGGTAGAAAACAGCATATGAAATTTATTTGCTCTGTTCTGTAAGCCCCTTTTGGACATCAGAGAGCAGGATGGACAATCCGGAATGGAATGGTCAGGCCCCAAACATTTAAGACACCACTCATAGGTGTCTGTAATTGAAATAGTAACGGTACACTTAGTGCATTTTTTAAAACCAAGAGCTGGTTTTTCCATGAGGGAGACCTGAGAAGGCCTAAAGGCCTCACAGAAAAAATACACCAAGTGTAGGAAAGAGTAATATATATATATATATATTTTTTTTAAATAAACGAAAAAAGGACCGTCGGTACCAGTCCGGAATCGGGGAAGGCAGACACGCGGTCAAAGAAACAAATTAAAATAACAATTTCTTCAGCGGTGACAGGAACACGACCTGCTGGCTCCGCGGAAAAAGAAGAACTGAAGAGAGTTGGTCAGGAAGGCGGGAAGGCAGCGCGCATGCGCTGTGGGAGGCCCCAAAAGCTTCCTTTCTGGGAAGCTGGGGAGCTTTCCCACGCAGGCTCCGTCGGTTCCGACGTACCCATATGTGAGGACTCATTCCTGCTTGTTCCTGGAGATACTAAGAAATAAAAATAAGAATTTTCTGCAGTGACAGGAGGACGTCCTGCCGGCTCCGCGGAAAAACGAAAACTGAGGAGAGACAGTTGGGAAAGGCGGGAAGGCAGCACGCAGGCGTGGTGGGATGCTTCCAAAAGCTCTTTGATTGGACGCTGGGAAGCGTTCCCGCGCAGACTCCGTCGGTACCGATGTACCCCATATGTGAAGACTCATTCCTGCTTGTTCCTGGAGATAGGTTGCATACAAATCTGTCTAAATAAATAAACAAACAAGATGCTCTCAGGCAACAAAGAACAGAGCCTTTGCACTCTACACACCTACCCACTGGAATGACCTACCAACCGCTATCCGAGCGATCACTGACCTCACCCAATTCAGGAAGGCACAAAAGCACCATCTATTTGTTCAACACTACTCACACCCCAACGACAATTCTACCCACCATACCACCACTCACCTTAAAGTCCCCACCAGCACACCCAGGGCCGGGTGAAGCAAACACTCCCAGCAGCCCAACTATTTAGATTAAATAACTGACAATCCTGTACACCAGCTCACTGACAAATCTGTATAGTTACGGAGCAAGCATGTTGCGTTAACAGCGCAGTGACAAATTGCTTAGTTTGCATATAGTTACCCCCAGTTCTAAATCCAAATTGCTACACCTGTTCAATGTAAGTGCAAAGTAGGTCCCCCTGCTTTGTAGAAAGAAATTTTCCTTGTAAACTGCGCTGATTTTAAATAGCGCGGTATAGAAAAGCTTTTAAATAAATAAATGGTGTTGAGGCGCCGGCTCACCATCGGTACAGACGCCAGTGTCTCCCACATTCTGAGCAGCAGTCGCTCGAGGATTAGCTGCATGGGCACCGTGAGGGTTTCTTTGGGTGGAACCTCATATTGGAGTATCTCCAGCTCCTCGGTGTATGGGTCTTCCTCCACCTCTGTTTGCACCAAGAGGGCTTTGGCCATGTTCTTGACAAAGTCATGGAAGGCCATGTCATCCGGAGAATGGCACCAGAGCGCTGGGGGAGATGGATCTGAGGGAATCGCTCGATGCCATTTGGTTTCCGGGGATGCCTCGTCGTCTGTCTCCCCCTCTGAGTCAAGTGGTGATGATGAAACAAAAGCCCTGCGACTCATTGCCTGAGACCGGCACCAAAGGGTCAGCGGCCTCTGGATGACCTGGGGTATGAGTCAAGGAAACTAGCTGGGGAGGATTGGATGCCCACAGAATGGGACATCGACTGGTGAGAGGGCTTACCGGTGGCGCTCGGAACTCAGGTCGACCACTGGGGACTCCCCTTGCAGTTGGGGGCTTGGTCATCGGGGCAGATGATATGGATAAACTAGCCATCATGGGCTGCTGCGAGGCCAGGATAGCAGTGATATTCTGCTCTAGGGCCGCCATTCTGGTTTCTAAGACAGAAGGCTCCACAACTTTCGGTGTGGGCACAGAGACTCTCGGGCCAGGCACTGGCACTCTCGCAAGTGCAACATCGATGAGGACTACAGTCTTGAGGAACCTCGCACGGTCTCCACCGGCCGAGGAATCCTTCCTGAGGACCTTGGTAGGGCACTTCTCACAGTGGCCCTAAGTCACTCCAAGCGGTTTTACCAGTTTTCTCCAGTGCAACCTATGCAGACTTTGACTTTTCCTTTTTCTGTTCCAGGTCCATGGTCTTGTCAGAGGAGCCGCCACCGCAGGACTCAGAGGACACTTGGACCTCATGAGAAGTGCAGAGTTTGGAGCTCAGCATCGGGGAGGCCAGGGCCGAGTCGGACCTGGGGAACAGTTTTTCCTGCAACTTCAACCTTTTTTGTTGGTCTTAGGCATCATGGCCCGGCACAGGTCACAGGATGTGCTGTCATAATCAAGGCCCAGACAGTGCAGGGAGCAGTCATGGGTGTCTGTCACCAACATGGTTTGACCGCAGCAGTCACATTTCTTGAACCCACCGGGAGACTTGCTGGGGAACATCCAGATGGGGGTCGATGACCCCTGGGCAAGAAGAGGTACAAATGCCGGTCGAGGCAGACCTCGATCAAAAAAGGGGAAAAGGAGCAGAGGCGGGAAGAGGAGCTGGTACACAAACTGGGAAAGCTAACATTTAAGGATAATAAGAAAGGATTGTTGTGGGGAAACAAGACCAATGTCCGTTGGGCTCCGTGGAAAAAGGGAGATTGAGCAAGATGGCACCCTCGGGAAGGAAGGGGACCATGCATGCATGGTAGCATGTCCCAAAGGCTTTCTCTGAAAGTTGGAGAAAGCACAGTTACTTACCTGTAACAGGTGATCTCCGGGAATAGCAGGAATAAGTCTTTACATATGGGTATCGTTGGTACCGACGGAGCCCACGCGGGAATGCTCCCCAGCGTCTAATCAGAATGCTTTTGGGAGCATCCCACAGCTCCTGCGTGCTGCCTTCCCGCCTTTCCCAACTGCCTCTCTCCAGTTGAGTTTTAGAGCTGAGACAAAGAGAGAAAGCGAGGGAAAGGAAAAGAGAGATAGAGAGATACAACTCCTAGGGGAGGTAGGTGGGTTGTGAAGACTTATTCCTGCTGTTCCCAGAGATCACCTGTTACAGGTAAGTAACTGTGCTATATCCAGGAACAAGCAGGAATGAGTCTTCACATATGGGGACTCCCAATGCCTGGAGGAGACCCCAGCATGTTGCAATCTAAAGATGGGCCATGCTTATCCCTCAAAAACCTCAGGCATCCAAGGGATGGAGGGTAGGAGTTGAACTAGAAAGAAAAAGATGCTGTGGAACAGCTTAACTAACAAGGTATCCGGAGGGGAGTCCTTGTGTAATCATAAATATTAGAAAAAAGTTGAGTCTTAATTTTCTAATGTGGATCACACTCAAAAATATTGCAAAAATATTTGTTGAGGGTAATAAGGGTCTGTGGTTGAGAGCCAGATCATTATCCTCAAAGAAATTCCCCCAATGTGAACTAGAGGGAAAAAAATAATTTTGCAATACAGGAAGAAATAAGAAGCCCTCATAGCCAGAACTAACCCCAGAAGAAGTACTGGGGGAGTTCAAAGAGGTTGGACTTTTGAGAGATAGCTAAAGCTTCTGTAAAGTCCAAAAAATTGAACTTCTTGTCCTTGGAGCAGAATAAGGTCCTAGGAAGAGTGGAGATAATCTGACTGGTTTGGATGAAAAGGTAGAAACATCCTTTGCAGAAAAAAGGGGATAGGTGTTTAAGACCCCCTTTATTCCATTGAAAGAGAAAGATATTTGTACTAGGTGTTGAGCCTCCAATTTTCTGAAGATCAGTAAAAGTCTTTTGTAAGTGATGTCACTTATGATGAAGACTTTACATGTAGCGCTTCAGATGTGACGTAACCCAAAAGGTAACGGTAAAGGAAGGTATTTGGTAAAATACCATAAAAATTGGTTGTCCACTGAGTTTATGGTATGCTGGGGCAGCATTAATATGGACAGTAGACAAATCTTTCAAAGTCAGATGTTGTATAGAGATTGACGCAACAAGAAGGATTAAGACCTACTTGAGAATCTTGATGGAGAATCTCTGTCTGGTTAAATATGGAAGAACTATAGAGAAAGTTTCATGGAAACTTGTAATATGTTCTTCACTTACAGGGATAGGATTAGACTTCTTGAAAAGATCTAGCCCCTGAATAACCAGGTTTCGAGACGTACGTGAATGAGTGCAGAGGACATCCTTAGTCTTAAGACAGCAAGTCTGGATCTTTCTACAATTTCAAATAGTAGCTGGAGAAAAAGACGCAATATAAGGAGATACCATATTTGCTTCTTTATGAGGGCAATATGAGTATCATGCGTTCTCCTGTTCAACATAAGCTACCATGAAGTATAGGAAATTAGAAGGAAAGTAGTGAATAAGGACCAACTGCAGTGAAAAAATGCATCCCTGTTGAAGTTCCAGTGAGATGTGGAACAACCAGGGACTTGTGCAATTTTCTACACTTTCACGTGGTCTAAAACCCTGGTTACCTTTTCTTAAAAGGAAATTTTAAGGAAAAAAACAGTCATGTAGGAACATGACTGACAGAGTCTACCAGCTGAAGCCCTTAATAACTAACTGGCAGCTTCCTATTAGGAGTAACTCTGAGGCTCTCTGGCAAAGGCCCACAGTTGCAGAGCTTTGTTGTAGAATTGCAGAGAGCATGTTGTAGGTTGCTTAGATCTGGCTGTTGAATTGCCAGTGTGCAACCTAATCTATTCTGTTGGAGCCAAAGAGAACTGAACGTGGCTAAGAATAGCAGACAGGCCTGATGCCTGCAACAATAAATAGTCCAAATGAGTTCTGGATCTCCTTTGGAATTATCTATTATTTAAGGCACAATAAAAGTTAGGTCCCATAGGTTGGAGAGGACCGACAAACATAATTTGGAGTAGTGATACCCAATTTCTGTCCGAAAAGCTGCCTTAAAAAGATATGTGAGAAAGAGATGAACTGCAAAAGGGGAGAAAACTCTGTATGGAAACTAGTTACTGGAGTAGGTATTGAAGAAAATCCTATGGCTTAGAGGATAAGCCCTCCAGTTGATTAGTAGTACTCTTAGAGACTGAATGTCTGGGCTAAGAGGGACAGAAATTAACACAGAGTTGAGAAGACTTACAATTTAGTAAGTCTTTGAAGGGATAGGGTCCCCTTGCAGTGAAAAGTATGAGATATCCTCGTACAGGAAAACTGACAAGGTGAAAAGTATAGTTCACCCTGTTAGTTCTCCTTTTGTTTTAAAAGGAGAAACCTGTTATGTCTGGGGTATGATAGTCCTTAATAGCTCTTAGCTAGAAGGATAGATTTCTCTTGTAGCAAGAGATTCATGCCCAGAGCCGAGGATTGAGTCAATGTATGACTGATATCTCAGCATGGATGAGATGAACTTTAGATCCTTCCGTTGAAAAGAAGTAGGTTTAAGTTCTAAACCTCACACAGAAAGAGAATCCCATATAGAAAATATATGAGATAATTCTTGCTGAAAGCATGGATGCCTGGAAGCATCGACGTCCAAAGGCATCTAGACTCCTAGACTCACGACCTGGCGGATAAGAAGAGTGCTTTTTTGCACTCTTAATACACCTCATTGCTGATTCTACAACAATGATTCTACAACAATGATTCTACAACAATGATGAGGAAGTTGAGTCTTTTGAAAACTGGAGAAGGTGGCACCTTGTACATAGTGTCAAGTGTCTTGGAATGTGGGGATACCTTTAAAGGAGTTTCCCACATTCTTAACAGTAGATCTTGTAAGATCTGATGCAAATGAAGCATGATGACCTCCTTTGGAATGCAGGGGAACTGCAGTGTCTCAGAATTCCCTGGAAGGGATTCTTTACCAGGTATAAAAATGGCAAGTAGCTCTGCCATATCAAGCAGAAAAGCTTGAAAAGAAATTTCCCCCGATAAGGACTCTCTAAAATGAGGGGTAAAGGCTAGATTTGTGGAAAGATCAGCCTTGGTACCGATGGATTCATCCCAGTCATCGGGATCAGAAGACTGAAAAGTATGAAGCATCGGATTTTCTTTAAAGCGATGTCTTAGGTACCGCCCGAGGTCGGTACCGAGACGAGTCGGTACCGAATCCTCCATGATAGAGATCGATTCCAGGCTCGGCATCGAGGGAAACGATTCTGTCAAAGCAAGCATGGACGGTACCGACACCGATGCCGATACCAGTACCGGAGTCGATACCTATACTCGAGGAACGGTGTGCAGCAACTCTAGCGGTACCGAAGTAGCCGAGAGTGCTAGACTACATTCATCAGTGAGGAGTGTTTCGTCCATCACCATAGCCGATGCCAGGGTGTCAGTACCGCTCGAAGCAGCCACAACAACCGAGCATGGCCCAGGTATGTTCATGGAGGTAAGAACCCTGTGAACAACCCGGAGCCCTGTTAATGCTTTGCAGCCCGAAGACTCCCGCCGGGGCTTTATTGCCAAGATGTCCTTGAGGGCGAGGCCGAAGCCATCTCGATACTGAGAAGGAGATCTACCACTTGAGGACTGGCTAGTCTTTACAGACTTTTGTTTGGTTACCTGATCCTCTGAAGAAGATATTCTAGCTGGTAACATCGAGAGCGATGTGGACCCAGTATTGAGTTGTGCTCGATTCTGAAGACCTCTTCTGTTTGAGCTCCAGCAGGAGAGACACTCCAGAGGGCAATGGTCAGGACCCAAACATTTTAGACACCAAGTATGAGTGTCAGAAAAGATATCTGTACCGCCACACTTTGAGCATTTCTTAAGGATAGTGGATGGCTTTTCCATAATGGAGGGGGTAGAGGCCTAGTGGCCTAGAACACATCAGGCACTAAAGAGGAAAAAAAATTTTCTAAGGAAAGAAGAAATTCTTTAGGAAAAAGAAAAAAAAGTATCGGCAGTACCAGTAGCGTCGGGGAAAGGCAGACGCGACCACAAAAAAGTAAAAATAAAAAGAAGAATTTTCTGCGGTGACAGGAGAACATCCTGCCGGCTCCGCGGAAAACGGAAAACTGGAGAGAGGCAGTTGGGAAAGGCGGGAAGGCAGCACGCAGGCGCTGTGGGATGCTCCCAAAAGCATTCTGATTGGACGCTGGGGAGCGTTCCCGCGCGGGCTCCGTCGGTACTGATACCCATATGTGAAGACTCATTCCTGCTTGTTCCTGGAGATAGCGTAGTTACTCACCTGTAACAGGTGATCTCCAGGAACAGCAGGAATTTAGTCTTCACATATGGGTATCATCGGTACCAATGGAGCCTGCGCGGGAACGCTCCCCAGCCTCCAATAGGAACGCTTTTGGGAGCATCCCTCAGCACATGCACACTGCCTTCCTGCCTTTCCCAACTGTCCCTCTTCAGTTAAGTTTGTAGCTGAGTGAAAGGATAGAGGGAGAGAGGAAAGAGATAGAGAGAACTCCTAGGGGAGGTGGGTGGGCTGTGTAGACTAAATTCCTGCTGTTCCTGGAGATCACCTGTTACAGGTGAGTAACTATGCTATCTCCAGGAACAAGCAGGAATGTAGTCTTCACATATGGGGACTCCCTAGCTGAAGATGCCAGGGAGATAGCCCCAAGAAGGTGCCACCCTAAAAAGGTAGGCATTTTTCCTCCCATGAATCTCTGGCATTCCACCAGGGATGGTGGTTAGGAGTTATTAGGTCTGAAAGAGATTTTGAAGAACAGCTTGGCCAAAGAAGACATCCCTTTATCCAGGCAGTAGTGGGCTGTGAAGGTGTGTACCAAAGCCCAGGTGGCTGCTCGACAAATGTCATCAATAGACACTGAGTGGAAATTAGCCATGGAAGTTGCCATGGCTCTCACGTTATGAGCTGTGACATGGCCTAGAAGAGGAAGACCCTTACTCTCATAAGCAAAGGATATGCATTGGGCAATCCATTTAGATAAAGTTCTTTTGGAGACTGGTTGTCCCAAATGACTAGGGTCAAAAGCTATAACACGTTGCGAGGACTTTCTATGTTCCTGTGTTCTCTGTAGGTAAAAGGCTAAGGCTCTTTTACAATCCAAAGTATGAAGGTTTCTTTCCGCATTAGAGGTGTGAGGCCTCAGAAAAAATACAGGAAGATAAATTGATTGAATTAAATGAAAAGGCGAAACCACCTTTGGCATAAAGTGTGGATTAGTTCTAAGAACAACCTTATCATGGTGAAACCTAGTATAAGGAGGATCAGTCACTAAAGCTTGCAGTTCACTAATACGACGTGCAGAAGTGATTGCAATTAGGAAGATGACCTTCCAGATCAAAAACTTAAGGGTTGTAGTGGCTAAAGGCTCAAAAGGTGGCTTCATGAACTGCCCGAGAACTAGATTTAGATCCCATGCCACCGGTGGTGGCTTAATGGGAGGTTTGGCTAATAGAAGACCTCTCATAAATCTTGATATGAGTGGATGAGAGGAAATTGGTTGTCCATTCAGAGGCTTATAAGAAGCTGTGATTGCACTAAGATGGACTCTTACCAAATTGGTCTTTAGACCAGAATTCAATAAGTGAAGGAGATACTCTAGTATCGATTCTAAAGGTATAACAAGGGGGTTTAATCCCTTCTTGGAGCACCATATAGTAAAACGCTTCCACTTGAAGGCATAAGACTTTCTTGTGGAAAGTTTTCTAGAAGCCTGAAGGATATCCTTTACCTGTTGGGAAAGGGTGAAATCCTGGAGGTCTAAGCCTTCAGCAACCAGGCCGTGAGATGCATAGACTGGGGGCTCGGGTGCCATAGCGTCCCGTTCTCTTGGGAAAGGAGATCTGGAGTATGCCCTAATTCCAGAGGTGTAGCTTGAGAGAGATGTAAAAGCAGGGGATACCACGCTTGGTGTAGCCATCGTGGCGCTATGAGAATCATACGACCCCTGTCTCTCTGAAGCTTGAAGAGTGTTTTGGGGATAAGGGAAATGAGTGGGAAGGCATAAAGGAAGTCCTGACCCCAATGAAGGAGGAAGGCATCCCCTGCCTGACAATTGAGAGCCGGAATCCTGGAACAGAACCAGGGAAGTTTGGCATTCAGTGGACTTGCAAAGAGGTCTATGTCTGGAGTGCCCCAGAGATGAAATATCTTTGCCACCTGGTCTAGGTGGAGAGACCACTCATGAGGCAGCAGTACTCGACTGAGTTTGTCTGCCCAAAGGTTTTGAATGCCTGGAAGATATACCACAATTTGATACTCTCTGGCGAGGGCCCACAGTCGTATAGCTTCGTTGCACAACAGAGAGCCTGTTCCACCCTGCTTGTTCACATAGAACATGGCTACCTGATTGTCCGTCTGGACAAGGACTGTCCTGTAGCTGAGCTGGGCGTGGAATACTTGAAGAGCTAAATAGATTGCTCTTAATTCCAGGAGATTTATATGTAGACCAGCCTCCTGTGGAGACCAGGTGCCCTGTGTAGAGAGATGATTCAGGTGTGCTCCCCAACCTACCTGTGATGCATCTGTTAGGGTGGCCTGAAAGAGGGGTTGATGAAAAGGAGACCCCACTGTCAGATTTTCTAGTGATTGCCACCACTGGAGGGACAAAACTAGCCATTGAGAATTTATTATTTTGTCTGATAAGTGTCCTGTGGCCTGTGTCCACTGTGTGAATAGGGTCCACTGAGCTGCTTGCACGTGGAGGCGAGCATATGGGACTACATGAACTGTGGATGCCATATGTCCCAGTAACTGTAGTAGCTCCCAAGCAGTTAGGGAAGATTAACCTGCCGCTTGAGAAGCTAGTTGCATTATGCGAAGACATTGGGCCTGTGGAAAGAAAGCCTTTGCCTGTCTGGTATCTAGACAGGCCCCTATGAATTCCAGGCATTGGGAAGGAACAAGTTGGGATTTTTGGAAGTTTATTACCAACCCCAAGTATTGGAGGATTCGCATTGTGCGAGACAGTGCAACGCTGGCCTCTGCAACTGTAGGGGCTCAAATGAGCCAGTCGTCTAAGTAAGGGAAGACGAATATCCCCAAGGTTCGCAGAAATGCAGCTACTACTGCCATGCATTTCGTGAATACTCTTGGTGCTGAAGCCAGACCAAAGGGAAGAACCCTGTACTGGAAATGTTTTCCCTTGAAAAGGAATTGAAAGAATTTCCTGTGATCTGGATGGATCAGAATGTGAGTGTATGCATCCTTTAAGTCTAGAGAACAAAGCCAATCCTGGCTTTGAAGGTATGGCAGAAGAGTTCCTAGAGAAATCATTTTGAACTTCTCTCGGAACAGGTATTTGTTCAATTCTCCGAGGTCTAGAATAGGTCTGTGTCCTCCTGTTTTCTTTGGAATAAGAAAATAGGCGGAGTAGAACCCTGCACCCCGTTGAAGAATGGGTACCTCTTCTATTGCCCCTTGGGCAAGAAGTGTTGAGACCTCGTGATCTAGCAGATTGTCTGCGGAGGTTTGAGAATTGAATTGCCTTAGAACTGTAGGAGGGGGCATGCTGTGGAAATGAAGCTTGTACCCCTCTCCTACAATGGACAGAGTCCAATCTTCTGCTGTCATCTGATGCCATCTGCTGACAAAGTAGCATAACCTGCCTGGGATATTGGGGGGTTGGGGACCCCTCAGAGGCAGGAAGGATAAGTTCTCTAGGAAGGAGTCAAAGCCCTTGAGAGGGGTGAACCTGCAGAGCTGGTTGGGCTCTCGGGCCGGCTTCTTTTGCTGTCTAGTTTGTCCCTTTTGGGCAACCTGACCATAAGTTTGACTCTGCTGGGTATAGGAAGAATAAAATTTCCTCTTTTTGCTGAAAGAGGATTTTTTAAAAGGCTTCTTTTTGGCTGGAGTGGCTGTAGATTTTGACAATCTATCTAGAGTAGTATTGTCAGCATCTAACTTGTTAGCCTTTTCCTGCCAGTTCTTGCCAAAGAGATTGTCTCCCGTGCAAGGAATGTTGCCTAACTTGTCCTGTACCCAAGTCTCCAAGTCTGATGCCTGAAGCCAGGCAATCCGTCGTGCCCCAATGGCAATAGCAGAGGTTCTGCTGATGCATTCAAAGCAGTCAAAGCTGCACGATTTACAAACTTGGAGACATCTTGAGCATGCTTAACTAGAGCAAGAAAGTCTCGTCTCTTGTCATCTGGGAGAAATGGGCTCATAAGCTCCAAGTCTCCTGTAACTTCTTTAAGGAACATTCCCATATATAGTATATATGAACTGATCCTAGCTGAAAGCATGGAAGCCTGAAAGGTTCGGCGCCCAAAAGCGTCCAGAGTCCTGCATTCACGACCTGGCGGATTGGATGCATGCCTCTTTGCACTTTTCATCCTATGCATGGCTGACCCCACCACCACTGAATGGTGTGGCAGCTAAGTCTTTTGAAATCCAGGACATGGCGGAACTCGATACATAGTATCAAGTCTCCTAGAATGAGGAGATGTAGTCAGAGGCGTCTCCCATATTCTGAGCATCAAGTTATGCAGAATTTCATGGATGGGCAGAGTAGCTGCTTCCTTTGGAGCTTTAGGATATTGGAGAATTTCCAATTCCTTTACTCTGTGTTCCTCTTCAGGAGCTACCGTGATTGAAAGGCCCTTGGCCATATCACGAATAAAATCCTGAAAAGACATGTCCTCTGGAGGTGACATTCTGCGTTGGGGAGAAGAGGGATCTTCCAGGAGAAACCTTCTGGTACCAGCAGAATTGGCAGAGTCTTCGGAATGGGACGATTCGAAGTACTCCTGACCAAGATGCTCATGCAAAGCAGTATCGATTTAAGTCGGTACCGAGTTGATTCAGTACCGATCTTTTGATTCCAGCCAAAGATGGCGTGGGAAGAATTCCCACCATGGCCGGTACCATTGGTACCGGTACCGACGTGTCTGTACTGGCAACGGTATCGATGTCGGTACCAGTGCCGGTTGAACCATAGGTGTCAACGGTACTGCAGCTGTGAGCAGAGCTGCAATACTGCGTTCGATAGCAAGGAACCTCTGGTCTATCGACGCTGCCGATGCCTGGGTGTCGGTACCGGTGAAAACGGGCGGGACCCCTAAGCATGGCACAGGTAGTTCTTGCGAGGTCGAAGCCTCGAGAACATCCTGAAGCCCCATTGATGCTTTGGAAGCTGAAGCCTCCCGCCGGGGCTGTTTTGCCGGTGTGGCTCCCTCAAGGGCAATGCCAATGGCCTCTCAATGCTTAGCAGGAGAGCTACCCTTTGAGGACTGGCTTTTATGTTTAGTTACCCGAGACCCATGGGAGGAAGAAGAGGCCCTTGAAGATATCGATGCAATGGATCTGGCATCCGAAGAAAAGAGGGTACCAAGTTTTGCAGCCCGGTTCTGTCTTCCCCTTTTAGTCATCCCCATAAAGGAGAGACATTCAGATGGAGAATGTTCAGGCCCTAAACATTTAAGACACCAATCAATGGTGTCAGTGACGGAAATGGTACCACCACACTTAATACATTTTTTGAAACCACTAGTTAGTTTTTCCATGTTTCAGGAATATGGGGCCTAATGCCCAAAATGGCGCCTAGCACTGAAAAAGAAAAGTTTCTAAAGAGAAACAGTTCAAGTTTTTTTTTTTGTTTTTTTTAAAGAAAAGAACCAGCGGTACCGGTAGGCGTCGTGCGGAGGCAAACGCGACCACAAGAAAACAATTTTAAAAGATGGAATTTTCTGCGGTAACAGGGTATGGGTCCTGTCAGCTCCGCGGAAAACAAAGAACTGAAGAGGGACAATTGGAAAGGCAGCACGCAGGCGCTGTGGAATGCTCCCAAACGCTTTCCTATTGGATGCTGGGGAGCGTTCCCGCGCAGGCTCCGTCGGTACCGACGATACCCATATGTGAAGACTACATTCCTGCTTGTTCCTGGAGATATGCTCCATGCAGGCTGCATTGGCGCCGTCACCCATATGCGAGGACTAACTTCCTGCTTGTTCCTGGAGAAAGGCAGAAAAACCCACAGCTTTCACAATATTCACAAGCTCGCAAACAGAGGAACACAGAAAAGAATACAGGATAAAGCTAAAAGAGAAATAAGGATAGCAATATCAAAGGCTGAAGAAAAGATGGCTAAAGATCTAAAGCGTGATGACAAACCTTTTCAGGTTTATTCGGGAGAAGAGGAAGATCATAGATGGAACTGCAAGACTCAAAAGTACAGAGAACTGATTCATGGAAAGTGACATTGAAAATGCTAAACACTTCTGTTCTGTTTTTACTAAAGAATATCCTAGAGAAGGATCACCCCTGTAATTGAGAAATGGTGTAGATACCACACTATTCACAGAAGATGTGTTTGAACGGCTTGCAAAACTGAAAGTGAACAAGTGACCAGATGGGATACATCCCAGGATACTGAAAGAGCTCACAGAGGTTCCGGCAGGGCCTTTAAAGGATGCTTTTAACAGATCCTTGGAGAAAGGAGAAGCTCCACAGGATTGGAGAAGGGCTGATGCAGTGTCTCCACACAAAAGTGGTAATAGGGAAGAAATGGCAAACTGCAGGCCACTAAGCCTTACCTCGGTGGCAGGAAAAGTAATGGAGGCGCTCCAGTAAGACAGAATAGTGGGCTCTCGAAACCAATAGGTTGCATGATGCAAGGCAGCATGGTTTTACCAAAGGACAATCAGGCCAAACAAATCTGATTCAGTTCTTTAACAGAGTTACCAGAGAACTAGATCAAGGGCATGCGATGGATGTGATCTACTAAGATTTCAGCAAAGCCTTTGATATTGTTCCTCATAGGAGGCTTATCAATAAACTAAACAGCTTGGAGATGGGTCCCAAGGTGGTGAACTGGATCAGAAATTGGTTGAATGACAGATGACAGAAGGTGATGGTAAACGGAACTCACTTGAATGAAAGGCAGGCAATTAGTGATGCGCCCTGGGGATCGGTCCTGAGACCAGTACTGTTCAATGTATTTGTGAGGAATATTACTGAAGGACTGAATGGAAAAGTCTCTCTTTTTGCAGATGGCATGAAAATTTGCAACAAAGTTGATTTCCTGAGGGTGTGGATACCATGAGGAAAGATCTACAAAAGCTGGAAGGTCTAATGTTTAGCAGTTAAGCTTTAATATGAAGAAGTGCGATGTCATGCACGTGGGAAGCAGAAATCCAAGGAAAGTGTATGTGATAGGGGCAAGAGGTTGGTGTGCATGGATCAGAAGGACCTCGGAGTGATTGTTTTGGAGGATCTCAAGATGGTGAAACAGTGTGATAAGGCTGTGGCCAAAGCTAGAAGGATGCTGGGTTGCATACAGGAAGGAATTACCAGCAGAAAGGAGGTACTAATCCCACAGTACAAGTCACTGGTGAAGCCTCACTTGGAATAGTATGTTCAGTTGGAGATCATATCTCGCAAAGGATATAAAAAAAGACTGGAAATGGTTCAGAGGAAGGCGATCAAAATGATTTGGTGCCTGCGCCAGAAGACATAAGAGAAGAGATTTGAAGACCTAAATATGTATACTCTAGAGGAGAGAAGGGAGATATGTTTCAGACCTTTAAATACTTAAATAGTATTAATGAACAAACAAATCTTTTTTAAAGAGGGGAAAGCTGCAAAACTAGAGGATCTAACATGTAGCTGCAAGGGGGTAAACTGAAAGGGAACGTCAAGAAATATTTTTAACTGAATGGGTAGTGGATGCTTGGAATGCCCTCCCGATAGAAGTGGTGGGGGCAAATATAGTAAGAGAATTCAAAAATGGCATGGGACAGACACAGCAGATCCATTTATAGCAACAGGATAAAATCAAAATAATCTCAACTGTCTCTGCTATCTCAACAAATAGGGATGACATGCATAGAGCAATGGGTACACCCCTAAACAAAGGCATGGGGAGGGATGACCTGCACGGAGCGGCAGGTACACCTCTACTCCTGCAACCTTACTGGGCAGACTAGATGGACCATGATGGTCTTTATCTGCCGTCATATAGCACAGTTACTTATCTGTAACAGGTGATCTCTGGGAACAGCAGGAATAAGTCTTCACATATGGGTACGTCGGTACCGACGGAGCCTGCGCGGGAACGCTCCCCAGCGTCCCAAAAAGGAAAGCTTTTGGGAGCATCCCACAGCACCTGCGCGCTGCCTTCCCGCCTTTCCTAACTGCCTCTCTCCAGTTCGAGTTTTAAAGCTGAGACAAAGAGAGAGAGAGGAAAGGAAAGATAGATAGAGATACAACTCCTAGGGGAGGTGGGTGGGTTGTGAAGACTTATTCCTGCTGTTCCCAGAGATCACCTGTTACAGGTAAGTAACTGTGCTATCTCCAGGAACAAGCAGGAATGAGTCTTCACATATGGGGACTCCCCAGCTAGAGATGCTCTAGAGATCCCCAAGGTTCTGAGACCCTGAGAAGGGCTCTACCTCCTCCCATGGATCTCAGGCATCCAACCAGGGATGGAGGGTAGGAGTTGATTAAGCATGGAACAGGTGTTTGAGAACAGCCTGACCAAACAAGGCATCAAAGCGGGAGTCCTTGTCCAAGCAGTAATGGGCTGTTAAGGTATGAACCGAGGCCCAGGTGGCCGCTCGACAGATCTGGTCGATGGAACAGATTTTAGATGAGCCATAGAGGTTGCAATGGCCCTCACATTGTGAGCTGTGACATGGCCCTCCAGAGAAAGGTTCTTACTCTGGTAGGCAAAAGAAATACACCGAGCAATCCAATTTGACAGTGTCCTCTTAGAGACTGGAAGTCCCAAATAAGAGGGATCAAAGGCAACAAAGAGTTGAGAAGACCTTCTATGTTGCTGTGTCCTTTGCAAGTAAAAGGCAAGAGCCCTCTTACAATCCAGGGTATGAAGATTCCTCTCTGCACTTGATGCATGAGGACCTGGAAAAAAGACAGGTAAATATACCTCTTGGTTAAGATGAAAAGGCGAGACCACTTTAGGCATAAAGTGTGGATTGGTCCTAAGGACTACCTTATCATGATGGAACCTTGTATAAGGTGGATTAGCCACTAAGGCCTGCAGTTCACTGATGCGGCGAGCTGAGGTGACTGCAATAAGAAAGATAACCTTCCAGGAAAGAAATTTCAAGGAGGTAGTGGCTAAGGGTTCAAAGGGTGGCTTCATAAGCTGGCCAAGAACCAGATTCAAGTCCCATGCCACTGGAAGTGGTCTAATGGGAGGTTTAGTTAAAAGAAGGCCTCTCATGAATCTTGCAATAAGAGGATGAGAGGAAACAGGTTGTCCATTGAGAGGCTTGAGGGATGCTGCAATAGCACTCAAATGGACCCTTACTGAATTCGTTTGGAGGCCTGCATGGGTAAGATGCAGGAGATACTCTAGTAAAGAATTCAAAGGTATTGCTAGAGGGTTAATACCCTTCTCAGCACACCAAATGGTAAACCTTTTCCATTTAAAAGCAAGGAACGTCTAGTAGAAGGCTTTCTGGAAGCATGAAGAATATCCCTTACTTGCTGAGAGAGATGCCAATCTTGAAGGTCTAAGCCTTCAGCAACCAAGCCCTGAGATGGAGAGATTGGGGGTTTGGGTGCCACAACGTTCCCCCCTCCTGAGACAGGAGATCTGGAGCAGACCCCAAATCCAGAGAGGGAGCTTGAGAGAGATGCATAAGCAGAGGGTACCACACTTGGCGTGGCCAACGTGGAGCTATGAGGATCATAGTCCCTCGATCTCTCTGAAGCTTGAACAGGGTCTTGGGAATTAGGGGAATGGGTGGAAAGGCGTACAGGAAATCTTGACCCCAGTGAAGGAGGAAGGCATCCTTAGCCTGAACTCCCTGACACGGAATTCTGGAACAGAATCAGGGAAGTTTGGCATTCCACGGACTTGCAAAGAGGTCTATGTCCGGGGTTCCCCAAATTCGAAAGATTCCGACTATTTGGTCCATATGAAGGGACCATTCGTGTGGAAGCAGAACTCGACTGAGTCTGTCTGCCCAAGAGTTTTGAACTCCTGGAAGGTATACTGCCAGAAGATTAATTTGATGCTCTCTGGCGAAGGCCCACAATCTCAGAGCTTCGTTGCAAAGCGACAGAGAGCCAGTCCCTCCCTGCTTGTTCACATAAGAACATGGCTACTTGGTTGTCCGTGTGAATGAGGACTGTCTTGTAGCTGAGCAGGGAATGGAAGACTCTGAGAGCCAGGAAGATTGCTCTGAGCTCTAAGATGTTGATATGTAGAGAGGCCTCCTGTGGGGACCAAGTGCCCTGGGTGGAGAGGTCTTGGAGATGAGCTCCCCAACCCTTTGGAGAGGCATCTGTTGTAAGGATTGCTTGGGATAACAGCTGTTGGAAGGGGGACCCCAGCAAGAGATTTTGAGTGGACTTCCACCACTGGAGAGACCAAAAGAGGCGCCTGGAGGTTGCTATTTTGTCTGACAGACCCCCTGATGCCTGGATCCACTGGGTGGACAAAGTCCATTGAGCTGCCCTCATGTGAAGGCGAGCATAAGGGACCACATGCACAGTGGATGCCATGTGGCCTAGTAGTTGTAACATCTCTCGAGCAGTTAAATGGGTTTTTAATTGAATCTGGGAGGTTAACTGCACCAAGCGTAGGCAACGGGCCTGGGGAAGATAGGCCCTTGCCGTGGTGGTATCCAGCAGGGCCCCTATGAACTCTAGAGACTGAGTAGGGGTGAGTTGGGACTTTGGAATGTTTATCACCAGTCCCAGATACTGTAGAACACGCATTGTGCAGGTTAGGGAAGTCTGGGCCTCTGATTGGGATGGAGCTCAGATGAGCCAGTCGTCCAGATATGGGAATACGAATATTCCTAGAGTGCATAGAAATGCAGCTACTACTGCCATGCATTTTGTGAACACTCTTGGAGCAGAGGCCAGACCAAAAGGAAGCACCCTGTATTGGTAGTGCTTTCCTTGATAAAGGAACCGAAGGAACCTTCTGTGTGTTGGATGGATGAGTATATAGGTATACGCATCCTTGAGATCTAGAGAACAAAGCCAATCCTGACTCTGAAGGAATGGAAGAAGAGTACCTAGAGAAATCTTGAATTTCTCCATGCATAGGAATTTGTTCAATTCTCTGAGATCTAATATGGGTCTGTAGCCCCCTGTCTTCTTTGGAATTAGAAAGTAGAACCCTGAGCCCTGTTGAAGAAGAGGTACTACTTCTATTGCCCCTTGGGCAAGAAGGGTAGAAATCTCCTGACCCAGAAGGTCGAGGAGAGATGTTGGAGAATTGAACTGTCTCACCATGGTGTAAGGAGGAAGGTTTGAGAAATGAAGTTTGTACCCTTCCCTTATGATGATAAGGGTCCACTGCTCTGCTGTGATTTGCTCCCATCTGGGAGCAAAGTGAGCTAACCTTCCTGGAATGGTGAGAGGCTCTGGTTCTTCTAGAGCCAGAAAGGCTTTCTCCAGCTGCAAGTCAAAGGCCCTGAGGAGGCTGAGGCTGTTGGGCTACAGTAGTCCTTGCAGCCTTAGGCTTGGCCTGTTTAGGTTGTTGACGCTTTACAGCAAAACGACCTGCAGAAGATGTCTGTTGACCATAAACAGGATAATATCTTCCCCTTCTTGGGAAAATATGCCTTTTTGAATAACCTCTTCTTGACAGGATTAGAGGTAGACTTTGAAAGCCTATCCAAAGCAGAATTTTCTGCATCCATTTGTGTGGCCTTTGCTTGCCAATCCTTGCCAAACAGGTTTTCACCTGTACAAGGAAGATTTCCTAATCCATCTTGGACCCAAGGTTCCAAATCAGAAGCTTGTAACCAAGCAATTCTGCGTGCACCTATGGCAATGGCCGAGGCTCTGCTGGCCCCCTCAAAAGAGTCAAAGGCTGCACGGTTAGAAAATTTGGAAACATCCTGGGCATGCTTAAGCCAGGTAAGAAAGTCTTCCCTTTTATCTTCTGGAAGAAAAGGGAGGAAAGTTTGCAGATGATCTGTAACTTCCTTCAGAAACATCTCCATATAGAGACTATAGGAGTTGATTCTGGCAACAAGCATATTAGCTTGGAAACTTTTCCTGCCAAAAGCATCTAAGGCTCTACATTCTCTTCCTGGAGGAGTAGATGAGTGCCTCTTTGCACTCTAACTTTTTCATAGCAGACTCCACCACAATAGAATGGTGAGGAAGCTGAGTTTTATGAAATCCAGGACAAGGAGGGACACGATACATGGTATCCAACCTACGAGAAAGAAAAGAGATGGTGAGAGGAGTCTCCCATATGCCCATCATGTGGTCATAAAGGATCTCATGAATGGGCAAAGTGGCTGCCTCTTTAGGGGCCTTGGGATATTGCAAAATATCCAATTTTTTGGCTCTAGGCTCTGACTCAGGGGCTACTGAGATAGAAAGCCCCTTGGCCACTTCCCTTATGAAGTCTTGAAAAGACAAGTCTTCTGGAGGGGACATTCTTCTTTTTGGAGAAGAAGGCTCCTGAGGAAGGAGTACCGATGCTTCGACAGAGGCCTCCGATGCATCAGAGTCTTCGGAGGAATCGAAGTATCGTCTGTCTGGATGCTCCTGTAAAGCCCGATACGCGTACCGAGTGGTATCGACATCGGGCGTCATCGGTACCGATAGGCATCATCAGACAGGGTACCGCTGCAGTCGACACCGAAGCCGATGTCGATGCAATCGGTACTGGCACCGGAACAGATATCGGAGCTGGTGTTGGAGCCGGTACCGACAACGGAGCTTGTTGCGGTACCAGTGGCGTCGCAGCTTGTATGAATGCCGTAATGGCACGCTGCATGGTCAGAACATTCTGATCCATCGATGCCATGTCTGTCTGGAGGTCGGTACCGGCGGATTCCACCGGTACCCCAGAACATTCCAACAGGTGATCGGTCGAGGCCATGCCATCGATGTCAACCTGGGACCCCATAGGAGAAGCTTTGGAAGCCGGAGCTTCCTGCCGGGGTACTTTTGCCGGTGCAGGATCCTCGAGGGCAAGCCCTGAGGCACCTCGATGCTTAGAGGGAGACCTACCCTTCGAGGACCGGCTGGACTTATGTTTGGTTACCTGAGATCCATAGGAGGAAGAAGCAGCCCTGGAAGACGTCGATGCCACCGAACCTGCATCAGAGGGAAACAGGGTATTGAGCTTGGCTGCTCGGTTCTGTAAACCTCTTTTAGACATCATGGAACAGGACGCACAATCCGTGATGGAATGGTCGGGACCCAAACACTTAAGACACCAGTCATGGGTGTCGGTAACAGAAATGGTACCGCTGCACTTAGTGCATTTTTTAAACCCGGAGGCGGGCTTTTCCATGAGGAATTTTTCTGTTAGGCCCAAGGCCCAAAGAAGAAAAAATACACTGAAGTGTAACGGAAAGTATCATTTTTTTTTATTTTTTTTTTAAGAAAAAGAAAGAAAAGACCGGCGGTACCGGTCCAACGTCGAAGAAGGCAGACGCGTGACCAAAGAAATAAAAATAAAATAAAGAACTTCTTCAGCGGTGAACAGGAACACGACCTGCTGGCTCAGCGGAAAAGAAGAACTGGAGAGAGGCGGTTAAGAAAGGCGGGAAGGCAGTGCGCAGACGCTGTGGGATGCTCCCAAAAGCTTTCCTTTTTGGGACGCTGGGGAGCGTTCCCGCGCAGGCTCCGTCGGTACCGACGTACCCATATGTGCAGACTCATTCCTGCTTGTTCCTGGAGATACTATGATACTGTGTAAGTTTGGCTTGGTATACATCTCTCTCATGAGAAATTACATTGGTACCTCCCTATATTATAATGTACACACACACCCCTCAGCTTACATCCAGTCACTTATTAACTGACAGGAAACACCCTCATGCTGCCTATTGCTGCTTCAGGAGGAACTACATAAATCAGCATAAAAAAAGATTACTTGGTGACATGCATATATAGGGGTAATTTCACAATAGAGTACTTTAGTGAGGTCCCAAAAAGCATCTGTTTGTTATAGGCAACATGGGTACCTCTGTGCCTTTATAAGACAGGCTCCTACAATGACCTCCAGTAGCACACAAATACTCTTGCACAAATTTGCACATGCTCTAAACAAATTTCAATCCAATTAGTCCCCCAACAAGCATAATGATCTTGCTTCCAAAAAACAGAGATTTAACCAGCCCATTATTAGTCTTTTCCAGATTTAACTGAAAAGCATTTACTAAAAGGCTCCAAGGAGTAAAAAAAATATGTATGTCCTCATCCTGAACACCTCTACAGTTCTAGGAATGTCTGACTCACATCTTCTCCAGAAATTTATTTCATTAAGTCAGTCCTGTCTTTTTCATTCAAGATACAATGACTTACCTGCATATAAGCAACTGAGGGCAAGAACAGTCACGTCCTGTAACCGTGATGGTGTCAGAGGTTCAAGGACAGGGAGAGAGAGTGTGTCCAGTGCCATAGTCACATCAATCACCAGCGAATGAAACCTGCAAAAAGAACAATTACACTGGATTTAGTAAAACACAAAAGATTCTGATGAGTTCTCTTAGAGCATTGCAAAATTCTGCGACTAGGTTACTTTAAGAAGTCTAAATTTGAACATCACATCTCTCTCTGATGCTCACATAGCTTCATTAGCATCCAATTGAGAATAGTATTGTTGATGGTTCACAAAATAGAACATCAAGCTTCTGCTATTTATCTGAATGTGTTATTACAGCCATATGAGTCACATAGGTCATCGCGATCCCTTGGTCAGATCACAGAACATAAGAACATAAGATATGCCATACTGGGTCAGACCAAGGTCCATCAAGCCCAGTATTCTGTTTCCAACAGTGGCCAATCTAGGTCATATGTACCTAGCAGTTTCCCCAAGAGACACAAGTTCCACAATGCTTGTACTGGGTCAAGCATTGATATCTTTGGTCACTTCTTAATAATGGTTTATGGACCTTTCCTCCAGGAACTTGTCCAAACCTTTTTTAAACCCAGCTACACTAACAGCCTTTACTACATCCTCCGGTAACAAATTCCAGAGTTTGATTACACGTTGAGTGAAAAAATATTTTCTTTTATTAGTCTTAAATAGTTTACCCTGTAGCTTCATTGCATGTCCCCTAGTCTTTCTATATTCTGATAAGGTAAACAATCGATTTACGTTTACCCATTCCACTCCGTTCATTAATTTATAGACTTCTATCATATCTCCCCTCAGCCGTCTCTTTTCCAGGTTAAAGAGCCCTAACCTTTTTAGCCTTTCTATCATTCTGTCATTCAAAATACCATTCCACTCTACCACAGGACCTAACCAAAGCAACAGCTCATCCACTGGAAGATCCAAACGTTTCGACAAACAACTCCAGAAAAAAAACAGACCTTAACATTTTAGTAAGCACCCAGAACAAAGCCACTTCCAAAGCTGCAGCTACCACCTCAAGTGTCCATAAACAGACAGAGCAAAAACAAAAAAAAAACAAAAACATACATCAGAGAGCCCTAAAATGTCAACTAAGACAAACTGAAAGGAAATGGAGACGAACAAAATCAACCCCGAGGACCAACATCAATTTGCAACCAATTAAAAGAATATTGCAATCAAATCAACGCGCAAAAGAAACGGTATCACCCAGAGATTATCCAAACCTCCCGTAATCGTCCTAGGGAATTATTTTATATACTCATAATTCGCTCACTCACAAGAGATCAAAGCACAGTTGACCCAGCCACTACACCCTGTCCACATACCCCCACAAATGACTTCCAAAGCAAGTCCAACAATCAAGCAGCCACAACAATGTCTGAGGTCATAAACAATACGCAAGACCCACTCTGGCACAAAGTTGAACAAATCTCAATTGAAAACAAATCGAGCACATAATAAATAGCCTGAGCACCACCACATCCTCACTCGACCACTGCCCAGTCTCATGGGTGAAACTATGCAGAACTGAACTGTCAACATTCATCCATAAGCTAACAAACCTATCCCTAGAACATGTTCTCCTACCTGAACAACAAAAACTGCATTTACATGTACAGCTCTGAAAAATACTGCTAGAGACAAAGGTGACCCAGCATCTTATAGACCAATAAGTAGCCTAACCTTCCTGGCAAAATCACTGAGAAGGTGGTACAACTACAACAAAACCACATGGACAACCATGTCCCACTAGATAATCAGCAACATAGTTTCAATCATCACGGTGTTGAAATGCTAATTAAATCACTCACACTAATAAAAGGCGCATCCAACCTCCACCAGGGCTTCATTCTCATATTTAATCAACATTTCTTCAGCATTTGACTCTACCCTCAACTTTTTCATAAACAGACTCCTCTATTTGAGTTCACAAAATCTCCTCAAATGGATTCAATCATACCTATCCAACCATTACCAACAAATGAGGACAGGTACAAAAAAACCCACCATACAGACAAAGCCAAGGAGTACCGCAAGGATCGTCACTATCAACACTTCTATTCAACATATACATACAACCCATATGCAGCACATTTCATAAAGCATAGTTACTCACCTGTAACAGGTGATCTCCGGGAACAGCAGGAGTTTAGTCTTCACATATGGGTATCGTCGGTAGCGAAGGAGCTTGCACGGGAACGCTCCCTAGCGTCCAATAGGAAAGCTTTTGGGAGGATCCCACAGCGCCTGCGTGCTGCCTTCCCGCCTTTCTCAACTGTCCCTCTCCAGTTGAGTTTATAGCTGAGACAAAAGAGAGAGGGAAAGAGAGAAAGAGATAGAGAGATACAACTCCTAGGGGAGGTGGGTGGGCTGTGAAGACTAAATTCCTACTGTTCCCGGAGATCACCTGTTACAGGTGAGTAACTATGCTACCTCCAGGAACAAGCAGGAATGTAGTCTTCACATATGGGGGCTCCCTAGCTGCAGATGCCAGGGAGAAGACCCCAGAAGTTGTGTGCCCTTGTTAAAGGACTCCACTTCCCCCCATGGATCTCTGGCATCCTACCAGGGACGGTGGGTAGGAGTTGATGGAACAGGTGTTGAAGAACAGGTATTGAAGAACAGCCTGACCAAACAAGGCATCCCGGCGGGAGTCCTTGTCTAAGCAGTAATGGGCTGTGAAGGTATGAACCGAAGCCCAAGTAACTGCTTGGCAGATGTCATCGATAGACACAGAGTGAAGATGAGCCATAGAGGCTGCCATGGCTCTCACATTGTGAGCTGTGACATGGCCTTCCAGAGGAAGGTTTTTACTCTCATAGGAAAAAGATATATACTGTGCAATCCAGTTGGACAGTGTTCTTTTGGAGACTGGAAGTCCCAAATGACTAGGATCAAAAGCAACAAAGAGTTGAGAGGACTTCCTATGTTGCTGTGTCCTTTGTAAGTAAAAGGCTAGAGTCCTTTTACAATCCAAAGTATGAAGATTCCTTTCTGCATTTGAGGCATGAGGCCTTGGGAAGAATACAGGAAGGTAAACCGCTTGGTTTAAATGAAAAGGTAACACCACCTTTGGCATAAAATGTGGATGAGTCCTAAGGACTACCTTATCGTGATGGAACCTTGTATAAAGGAGGATCAGCTACCAATGCTTGCAAATTCACTGATGCGACGTGCTGATGTGATTGCAATAAGAAAGATGACCTTCCAGGAAAGGAATTTCAAAGAGGTAGTGGCTAATGGTTCAAAAGGCAGTTTCATAAGCTGCCCAAGAACCAAATTTGTCCCATGCCACCGGTGGTGGCTTAATGGGAGGCTTAGTTAAAAGAAGGCCTCTCATAAATCTCGCTATGAGAGGATGAGAGGAAATAGGTTGCCCATGTAGAGGCTTGAAAGAAGCTGCAATAGCACTCAAATGAACTCACTGAATGTGTCTTAAGCCCTGCATTAGACAAATGAAGGAGATACTCCAGTAATGATTCCAGAGGTATCGCAAGAGAGTTAAGATCCTTCTGCGAGCAACGTATGGTAAACCTTTTCCCACTTGAAAGCATAAGAGCGTCTTGTGGAAGGCTTCCTGAAAGCATAAAGGATATCCTTTACCCGTTGAGAAAGGTTAAGACCGTGAAGTTCTAGGCTTTCAGCAACCAGGCCCTGAGATGCAGAGACTGGGGATTGGGATGCCACAGCATCCCGTCCTCCTGAGAAAGGAGATCTGGAGCAAATCCTAACTCCAGAGGCGGAGCTTCAGAGAAATGTAGGAGCAGAGGGTACCACATTTGCCGTGGCCAATGTGGAGCTATGAGAATCATATGACCTCTGTCTCTCTGAAGCTTGAACAGGGTTTTGGGAATTAGGGGAATGGGTGGAAAAGCATACAGGAAGTCCTGGCCCCAATGGAGGACAAAAGCATCCCTGGCCTGACAACCCTGAGCCGGAATTCTGGAACAGAACCAGGGAAGTTTGGCATTCAGCAGACTTGCGAAGAGGTCTATGTCCAGGGTTCCCCAAATTTGGAAAAAGTTGGCCACCTAGTCCACATGGAGAGACCATTCATGTGGAAGCAGAACTCGAGTGAGTGTCTGCCTAAGAGTTTTGAATGCCTGGAAGATACACCGCAAGGAAATGAATCTGATGCTCTCTGGCGAGGGCCCACAGTCACAAGGCTTCGTTGCATAGCGACAGAAAGTCTGTTCCGCCCTGCTTGTTCACAAAGAACATGGCTACCTGATTGTCCTTTTGAACTAGGACTGTCTTGTAGCTGAGCTGGGTGTGGAATACTCGAAGAGCAAGGAAGATTGCTCTGAGTTCCAGGAGATTGATGTGTAAATAGGCCTCCTGTGGAGTCCAGGTACCCTGGGTAGAGAGGCCTTGCAGGTGGGCTCCCCAACCCACCTGTAAAGCACCTGTTAGAGTGGCTTGGGGTGGGGGTTGCTGAAAAGGAGACCCCCACCGAAAGGTTCTGGGGTGACTGCCACCATTGGAGGGACAAAATAAGGCAATCTGAGTTTGCTATTTTGTCTGACAGGCAACCTGACGCATGAGCCCACTGAGTGGATGAAGTCCACTGGGCTGCCCTCGTATGGAGGCGAGCATAAGGAACCACATGCACAGTGGATGCCATGTGGCCTAGCAACTGTAACATTTCCTGAGCAGTGAGGTGAGGTTTTAACACTTCTTGGGAAGCCAACTGCACAATGTGAAGGCAGTGGGCCTGTGGAGGGTAGGCTCTTGTCTGTCTGGTATCCAGCAGAGCTCCTATAAACTCTAAAGACTGAGTGGGAGCAAGGTTGGATTTTGGGAAGTTTATGACAAGTCCCAAATACTGAAGGATGCGCATTGTGCGAGCGCGCGCAACCCTGGCCTCTGGCTCTGAAGGGGCTCGAATGAACCAGTCGTATAAGTAAAGGAAGACAAATATTCTTAGGGTGCGAAGAAATGCTGGCACCACAGCCATGCATTTTGTGAACATCCTTGGAGCCAAGGCCAGGCCAAAAGGAAGAACCCTGCATTGGGTAGTGCTTCCATTGAAACAGGAATCGAAGGAACTTTTGGTGAGCTGGATGGATGAGAACATGAGTGTACGCATCCTGGAGATCTAGAGAACAAAGCCAATCCTGACTCTGAAGGTATGGCAGCAGAGTTCCTAGAGAAATCATTTTGAACTTCTCTTTGAACAGGAATTTGTTCAATTCTCTGAGGTCTAAAATGGGTCTGTGTCCTCCTGTTTTCTTTGGAATAAGGAAATAGGGGGAGCAGAACCCTGCACCCTGTTGCAGAATGGGTACCTCTTCTATTGCCCCTTGGGCAAGAAGCACAGTGACCTCTTGACCTAACTGGTTGTTGAGAGAGGTCTGAGAATTGAACTGTCTTACCATTGTAAGAGGGGGCATGCTGAGGAAATGAAGCCTGTACCCCTCTCTTACAATAGACAGAGTCCAATTTTCTGCTGTTATCTGACCCCATCTGGGGGCAAAATGACATAACCTTCCTGGAATGGTGGAGGGTTCTGGACCGTTCAGGGTCAGGAAGGCAAAGTTCTCTAGATAGGAGTCAAAGCCTCTGTGAAGGCAGAGTCTGCTGAGCCGGTTGAGGCTTAGCAGCTTTTGTTTTTCTTTGCCTAGGTTGCTGCTGCTGTCCCTTTTGGGCAGACTGACCCAAACGATGTCCCTGTTGGGTATAGGAGGGATAAGACGACTTCTTACTGAAGAATGGTTTCTTGTAGGATTTTTTCCTAGCAGGATTAGCTGTAGATTTAGACAATCTATCCAAGGTGATATTGTCAGCATCTATCTCATTAGCTTTTTCCTGCCAATTCTTGCCAAAGAGATTCTCTCCTGTGCAAGGAATATTTCCCAGTTTATCCTGTACCCAAAGTTCCAAGTCAGATGCCTGGAGCCAGGCAATCCTATGTGCACCTATGGCAATAGCAGAGGTTCGGCTTATGCACTCAAAGCAGTCAAAGGCTGCGCGATTGACGAACTTGGAAACATCCTGAGCATGTTTCACAAGGGCGAGGTAATCCTGCCTCTTATCAGGAAGGAGAGGGCTCATAAGCTCTTAATCTCCTATGATCTCCTTAAGGAACATTCCCATATATAAAATATAGGAACTGATCCTAGCAGAAAGCATGGAAGCCTGGAAGGTTCGACGTCCAAAGGCGTCGAGAGTCCTACACTCACGTCCTGGAGCATTAGATGCATGCCTTTTTGCATTCTTGATCCTTCTCAAAGCTGATTCCACCACCATGGAATGGTGTGGTAGCTGAGTCTTCTGAAACCCAGGACAGGGAGGAACTGGATACATGGTGTCAAGTCTTCGAGAGTGAGGAGATGTGGTTAGAGGTGTTTCCCACATCCTTAACATGAGATCATGCAAGATCTCATAAATAGGTAAGGTAGCTGCCTCCTTGGGAGCTTTAGGGTATTGTAGGATTTCTAATTCCTTTGCCCTAGGCTCTTTTCAGGAGCCACTGTGATGGAAAGACCTCAAGCTACATCTCGGATAAAATCCTGAAAGGACATATCCTCTGGTGGAGACATCCTATGCTGAGGAGAAGAATCATCCTCAGGAAGAAGTACTCTGGTATCGGCAGAGCTTTCAGACTCATCCGAGGATTCAAAATACCTCCGATCTGGGTGATCGTGCAAGGCACGGTACCGATCGAAGTCAGCATCGGAGGGGTCCGGTACCGACTTGTCAATACCGGATGGATAAGCATGACTCGTCCCGGTAGAATACCTGTCGATGTCGATGCAGTCGATACCGGTACCGGAGTCAGTACCGGTTGAATTGTCTGAAGCGGTTTCAAGGGCATCGAGGCTGTGAGAAAAGCCGCCAGATTGCGTTCAATAGCCAAGAATCTCTGGACTATTGACGTTGCCGATGCTTGGGTATCGCTACCGTATGGAGCAGCCGGTACCCCAGAGCATGGCACCAGTAGTTCTGCCGAGGTTGAGGCCTCGAGAACATCCTGGAGCCCCGTTAATGCTTTGGAAGCCAAAGCCTCCCGCCGGGGCAATTTTGCCAGTGAAAGTCCCTCAAGGGCAACGCCAGCAGTATCTCGATGCTTAGAGGGAGATCTACCCTTTGAGGACTGGCTAGATTTATGTTTAGTTACATGAGATCCATGGAAGGAAGACGTCAATGCCACAGAGGCTGCATCGGAGGGAAAAAGGGTGCTAAGTTTAGCAGCTCGGTTCTGCCGGCCCCTCTTCGACATCATCCCACAGGCAACACACTCCAAGATAGAGTGGTCAGGACCTAAACATTTGAGGCACCACTCATGGGTGTCGGTGATGGAAATGGTACCGTCATACTTGGAACACTTTTTAAAACCCGAAGCGGGTTTTTCCATTTTAAAGGAAAAGTAGGGCCTAGTGCCCAAAATGGTGCGTGGCACCTGAGGAGAAAAAAACCTGGAAAAGACTCCAGAAGAAAAGGGTTTTTATTTTTGTTTGTTTGTTTTTTGGAAAAAAGAAAGAACTGTCAGTACCGGTGTAGCGTCCAAGGAAAGCAGACGCGACCACAAAAAAAGAATAGAAGGGAATTATTTTCTGCGGTGACAGGATGTGCGACCTGTCGGCTCCGTGGAAAACGAAGAACTGGAGAGGGACAGTTGGGAAAGGCAGGAAGGCAGCATGCAGGCGCTGTGGGATGCTCCCAAAAGCTTTCCTATTGGATGCTGGGGAGCATTCCCACGCGGGCTCCTTTGGTACCGATACCCATTGTCAGCATACATCAGCATGACATTATGTCTAGCATAGGTGTCATGGTTTTTCCCAGACCTTGGCCTGCAGCTCTAACCCCCTTGTGATGTCAGATAGAACGTCTCCAGACTTGATGGGCTTAGTATGCCTGATGAGATTAGTCTGCAAGACAACAGCCCCTCCTTGCTAATCAAGTGATAACAGACCTCAAACAGACCAAAGTATGACAAAGAGAGGTGCTGGAGAACTTCACTATAAATACAGAGAAGGACAAAAATACTCTCTTCCTATTCATTGGACACTTCTTACTATGAGACTCTGACACACATTTCTCTTTACCTCCCCCCCTCCCCCCACACACACACTTTTCTCTCTCTCTCCCACACCCAGCACACACAGTCATTGATATACACTGAAGCAGCTCTGTAACAACCTTGTACCTCTGTTCTGTACCTATGTAATAAGCCTATTTCTATATAAAAAAAATTTCCAAGCCACACTGCTTTGGTTGTCTTGTGCTACAAACCCTACTGCCTCTGCGAAGTGGACCCAGGACCAACGGGAGAGTAATCGAACGTAGGAAGCGGCGAAAGGTTACACCCATATGTGAAGACTACATTCCTGCTTGTTCCTGGAGATATACAAAATAAACTACCACATATACGCTGACGACATGTTATATTTTCCATCCAACTTAGCCAATCCAGACCTGAATCATATATCAAACTGCTTCAAAGACCTGGATCAATGGTTGACAAACCACATGCTTATAATCAACATAAACAAAATCGAAGTACTATATGTCTCCAGGAACAAAGAACTCACTCCATCAAAAACAATCACAATATCACTAACCTGGAAACTATAAAAGAGGTATGATGCTTAGGCATAATACTGGACCAGCACTTAAGTTTCACCGCACACATCAGCAACATCACAAAAACAATATATCATAAAATAAGATCCTAAAAAAACTCCATTCTCTCATCAGCAAAGAGGATTTCAGAACTGTAATCCAAGCAATATAGAAATTACACTCACCTGGTAATTGTAGTTCCTTGAGTGACAACAGTTTAGTCCTCCACCTATGGGTAGTGCACCTCCTCCTGCAGCTTGGAGACTGGACCAATCAAAGTCTTCATTCCACTGGATGTAGCTAGCTGGAAATGCCCATCAGCCCCCAGTGAACTATTGACAAAGCAGACTCAAAAGTGCAACAAATAAGTAGCTAACATTTTTTTTAAACATTTGAACTATAAACTGGACCACCACATTCACCTCCCCTTAATATACAAAAAAGGGTGAGTTACTCCATAGCAATGCTCTTCTCCCCTGCCGAGCCAGGACCGACCGACAAAGGAAGGGAAGACAAAGCAAAGGCAAGGGAAAAAAACGAACGCACGCACTCACCTGCCAATTTTCCTGTCAACTGAAAACTCGTGCCAAGCTAGTCTTAAAACAGAGGGCGGGAATGAGGACTAAACTGTCGTCACTCAAGGAACTACAATTACCAGGTGAGTGTAATTTCTATTTCCTTATCGTTCCTCCAGTTTAGTCCTCCACCTATGGGATATAACAGAGCAGTACTAATGGGGGGACCCTGCCAGCCGGCACACAATACCGCTGACCCGAAACAGGCATCCCTCGCCACCAGCACATCCAGCCGGTAATGTTTACTGAAAGTATGCACCGACGACCAAGTGGCCACCTTACAAATCTCCACTGGCGGGACCAGACTGTGCTCCGCCCAGGAAGCCGCCTGCGCTCTAGTAGAATGAGCTCTGAGCCCCACGGGCGCTGAACGCCCCTGCAACAAATACGCCGACGCAATTGTTTCCTTAATCCACCTGGAAATGGAAGCTTTCGATGCAGCTTCTCCCTTCCTGGGTCCTCCAAACACCACAAACAGGCGATCTGACTTACGAAAGGAGGCGGAGACAGTCAAATAACGTAACACTCTTTTTATGTCCAATCGACTCAAGCCTCGATCAGAAGAGTGCTCCGCTTCTGCCTTCAGAACCGGAAGAGAGACCGTCTGATTGATATGGAAAGGCGAGGACACCTTTGGCAAGATAGAGGGCACCGCCCTAAGCACCACTTTTTCCCTTGAAAAACAGAGAAAAGGCTCCCTGCACGATAGAGTTTGCAACTCCGAAATGCACATAGCCGAGCAAATAGCCACTAAAAAGACCACTTTAAGGGTCAAATCCTTGGCTGAAATTTGGGATAAGGGCTCGAGCGGCGCCTTTCCTAAGGCCCGCAAGACCAAGTTGAGATCCCACGCCGGGACAGAAATCTGATGGACTGGGCGAAGTCTGGAAACCGCTTTCAGAGAACGCACATCGCCGCCATGAGCCCCGAGAGACACGCCCTGGATCTTACCTCTATAGCAGGCCAAAGCTGCCAAATTTACTTTTAGAGAACTGGCGGCAAGGCCCTTCTCGAAGCCACCCTGCAAGAAACTCAACACTACGGACACTGACACCCTGGCCGCAGGCACTTGATGTCTGGAACACCAGTCTTCAAAGATCCGCCAAATGCACACATAAGTGAGCGAGGTCGACCACTTCCGAACTTGAAGGTTGAGACGACAGACCTAGAGTAGCTCCGCTTTCTTAACCTCGCCCTTTCAATGGGCAAGCCGTAAGCGAGAATCGATCCACCTGTGACATCCGAAGGGGCCCTTGCACCAGGAGCTCCGGCGACAAAGGAAGCCCCCACGGTAGCCCGTCCAATAATCTTATCGGATCAGCATACCACAGGCACCGAGGCCAATCCAGCGCTATCAGAAGCACCCTTCCCCGATGGGCTTCGATACGCTGAATCACGCAACCTATCAGGGCCCATGGAGGAAATACATAAAGCAATCCCGACGTCGGCCACGGTTGAATCAAGGCGTCAATCCCCTCCGACATGGGTTCCCTCCACCTGCTGAAGAACCGACTTGCTTTCGCGGACTGGCACGTAGCCATCAAGTCCAGTAGAAACACAGAAACATAGAAATATGACAGAAAAAGACCACATGGCCTATCTAGTCTGTCCTTCCATAACTACAACAGTCCCCTTTTTGCCTTTAGAGATCCTCTGTGTTTGTCCCATGCTTTTTTGAATTCAGTTACTGTCCTCATCTCTACCAACTCCACTGGAAGACTATTCCACGGATCCACTACTCTTTCCGTAAAGAAATATTTCCGCATATCACTCCTGAATCTATCTCCCTTCACCCTCATCCCATGTCCCCTCGTAGCAGAACTTGCTTTCAATTGAAAGAGGCTCTCTCCCTGAACATTTATGCCACAGAGGTATTTAAACATCTCAATCGTATCACCTCTATCCCGCCTTTCCTCTAAGGTGTACTGGTACTGGTACCTCCCATCAGAGAGTCAGCTGTGCGAAAATCTCTGGATGCAATTCCCACTCTCTGGCATCCACCTGAACTCTGCTGAGAAAATCCGCTGTCACGTTGTCTCTCCCGACAATGTGAGCGGCCGATATTGCCTTTAACCGCGTCTCTACCCAGGCAAACAGCACCTCGGACTCCTCCTCCATGGCTGCACTCCCTGTGCCTCCCTGACGGTTTCTGTATGCCACTGTTGCGGCATTGTCCGACAGCACACGTACTGCCTGGCGAGTCACTAACGTCTCGAACTTCTGCAGAGCCAAGACCACAGCTCTCAGCTCCAGGTGGTTGATCGACCAGCTGCTTTCCCCCGCCGTCCACCGCCCCTGAGCAAAATGTACTCCAAAATGCGCTCCCCAGCCCGCCAGACTTGAATCCCTGAACAGAGGAAGCCACTCCGGCTGCTCCAAAGGCATCCCCACTTGCAAGGCCACGGGGCACATCCACCACCGCAGAGTCCGCCAGACGTGAAGAGGACAAGGGAGACTTTGTTCAGCGAATCGGACTGGTTGGACCAACGACGAAGCAAGGCTCATTGCAACAGCCACATGTGAAACCGGGCCCAAGGGACGACCTCCAGCGTTGCTGCCATCGTTCCTAACACCTGAAGGTACTTCCATGCCGTTGGCTCCGACAGCTTCCGGAAGGCCCAGACCACACTCTGAAGAGCTTGTGTCCTGTGTTCCGTCAGAAAAACCGAACCTCTCCGAGTATCGAACTGTACCCCCAAATATTCGAGAACCTGAGCTGGCGCTAAATGACTTGAGCAGATTGACCACCCAACCTAAGCTCTGCAGGAAAGCCACTACCTTCCTTGTGGCTTTTTCGCTTTCGTCTAGGGATTTTGCCTGTATTAGCGAATCGTCGAGGTAGGGATGCACTAAGACCCCCTGCCTTCGCAGCGCCACCGCCACTACTACCATTATTTTGGTGAAAACTCGGGGCGCCGTCACCAATCTGAAGGGCAGCGCCTGAAACTGAAAATGACCCCAAGGGTAGGGCGAACCGCAGAAACTTCTGATACGACGCTCTGATGGGAACATGAAGATAGGCCTCTGAAAGATCAAGAGAGGTGAGATACTCTCCCTGACGAACTACCACAATGACGGATCGGAGGGTTTCCATGCGAAAATGCGGTACTCGAAGACACCGATTCAACCCTTTGAGGTCCAGAATAGGGCGAAGAGAGACGTCCTCCTTTGGCACCACGAAATAGATGGAGTAACGCCCCATGCCGTATTCTGTGGGCGGCACTGGGACGATGGCTCCCAGCTGAAGGCGGCGATCTAAAGTTTGCCGAACCTGCAAAGCCTTCCGTGGACCTCTGCAGGGAGAAAGCACGAATGAGTCCCGCACCGGCCTCGCCATATCCAGCGCATAGCCATCGCGGATGATTTCCAAGACCCACTGGGGTCCAACGTTATGTTGGTCCAGGCGGAAAGAAACCCCCTCAGGCGGCCCCCGATCGGTTGTCCTTCCGCCGGGACCTGCTGCCATTCATTGGGGCTTCCGAGTGGCTCCCGAAGACACCGCTGCGAAATCTCAGCTTGCCCCCTGGAACCCCCGGAAACCCTGGGAGCGAGAGGCAAATCTTCCTCTTTGGGAACCCGCGAAACGGGGAGAACGAAACCTCCGAAAATCCCTAAACTGCCCCCGAAAGGACACGGAAAATTTTCCGTTTGGGCTTGTCTTCCCAAAGTCTACCTCCGTTGGACTCCCCCAAATCCTTGACCAGCTTATCCAGATCCTCACCAAACAATAATCTTCCCTTAAAAGGAAGCTTACCGAGCCGAGACTTGGAGGACCCGTCAGCCGCCCAGTTTTTTAGCCAAAGGGCCCTCCGCGCCACCACCAGGGAAGACATACTATTTGACAAGGCCTTGATTAGGTCGTAGTGCACATCCGCTAAATACGCCGAACCGGACTCTAAACGCTGGAGCTCCCTTACCTCGTCTTGCTCCAACGTTGTCGATTGCCAGAGGTGTTGGACTCAGCGAAGACAGGCCCTAGCCACCCAAGCACCACAGATGGATGCCTGCAAAGAAACTGCGTCCGCTTCAAAAGACTGCTTAAACAAACCATCCATCTTTCTATCCTGCGCCTCCTTCAAGGCCGCACTGCCTTCCACCGGGATTGTGGTCTTCTTTGTGACAGCCGACACTGCCGCGTCAATCTTTGGGACACGAAACCTGTCCTTATCCTTGTCCGCCAAGGGATAGAGCTTATTCATAGTTCTTATGCCCTTCAGACCCGCTTCTGGATGGTCCCACTCATTCTGAATCATCACCTTATGAATGGGGAACACTACCTGTGTTTGGCGCACCTCCTGAATAATAGGATCAGCAGTATCCTCTTCACTTGCAGTCTGTTCGGATGTGAGCTGAAGCGTTTGCAGGGTCTCCGAAATGAGGGCGGACAACTCCTCCCTCCGAAAAACTCAAATGATCCTCGCTTGATCCTCAGGCTCAGTTATCTCACCTTCTTCTAAATCCTCGAACTCAACCTCCATGTCAAGCTCCTGCTCCTCTGCCTCCTGCAACTCCACTTCGGAGGGAGAACGCTCTGGTGGACACGGTCTCTTGGGCGCCTTGGAAACCATATTCTCACGGTCCGCCAGCCCTGAACGCATACCGACAGAGGGGGGAGGAGCCTGTACCGGCAAAATACCTTGCCGTTTTCGACAGAAGGTCTGATGCATGAGTAATACAAAGTCCGGAGAAAACTCCTCCATCTGCATTGAAGGGATCCCCGAAACACGAGACGCCCCATCGGTAAGTGGAGCGGAAGGGCCCAGAGTCGAAGCCTCACCCTCCGGCTCTGCTAGCAATTCCGTCAGGGCTGAGGCTGCAGCGTCCTCCATTTGCTGTTCTACACTGAGAGACACTGAAGCACAGCACCTACAGACGCCTGCCTCTGAAGTCGTGCTCCTACGGGTGCCACAAATCACACACTGATACCTTGTTGACATGGACAGAAGATCCTTGAGGCCCCCCAAAGGCTAGCGAAGGAAAATCCGTACTTCCCCTTCCAAGCCGGATGTTCTTACTTTGTGTCACTTTGTCTCTTTTTTTTGTTTTAATGCAGGCAACCCATTGTGCAATACACTGCTGGAATGCAAAACCCCCAGAAGATCCCAGCCCCCGTGGATCTAAAAGCTCAGAAAGAAAACAAAAGTAAATTAAGCAAGAAATAAAGAAAAAGAGAAAGAAAGAGCATAAAACCCCCTAAAACAAGTAATTTTGCTGGAAGGTATACTGAAATCGCCACAGAATAGTCCTGCCGATGTGTTACAGCCGCCGCTGAGGAAACCACGTGTCTAAAATGGCCGCGGTTTCCACAAACGGTTTGACGCGCTTTTAAAAAGGCCCCGAAGCACCGCAGGATAGATCAACTGCGAGTCCCCTGGCCTTCCCCGCTCTCCCCGAACTGTACCTGAGGGGAATGGCTCTATTTTCAGCGCCCTGAAGTCCGATCGCCGAAACAGACCGAGACGCCGTGGAGACTGCAGCCTTCACACTGAAACAGCCCCAGAGCCGATGCTGCAGCTCATAGAGTCAGTGGACCGCCTGGGGACTGAATAAGGAGCTCTACCCCGTCCAATCTAGGGGTAAGAGGTCCGGAGAGCACACAGACAGCCAGGGGATACAAGCGACTTGGCAGGACAGAGTAGGCTATGAACACAAACCCCTCTGCTCCGTTAGCTGTCTTTTTTTTTTTAAGAGACAGTACCCGGATTAAACGCCTCTAAATTAACTGAACCAAACCAACTGTAAAATGAATTTGAAAGAACTCTAATCTAAGTAGCCTGCTCCTTATTGGTTTCTCCAGTAAGCCCAGCACCTAGGCTCACAAGGTCCTCCGCTGCGTGGAGACTGGACACACTGAGGGCTGATGGGCATTTCCAGTTAGCTACATCCAGTGGAATGAAGACTTTGATTGGTCCAGTCTCCAAGTTGCAGGAGGAGGTGCACTACCAATAGGTGGAGGACTAAACTGGAGGAACGATAAGAAATTTCCCCATCTAGATTTCTGCAATATCAAGGTCTCCCCAAACAGTCACTACATCATCTCCAACTTGCTCAATACACAGCGGTCAGAATCATGATGGCAGCAAAGAGATCCGACCACATCACATCCATGCTTAAACAGCTACATTGGCTCCCACTGGCTAGCCGGATAAAATACAAAACAATAATTTTCAAAATCATTCATATCATCTCAGCACCTTGCTTGGAATCTACAATTCACACAGCAGCAAAGGGCAGAAAAACTCAGAAATGCCAGCAAAATAAGTTAGCTCCCCATCTAAGTTAACTAAATGCAATCAGGAAACGCAAAAAAGAATATAGTAATTAGATCTTACCTGCTAATTAGTGTTCCTGAAGGAACGACAGTCCAGTCCCTTTACTTCTGGGTTGCGCAACCCTTCCAGCAGCTTGGAGGCTGAGCCCAACCTTTTTGGGGATGGAGCGGTATAAATACCACTGGGACCACCCCCCATCTCCAGTATTCGAATGAAAAAGCAGATAACACAACTTTCGTGAACACCTTACATAACACATCACAAGTAAAATTAACCACCAACCTATGGCAAAATTATTATATGTTTTTTTTTTTTTTTGGAATGGTATAGGAAGGGATATGAGGAATGGCCACGGGCGGAGAGAGGGTTGCCCGAGCTTACCGAAGCTGGCCTGCGTTCGTTCCGATGTTTCTCTATAAACCATAAATCTTAACTTTAGAAGAACCGGGAGGGATCAGGGACTGGACTGTCGTTCCTTCAGGAACACTAATTAGCAGGTAAGATCTAATTACTATTTCCTTATCGTCACTCCAGTCCAGTCCCTTTACTTCTGGGATGTACCAGAGCAGTTCAACCCTGGGTGGGATCCGACATACCGGAACGAAGAACTGCTAGGCCAAAACGAGCGTCTGCAGCACTCTGAACGTCCAACCTATAGTGCTTGGTGAAGGTATGGAGCGAGGACCAAGTCGCTGCCCTACATATATCCATTGGCGGAACTAGGCTGAACTCCGCCCAAGAGGTAGCCTGAGCCTTAGTGGAATGCGCCCGCAGGCCTACGGGAACCTGCTTCCCTTTCAGAATATAGGCAGAAGCAATTGTCTCCCTGATCCACCTCGAGATGGAGGCCTTGGCCGCCGCCTCCCCTTTGTGTGGACCCCCAAACTGAATGAATAGTCGTTCGGACTTTCGGAAGGGCGCTGTGCGAGAGAGATATTGCTTCAGGGCCCTCCTGATGTCTAGGAGTCGAAGTTTGCTATCCCCGACTCCCAGGCCCTCCGCTGCGAAGACCGGGAGGGTAACTGTCTGGTTCACATGAAAGGGAGAGATAACTTTGGTCAAGAAGGAGGGAACCGTGCGCAGAACAACTTTGTCCTTGAGGAAGGACAGAAAGGGGGGCTGGGAGGACAGCGCCTGTAGTTCGAGATCCTCCTGGCCGAACAGATGGCGATCAGGAAAACCGTCTTTAGGGTCAAATCCTTTAAGGAGGCCTCCTTCAATGGCTCAAAGGGATTCCCGACCAAGGCATTTAGTACTAGGTTAAGATCCCAAGGGGGGATGATCGGCCTCCGCTGAGGGCGTAGCCGTCTGACTGCCCTTAAGAACCTCGAGACGTCCACGTGGGCCCCTAGGGTCTTCCCACGGACCTTGCCTCTGTAGCAAGCGATGGCAGCGAGCTGAACCCTTAAGGAGCTGTGAGCCAGCCCCTTGTCAAACCCTGCCTGCAGGAATTCCAGGACCTCCGGGACTGAGGCCGAAAGTGGTCTCTTTTGGTGCTCTGCACACCATGCCTCGAAGATGCACCAAACTCTTACGTAAGATAGGCAGGTCGAGCGCTTCTTGGACTGTAACAGAGTCGAGACTACTGCCCCTGAGTAACCCCGTTTCAGGAGCCGTGCCCTTTCAACAGCCAAGCCGTAAGCGAGAACCGATCCACGTGAGGCATCCGTACCGGACCTTGTCTTAGCAGATCCCTTTTGCAAGGGAGCCGCCAAGGATGGTCGGCGATCATCCTCACCAGATCCGTATACCAGGGTCGGCGAGGCCAGTCCGGGGCTATGAGGATTACCCAGCCTCGGTGGGACTCCACCCGCTGGAGGACCTTTCCGATCAGAGCCCAAGGAGGGAATACATAGAGAAGACCCTCCGAAGGCCACTTTTGAGATAGGGCGTCTAGGCCCTCGGACATTCTTTCCCTCCGTCGACTGTAGAATCTGTCCACCTTGGCTGATGAGAACCGTGCCATGAGGTCCATGACTGGTAGTCCCCATCGAGCTACTATTTGATTGAAGGTTTCCTGATCCAGTTCCCACTCCCCGTGGTCTGTTCTGCACCTGCTGAGGAAATCGGCTGTGACATTGTCCGTGCCCACCACGTGCTGAGCAGATAGCGCCTGCAGATGGACTTCCGCCCACTGGAAGAGGGCGGCCGCCTCCTTCTCGAGGGCGGGGCTGCTGGTGCCCCCCTGGTGATTGATGTAGGCCACCGCGGTGACATTGTCTGAGAGCACTCGAATTGCCCTTCCCTGTACTAAGGTCTCGATAGCTTTGAGCGCTAGGGTGACGGCCCGCAATTCCAGTCTGTTGATGGGCCATTGCGCTTCCAACGGTGTCCAGCGACCCTGGACGTACTGGTCCCCGCAGTGTGCTCCCCAGCCTGACAGGCTGGCATCCGTCGTCAATAGTAACCACTGTGGGGGTTCGAGAGGCATCCCGCGGTCCAGGTTCCTCAGGCACCTCCACCAGTGGAGTGCCTGTTTGGTCCGCGGAGCGCAAGGTAACTGCAGAGAGAGAGGATGATGTTGGGGAGACCATCGACGTAACAGTGAACGCTGCAATGGCCGCATGTGGGCCCTGGCCCATGGTACTACCTCTATTGCCGCCGCCATGGTTCCCAGGAGCTGGAGATAATGCCACGCCGAGGGGCTTCGTCTGGCTAGAAACTGTGAGACTAGAAGTCTTAGCTCCCTCGATCTTGTTCGTGACAAGAACACCCTGCCGCTGTTGGTGTCGAATCTTGCCCCGAGGTACTCGAGTTCCTGGGAGGGAATCAGCCTGCTCTTTGCTCGATTGATGACCCACCCCAAGTCCTCTAAAACCTGGATCACTCTGGCCGTTGTCGAGCAACTTTCCTCTTCGGACTTTGCTCGGATCAGCCAATCGTCTAAGTAAGGGTGAACTAATATTGCCTCCTTCCGAAGGAAGGCCGCCACTACCACCATTATCTTGGTGAATGTCCTGGGGGCCGTAGCTAGGCCGAAGGGCAGAGCCTGGAATTGAAAGTGGCCTTCTGGTACCGCGAATCTCAGGAACTGTTGGTGGGACTTCCTGACCGGGATGTGCAGGTAGGCTTCTGTCAAATCGAGGGATGTTAGAACTCCCCTCCCCTCACGGCTGCTATGACAGAACGTAGAGTCTCCATCCGGAAGTGTGGCACCCTGAGGCAGCGATTGACCTGTTTTAGGTCCAGGATCGGTCGAAAGGAGTCTTCTTTCTTTGGTACCACGAAGTAAATAGAGTACCGACCCGAGCCGCGCTGGTTTGGTGGGACCGGGATCACAGCCCCGAGCGCTAGTAGGCGCGCGAGAGTTGCCTTTACCGCCGCCCTCTTTGAGGAGGAGCCGCAGGGAGATCGGACAAAGGCCGGAGGTATTTGTTCTGCAAATTCGAGGGCATAGCCTTCTCTGATCACCTCTAGAACCCATTGATCGGACGTGACTCGGGACCAGGCGGGAAGAAAGAGCCTCAAGCGACCGCCTATCAGGTGCCTTCCCTCCTGGACCCCCGTCATCTCATTGTTGTTTTCTGGGACCCGAGAAGGAGGAGGAGGAGGAGGATCCAAAACCACGGCCAGCTCCCTGGAACCCTCTGAAACCTTGTCCCTTTGGGGAAAAACGGCCCTTGGGAAAGGGGATTGACCTGGCTGAACGAAACCTCCGGAGGTCCCTAGTCTGGGTACGCAATGGGGGTAGAGAACGCCCCTGTTTTTGCCTGTCTTCCGGAAGCCTGCCTCCCTTTGACTCCCCCAGGTCCTTTACTAATTTCTCCAAATCCTCGCCAAATAACAGTTTCCCCTTAAAGGGAAGTCGACTCAGGCGTGCCTTAGAGGAGGCATCCGCCGCCCAATTCCACAGCCACAGATAACGCCTAGCCGCCACCACTGAGGGCATGTTCTTGGCTAGGCTTCTGATGAGGTCATACTGACTATCCGCCAAATAGGCTGCTCCGGATTCCAGCCTAGCCGAATTGGACTGTGTTTCGGCCGCTGATCCTTCGGTTGTCTGGATCTGTTGCGCCCACCTTAAGCAGGCCCGAGCCACCCAAGCCCCTGAGACGGAGGCCTGCAAGGCGAGAGCGCTTATGTCAAAGGCTTGTTTCAGGAGTGTGTCCAACTTCCTATCTTGAGCATCTCTCAAGGCCGTGGCGCCCTCAACTGGGATAGTAGTCTTCTTGGTGACCGCTGAGACCGCTGCATCCACCCTGGGGGACTTCAGCAGTTCTTTGTCTGTCTCTGGGAGAGGGTAGAGTCGAGCCATGGTTCGTACCCCTCTCAACCCTGATTCTGGTTGATCCCACTCCTCCTGTATCATCTGACGTACTACCCTGTGGACAGGGAAAACTTTCTGGGACTTTGATGGCCTGAATTAAGGGGTCCTCTAATGCCTCGTCCTCTGCTGGGGAGTCTGAGGCTACATTGAGGGCTTTCAGGGACTCATTGATTAGAGAAGGGAGCTCTTCCCGGCGAAAAACTCTGACAATGCGAGCATGATCCTCCTCCGGGATCTCCCCTTCTTCCAGCTCCTCCTCTTCCTCCTCTAAGTCCCTTTCAGAGCCTTCCTCCTCTGGAGTGCCCTGGGAGAGGGGTGGAGGGATCTCTTCACTCATTAGCCTGGTGCGCTTGGCGGGGATCCCTGAAACCTGACTGCTTGCTCTCATAGGTCTGGTTAACCTGGCTTCTGCTGGTGGACCTGTATCTCCTGGTCCAAGCCCCTGCTTGCGCATGCAGTAGGCTTGGTGGAGCAGGAGAATGAAATCAGGGGAGAAGAGGTCTCCGGCCCCCCCATCCGCCGTGGAACGAAGCAGAGGGGGTGCGAGAGCCTCTGAGCTAGTAGCCGGAGGTAACTGAGCCCCAACCTCCTCCTCCAGGGCATCCCTCGGACCCTGAGGAACTTGGGTCAAGGACAAGTTGATTTCTTGTTCCACAGAGGTAGAAACTGCAGCACAAGCCCTGCAGATTCCTGTCTCCGAGGAGGTCCCTCTCCGTGTGCCACAGGAGGGGCACTTTGCCTTGGTAGCCATGCTCTTCAAGGGGCTCAAAGGAAGGTGGATAAGTGCCTAAGCAAAGATTACCTAAAGCCCCAACCCAAAAGCAAACAAAAACAAACAAAAGGCAAAACAAAGACCCCGATTAACTGTGTAAATTTGCTTAGGGCTACACAGACAGTTAAACCAGAGCTGTCCCTTCTCAAACTAAGGACAGCAGCACCGGGAAACAAGATGCCCTTGCCGTTGAAATAAACTCACAACAAATTACCTTAAATTAATTGCAATGAAATGACATTAGATGGGAATAACCAAAATAAACTGGCCGCCAAGGCTAATACTTGCTGTTTGAAGCGCTGAATATGCTCTGAAATGAAGCCCAGCTCAGCGATTCCTCTCCGTTGGCTCTACACGTGGTAGGCCGCGACCACGTGGAGCCCGGAACGGAGGATCGCGCTTCGGCTCGCTTCCCTGAGCTTAAGCCGCTACCGCCGCGACGCGAGGGACGTGCTCCGCGCCGCCCTCAGCTAGGAATGCCCCGGCGTCCTCCGGAAGCCTACCAGCTTGATTTTGCGGCTCCGGGAAATCGCCACCGCACCCCGCTGCTCCAGGAGGGGGGGGGGCGTATCGGTCCCACTGGCGTCGCTGCCTCCAGCGCTCAGCCACCCTAGGGGCTTCGGCGCGAGGCAGGGCAGCTCCTGTTGAGATGGTGCAGTGAACTCCGGCAGGTAAGGAGAGCTTCTAACCCCCTGCAGTCGGCAGCTCAGGCATCCGATCCGGTCTCCGGCCCGGCCCGGCCAGGAGGGGGGGAAGGGAGGAGAGGAGAGAGATTGCAGGAAATTTAAAGGAGCAGGCAAGAAATAAAGAAAACACAAGGTAACTAACTTCCTTAACTAAAATAAAGAGGGCAAATAACTAGAAAATTAAATAAATTAAATAAATGCTAAAATAGGAGAAGGCAGGACTCCAGTAAGCCCTAGGCTTACGGAACCCTCCAGCTGCTTGGAGGCTGAGAATACTGGAGATGGGGGGTGGTCCCAGTGGTATTTATACCGCTCCATCCCCAAAAAGGTTGGGCTCAGCCTCCAAGCTGCTGGAAGGGTTGCGCAACCCAGAAGTAAAGGGACTGGACTGGAGTGACGATAAGGAAATTCTCATTCAACACCCCAGACCTCTGGAACCTACTCCCTGCCGAACAAAAAATATCAGAACTCTCAGAATTCCACAAGAGACTAAAAAACCCACTTATTCAAAGAACACCTCAAGGACTAACGGCATCCCCATATACAGTACAAATGAACTTATATACATCTTAGTGAAAGGTAAGGTAACAATAATGTACACTGTTCTATGTAAAGTTAACATTCCTGTTATTTGTAAACCGTTTTGATTTTATGATATAGATAGAATATATGCATATGACCCAGCAGTCATACAAGTTGTGCACAGAAGAGCTTTTTTTTTTTTTTACTTTATGCATCCTTTTGTTAGGATGCCCTGCCACTAGAACTGTGTATATCAGATGTGGTTACATTCCATAAGAAATTAAGCACAGTTACTTACCTGTAACAGGTGATCTCTGGGAACAGCAGGAATAAGTCTTCACATATGGGTACATCGGTACCGACAGAGTCTGCGCGGGAACGCTTCCCAGCGTCCAAAAAGCTTTTGGAAGCATCCCACCACGCCTGTGTGCTGCCTTCCCGCCTTTCCCAACTGCCTCTCCTCAGTTAAGTTTTAAAGCTGAGACAAAGAGAGAGAGAGAGAGAGAGAGGAAAGGAAAGATAGATAGAGATACAACTCCTGGGGAGGTGGGTGGGTTGTGAAGACTTATTCCTGCTGTTCCCAGAGATCACCTGTTACAGGTAAGTAACTGTGCTATCTCCAAGAACAAGCAGGAATGAGTCTTCACATATGGGGACTCCCAAGCTAAGATGCCTGGAGTCCCAGCATGTCATAGGTTGGGACATGCTATCCCCCACAACACCAGGCATCCTGATGATGGAGGGTACGACTTGAAGAAAGAAAGGTGCTGTGGAACAGCTAACCTAGCATAGGACTGCAGACAAGGAGTCCATGTGTGGATGATAATTATCATCAATGATATTGAAAGAAATATTGCAATATGGTACTCCCCTAACAGGATTACACAGCAGTAAGGAGGTTCATGGGATCTACTGGGGAACCCAGTAGAGGAACCTCAAGGAGGACCTCACTGTGAAGTGGAGGTAATAAATCTGTAGGAAAAAACAGTGGAGGTCAGATTCCTGAAAGGTAAGAGGGGACCCCGGTAATAACTGGGGTAGTACAAAAACGGTGGGCCTTCAGCGGAAGGCTTTATGATAAAAGCCAAACTCTTTTGGCGACAGAGTGGCTCACCCTTGGGAGCAAAAAGAGAAGGCTGACCGATTTGGACAAACAGGCACAGTCCTTGTGGGAGGAAAAGGTATGGAAACCCCTTGAATCCCAAAAGAAAGGACAAACGCCTGAGGCATTAGAGCCTGTGATTAACTGAAGATCCGCAATGTCTCTAACTGGAGTCAGCTAGGAGAGATACTGGAACATGGAGAGCTTCAGAGGTACCTAAACCTTAAGGTTATGGTGGAAGTTGTTAACTACCACAGAAGTGGTTGTGAGTGTAGAACGCCAAACATGCTGGATAGCATAGGTATGGGTAAAGCCCATCTGTCAGAATCATATAGCTACATGAGCCTCGACAGTCAGGTAGATAAATGCAAAATACATATCTACCGATAATAAAATATCTCGACAGATACATATATATATATATAACATATAGATAGACAAATAAGAATATATCTATAGTGAGATATGAAGGGCATAAAATACACACAAATGATAGACAGACATCTGTAAGATGTATGCTATAGATATGAATATATAGGCCTCTATATGGGTGTCTGCAATGAAGCAGACAGATATGCCTACAGAACGGTATTCACATAGGAAATGTGGAGAGGAAAGATTCATCTAACAAGAAGGTGGAACCTACTTGAGAAGATATATAGAGAATCTATTCCCACTGGTTATGAGTTACAGGGATGCTAGCTAGTGAAATAACCAGGACGGTTACGTGAAAAGCAGAAGATGATATCAGTCTGCAGCCAGCAAGTCCAGAGTATTCCAGAACTCTAGCATGGTAAGTGAACAGAAGACGCATAAAAATGAGATACCATGCTGACCTGCTTAAGGGCAAAAAGGTATCATGCGTTCTTACCATGAGGACGAGCTGCAAGGAGAAAAGCATATTCCCGATTGGAAATACTATGGACCAAAGCAGGGAATTGGCAACTCCTTAAGCTTTCACGTAAGAGAAGGCCTATGTCCTTTATATTGAAAAGGAGATAGTGAAAAAAGGGAGAACCTTTCTAGTCATGGGAGACATGACTGAAAAAGCCTTTTCCAACCATCTAGGATAGCTGTTGGAGAAAAAACCCTCATGCTCTCTAGCAAGGGCCCATAGTGGAGAGCTTCTCTGTAGAATTGCAGAGAGCATGATGCAGGAGAATGAGGAGATAGAACTGGCTATTGGAGAGTCAGTATCTCTGCCAACTATGCTGCCAAGCCCAGGAGAATGGAGATGGCAGAGATAGAAGACCATCTAGAGATCTTGTAGTGGGATAATCTCATACGCGTTTAACTGTACTGAGCATTTTTGTTACATGTAAACCACGCTGATGCTGAATAGTGGGTGACGTCGGCGCCGACGGAGCCCCCATGCAGAGCATTTCACCAGCTTTCAAAGAAAGCCTTTGGGAATGCAGCCACGCATGCGCGGTCCCCTTCCCGCCCAAAGGTGCCATCTTGCTCAGTCTGATGACATAGCTAAAAGACAGCACGAAAAAGAAAAATGAACTATATATAAAACTACAACTCCAAGGGGAGGAGGGAGGGTGGGGAGGAGGGAGGGTCGTGAGGACCGATTCCTGCTGCTCCTGGAGAACACCTGTTACAGGTGAGTAACTACTCTTTCTCCAGGACCAAGCAGGAAGTCAGTCCTCACATATGGGTGACTCCCTAGCTCTGGGCTACCAGGAACCCAGGCTGAAAAACAGAGCTCCCTCTAGAGCCTCAGCAACAGTGAGAATCTTCTCTGAGACCACACCTGAACGGTAGCCCAACACCAGGGCTGGAGGGTAGGAGTTGCCTAAACCTCAAAGAGATTACGGAGTACCACTTGCCCGAAAGCACTGTCCCTACGGGACTCCCTCTCGACGTAGTAGTCGTCCGCAAACGTCTGGCTTGAAGACCAAGTAGTGGCCCAGCAGATGTCTGCCAACGGAACAGAACAGAAGTGAGCTACTGATGCAGCCTTTGCCCTGACCCGGTGGGTCATGACTCGACCCTCCAGGGAGAGGCTGGCTGCCCTGTACGCCCAGGCGATACAGTCTGCCACCCAAATGGACAACGTACACTTAGTGACAGGCAATCCCAATTTATTAGGGTCAAAGGAAATGAAGAGCTGCGAAGCCCTTCTATGCCCCTGCGTACGTTCTAGTTAAAAGGACAATGCCCTTCTAAAATCCAGGATATGCAAGACAGTTTCGGCCCTACTGGCGTGCAGCCTGGGAAAGAATGTCGGACGTACAACCTCCTGGTTGAGATGGAAGGAGGACACCACCTTGGGAAGGAACTTAGGATGAGTCCTCAAGACTACCCTGTTCTTATAGAACCTGGTATACAGCCTATCCGAGACCAGGGCCTGAAGCTCACTCACAAGCCTAGCCGAGGTGAGTGCTACAAGAAACACCTTTCAGGATAGGAAACGTAAGTGGCAGGTAGCCATCGGCTCAAAAGGTGGGCGAGTCAGTTGCTGCAAGACCACATTGAGATCCCACTCAGTGGCCGGTGGACTAATAGGAGGCTTGAGCAGAAGCAGGCCTCTGAGGAAGTAAGACACCAGAGGGTGGCCCGAGAGGTATTGTCCATCCACCAGCGAGTGGTGAGCTGAGAGAGCACCGAGGTGGACCAGGACCGAGTTGGACTGAAGTCCCAGATTGGACAGGTGGAGCAGGTATTGCAGTACCACTGGGACAGAGCAGGAAAAAGGATCCTCCTGCTGTTGAGAAAACCAAGTGGAAAACCTACGCCACTTCAAAGCATAGGCCTTCCGAGTGGAATGCTTCCTGGAGGCCAACACCACCTCTTCAACCTCCTTTGGAAGGAGCAAGGGAGCAAGGACTAGCCTTTCAGCAGCCAGGCCATCAGATTGAGGGATTTGAGGATGGGATGCAAGAGGGACCCTTGATCCTGAGTCAGAAGGTCAGGTTGCATCCACCGCCAACTGCAGAAGAGGGAACCACGGCTGCCTGGGTCCCCTGGGGGCTAGCAGGATCACCGTGGCTCGGTCCTGCTGCGTTTTGAATAGAGTCCAGGCCACCAGAGGTGTGGGAGGAAAAGCATACAGCAGGCCTTCCGACCAGGGGATCAGGAATGCATCTGCCACTGCCCTCAGAGGACGTGGTTGTCTGGAACAGAACTTAGGTAGTTGCCTGTTCAGCAGACTGGCAAAAAGATCCATGGTTGGAAGTCCCCACTTCAGAAAGATCTGTTGGACCACCCGAGGATCCAACTACCACTCGTGAGGCTGCAGGAGTCTGCTTAGCCTGTCTGCCAGGTAGTTTTCTTGGCCTGGGAGGTAGACCGCCCTGAGGGTCATGCCCTGATAGACCAGGAGCAGAGAGCTTGCACTTCCAGGCACAGGAGTCGGGATCCTGTGCCTCCCTGCTTGTTCACGTAGAACATAGCCACCTAGTTGTCCGTCTGAACTAGGACAGACTGGTGAGAGAGGATCTGAGAGAAAGTCCGTAAGGTTAGTCGAATAGCTCTCAATTCCAACAGGTTGATCTGCTGGTCGGCCTCCCACGGAGACCACAGGCCTTGGGTGCAGGTCCCCTGGCAATGTGCCCCCCAGCCTTGCAGGGAAGCATCGGTCATCAGAACCTAAGTGTGTGGGGAGGGTCGAAAAGGAACTCCCCCGACCAGGTTTGGGAGATGCCTCCACCATCGTAGGGAGTCCACCAAGGGTTTGGACACCTTTATCCTGTCTGATAACTTCCCTGTGGCTTGTACCCACTGTGCCCTGAGGTACCACTGAGCCGGCCTCATGTGCAGGCGGGCATTTGGGGTGACATGCACTGTGGAAGCCATGTGACATAAGAGCTGGAGGAAGTGTCTGGCAGAGACCAGAGAGTTCACCTGAAACTGGCCGGCCAACTTCATCAGTCTGTCAGCTCTGTCCACAGGCAAATAGGCCTTTGCTTGGATGGTATCCAACCTCGCCCCTATGAACTCCAGATCTTGTGAGGGGACCAAAGTGGACTTTGGGAAGTTTATAACGAACCCCAGGTGCTGAAGCAGGCATATGGTTCTTAAGGTGGCCTGTCTGGCCTCTTGTGGAGACTGGCCCCTAATAAGCCAGTCGTCTAGGTAAGGGAACACAAAGATCCCCTGGTTCCTGAGGTAGGCCGCAACCACCGTCAGGCATTTTGTAAAAACCCTGGGGGCGGAGGTGAGGCCAAAGGGAAGCACTCTGTACTGGAAGTGGTTCCCTCCCACCACAAATCTGAGGTATTGCCTGTGATTTGGATGGATGAGGATGTGAGTATAAGCATCCTTCAGGTCTAAGGAGCATAGCCAATCTCCCTGCTGGAGGTAGGGCAGTAAGATTCCAAGGGTAAGCATCTTGAACTTTTCCCTCTCCAGAAACTTGTTCAGATTTCTCAGGTCTAGGATGGGTCTGAGGCCTCCTGTTCTCTTTGGTACAAGGAAGTACCTCGAGTAGAAGCCTTGCCCTTCCAGGTGGTGAGGCACTGGTTCCACCGCCTGGTCCTGTAGCAAGCCTTTCAACTCCTGAAGGAGTAAGTTTCTGTGCAGAGGGGGTCTTGAAGACTCCCCTGGAAAGTAGGAGGGGGGTAAACGGGTGAAGTGGAGCAGATAGCCCCTCTCGATGATGCTCAACACCCAAGTATCCCCTGTGATGGCTGGCCACCTGTCTGCGTACAGGGTCAGCCGACCTTTTGTGCCCTGGAGAGGAGAGGCTATGCTGGCATAGTCAAAATCTCCCTCCCTGCTGAGCAGGAGCCAGAGTAGGAGGCTTGAAAGCCTTCTGCCTACGGGGCCCATGACCCTGCCCCTTGGCCTGCTGGCCCTGGTGGGGAGCTACAGAGGCCTGGTAGTGAGGGTAGGTTTTGTAGGCAGTGGTCCTCCTCGGGTAGAAGGCCTTTTTCCCCGAGCCCTTCTTCTGAGAAGGGGCAGAGATTTTCCTGGACAGCCTTGTCCCGGTAAGAGTCTCGGTTTCGAGTTCTGCAGCCTTTTCAGCCATGGGCTTGCCAAAGAGGTTCTCACCTCGACAGGGGACATTGACCAACTTGTCCTGTACCCATGGCTTGAGGACAGAGGAGTGTAGCCAGGCCTGGCGGCGTGCACCAATGCCGGCCCCTGCTACTCAGGCCGAAGCCTCATCGATAAACTTCGAGCACTCTCGAATACCAGACAAGGCCTTGAACCTCTGCAAGGGTTCCTCAGACAGACCAGCAGAGAACCCAGCAATCTCCTTTGCCAGGTCTCGAAGGTACATGCCCATGTACAGCTGGTACGTCTGGACGCAGCAAGCAAACATAGAGCCCTGGAAGCACTTTCAAACGAGGGCATCCAGGTTCCGGGCTTCCCTGCCGGGAGGCACCAAGGAGTGCATCTACTGACTCTTCAGGTGATGCATGGCTGATTCCACAACCATGGAGTGGTGCGGTAGCTGTGGCTTTTGGAACACGGGGCTCTTGCGGACTGTATAGATGGAATCGACCCGCTTGCTTAGAACCGGCATCGAGGCCGGCACTTCCCACATGCGGAAGAGCAACCGCTCCAGCATCGGAGGAACCGGCACAGTAAAGGCCTCCTTGGGGGGAGAGTCATACTGCAGGGCCTCGAGCTCCTCCTTGCGGTCCGCCGGGAAGGGCAGGGCTTTGGCCATGTCCCGTACGAAATCCGAGAACCGGGTATCCTCCGGGGGGGACCTTGTCCGAGGCTCGGATCCCGGTGAGTCCAAAGGGACGCACAGAGTCCGGAAGGTGTCCAGGGACTCCTCTTCCTCAGTCTCCCACGACGATTCCTCCGAGGAGGAATCGAGCGGCTCCGGGTGGGCGGGCACCGACGCCATCCGCCCCGACGCCGAGGGTACCGGCATCGACGACCTCGGTCCCAAATGGGAGGCCGAGGATAGACTCGAGTTCGCATGGTCTCGAGGATCGGCTTGGCCTCCGGGGTCGACTTGGACGTCGAGGTCTCGGTAGTCGGGGCAGATGCGCCGGTGAGGCCGGCAATCAGCACCCGCTGCTGCTCCATGAAGACAGTCAATCTGCTCTCCAAGGCCGTCAACCTGAGTCCAAGCTCAGAGACCCAGCAGCCTCCGACTCGGGCCCTGATGGCGTTGAGCCCGACGTTGGCTCCCCCAGAGGAGAGTCCACGAGGACTACAGTACTCACGTGACTCGGGGCCTCCAACTCTATATGAGGATGCTTTGCAGGCCTCTCCGACTCTGAAGACCCGGGACGGCGATTGGGGCTATGCGACCTGGCCCTCGAGGAGCCAAGAGCATCCACTGATGCCGCCCTCGCAGGTTTCTTCTTCCTTCGGTGCTCCCTTGAGGGGGACTCCCTTTCAGAGGAGCCCCGACGATGCTCGGGGTCAGACTCCTGAGACGTCGAGACCTCTGACGAAGTCTGGACCCATCCAGACGCCGAGTCGGAGAAGATCCTCTCACACTGGTGCTGACAGCTCCTCAATGCCTTCTTTATTTTTATTTATTTACTTAGCTTTATTTATACCCCGCTTTTCACTGGGTCAAAGCGGTCATTTTCCTTCGAGGACATTTTGCCACAGGGACTACAGACCTTAGGATCATGGTCTGGCCCCAGGCACCAGAGGCAGCAGTCATGTGTGTCGGTGAGAGACATTAGTTTCTTGCACCGATCACACTTTTTAAAGCCACTGGCAGCCATCGGGGGAAAAAGGGCCCCTGCAAGATCAAAAACATCGGGCTGCCAGGGAAAAGAAAAAATGGCGCGAACGCAGTCTCTAAGGACAAAAACCGAAAAAGAGATCTGGGCTCGGCACCGGTGTACCGAGTCCAGGCGGAAAAGGAACCGACGTCAAACCGAAGGAAAAAACAACTCGTCTTAACGCAGGAAAATCCACTTTTTCCACGGGTGACAGGGACACACGTCCGTAGGGCTCCGCGAAAAAAAGACGACTGAGCAAGAGGGCACCTTTGGGCGGTAAGGGGACCGCACATGCGTGGCTGCATTCCCAAAGGCTTTCTTTGAAAGCTGGGGAAATGCTCCGCATGGGGGCTCCGTCGGCACCGACGTCACCCATATACGAGGACTGACTTCCTGCTTGGTCCTGGAGAAGAAGCCATACCTTTTTTTTTTTTTTTCTTATTTTCTTTTGCCACATCCTAACCAAACCATAGAGAGGAAAAGCAAGATAACCGTGCCTTGGTCTAAGGGTACAGAACATACAGGCCATAGAACCAAAACACGGTATTAGCAACAACGGTTATAATAATATATATAATAAGATGGTTAATAAAAGCCATCAGAATAAACGGTCAAAGGAAGTGAATATCACTTGACTACGTTCCTTAACCTGTAGAGTCTGTCAGCGTACCTGAGGCCAGGACCCCAGCGCTGCTCACGTTGTCTTTTTTTTTTGTAAAGGTTCTTTAATTAAGTCAACATTAAACACCGTAAATCAAAATAATCGTGGTGAAACGACCTGCAGCTGTCTCAAAAGGCAACCAACCCAATGAAAAGGACTGCCACTGTCCCCCGGTCAGAAAAAAGCGTGGGTGCAACAGCCCACGCAAACCACCGGGCCTGCTTGCCGCCACACTGCCAAGCGGTGAGCTCCTCAGCCTACCGCATGAGCGGAACACTCAACAGCCTCGAAATCAAGTTTGCAAGCTATTTTGTGGATTTGCCGTGCGATCGACAGCCCCTCTATCCGTGCTGCAGCGCCCCGCACAGAGAAGGCTTCCGGACTCCAGCCGCACCATGCCATGTCACACCCCGATTCCGAGAGGTGGCCAGCAGACTGTCTGCCCTGCTGAGCTACTCCCCTCCGTTTGAAGAAGGAGGGGAGAGCAGGCCAACCTGAAAACGTAACTGAACAGATGAAGAAGCAGTGCTAACGATTGGTTCAAACCCAGCACATGCTTCTCTCATTTTCTCTTGGGGTATTTTTGTTTTTTGTAAACAAAATAAAACCAAATAAATAAAATGATAGGCGATAAAGAAAACCCACAGAATGAACTCTTATACCACTTAAAGATAACTAGCATTCCCCAAAACAAACTGAATTAAACACGCCTGGCTCCCTTTCAAGTAATAAACTTAAATTAACTTAAATTAAAATGCACTAAAGAATAGTCAAAGCGCTTGCATTCCCGTTGCTGACTGCATGCCTAGCCATGCCGCAGCCGCCTCACGGCTCAAAGGCGCGGCAAAAACGGCTCTGAATCCAGCCGGGTATGTTTTGGCAACAAGCAGCCCGGAACGGGCCCGACAGCCATTCTGCGTTCTTGCGTGTCGCATGAGCTCTCATCTGAGCTGCGCCATCTGAGTGCCTGAAATCCACATCCTTGCCACACTGGCCCGATAGGCCGCCCTGCCATCCGCAATGCCGTTCCCCAACTGAAATGAGGAACGATCGCAGAGAGGGCTTACTCCCTCAGCCTCCACCACCCACTCAGACAAGCCACGGTGATCCGGAGCCGAAGGCAGCACTGCACAACTCCCCTCCATACCAACCAGGAGGGGAGAGCAGGTCAAGTCCCTGAAGCTGGTTCAAAAGTTGAGCAGAGGGAAGAAACCCCAGGTTGGATCGATCCTAACATCAGAATCTATTTTTTTTCAAGTTTTAATACTGTTGAAGGGACAGTACGAAACCAAAAAAAAATATTGAAGGGAATAAAACAAATCTTAAAGCTAAAATCTGCTCCTTATCTATTCCACGTAGTGAGCCTACGTGCTGGGCTCACTAGTCCTCCTGCTGCATGGAGATTGATGGGAGATACCAGCAGGCTATATCCAGTGATGTCACGACTTTGACATGCCCAGTCTCCAAGCTGCAGGAGGAGGTACACAACCCAGAGGTAGAGGACTAAACTGGAGGAACGATAAGGAAATCACTATATGCAGAAGTGTTCCTGAGACAGATTTCCCAAAAGGGTAAAGTTGCTAAAGATAATGAGATAGATCCAGAACATGGACCTGCAGCATGCTTCATTATCAGAAGACGACCTTCAAGTCATATCCTCCAGTAATAAATGGATAGTGAATAGTGGAGTACCCCACGGATCTGTGCTGGGTCCGCTGCTTTTTGACATACTCATAAATGACCTGGAAAAGGGTATAACGAGTGTGGTTATCAAATTTGCAGACAACACAAAACTATTTAAAGTTGTTAAAACCCAAGAGGATTGTGGAAAATTGCAAGAGGATCTTGATAAATTGGAAGACTGGGCATCCAATTAGCAGATGAAATTTAATGTGGACCAGTGCAAAGTTATGCACCTAGGGAACAACCACCCAAACTATGGTTACACGATGCAAGGTTCCACATTGGGAACCACCACCCAGGAAAAAGATTTAGGCGTTATCGTGGATAACACGTTAAAACCCTCAGCCAAGTGGCGGCAAAGAGAGCAAATAGAAGGCTAGGTATCATAAGGAAAGGAATGGAAAATCAAACAAAGGATATTATAATGCCTCTGTATCATTCCATGGTGCAAAAACACCTTGAATATTGCGTGCAATTCTGGTCGCCACATCTGAAAAAAAGATATAGCGTTATTAGAAAAAGATACAGAGAAGAGCCACCAAAATGATAAAGGGGATGGAATGATACCCCTATGAAGAGAGGCTAAATAGGTTAGGGCACTTTAACCTGGAAAAGAGATGGCTGAGGGGAAATATGATAGAGGTCTATAAATTAATGAATTGAATGGAACAGGTAAATGTAGATCGATTGTTTACGTCATCAGAATATAAAGAGACTATGGGACATGCAATGAAGCTACAGGGTAACTATTCAAGACTAATAAAAGAAAATATTTTTTCACTCAACGTGTAATCAAACTCTGGGATTTGTTACCGGAGGATGCAGTAAAAACTGTTAGTGTAACTGGGTTTAAAAAAGGTTTTGACAAGTTCCTGATGGAAAGGTCTATAAACCATTATTAAAAGGGACCCAGGACATCACTGCTTGACCCAATACAAGCATTGAGGAAACGGTGTCTTTTGGGGAAACTGCTAGGTACTTATGACCTAGATTGGCCACTCTTCGAAACAGGATACTGGGCTTGATGGACCTTGTTCTGACCCAGTATAGCATCTTATGTTCTTATTAACACCACCCGAGCCAAACTGCATGGCCACTTGGAGGACATGCACATCTAGCCAGTAATGCCAAGCGAAGGAGCCAAGGAGGACCAAGTAGCCACCTGCAATTGTTCAAGGGTGACGCACGAGATGACTCCATCCACGAAGCTGCCTGGACCCAAGTCAAATGAGCCTTGAGGCCTGGGGAAACAGGCCTATCCTGTATCAGGTGGGTTGAGGCAATAGTGTCCTAGATCCAGCAACCTAGGGTCACTGTGGATGCCCCTTCTGGGGTCCGGCAAAAAGGACAAAGAAGTGATTGGAAAGACGAAAGTAATTCATCCCTTTCAAGTACCGCAAGTGTGCACGATGGAAGTCCACAAAACGCAAGCCCTTGTCTGGTCTGGTGCATTGGTTTGGAAAAAAGGCCGGCAAGAACAGCACCCAATTGGCATGAAAGGGAGAGAGCACTTTGGGCAAGGAGAGAAGCGGGCGAAAGGTCACCCTTTTGGCCAAGAATTTCAAGATGGGGTTGCAACAGGAAAGCACCTGCAATTCCGAAATCCGCTGCGCTGAAGCGATAGCTACCAAGAACAGTTTTCAGGGACAGATCATTAATGGTAGCCCGCTTGAGTGGCTTGATGGGCGGACACATGAGCGCTCAGAGAACTATCGTCAAGTCCCATGGCAGGACTATGGTGTCTACTAGTGGACAAAAGGTCCGAATCCTAAGGAGAAAGTGACTCACATCCTGGTGCGCTGCCAGCACATGGCCTGCCACCAGACCGCAGAAACAGGAAAGTACTGCTACCTGCACCCTGATCAAGCTTGTTAAACCCTTCAACTCCCTCTTGAAGGAAAGCTAGAATTTAGAGGATCAAAACCACATGGGGAAAGGTGACAGACGATAAAGGTTCTCTAAAAGATACCAGAACCAGGCATAAGACAATGAGGTGGAGAATCACCTGGTCTTCAAAAGGGAATAGTTCTTATGCCTCAGGCGACCCTGCCATAGTAAACTCCTCCTGTCCCCGAGGCACAGAGGCTGGGAAGCGAGGAGACAGATTATGTCTGCGTACCATGGCTGATAGGGGCTAAGGCATCTAAGGCTTCTTTCGTCCTCTCTCATCTATGACTAAAGAAACGGAACACATGGAGAAACTGAAGACTTGCCTTGCCTGGAGTTGAGCTGGTTAGTGGTGTTTGATCATCAGTTGTGCTTCCAGTACGTCCCTGCTCCTCCCCCCAGTGATTGGGTTTGATAACCAGCTGTTTTCTGCGGCACGCGTTCATGTCCTTAGGGGCATGTACCAAGGGGCTTGTATGGCCCCTTAGGAGCACTGAGAAGCATTGAGGGAATCAAGGGGTTTCGGCCTATTTGGTTAGTATGGGGAAGTGCAAAGCGAAAGTTAAATCAATGGATTCTGTGGCTGTTCAAGGACAGATGGATAAGCATGTTGTGAGTACTGCTACAGGTATACCTTCTGCTTTGTTGTTTGAGGAAGGTCTTTCATCCGTAGAAGCCTCTATTAGTTTGGGGTTGCGTACCCCTCCCCCTCAACCCACTCCCAACACTGTTCAGAATGTTGATAAATCTGGTTGTTTGGCGACTGAGTTCCCTGCCGTACCTCCTCCTGCTTCTACTCCTCTCCAACAGGATTCGGATGGATTTTGTTTGTCCCTCCTGACTCTAGTCTCCATGCCTGCTTTGGCGGCACTGGCCTCTGGGGGGTGGGTAGGGGGGCGTATATTTCCTTAAAAGATGTTTGGTTAATTAAATCCCGGATGGAAGAAGTTTTAAAGGGGACATTAACTCAATTGTGTACCTTCTCACAGGGGGCTACACAAGTTTTACATCAAGTTGAGTCTCGGCTCTCCAATTTGGAAGGTAAAGCAATCAAACTGGACAGCACAGTGGTGGGTGTTCAGTCAGTATGTAATACTTTTGTTAAAGATAGTTTATTATTGCATAATAAGATTGAATATTCTGAGAATAATGCTAGAGCTAAAAATTTGAGATTTTTAAATTTTCCTGTTGTCCCCTGCTCTCCCCCCTTGAGCTTTTGAAGTATATTTTATTTAACTGGTTTTATATACCATTTTTCTGCAAGGCAAAACAGTTTACATTGAACAAGAAGGAAAGTTTACACGAAACAGTTGGAACTATAAATAAGTAAATTAGGTGTAATTACAGTATTACAATAAACAAAAGAACAAGAGTAACTATTTACAGATGGCCTGGAGGCTATGCAGTGAGGCGTTGAGTTCACCTACTCGGGGGAAGGGCTGCGGGGGACAGTGGGGGGGAAGGGGAGGATAATGGAGAGGGTGGTGCGGGAGAGAGTTAGAGGGGGTGAGTGCTGGAAGTGGTGAGGAGGGGCAGGTTGTAATCTTGTGGGGGATTTGTAGCATTGGATGCGTTGAAGTGTTCTTTGAAAAGATAGGTCTCTAGTTGTTTTTTGAAGAGGGTGTGGGATTGGAGGGCCCATAAGGTGGGGGGTAGCTTTGTTCCAGTTGGTAGGGGCGTAGAATTGGAAGGCTCTTGTGTTGGTGCATTGAGGTTTCTTGGAGATCTGTGCTGGAAGAAGGAGAAGATTTGCTGCGTTTTGGCGCCGGAGTTCGCTGTTGTTGGGGCGCTCGATTAATATTTGCAGCTGTTCCGCCGTAGTGTTGAAAAGGGCTCTGTGTGTAAGGACAATGGTCTTAAACCTGATGCGGGATGCAACTGGCAGCCAGTGTAGGAATTTCAATATGGATGTGATGTGGGACTGCCTGGTTGCTCCAGCTATGAGACGCGCAGCTGTGTTTTGTGCCAGCTGTAGGGGGGAGAGAGTGGTCTTGGGTAGTCCTTGTAGGACAGAGTTGCAGTAGTCGATGAGAGGGATGATGGAAGCTTGACAAGCTGTGCAGAAGCTGTCATAGGGTAGAAGAGGGTAAAGGTAACGAAGAGTTTTGATTTTGTAGTAGATATTTTTGGTGGTGTTTCGGATATGAGGCTGGAAGTTCAGGAGGTGGAACAGGGTTATCCCAAGGTATTTGATCTGCGGTTTGACTTTAATTTCGGTGTTGCCCAGTTTGATGCTCTGTGGAAGGTTGAAGTTGGGGTCTCTGGAGATGTAAAGGAGCTCTGTTTTGCTGAGGTTGATCGTGAGATTGTACAATTATAGCCATGCGGTGACTTCTATAAAGCAGGCGTTAAGGATGGAGTAGTCGGGGGAGGTGGTGTTGAAGGGGGTGAAGATAATTATGTCACCAGCATAGATTTGGTATCCAACATTGAGGCTTTTGAGGATGTGACAAAAGGGCCTGATGTAGATGTTGAAGAGGAGAGAGGAAAGGGCTGATCCTTGAGGTACTCCTTGGGGGAATGTGAATGGCGATGAGGATTGGTTTCCTGTTTTCACTTGTTGGGTTTGTTGGGATACCCGGAAGCACCCTACGTGTTCAGACCGTATATGAGAGAGATCTTGAATTTTTCCACTTTTGAAGAATCTATGATAGCTTCTTTATATTATGTCCCTCAGACTTCTTTTCAGCTCTGCTTGGAGGATGAGGCAGAGGAACAAAATGTGGATGATCTGGAGCTGACTCAGTTTTTAGAGTCATCTCTGGAGAAGGTCCACAAAAGGGCAACTCTTGTAGTCACTTTTAAGACAGAAGATAAGTCAGCCATATTGAAATTGTATTTTCCTAAGAAGGCTGTCCATTTTTGTGGATATCCTTAAATATTTTTCTTGATGTGGCTCGATCTACCAAGCTTCGCAGGAAAGCTTTTTTGCAATTAAAACCTAAAGTTCTGGCCATTGGAGTGCAGTTTCCTTGTAAATGTGTTATATTGTATACCGGTATGAAATATGTGTTTACAGATGTATCTCATTTAGAGACTTTTCTTCTAGATAAATGTTAGGTAGTGAGATGAGATAGTTAAAAGGGGTTTTGGTTTACTTTCTGGGTTAACTCAGGCCTCTGATGTTCTCCTTGATGTGGATTTTAGCATCGTGGCAGGCTTAATTTTTAGTGGGCCTTTCTTTTTTGGATGAGTTTCTTGTTCTAAAGATTGTACTGGACGATGCTGTTCCTTTCTTTTTTCTTGTATATGTATACAAGTAAATGCATAACAACAAAAAAAAAGAAAAAAAAAAAAAACGGATCACCTTTGCAGTGGACATAGATGCCATCCGATCCATCACCGGGCACTCCTCTTCGATGCACTACAGCACAGTTATTCACCTGTAACAGGTGATCTCCGGGAACAGCAGGAATTTAGTCCTCACATATGGGTATCGTCGGTACTGACGGAGCCTGCGCAGGAATGTTCCCCAGCGTCCAATTAGAAAGCTTTTCGGAGCTTCCCACAGCGCCAGCGTGCTGCCTTCCCGCCTTTCCCAACTGCCTCTCTCCAGTTGAGTTTTAAAGCTGAGACAAAGAGAGAGAGAGGGAAAGGAAAGACAGAGAGATACAACTCCTAGGGGAGGTGGGTGGGTTGTGAGGACTAAATTCCTGCTGTTCCCGGAGATCACCTGTTTCAGGTGAGTAACTATGCTATCTCCAGGAACAAGCAGGAATGTAGTCATCACATATGGGGACTCCCTAGCTTTAGGTGCCAGGGAGAGACCCCAGAGGTTGTGTCCCCCTGAACAGGCCCCACTTCCCCCCATGGATCTCTGGCATCCTACCAGGGATGGTGGGTAGGAGTTGATTAGATATGGAACAGGTGTTGGAGAATAGCCTGACCAAACAAGGCATCCCGGCGGGAGTCCTTGTCCAAGCAGTAATGGGCTGTTAAGGTATGAACTGAGGCCCAAGTGGCTGCTCGACAGATGTCGTCGATAGACACAGAGAACACATGAGCCATTGAGGCTGCCATGGCCCTCACATTGTGAGCTGTGACATGGCCCTCCACAGAAAGGTTCTTACTCTGAAAGGTGAAGGAAATACACTGAGCAATCCAGTTAGAGAGTGTTCTCTTGGCGACTGGAAGTCACAAATGAGAAGGATCAAAAGCAACAAAGAGTTGAGAGGACTTTCTATGTTGCTGTGTTCTTTGTAAGTAAAAGGATAAAGCTCTTTTACAGTCCAAGGTATGAAGATTCCTCTCTGCATTTGATGCATGAGGCCTTGGAAAAAACACAGGTAGGTAGACCGCTTGGTTTAGATGAAAAGGCGAGACCACCTTTGGCATAAAGTAACTACCTTGTCATGATGGAACCTTGTATAAGGTGGATCAGCTACTAGCGCTTGCAACTCACTAATGCGGCATGCTGATGTGATTGCAATGAGAAAGATAGCCTTCCGAGAAAGGAATTTCAAAGAAATAGTAGCTAAAGGTTCAAAGGGTGGCTTCATGAGCTGCCCAAGAAACAGGTTTAAATCCCATGCCACCGGTGGTGGCCTAATGGGAGGCTTAGTTAGAAGAAGGCCTCTCATAAATCTTGCTATAAGAGGATGAGAGGAAATAGGTTGTTCATTTAGAGGCTTAAAGGAAGCTGCAACAGCACTCAAATGGACTCTTACTGAGTTATTCTTAAGTCCTGCATTGGATAAATGAAGGAGATACTCCAGCAATCATTCCAGAGGTATCGCAAGGGGGTTAAGACCCTTCTGCGAACACCATATGGTAAACCTTTTCCACTTAAAAGCATAAGAGCGTCTTGTGGAAGGTTTTCTGGAAGCAAAAAGAATATCTTTTACTTGCTGAGGAAGATTAAGATCTTGGAGATCTAGGCCTTCAGCAACCAAGCCCTGAGATGCAGAGACTGGGGATTGGGATGCCATAACATTCCGTCCTCCTGAGATAGGAGATCTGGAGCAGACCCGAACTCCAGGGAGGGAGCTTGAGAGACACGTAGAAGCAGAGGGTACCACACTTGCCTTGGCCAATGTGGAGCTATGAGAATCATATGGCCTCTGTCTCTCTGAAGCTTGAACAGGGTTTTGGGAATTAGGGGAATGGGTGGAAAGGCATAAAGGAAGTGTTGACCCCAATGAAGGAGGAAAGAATCCCTGGACTGAGCCTTCTGAGCTGGAATTCTGGAACAGAACCGGGGAGGTCTGGCATTCCACGGACTTGCAAAGAGGTCTATGTCCGGGGTTCCCCAAATTTGAAAAATCTTGGTTACCTGGTCTGCATGCAGAGACCATTCGTGTGGAAGCAGAACTCGACTGAGTCTGTCTACCGAAGAGTTTTGTATGCCTGGAAGATACACTGCCAGGAGATGAATCTGGCGAGGGCCCATAGTCGCAAAGCTTCGTTGCAAAGCGACAGAGCACCTGTTCCCCCCTGCTTGTTCACATAGAACATGGCTACTTGATTATCCGTATGAATTAGGACTGTCTTGTAGCTGAGCAGGGTGTGGAACACTCGCAAAGCAAGGAAGATTGCTCTGAGCTCCAAGAGATTGATATGTAGATGACTCTCTTGTGGAGACCAGGTGCCTTGGGTGGTGTGGTCTTGGAGATGAGCTCCCCAACCCATCAGAGAAGCATCTGTTCTGAGAGTTGCTTGGGGTAAGGGTTGTTGGAAAGGGGACCCCAGCAACAGGTTTTGAGAGGACTTCCACCACTGGAGGGACAAAATAAGGCGACTTGTGTTTGCTATTTTGTCTGACAGGCCTCCTGATGCCTGGGTCCATTGGGTGGATAAAGTCCACTGAGCTGCCCTCATATGGAGGCGAACATAGGGAACCACATGCACAGTAGATGCCATGTGGCCTAGTAGTTGTAACATTTCTCAAGCAGTTAGATGAGGCTTTAGCACTGCTTGAGAAGCTAACTGCACCATGCGAAGGCAACGGGCCTGGGGGAGATGGGCCCTTGCCTTTTTGGTATCCAGCAAAGCTCCTATGAACTCTAAAGACTGAGTGGGAGTTAGACTGGATTTTAGGATGTTTATTACCAGCCCTAAATACTGAAGGATACGCATTGTGCAGGATAGAGAAGTCCTGGCCTCTGACTCTGTTGGTGCTCGAATGAGCCAGTCGTCTAAGAAAGGGAAGACGAATATTCCTAGAGTGCGGAGAAATGCTGCTACTACAGCCATGCATTTCGTGAACACCCTTGGTGCTGAGGCCAGGCCAAAAGGAAGCACCCTGTATTGGTAGTGCTTTTGCTGAAAAAGGAACCGAAGGAACCTTCTGTAGGTTGGTTGGATGAGGACATGAGTGTACGCATCCTTGAGATCTAGAGAACAAAGCCAATCCTGACTCTGAAGGTATGGCAGCAGAGATCCGAGAGAAATCATCTTGAATTTCTCCTTGACAAGGAATTTGTTCAACTCTCTGATGTCTAAGATAGGTCTGTAACCCCCTGTTTTCTTTGGGATAAGAAAATAAGGGGAACAGAACCCTGTACCCTGCTGATGAATGGGTACTTCTATTGCCCCTTGGGCAAGAAGGATAGCGACCTCCTGACCTAACAGGTTGATGAGAGAGGTCGGAGAATTGAACTGCTTTACTATTGCATGAGGGGGCATGCTTGAAAAATGAAGCTTGTACCCCTCCTTTATGATGGAGTGTCCAATGCTCTGCTATTTGCCCCCATCTGGGGGCAAAATGACATAGCCTTCCTGGCTCTCGGGGGACCAGAGCTTCCCACCATTCCAGGAAGGTTAAGTTCTCTAGTTGAGAGTCAAAGGCCCTGTGGAGGCTGAGCCTGCTGGGCCGGTTGAGGCCTAGCAGTCTTCGCTTTCTTCTGTTTGCGGGGTTGCTGAGCTTTCCTGGCAAGCTGACCTGCAGAAAGCACAGTTACTTACCTGTAACAGGTGATTTCTGGGAACAGCAGGAATTAGTCATCACATATGGGTACGTCGGTACCGACGGAGCCCGCGCGGGAAGGTTCCCCAGCTTTTCAGATTAAAAGCTTTTGGGGCCTCCCACTGCACATGCGCGCTGCCTTCCCGCCTTCCTGACCAGCTCTCGTCAGTTCGAGTTTAAAGCTGAGACAATAGAGAGAGAGGACAGGAAGATAGATAGAGATACAACTCCTAGGGGAGGTGGGTGGGTTGTGATGACTAATTCCTGCTGTTCCCAGAGATCACCTGTTACAGGTAAGTAACTGTGCTATCTCCAGGAACAAGCAGGAATAAGTCATCACATATGGGGACTCCCTAGCTAAGATGCCTGGGAGATCCCCCTCCAAGGGTAAACCATCTTCGTATGGATCTCAGGCATCCATCCAGGGAAGGTGGGCAGGAGTTGTTTAAGTATGGAACAGGTGTTTGAGGACAGCCTGACCAAACAAGGCATCCCGGCAGGAGTCCTTGTCCAAGCAGTAATGGGCTGTGAAGGTATGAACCGAGGCCCAAGTGGCTGCTCGACAGATCTGATCTATGGACACAGAGTGAAGAAGAGCCATAGAAGTGGCCATGGCTCTCACATTGTGAGCTGTGACATGGCCCTCCAGAGAAATGTTCTTACTCTGGTAAGCAAAAGAAATACAATGAGCGATCCAATTGGAAAGTGTACGCTTGGTGACTGGAAGTCCCAAATGAGAAGGATCAAAAGCCACGAAAAGTTGGGAAGACTTTCGATGTGGTTGAGTCCTGTTGAGGTAAAAGGCAAGAGCTCTTTTACAATCCAGAGTATGAAGGTTCCTCTCTGCACTGGAAGCATGAGGAGCCGGGAAAAAAGACAGGTAGATATACCTCTTGATTAAGATGAAAAGGCGAGACCACTTTGGGCATAAAGTGGGGATTCGTCCTAAGGACCACCTTATCATGATGAAACCTAGTATAAGGTGGATGAGCCACTAAAGCCTGCAGTTCACTGATGCGGCGAGCCGAAGTGACTGCAATAAGGAAAACAACCTTCCAGGAAAGAAATTTGAAGGAGGTAGAGTCCAAAGGCTCAAAAGGTGGCTCCATAAGCTGACCTAGAACTAGGTTCAAATCCCCTGCTACCGGGGGAGGTCGGATGGGAGGTTTAGTTAGGGTCAGGCCTCTCATGAAACATGCAACAAGAGGATGAGAGGAGACAGGTTGTCCATTTATAGGTTTTAAGGATGCTGCAATAGCACTCAAATGGACCCTTACTGAATTCGTCTTAAGGCCTGCATTTGAAAGATGCAGGAGATAGTCCAAGAGGGAATTCAAAGGAAGTGCTAGAGGGTCAAGACCCTGCTGAGCACACCAAATGGAAAAACGCTTCCATTTGAAAGCATAAGAACGCCTCGTGGAAGGTTTCCTAGAGGCATGAAGGATATCTTTCACAGGCTGAGAAAGATTAAAGTCTTGAAGACTTAGGCCTTCAGTAACCAAGCTCTGAGATGTAGGGATTTGGGGTTTGGGTGCCACAAAGTCCCCTTCTCCTGAGACAGGAGGTCTGGCGCAGCTCCCAGGTCCAGGGAGGATCCCTGGGAGAGATGCAGAAGTAGAGGGAACCACACCTGGCGTGGCCAGCGGGGAGCTATGAGGATCATAGTCCCGTGATCCCTCTGGAGCTTGAACAGAGTCTTGGATATTAGAGGAATGGGTGGAAAGGCATAGAGGAATTCCTGACCCCAATGCAGGAGGAAGGCATCGTGGGCCTGAGCTCCCTGACACTGAGTTCTGGAACAGAACCGGGGAAGTTTGGCATTCCACAGACTTGCAAAGAGGTCTATGTTTTAAACTAGAAAATAGGGGAAAGCCGACAGTCACCCAGGAGCGCATGGTTCGGACAAAGGTATCCTTGAAGGATACTACCAAAAGCAGTGAGGTTCCAAAAGGGAGTATAGTAGCCCAAATGCCCTTGAGTAAGGAGCAGACAGAGCATAAGGATTCCCAATTACCCATGCCTACCAATAGCCAGATTAATATTAATAAAATACAGTCTCTAAAATGCTTGTATGCCAATGCTAGAAGTCTAAACAATAAGATGGGAGAATTAGAATATATAGCACTAAATGAGAGGTTAGATATGATTGCACTCTCAGAGACATGGTGGAAGGAGGATAACCAGTGGGACACTGTGATACCTGGATACAAACTATATCGTAATGATAGAGCTGAACAAATTGGTGGAGGGGTTGCGCTCTATGTTAAAGAGGGCATTGAGTCAGAAAGGATTAAAGTTTTGCAGGGAACAAAATTTGCTGTAGAATCTCTATGGATTGAAATTCCATTTATGAAGGGGAAGGTGATGGCAGTGGGAGTATACTATCGACCACCTGGCCAGAATGAACAAATGGATGATGAAATGCTCAAAGAAATCAAGGAAGCTAACAAAAGCCACAACAGAGTAGTAATAATGGGTGATTTCAATTACCCCGGTATCGACTGGGACAGTGTCACAGCAGGACAAGCTAAAGAGATAAAGTTTCTAGATGAAATAAATGACTGCTTCTTGGAGCAGCTGATTCATGAACCGACCAGAGGGGAAGCCATACTGGACCTAGTCCTTAGTGGAACGCCAGATCTGGTGCAAGAAATAAGGGTGTTGGGACCACTTGGCAATAGTGATCATAGTATGATCATGTTTGATTTAATCAGTGGAGGACAGATAGTAAAGGAATCCACAGTACTACCTTTTAACTTTCAAAAGGGAGACTATGATAGAATGAGGAATATAGTTCGGAAAAAACTAAAAGGAGCGGTTCCAAAGGTTAAAGACTTACAGCAAGCTTGGGTGTTATTTAAAAATACTATCCTCGAAGCCCAGACCAGCTGTATTCCACGCATTAAGAAAAGTGGAAGAAAGTCCAAAAAACTGCCAACATGGTTTAAAGGTGAGGTCAGAGAGGCTGTTGCTGCCAAAAGAGCAACCTTCAGGAAATGGAAAAAAAGAGCCAAATGATGAAAACTGGAAACAGCACAAGCACTGGCAAGTTAAATGCAAAGCATTGATAAGGCAGGCAAAGCGGGAATTTGAGAAGAAACTTGCTACGGAAGCAAAAACACGAAATAAAGACTTTTTCAAGTACATTCGTAGCAAAAGGCCTGTGAGAGAGTCAATTGGACCATTAGATGATAGAGGGGTAAAAGGGGCAGTAAGAGGAGACAAGGCTATAGCAGAGAGACTGAATGAATTCTTTGCTTCGGTCTTTACTGAGGAAGATGTAGGGATGTTACCCAAGACTGAAGTGGTATTTAAAGGTGATACTGCAGAGGAATTGAGAGAAATATCGCTACACCGAGAAGATATATTACAACTATTTGATAAACTGAATAGTAGCAAATCACCTGGACCGGATGGTATACATCCCAGAGTGTTGAAAGAACTGAAATATGAGATTGCAGACCTGTTATTGGTAATCTGTGAACTTTCATTTAAATCATCTGTAATACCTGAAGATTGGAGGGTCGCCAACATAACACCAATTTTTAAAAAGGGTTCCAGGGGTGACCCGGGAAATTACAGACCGGTGAGCCTGACGTCAGTACCAGGGAAAATGGTAGAAACCATCATAAAGAACAAAATTACACAGCATGTAGATAGTCATGGCCTAATGGGAGACAGCCAACATGGCTTTAGACAAGGAAGATCTTGTCTTACTAATCTGATCTGTTTTTTTGAAGGTGTGCATAAACAGGTAGACAAAGGTGAGTCGGTTGATATAGTGTATCTGGACTTTCAGAAAGCTTTTGACAAGGTCCCCCATCAGAGACTTTTGGCGAAGCTAAAAAGTCATGGGATAGGAGGCAGTGTACTATTGTGGATCGGGAACTGGTTAAAAGATAGAAAGCAGAGGGTAGGGCTAAATGGCCAATATTCCCAATGGAAAAAGGTGAATAGTGGAGTACCCCAGGGATCTGTACTGGGTCCGCTACTTTTTGACATATTCATAAATGACCTGGAAAAGGGAATAACTAGTGAGGTTATCAAATTTGCAGATGACACAAAACTGTTTAAAGTTGTTAAAACCCAAGAGGATTGTGGAAAACTGCAGGAGGATCTGGATAAATTGGAAGACTGGGCATCCAAATGGCAGATGAAATTTAATGTGGACAAGTGCAAAGTTATGCACCTAGGAAAGAACAACCCACACTATAGTTACACGATGCAAGGCTCCACATTAGAAACCACCACCCAGGAAAAAGATTTAGGAGTCATCGTGGATAACATGTTAAAACCCTCCGCCCAGTGTGCAGCGGCGGCCAAGAAAGCAAATAGAATGCTAGGTATCATAAGGAAAGGGATGGAGAATAAAACAAAGGATATTATAATGCCTCTGTATCGCTCCATGGTACGACCGCACCTTGAATATTGTGTGCAATTCTGGTCACCGTATCTTAAAAAGGACATAGAGTTATTAGAAAAAGTACAGAGAAGAGCCACCAAATTGGTGAAGGGGATGGAAGGCTACTCCTATGAAGAGAGGCTAAAAAGGTTAGGGCTCTTTAACCTAGAAAAGAGACGGCTGAGGGGAGATATGATAGAGGTGTATAAATTAATGAATGGAGTGGAACGGATAAACGTGGATCAATTGTTTACGCTATCAGAATATAGAAGGACTAGGGGACATGTAATGAAGCTACAGGGTAAACTATTTAAGACAAATAGGAGAAAATATTTCTTCACTCAACGTGTAATCAAACTCTGGAATCTGTTACCGGAGGATGTAGTAAGGGCTGTTAGTATAGCTGGGTTTAAAAAGGTTTGGACAAGTTCCTGAAGGAAAGGTCCATAAACCACTATTAAAAAGGGACCCAGGATATCAATGCTTGGCCTAGTACAAGCACTGCAGAACCTGTGTCTTTTGGGGAAACTGCTAGGTACGTATGACCTAGATTGGCCACTGTTGGAAACAGGATACTGGGCTTGATGGACCTCGGTCTGACCCAGTATGGCATTTCTTATGTTCTTATGTCCCCCATTCCTGAAAGATTCTGCGTATCTGGTCCATATGTAGGGACCATTCGTGTGGAAGCAGAACTCGACTGAGTCTGTCCGCACGAGAGTTTTGAACTCCTGGAAGATACACTGCAAGAAGGTGAATTTGATGCTCTCTGGCGAAGGCCCATAATGTGAGAGCTTTGTTGCAAAGCGACAGAGAGCCTGTCCCTCCTTGTTTGTTTATATAGAACATGGCTACCTGATTGTCTGTCTGAACTAGGACAGTCAGGTTGACAAGAAGGGTATAGAAGACCTTGAGGGCAAGGTAAATTGCTCGCAGTTCCAGGAGGTTGATATGAAGGGTGGTCTCCTGTGGAGACCAAGTGCCCTGAGTGGAGAGGTTCTGAAGATGAGCTCCCCACCCTGTCTGGGAGGCATCTGTTGTGAGGGTTGCTTGGGGCAACAAAGGTTGGAAGGGGGCCCCCAACAGATTCTTGGTGGATGTCCACCATTGGAGGGACCAAAACAGACGGCTTGAGGTGAGTATTTGGTCGGAGAGCGCTCCAGATGCTTGAGTCCACTGGGTGGCCAAGGTCCATTGAGCTGCTCTCATATGCAGACGAGCGTAGGGCACCACATGTACCGTGGAGGCCATGTGGCCCAGAAGTCGCAGCATTTCCCGGGCTGTCAAATGACTGCTGGACTGAGCTTGGGAGGCCAAACTCAGCAGGCGTTGGGCCCTGAGCTGAGGCAGGTAGGCCCTCGCAGTGATGGTGTCTAACTGGGCCCCTATGAACTCGAGAGACTGAGTAGGGATTAGTTGAGACTTGGGAAGGTTTACTACAAGTCCCAGATACTGCAGAAGACGCCTTGTGCGGTCCAGGGAAATTTGGGCCTGGGACTGAGATGGAGCTCGGATGAGCCAGTCGTCCAGGTATGGGAATATGAAAATTCCCAGGCCTCTTAGAAAGGCAGCTACGACTGCCATGCATTTGGTGAACACTCTTGGAGCAGAGGCTAGACCGAAGGGGAGTACTCTGTACTGGAAATGTTGTCCCTGAAACAGAAATCGAAGGTATTTTCTGTGGGATGGGTGGATGAGTATGTGTGTATATGCATCCTTTAGGTCTAGAGAACAAAGCCAATCCTGACTCTGAAGGTATGGAAGGAGAATGCCCAGAGAAAGCATTTTGAAATTCTCCTTGAAAAGAAATTTGTTCAATTCTCTCAGATCTAGAATTGGTCTGAAGCCCTCTGTCTTCTTTGGTATTAGAAAATAAGGGGAGTAGAATCCCGTCCCCTGTTGAAGAAGAGGGACCTCCTCTATTGCTCCTTGGGCAAGGAGGGAGGAGACTTCCTGACCCAAGAGGGTCAGGAGAGATGGGGGAGAATTGAACTGCCTCACCATAGTATAAGGAGGAAGGTCGGAAAAATGGAGTTTGTAACCCTCTCTGATGATAGAGAGGGTCCATTGCTCTGATGTAATTTGCTCCCATCTGGGAGCAAAGTGAGCTAACCTTCCGGGTATGGTGAGGGGCTCTGGTTGTTCTAGAGCCAGAAAAGTTAAGTTCTCTAGGGCAAGTCAAAACCCCTGAGGGGGTTGAGCCTGCTGAGGCGTAGCAGACGCCGCAGGCTTTGACCTTGCCTGTTTAGGTTGCTGACGTTTAGCAGCAAAACGAGGCTGAGAGGATTGTTGGCCAGTATTTGTGGAAAATCTGGACTTCTTGTAATAAGGCCTCTTAAAAGACTTCTTTTTGGCAGGAGTGGAGGTAGACTTAGAAAGTCTATCTAAGGTGGCATTTTCTGCGTCCATTTGAGTGGCCTTAATTTGCCACTCCTCACCAAATAAGTTCTCACCTGTACAGGGCAGATTCCGTAAGCCATCTAGGACCCAAGGTTCTAGATCAGAAGCCTGGAGCCAAGCAAGACGTCGGGCTGCTATAGCAATGCCCGAAGCCCTACCAGCACCCTCAAAGGAATCAAAAGCTGCCCTGTTGGAGAACTTTGAAATATCCAAAAGGTGTTTCACTAAGAAAATGAACTCCTCCCTTTTATCCTCAGGGATGAAGGGGGCAAAATGCCGAACTTTTAGAGTGATTTCACTGAGAAAGATGCCCATGTAAAGACTATAGGAATTAATCCTGGCTATAAGCATAGTAGCCTGGAAAATTTTCCTGCCAAAAGAGTCTAGAGTCTTACATTCTCACCCTGGAGTAGAAGAGTGCCTTTTGGTACTCTTTATCTTCTTCATTGCAGACTTCACCACAATAGAATGGTGAGGCAACTGGGTTTTTTGGAAACCAGGAGAAGGGGGGACACGGTACATGGTGTCCAACCTGCGAGAAGAAGGAGACAATGTTAGAGGAGCCTCCCATAAGTCCATCAAGTGTTCTTGAAGGATTTCATGGATAGGCAGGGTGACTGCCTCTTTAGGAGACTTAGAGTATCCTAAAATATCCAGTTTCTTTGATCTGGGTTCCTTTTCAGAGGATGAAGCAATAGAAAGACCTTTAGCTATTTCTATGATGAAGTCCTGAAAGGACAAATCCTCTGGTGGAGACATTCTCCTTTTAGGAGAAGAAGGCTCCTCAGGAAGATCAAGGGAGAACTCATCAGAAACATCAGAGGAGTTAAAATCCTCTGAAGAAGCAGAGTATCCTCTATGTGCTTCCAACGCACGATACGCATACCGTTCGGTATCGACATCGGGCGTACCGGGTATGGGATCGGTACCGGGCAAAAGCCCGGATCCGGCATGCGGAACCGATCTGCGTTTGGAAGACGATGGCCTCGGTTCCGGTATGGAAGCCATTACCGGAACCGGACCCGGTACCGCTGGCCGCGGTACCGAGGGCGTAGCAGCATTAATAAAAGCCAGAATGGCCTGCTGCATGACTTGGACAGTATTGCCCATAGACGCCACTGCTGCCTGGATGTCGGTACCGGTATGGGCCGGTACCCCAGAGCAGCACAACAGGTGATCTGTCGAGGCCGCGCCATCGATGTCAACCTGTGACCCCATGATTGCTTTGGAGGCCGGAACCTCCCGCCGGGGTTTTTTGGCCTGGGCAGAATCCTCGAACTCAGAATTGAGAGCCTCTCGATCTTTAGAAAGAGATTTGCTTTTAGAGGATTTGCCCACTGGAGTTTTGGTTACCTGAGATCCATCCGGAGAGGAAGACCTGGATGACTGTGATGCTTCTGAAGGAAACAGCACATGGAACTTGTTGGCCCGGTTCTGCAATCCACGTTTCGACATCTGGGAGCAGGATGGGCAGTCCGGTATGGAATGGTCAGGTCCTAAACAATTAAGACACCATTCATGGGTGTCTGTAACAGGAATGACAGCACTGCACTTGGTACACTTTTTAAAATATATTTTTTTTTTTTTGAAGAAAGAAAGAGACCGGCAGTACCGGTTTCAGAATGGGGAAGGCAGGTACGCGGTCTAAAGAAAACAATAAAATTAACAATTTCTTCAGCAGTGACAGGAACACGACCTGCTGGCTCCGCGGAAAAAAAGAAACTGACGAGAGCTGGTCAGGAAGGCGGGAAGGCAGCGCGCATGTGCAGTGGGAGGCCCCAAAAGCTTTTAATCTGAAAAGCTGGGGAGCTTTCCCGCGCGGGCTCCGTCGGTACCGACGTACCCACATGTGATGACTTATTCCTGCTTGTTCCTGGAGATCGTCCCTGCTGAACATAAGCAGGATAAAATCTTTTCTTTTTAGAAAAGAATGGTTTCTTGAACAAATTCTTTCTAGCAGGATCAGCAGTGGACTTGGATAATCTATCCATGGTGGAATTTTCAGCATCCATTTCATTGGCCTTTTCCTGCCAATCTTTCCCAACAGGTTCTCACCAGTACAAGGGATGTTTCCCAATTTGTCTTGCACCCAGAGCTCTAGATCAGATGCCTGGAGCCAAGCAATTCCACGTGCACCTATGGCAATAGCCGAGGTTCTGCTTATGCACTCAAAGCAGTCAAAGGCTGCATGGTTGGCAAATTTAGAAACATCTTGGGCATGTTTGACCAAAGTGAGAAAATCCTGCCTTCTATCCTCAGGAAGAATAGGATTTAAAGCCTCTAAATCATGTGACCTCCTTCAGGAACATTCCCATGTAGAGACTATAGGAACTGATCCTGGCAGAAAGCATGGAAGCTTGGAAGACCCGACGTCCAAAAGCATCCAGGGTTCTGCACTCACGTCCTGGAGGATTAGAGGCATACCTCTTTGCACTCTTAATCCTTCTCATAGCTGATTCCACTACAATAGAGTGGTGAGGAAGCCGAGTTATGGAAAACAGGACAAGGAGGGACTCTATACATAGTATCCAGTCTGCGAGAATGAGGAGAGGTGGTAAGAGGTGTCTCCCACATACTTAACATGAGATCATATAAAATCTCATGAATGGGCAAGGTAGCTGCCTCCTTAGGAGTTTTGGGATATTGTAGAATTTCCAACTCCTTAGCCCTTGGCTCTGTTTCAGGGTCCACAGTAATGGACAGGCCCCGAGACACCTCCCTGATAAAATCCTGGAAGGAAATATACTCTGGAGGAGAAATCCTGCATTTAGGGGAGGAGAGCTCCCTCTGGGAGAAGCATCGCTGTATCGACAGAACCGTCAGAACCGTCAGAATCCTCAGATTCTTCTGAGGACTCGAAGTACCGTCTGTCCGGATGCTCTTGAAGAGCCCGATACCCGTACCGACCAAAGTCGGTACCGGGAGTAACCGGTACCGGGGTATCGGTACCGGAGGTCATCGGATGACTGGGTACTGGCTAAAGCAGACACCAATGCCAATGCTATCGGTACCGGCACTGATACCGATGCCGGGGCCGGTACCGGTGGAATTATCTGTCGCGGTTCCAAGGGCGTCGATGCTGCAAGGAAAGCCGCCAGACTGCGCTCAATAGCCAGGACTCTCTGGTCTATCGACGCTGCCAATGCCTGGATGTCAGTACCGGAGGAGACCGCCGGTACCCCAGAGCATGGCACCAGTAGTTCTGCCGAGGTCAAGGCCTCGAGAACATCCTGGAACCCTGATAATGCTTTGGAAACCGAAGCCTCCCGCCGGGGTAATTTTGCCGGTGCAGAATCCTCAAGGGCAACACCAGAGGCATCTTGATGCTTAGAAGGAGATCTACCCTTTGAGGACCGGCTGGACTTATGTTTAGTTACTTGAGATCCACGGGAGGAAGAAGCAGCAGCCCTGGAAGACGTCGATGCCACCGAAGCTGCATCAGAGGGAAACAGGGTACTGAGCTTAGCAGCTCGGTTCTGCCGACCTCTTTTAGACATCATGGCGCAGGACATACAATCCGTGATGGAGTGGTCAGGACCTAAACATTTTAGACAACATTCATGGGTGTCGGTGACGGAAATGGTACCGCCACACTTGGTGCACATTTTGAAACCTGAGGCAGGTTTCTCCATAGTAAGGAAAGGTTTTCGGGCCTAAGGCCCAAAAGGCGCGTGCACCTGAAGAAAAAGAAAAAAGAGAATATATATATATTTTTCTTTTTTAAGACAGAAATAAGAAGAAAAAAACCGGCGGTACCAGTAAAGCGTTGAGGAAGGCAGACGCGACCACAAAAAAGAAAAAAAGAAGAATTCTTCTGCGGTGACAGGAACACGACCTGCCGGCTCCGCGGAAAAAGAACTACTGGAGAGAGGCAGTTGGGAAAGGCGGGAAGGCAGCACGCAGGCGCTGTGGGATGCTCCCAAAAGCTTTCTAATTGGACGCTAGGGAGCGTTCCTGCGCAGGCTCCGTCGGTACCGACGATACCCATAGGTGATGACTACATTCCTGCGTGTTCCTGGAGATTACTACTAATAATAATAATTTGTATAGCGCTACAAGGTGTATGCAGCACTGTACATATAGATGTAAGAGAACGTAAGCTCTGATGAGCAGGGACTATCTAATCAAGACAAAACACACAGCAAAACTGGGGATTAGAGTATGGTAAGAGATATTACTATGCCCTGAAACACTGAGCTCTCCAGAGACCACTCCCCTCAGGTCGAAGTGTCGACAACTGAGAAAGTTGGCTTGCATGTTTTCCTTTCTGGCCACGTGAGCTGCTGATAGCACTAGCAGATGTGTCTGCCCAGTGAAGTAGAGACGACAACTCCACTGCCAAAATTGCATTCCCTGTGCCACCTTGATGAATGAAGTAAGCCAAAGTTTATTTAATAGGTTTATATGCCATGTTTCCAAAGGTCAAGGCAGTTTAGATGGAACGCAACTAGAACAATACAGTGAACATCATAACCTTTCAATAGGGGTAGGGATATTAACAAATACAGTAGGCATTGCAGTGGGTCAACTCAAACTAACATGATTGTAACTGGTGACAGGGTAAGGGAAGGGGAAGTAGGGAGTGGTAGGGATTCATGGTGAGGGCAATTCAAGAGAATCTAATAAATAGGCCACAGCAAAAGGGAGCAGGCAGGTGAGCTCCTCCACGCTCCCCAGTGCCAGGACCTATCAGGCGCCGCTCTCTCCATTTAAATTAAAGGCGTGAAGGTGCGCCTGGTGGGGCCTCGCCAAAGGGCCCTTTGGTGTGGTCCTGAGGCACCCCAAGCTATACCCCATGCTCTATTTTCCACATGTAAATCCCTACACTATTCTTTAAACAGTACTGCCTAACTCAATGCACAGTGTACCACATAGTTTTGCAGACTTATTCTACCACTCCTTTAGCCATTGCATATTCTCCGTACAATAGTACACTGCCTCCCTATCCCATGACTTTTTAGTTTTGCCAAAATTCTCCGATAAGGAACCTTTTCAAAGGCTTTCTGAAAGTCCAGATAGACAAAGGTGAGTCAGTTGATAAAGTGTATCTGTTTATTCACACCTTCAAAAAAAACATAACAGATTAGTAAGGCAAGTTCTTCCTTGTCTAAGGCTATGTTGGCTGACTCCCATTAAGCCATGACTATCTACACATTCAGTAATTTTGTTCTTTATGCTGGTTTCTACCATTTTTCCCAGTACCGACATCAGGCTCACAGGTCTGTAGTTTCTCGGATCATCCCTGGAACCCTTTTTAAAAATTGGTGTTACATTGGCCATCCTCCAATCTTCAGGTATTACAGATGATTTTAATGATAGTTCACATATTACTAATAGCAGGTCTGCAATTTCATATTTCAGTTCCTTCAACACCCTTGGATGTATACCATCTGGTCCAGGTGATTTGCTACTCTTCAGTATCAAATAGCTGTAATACATCTTCCAGGTGTATCAATATTTCTTTCAATTCTTCCGCAGTATCACCTTTAAATACCACTTCAGTTATTGGTAACATCCCTACATCTTCCTCAGTAAAGACCGAAACAAAGAATTCATTCAGTCTCTCCGCTATGGCCTCGTCCCCTCTTAGTGTCCTCTTTTACCCCTCTATTATCTAATGGTCCAACTGACTCACAGGTTTTTTGCTACGAATGTACTTGAAATAGTCTATTATGAGTTTTTGCTTCCACAGCAAGTTTCTTCTCAAATTCTCTTTTCATGCCTTATCAATGCCTTGCATTTAAACTTGCCAGTGCTTGTTCTGTTTCCAGTTTTCGTCATTTGGCTTTTTTTTCCATTTTCTGAAAGATGCTTTTTTGGCAATAGCCTCTCTGACCTCACCTTTAAACCATGCTGGCAGTTTTTTGGACTTCCTTCCATTTTTCTTAAAGCGTGGAATACAGCTGGTCTGGGCTTCCAAGATGGTATTTTTAAACATAACCTTTGCAACTGCTCCTTTTAGTTTTTTCTTTTCCTCATTTTATCATAGTCTCCCTTTCGAAAGTTAAAAGGTAGTACTGTGGATTTCCTTACCATCCCTCCTCCATTAATTAAATCAAAAACGATCATGCTATGATCACTATTGCCAAGTGGCCCCAACAAACTTATCTCTTGCACCAGATCTGGTGTTCCACTAAGGACTACGTCCAAAGTGGCTTCCCCTCTGGTCGGTTCATGAACCAGCTGCTCCAAGAAGCAGTCATTTATTTCATCTAGAAACTATCTCCCTAGCATGGGACACTGATACCTGGGTACAAACTATATCGTAATGACAGAGCTGATCAAATTGGTGGAGGGGTTGCGCTCTATGTTAGAGAGGGCATTGAGTCAGAAAGGATTAAAGTTTTGCAAGAAACAAAATTTGCTGTAGAATCTCTATGGATTGAAATTCCATGTAAAAAGGGGAAGGCGATGGCAGTGGGGGTGTACTATCGTCCGCCTGGCCAGAATGAACAAATGGATGATGACATGCTCAAAGAAATCAAGGAAGCTAGCAAAAGTTACAGTGCAGTAATAATAATGGGTGATTTCAATTACACCGGCATCGACTGGGTCAGTGTCACAGCAGGACAAGCTAGGGAGATAAAGTTCCTAGATGAAATAAATGACTGCTTCTTGGAGCAGCTGGTTCATGAACCGACCAGAGGGGAAGCCATATTAGACCTAGTCCTTAGTGGAACACCAGATCTAGTGCAAGAGATAAAAGTGTTGGGGCCACTTGGCAATAGTGATCATAGCATGATCGCCTTTGATTTAATTAGTGGAGGAGGGATAGTAAGGAAATCCACAGTACTACCCTTTAACTTTCAAAAGGGAGACTATGATAAAATGAGGAAAACAGTTAAGAAAAAACTAAAAGGAGCAGTTGCAAAGGTTAAACATGTACATCAAGCTTGGATGTTGTTGAAAAATACTATCTTGGAAGCCCAGACCAGCTGTATTCCACGCTTTAAGAAAAGTGGAAGGAAGTCCAAAAAACTGCCAGTATGGTTTAAAGGTGAGGTCAGAGAGGCTGTTGTTGCCAAAAAAGCATCTTTCAGGAAATGGAAAAAAGAGCCAAATGACGAAACCTGGAAACAGCACAAGCACTGGCAAGTCAAATGCAAGGCATTGATAAGGCAGGCAAAGAGAGAATTTGAGAAGAAGCTTGCTGCGGAAGCAAAAACACGAAAGACCTTTTCAAGTACATTCGTAGCAAAAAACCTGTGAGAGAGTCAGTTGGTCCATTAGATGATAAAGGGGTTAAAGGAGCACTAAGAGGCGACAAGGCGATAGCGGAGAGACTGAATGAATTCTTTGCTTCAGTCTTTACTGAGGAAGATGTAGGGATGTTACCCATGACTGAAGTGGTATTTAAAGGTGCGGAAGAATTGAAGGAAATATCAATACATCGGGAAGATGTCTTACAACTATTAGATAAACTGAAGAGTAGCAAATCACCTGGGCCGGATGGTATACATCCAAGGGTGTTGAAAGAACTGAAATATGAGATTTCAGACCTGCTATTAGTAATCTGTGAACTATCATTAAAATCATCTCTAATACCTGAAGATTGGAGGATCGCCAATGTAACACCAATTTTTAAAAAGGGTTCCAGGGGTGATCCGGGAAACTACAGACCGGTGAGCCTGACGTCAGTACCGGGAAAAATGGTAGAAACCATCATAAAGAATAAAATTACTCAGCATGTAGATAGTCACGACCTAATGGGAGACAGCCAACATGGCTTTAGACAAGGAAGATCTTGCCTTACTAATCTGTTATGTTTTTTTGAAGGAGTGAATAAACAGGTGGACAAAGGTGAGTCGGTTGATATTGTGTATCTGGACTTTCAGAAAGCCTTTGACAAGGTCCCTCATCAGAGACTTTTGGCAAAACTAAAGAGTCATGGGATAGGAGGCAGTGTACTATTGTGGATCAGGAACTGGTTAAAAGATAGAAAGCAGAGAGTAGGGCTAAATGGCCAATTTTCCCAATGGAGAAAGGTGAATAGTGGTGTACCCCAGGGATCTGTGCTGGGTCCGCTGCTTTTTGACATATTCATAAATGACCTGGAAAGTGGAATAACGAGTGAGGTTATCAAATTTGCAGTTGACACAAAACTATTTAAAGTTGTTAAAACCCAAGAGGATTGTGAAAAATTGCAAGAGGATCTTGATAAATTGGAAGACTGGGCATCAAAATGGCAGATGAAATTTAATGTGGACAAGTGCAAGGTTATGCACCTAGGGAAGAACAACCCAAACTATGGTTACACGATGTAAGGTTCCACATTAGGAACCACCACCCAGGAAAAAGATTTAGGCGTCATTGTGGATACCATGTTAAAACCCTCGGCCCAGTGTGCAGCGGCGGCCAAAAGAGCAAATAGAATGCTAGGTATCATAAGGAAAGGAATGGAAAATAAAACAAAATATATTATAATGCCTCTATATCGTTCCATGGTGAGACCGCACCTTGAATATTGTGTGCAATTCTGGTCGCCGTATCTTAAAAAGGATATAGCGATTTTAGAAAACGTTCAGAGAAGAGCCACCAAAATGGTAAAGGGGATGGAAGGATACTCCTATGAGGAAAGGCTAAAAAGGTTAGGGCTCTTTAACCTGGAAAAGAGACGGCTGAGGGGAGATATGATAGAAGTCTATAAATTAATGAACGGAGTGGAACGGGTAAATGTAGATCGATTGTTTACGTTATCAGAATATAGAAAGACTAGGGGACATGCAATGAAGCTACAGGGTAAACTATTTAAGACTAATAAAAGAAAATATTTTTTCACTCAACGTGTAATCAAACTCTGGAATTTGTTACCGGAGGATGTAGTAAAGGCTGTTTAGTGTAGCTGGGTTTAAAAAAAGGTTTGGACAAGTTCCTGGAGGAAAGGTCCATAAACCATTATTAAGAAGTGACTGAAGATATCAATGCTTGACCCAGTACAAGCATTGTGGAACTTGTGTCTCTTGGGGAAACTGCTAGGTACATATGACCTAGATTGGCCACTGTTGGAAACAGAATACTGGGCTTGATGGACCTTGGTCTGACCCAGTATGGCATATCTTATGTTCTTATGTTCCTGCTGTGACACTGACCCAGTCAATACCGGGGTAACTGAAATCACCCATTATTACTACTGTGCTGTAACTCTTGTTAGTTTCCCTGATTTCTTTGAGCATTTCTTCATCCATTTGTTCATTCTGGCCAGGCAGGCACCCCCAATACCAACACCTTCCCCTTTTTACATGGAATTTCAATCCATAGAGATTGTACAGCAAATTGTTGCCTGCAAAACTTTAATCTTTTATGACTCAATGCCCTCTCTAACATAGTGCAACCCCTACACCAATTTGATCAGATCTATCATTTCGTTATAGTTTGTACCCAGGTATCACAGTGTCCCACTAGTTGTTCTCCTTCGACCATGTCTCTGAGATACCAATCATATCTAACCGCTCATTTAGTGCTATATAGTCTAACTCTCTCGTCTTATTTTTTAGACCTCTAGCATTTGCATACAAGCATTTTAGAGACTGTATTTTATTCATATTAATCTGGATATTGGTAGGCAGGGGTAATTTGAAATCTTTAAGCTCTGTCTGCTCCGTACTCAAGGGCATTTGGGCTACTTTTGTCTTTATTGGAACCTCTGCTGTTATGTCCCAACTTCATTCTTTTGGTAGTATCCTTCAAGGCTACATTGTTCCAAACCATGCGCTCTTGGGCGACGGTCGGCTGTCAGATTAAAGACAGAGTATATTAAATATCTAGAGAAAAAAAAAAAGGAGGGCATAAAAAGGCCTATAAGGAAGAAAGCTTGATTAGTACATGGATACCAAGATAAATTGGTTGACTGACAGACGACAGAGGGTGATGGTACATGGAGCTCACTCGGATGAGGGGAAGGTGATTAGCGGGGTGCCCCAGGGTTCGGTCCTGGGCCCAGCACTGTTCAATGTATTTGTGAGTGATATTGCTGAAGGACTGAATGGAAAAGTCTGTCTTTTTGCAGATGACACACAAATTTTTAACAGAGTGGACTCCCCCGAGGGAGTGGATAACATGAGGAAAGATCTACAAAAGCTGGAAGAATGGTCTAATTTTTATTTATTTATTTATTTAACATTTCTTCTATACCGCGCTATTTAGATCAGTGCGGTTTACATTCAACATCAACTATACAACGCAGGCAATCTGAGTTGTATTTACAATGAACGGGGAGATCAACTCGGAAGTAACTGGGGGAAACTATCTACATTGTATTTACACTGGTACCTACTTTCAGGCAGGGTCTATCTACATCTTATTTACACTGGTTGCCTAAATTCTATTTTAGGGAGTACTGTTGGGAGACCAAGCTGATTATCCTTTTTCATGCTGGGTCTGATTAGTTAGGTGCAGTGGGTGATTGTCTAAGGAGCACCATGCATGTTTACTACGGCTGGATACGGGGTAGTATATAGTGAACAGATGCTTTAATGCCTTCCTGAAGTGGGTTAGGTCAGTGATGTTCCGAATATAAGTGAGGGCATTCCATGCTCTAGGTGCGTAAATCGTAAAGGCCCTATTCGTTGTTGCTTTTGTGCATTTAGTCATTGCTTTTGGGACATCTAGGGTGTTTTGCATTGTGGGTCTTCTGTTTCTGTTATGTGGTACGTTGTGTATCATCTTGCTGATGGCTGTGGGGGTCCGAGTGTTTAAGGCTTTGAAGGTCAGTGTTAGTACTTTGTAGAGGGTTCTTGCTTGAACAGGTAAACAGTGGAGGTTCATCAAGACTGGAGTTATATGCTCTCTCCGTGAAGCTCCTGTTAGTACTCTCGCGGCAGTGCTCATTGCGAGTTGGAGCGGTGCTAGTGTTGCTTGAGGGAGACCGTGTAGAATTACGTTGGCGTAGTCGAAATGTGGTAATATTAATGCTTGATAGATTGATCGATAGTCGCTGGTCGAGTAGTGGTCGTAGGTGTTTTAAGGTCCTTATTTTCAGATATACTGTTTTTACGGTGTTTATGTGGGTTTTCAAGTCCAGCTGTTGGTCCAGTGTAACGCCAAGGTAGCGGATTGTGGGCTTAGTTTTCAGTTCTGTGTTGCCGATTTTTAAAGAGGGTGGAGGGGTGAAGCTCTGGTTCCTTGAAATGAAAAGAACATCTGTTTTGCTGTAGTTGATTTGAAAGTTTTGCGTGTTGAGCCAGTCTGCTACTGCCTCAAAACATCTTGTTAGAGGGGAGAAGTCTGGCTGGTCGGTCCTGAATGGGATGTATAGCAGGATATCGTCTGCGGAGGCCAGACAGATGACCTGGAACGAGCGTACTAGGGTGCATATGGGCTGCATGTAGATGTTAAACATCAATGCAGATAGTGACGAACCCTGTGGCACACCCTGGTTTTGTAAAAATGACTCTGAGGTCGTGGAGCCAGACCTTACATGTTGCCATCTATTAGTCAAGTACGATTTGCACAAGTCTAGAGCAGTTCCTTGTATTCCTTTCTCGCTGAGGCATTGTAAGAGGATCTCGTGGCTCACCGAGTCGAAGGCCGCTGCGATGTCCAGGAAGATGAGGGCGAATCCTTGGTGAATTTTGTCGGTTCCAGAGACTAGGTTGTCACATAGGGTGGTGAGGAGAGTTTCCACCCCGGGTGCTTCTCTGAACCCATGTTGGGATGGATCCAGTGGGGCTTCGGTGTCAATATGCTGTTGAATTTGGCGCTGTACTATGTTTTCGATGCTTGGCAATTACGATTTAATGCGAAAAGGTGCAGTGTCATGCACTTAGGTAGCAGAAATCCAAGGGAAATGTATGCGATAGGGGGCGAGAGGTTGGTGTGCACGGTTCAGGAAAAATACCTTGTTGTGATTATCTCTGATGATCTCAAGGTGGCAAAACAGTGCGAGAAGCCGGTGACAAAAGCCAGGAGGATGTTGGGCTGCATACAAAGAGGGATTTCCAGCAGAAAGGAAGAGGTACTTATGCCACTGTACAGGTCGCTGGTGAGGCCTCACCTGGAATACTATGTTCAGTTTTGGAGACCATATCTTGCGAAAGATGTAGAAAGACTGGAAAGTGTTCAGAGGAAGGCGACCAAAATGATTTGGCGCCTGCATAAGAAGCCTTATGAGAAGAGACTTGAAGACCTAAATATGTACACTTTGGAGGAGAGGAGGGATAGATAAGATATGATTCAGGCCTTTAAATACGTAGAGGAACGATGAACAAACAAAACTCTTCCAAAGACAGGGAAGCTGCAAAACTAGAGGGCATAACATGAAGCTTCAAGGTGGAAAATTGAAAGGCAACATTAGGAAATATTTTTTCACTGAAAGGGTATTGGATGCTTGGAATGCTCTCCCGATGGAAGTGGTGGGGGCAAACACGGTGACGGAATTCAAAACACATGGGACAGACACAGTGGATCCCTTTACAGCAACAGGATAAAAACAAAATAAACGGAACCATTTAACTTCTCAACAAATAGGGGTGTCCTACATGGAGTGGTGGGTCCACCTCTAAACAAAGACAGGGGAGTGGTGACCTGCACAGAGCGTCAGGTGCACCTACTCTTGCCGTAATGCTGGGCAGACTGGATGGACCATGCTGGTCTTTATCTGCCGTCATTTACTATGTTACTATGTTACATGGGACCAGAAGTGCATGTCAGAAGAAAAGTTTGAAGGAGTGTATTAAAATTACAGCATAAAAACAGGAGTGAGACCAGAAATACATTTGAATACAGAGAACTTTACAATTTTCAGAGGGAAATAGGTTGCATACCCGTTTCGAACAGCAGTAGCATCTGCAACAGTGGCTGGCATAATGAAGAAAGAATTGGCTGACACTGCATCCTGAAAGCGATTTATATAGCGTAGAAAATATGGAAGATTCAAGCAAACACGAAGCAGCTTTTCAGAGCCTCCTAGGGGAAAAAACAAAATATTTTCCACAAACTAAAATTGTTGAGTTTATATGTTTCACCAATTTTGTAGTTCACATAAAGCCTCCTACCTAGCTCCTGTAAACTGGCCACATTCTGAGCAATGAAGACACCCTTTGTCTTAACAGCCGATGCTTGATCTGTAGAACTCTGGTTATCGCCTTCTGTTTCCACCTTATAACAACAGAGTCATATGTTTTAAGAGCTGCTTAAAGAATTATACAACACATAGCAAGCACACAGCATCCAACTGCTGGGCTAAGACACTAATGAAAAAGTTCTGTAAGTATTTAAAACTACAAATGATTCACGATACTAATCTCAAGAAAGATCAATCAATATGAAAGTTACTCCTCCATCCTAGCATGATCACCACATTCCCTTCTCCTTTACTCATCAAACCACCACTTCACATCCAGACATTCCCTTCTAACATTACCTCTGTTTAAGGCTATTTGATAGTGTTTATTTTGCTTAAAAGTGCATAAGGAAGGTTTAACAAATGTTTACAATCCCCAGCTTTGCCTGTAATTATCTCCTCTCTAATGCCATCGCTTTTCACAAAGCTTTTTGCCAGACCAGTCACCTGTCCAAAGCCTACTAACCTCTGTTTGAGGAGAAAGAGCAGGTGATGTTGCAACTCTGGGATTAAAGACAGATGTTAACTGGTTCAGAAAGTTCATTTGCACTTCCTTTTGTCGAAGCTCCGGGCTCACTGGAGAAGTCAGCTCCTTCTGATCCTCCACTACAAGGCAAAATGTGGTTAAAGGGAAGGTAGCATCATACAAAGGAGTAGGACAAGTCTGAGGCCTTCATATGCAGCTATGTAAAGAAGTCTGCGCTACATATTAAGCTTCTGCACTAGAAACTCACCATCAGAGAGAGTTTTGACAGTCTGTGGAAGTTTGGCCGATTTCATCATAGCTGTGAAAGTGATAATCTCTGTTCGATCCAAGCAGCTGCAGCCTGTGCATAGGCCCTTAATTAACAGGATAAGGTGCTTCTAAAAGGAAAGAACACAATATTAAGCTTATATTATGGTTTTGGAACTTTTTTTTATTACTTTCTGGTTTTTAAATGCCTTAAGTAGGGTGACCGATACCAAAGCTAAAATATCACAAACTTTATCTACAGTTTTTGGGTTTCATTAGCTCAGTTTTCTAATTAAAACTCCCTGTTTACAAAACTGCTCAATGTCAATGATTTATGAAGGTTCAGATGTGTGCTCCCTGCTCATATCAGAAGACATGCTTGTCACTGTGGAAATTAACAAACACCACGTGCAACGTGAACCATCCATTTCATGACGCAAAAATCAATCTACAGAGCATCAAACCAATCTACAATTTGACATTTATTAAGAAAAAAAAATTAGATAAAAAAAGATTAATACAGTTGTGGTCAACATTATTGGCACCTTTGCATTTTAAGAATGTACACTATTTTGAGAAATAATTGCAATATTCCAACTGTATGATGTCATAATATTTTAATGGTATGTTCAAAGGCATGCGCAAAAAAAAAAAAAGACGTCTATCCAACTTAGATGTAGTAACATCTAAGAAAAAACACACCTCAAAATATGACCTGGACAGGATTAATGGCACCCTCCACCAATTTGGTTGCACAATCCTTGACAGGGATGATAGCCTCGAAACATTTCTTGTATCCATCTATGTTTCATACATCTGTCTGCTGGTAGTTTCTCCCACTCTTCAACTGTGATTTGTTCCAGCTCACAAATGTTTCCAGGATTCCTTTTACTAATGGCAGATTTCAGCTATTTCCAAGGTTCTCAACTGAAGTGAGATCTAGATCCATTGCTGGCCAATTTAAAACAGTCCATTTTTTCCTTAACTTTTATTTTGAATTTTTGAAGGTATGTTTTGGGTCATTGTCCTGCTGAAGGACCCATGACCTCCAACCCAGACATAGCTTTCTGACACTAGGTAGCACATTTCGCTCCAAAATACCTTGGTAGTCCTCTGGACTTCATGATTCCTTTAATCCAGTGGTTCTCAACCCAGGCCTCTGGGACCCCGAGGCCTGTTTTCAGGATATCCACAATGAATATGCATGAGATTTATGTATTTATTTAGTCAGATTTAATATACCGCTTTATCATTAAATCAAAGCGGTTATCACAGCAAACAATCGTGGGGGGTGGGGGGGGGGAAGAGTGTGCGACATGCAGTGTGAAACATAAGAACATAAGAACATAAGATATGCCATACTGGGTCAGACCAAGGTCCATCAAGCCCAGTATTCTGTTTCCAACAGTGGCCAAACTAGGTCATATGTACCTAGCAGTTTCCCCAAGAGACACAAGTTCCATAATGCTTGTACTGGGTCAAGCATTGATATCTTCGGTCACTTCTTAATAATGGTTTATGGACCTTTCCTCCAGGAACTTGTCCAAAACTTTTTTAAACCCAGCTACACTAACAGCCTTTACTACATCCTCCGGTAATAAATTCCAGAGTTTGATTACACGTTGAGTGAAAAAATATTTTCTTTTATTGGTCTTAAATAGTTTACCCTGTAGCTTTATTGCATGTCCCCTAGTCTTTCTATATTCTGATACCGTAAACAATCTACGTTTACCCGTTCCATTCCGTTCATTAATTTATAGACTTCTATCATATCTCCCCTCAGCCGTCTCTTTTCCAGTTTAAAGAGCCCTAACCTTTTTAGCCTTTCTTCATAGGAGTATCCTTCCATCCCCTTTACCATTTTGGTGGCTCTTCTCTGAACCTTTTCTAAAATCGCTATATCCTTTTTAATATACGGCGACCAGAATTGCACACAATATTCAAGGTGCGGTCTCACCATCGAACGATATAGAGGCATTATAATATCTTTTGTTTTATTTTCCATTCCTTTCCTTATCATACCTAGCATTCTATTTGCTCTCTTGGCCGCCGCTGCACACTGGGCCGAGGGTTTTAACATGGTATCCACAATGACGCCTAAATCTTTTTCCTGGGTGGTGGTTCCTAATGTGGAACCTTGCATCGTGTAACCATAGTTTGGGTTGTTCTTCCCTAGGTGCATAACCTTGCACTTGTCCACATTAAATTTCATCTGCCATTTTGATGCCCAGTCTTCCAATTTATCAAGATCCTCTTGCAATTTTTCACAATCCTCTTCGGTTTTAACAACCTTAAATAGTTTTGTGTCATCTGCAAATTTGATAACCTCACTCGTTATTCCACTTTCCAGGTCATTTATGAATATGTCAAAAGCAGCGGACCCAGCACAGATCCCTGGGGTACACCACTATTCACCTTTCTCCATTGGGAAAATTGGCCATTTAGCCCTACCCTCTGCTTTCTATCTTTTAACCAGTTCCTGATCCATAATAGTACACTGCCTCCTATCCCATGACTATTTAGTTTTGCCAAAAGTCTCTGATGAGGGACCTTGTCAAAGGCTTTCTGAAAGTCCAGATACACAATATCAACCGACTCACCTTTGTCCACCTGTTTATTCACTCCTTCAAAAAAACATAACAGATTAGTAAGACAAGATCTTCCTTGTCTAAAGCCATGTTGGCTGTCTCCCATTAGGTTGTGACTATCTACATGCTGAGTAATTTTATTCTTTATGATGGTTTCTACCATTTTTCCCGGTACTGACGTCAGACTCACTGGTCTGTAGTTTCCCGGATCACCCCGGGAACCCTTTTTAAAAATTGGTGTTACATTGGCGATCCTCCAATCTTCAGGTATTAGAGATGATTTTAATGATAGTTCACAGATTACTGATAGCAGGTCTGCAATCTCATATTTCAGTTCTTTCAACACCCTTGGATGTATACCATCCGGCCCAGGTGATTTGCTACTCTTCAGTTTATCTAATAGTTGTAAGACATCTTCCCGATGTATCGATATTTCCTTCAATTCTTCCACACCTTTAAATACCACTTCCGTCATGGGTAACATCCCTACATCTTCCTCAGTAAAGACCGAAGCAAAGAATTCATTCAGTCTCTCCGTTATCGCCTTGTCGCCTCTTAGTGCTCCTTTAACCCCTTTATCATCTTAGAGAGTGTGGTCGAGGGGTGTGAGTGATTTGATTGCTTTAGGTGCAGATGATCTATGTACAGCTATTCGAAACAAGTGGGCTATATACAATTGAGCTATCTACAATTGGGCTATACACAGGTCTAGTTCGTAAAGGCTTCAGTTTGGCTATGGCGGAGTTTAGTTCAGCTGAAGTCCTTGTAATGATCCATGAAAAACTTTGTTTTTAGTAACTTTCTGAAATCTGTGAGGTCTGTGGCAGATCTCAGCTCGTCGAGGAGAGCGCTCCACAGGGAGGGTGCCGTCAGGGACAGAGCTCTTCTTGAGGTGTCCTGTCTGGATTTGGTGAATTATCGTGGGGTGATAAGGCCAGTGGTTCTCCTTCTGGGTCTGGTGCATCTGTCCGCTTTGATGAGAGGTTGCAGGCTGTCTGCTGAGATGTTCTGTCTTATCTTGAATATGCTTAGGATAACTTTGTATTGTATACGGGAGTTGATTGGGAGCCAGTGGAGGTGGTACAGGATAGGAGTAATGTGGTCCTGTCCGGAGCGGCCTGTTATTATGCGGGCAGCAGTGTTCTGAGCCAGGTCGGAGGGCCTGTTTTGGTAACCCTAGGTATATTGGGTTGCAGTAGTCGAGTGTAAGGGTGATGAGTGTTTGACAGACTTTCCGGAAGTGGTCCTGAGAGAGGATGGGTTTGAGGAGTCCAATGGTTCTCATTTTGAGGTAAGCGTTTTTTGTGGTTCTGGCGATGTAGGCCTGTAAGTTTAGGTCTTTGTTGAGAGTCACTCCGAGGTATCTCACTTCAGGCTTTACTGATATTGTGACATAATTTAGTTTGATGGTAGGTGTTATTGAGAAGGTAGGGTTCCTTGATATGACAAGAGCTTCTGTTTTGTTATGGTTTATGGATAGATTGTTTTCTAAGAGCCAGGTTGTCATTTGCTGGAGACAATTGGCTAGGTTGGAGTAGTCAGGGGTGTTCAAGTCTATTGGGGTGAATATCATTATGTCGTCAGCGTAGATGGTGTATTGGATCTTGTGGTTCTTGATGATGGAGCAGATTGGTTGTAGGTATATATTGAATAGCAGGGCGGATAGGGATGAGCCTTCTGGGACGCCCTGGATAGCTTTCAGGGACTGGGAGGTGTCTGCGCCGCATTTGACTTGTAGCTTTCTGTCGGTCAGGTATAATGTGAACCAGTTCAAGGTGGTGCCGTGTAGCCCAATCTCTTGTAGTCTCGCTAGCAGAGTCGTGTGGTTCACTGTGTCAAATGCTGCGGAGATGTCTATGAATGTCAGGATGACTCCCATTTTGATGTCATCGATAGTCCGGATCAGTTTGTCAAGGAGTTGGATTAGTAGCGTTTCTACCCCGTGGTTTGGTCGGAAGCTGTGTTGGTTTGGGTCCAGGGGGGGCATGGGTGTCGATGTGGTCCTGTAGTTGGTGCTGGACTGCTTTTTTGATGATCTTGGCTAGGAGGGGGAGACTTGAGATGGGTCTGTAGGCAGCAGGGTCAGTTTTAGCTAGTGTGGATTTCTTTGAGATGGGGCGTACTGTAGCTAGTTTGAGTGCGCTTGGCATTATTCCTGTAGTGAGAGAGCTTGTAGTTATTTTGCAGATGTCCTGGATCAGTTCCTTTTTAGCAGCTTTGATCCATGTTACGGGGCATGGATCGGTGGGGGCGGTGCTGGTGTTGAGGGTGGTGATGATGTTTGATATCTGTTCCTTGGTTGGGATGCTGAATTTGTCCCATCTTTGGTTGGGATGAGGGGGCTTGTTGCTGCTGGTTACTTTGTTGTCCTTTGTGGGGGCTGTGAATTTTGTTTTGAGGTGGTCTGCGAAGATCTGTGCATCAATTTTCTGTTTGTTTCTATTCTGGGGTACGTTGGTGAGGGTCTTTACTATGTTGAAGAGTTTGCACGGGTTGTTGGTAGATTTCTTGATGAGGTTTGTGTGGTAATCCTTCTTGTGTTGGTTGATGAGTTTGTTATATTCCTCTTGTTTTGACTGGTATAAATCCTGTAAGGGGTTTGATTTGGAGCGTCTCCATCGGCGTTCGAGCCTTCTTAGTGCTCTCTTTGCATTGGGTATTTCCTTAGAGTACCAAGGAGTGAAGCCGGGTCTATTTTTGTGTGGTTTCCTTGTGTTGGAGGTGGTGGGTCTGGCGGCATTTGAGATGGTGGTGTTCCAGTTTTCTATTTGTTCGTTTATGTCCTCTGGGCTGTTGATGAGGGGTAGGGTGTCTTGTAGGAATTGATCTTTATTGAAGCTTCTGAATCTTCTTGTCGTGGGTGGTTTGTCTTGGAGGTTGTTGCATTTTACCGCTTGTATCTGGATTTGCAATAGGTGGTGGTCTGACCAGGGTACTGGTGTAATTGACGGTTCTGTGATGGATTTGCTGTCTATTAGGTTGTTGGGATACAAGACAAGAATTGGTCTTTTCAGAATGGTGTAAACAATGTATTAAGTATGGAAACCATTCAACTTCAAAACATTGGCTATTAGAAAAAACCAGCAAACTCTTCGTCACATGTAGTCTCAGATCAAACTTGCGCGTATGATCACATTAACTTAGTGAATCATCGAATAGCGCTTGATGACATCAATGACTACAATATATTTTTTTCTTTTTTTCTTTTGCTGGTGTATAGATAGAAATTCTTAGTGCTTAAAAATGTGTATTTCTTCGTTTGTTTTGTATCTATGTGCCACAAGTTTCTTTAAAATAAACTGTAAAAGCTTAAAGGCAGAACAGACTTAGCTTGCTTTATATCGTTCTCTTCCATTCAGCTTATTACACTTCTCATTACGCCTCACTCATTCAGCGCCTTCGCGTGTTACTCCTATCGGGAGTTCCTCATGAAGTGTCTGAGTGAAATTAAAAAATGACATATGAGATTAGGACTATTCAAAAACAACTATTTGAAACTTCCTCAACTTTGAATAACCCCGCCCAACGGGAATACATTTTGCTGTGGGTTTTAATCTTACTTACTAATAGTTGCTGCCCGCGTTCGTTTTTCTAATAGCCAATGTTTTGAAGTTGAATGGTTTCCATACTTAATACATTATTAGGTTGTTGGGGGCAAATATGAGGTTGGGGAGGATCCGTTTCTGTGTGTGGGTGTATTAATCATCTGGGTGAAATGCAGCGAGTTCATCGCTGCAAGGAAGGCTTCTGCGTCCTTGTTATTTGTGGATTTGAGGATGAAATCACCAAGTACGAGCAGAGGTTTGTGGAGGTTGTTGACTGTACATATGGCTTCCAGTATTGTAGATAGATCGTTTGATGGTGCATTCAGTGCTCTGTAGGTGAGGCAAAGTGCGAGGTTCTTGTTTTCATTGATGATTGTGTTGCAGTGACTTGTAGATGCAGAGGATCTGGCTTTGAGGTTTAAGTTGTTTCATGTGATGATCAGGACTCCTCTTCTTCTTTGTGTGCGTGGGCAGTTGTATGCTGCGTGGGTGGGGGGAATTAGTTGGTTGAGTAGCATGTTGTCCGTGGGGGCGAGCCAAGTTTCAGTGATGCAGAGTATGTCTGTTTGCTGTTGTTCCATGTGGTCAGCGATGGTATTGATCTTGTTTCGGACTGACCTGGCATTGATGAGCTCTATAGAAATTTTCTGTTTGTAGTTTGGGGTATCTCGAGCCTTGTGAGTGGGTGTATGGGTGCTGATCTTGAGGTTTCTTTGTTTGCTCAGTTTGTGACTCCGGTGTTGGATCTGAGAGAGTACCTAGTGGTGGGTGTAGGGTGATTGCTGTGGCGGGGGTGTCCAGTGTGTAGGGGGTGTTAATGAGTGTGCGTGTGGTGTGGGATGAGGCGTGTGGTGTGGGATGAGGTGTGTGAGTAGGAGGATGATAGGGAGGTACAGTGTTGTTGCCATGTTGGTTTACCTTGCAGTTTTCTTTTCGTTCTCCTTGGTTTGACTGCAGCTGGTGTGTAGTGAGTATTTGTGCCTGTCGTTGTGCCGCACATAAGGGCCACGCCGAAGGGCCCTCTGGCGAGGCCCTCAGGTGCAGACCTGCCAGGTGCAGGTATGCCGGTCGGCAGCGCCTCTTTTAAAGCCGTCTCCCACTGCCCCGATTGAGCAGGAGCTTCTGAGCGGGACGATTTCCCGCTCAGGCGCTCTACCCCGATCGGGTGAGGTGAGCCTGAGGTGTGTTGGCCCGAGGGAGGTGAGCGAGGCATACAATGGAAGCAGTGCATGCAGATCTCTCACATGCATACTCATTGTGAATACGCTGAAAACCTGACTGGACTAGGGGTCCCAGATGACCGGGTTGAGGAACCACTGCTTTAATCCATTCCAGGGCTCCAGTTCCCAAGGCAGCAAAAGAGCCCCACAATGCCTGCCTTTCACATATTTCTACTTGGCTCTCGGCTAACTATTTACATCTCAACTCCTCCAAATCTGTAGCTAACTGCTTCTCACTTGGTGCCCCATCCCTCCAATCGCTCCTCTGCTAGACTAAAATGAGGAAAACAGTTAAGAAAAAACTAAAAGGAGCAGTTGCAAAGGTTAAAGACGTACATCAAGCTTGGGTGTTGTTGAAAAATACTATCTTGGAAGCCCAGACCAGCTGTATTCCACGCTTTAAGAAAAGTGGAAGGAAGTCCAAAAAACTGCCAGCATGGTTTAAAGGTGAGGTCAGAGAGGCTGTTGTTGCCAAAAAAGCATCTTTCAGGAAATGGAAAAAAGAGCCAAACGACGAAACCTGGAAACACACAAGCACTGGCAAGTCAAATGCAAGGCATTGATAAGGCAGGCAAAGAGAGAATTTGAGAAGAAGCTTGCTGCGGAAGCAAAAACGCAAAATAAAGACCTTTTCAAGTACATTCGTAGCAAAAAACCTGTGAGAGAGTCAGTTGGTCCATTAGATGATAAAGGGGTTAAAGGAGCACTAAGAGGCGACAAGGCGATAGCGGAGAGACTGATTGAATTCTTTGCTTCGGTCTTTACTGAGGAAGATGTAGGGATGTTACCCATGACTGAAGTGGTATTTAAAGGTGCGGAAGAATTGAAGGAAATATCGATACATCGGGAAGATGTCTTACAACTATTAGATAAACTGAAGAGTAGCAAATCACCTGGGCCGGACGGTATACATCCAAGGTTGTTGAAAAAACTGAAATATGAGATTGCAGACCTATCATCAGTAATCTGTGAACTATCATTAAAATCATCTCTAATACCTGAAGATTGGAGGATCGCCAATGTAACACCAATTTTTAAAAAAGGTTCCAGGGGCGATCCGGAAAACTACAGACCGGTGAGCCTGACGTCAGTACCAGGAAAAATGGTAGAAACCATCATAAAGAATAAAACTACTCGGCATGTAGACAGTCACAACCTAATGGGAGACAGCCAACATGGCTTTAGACAAGGAAGATCTTGTCTTACTAATCTGTTATGTTTATTTGAAGGAGTGAATAAACAGGTGGACAAAGGTGAGTCGGTTGATATTGTGTATCTGGACTTTCAGAAAGCCTTTGACAAGATCCCTCATCAGAGACTTTTGGCAAAACTAAAGAGTCATGGGATAGGAGGCAGTGTACTATTGTGGATCAGGAACTGGTTAAAAGATAGAAAGCAGAGGGTAGGGCTAAATGGCCAATTTTCCCAATGGAGAAACGTGAATAGTGGTGTACCCCAGCGATCTGTGCTGGGTCCGCTGCTTTTTGACATATTCATAAATGACCTGGAAAGTGGAATAACGAGTGAGGTTATCAAATTTGCAGATGACACAAAACTATTTAAAGTTGTTAAAACCCAAGAGGATTGTGAAAAATTGCAAGAGGATCTTGATAAATTGGAAGACTGGGCATCAAAATGGCAGATGAAATTTAATGTGGACAAGTGCAAGGTTATGCACCTAGGGAAGAACAACCCAAACTATGGTTACACGATGCAAGGTTCCACATTAGGAACCACCACCCAGGAAAAAGATTTAGGCGTCATTGTGGATACCATGTTAAAACCCTCGGCCCAGTGTGCAGCGGCAGCCAAGAGAGCAAATAGAATGCTAGGTATGATAAGGAAAGGAATGGAAAATAAAACAAAAGATATTATAATGCCTCTGTATCGTTCCATGGTGAGACCGCACCTTAAATATTGTGTGCAATTATGGTCGCCGTATCTTAAAAAGGATATAGCGATTTTAGAAAAGGTTCAGAGAAGAGCCACCAAAATGGTAAAGGGGATGGAAGGATACTCCTATGAAGATAGACTAAAAAGGTTAGGGCTCTTTAACCTGGAAAAGAGACGGCTGAGGGGAGATATGATAGAAGTCTATAAATTAATGAACGGAGTGGAACGGGTAAACGTAGATCGATTGTTTACCTTATCAGAATATAGAAAGACTAGGGGACATGCAATGAAGCTACAGGGTAAACTATTTAAGACTAATAAAAGAAAATATTTTTTCACTCAACGTGTAATCAAACTCTGGAATTTGTTACCGGAGGATGTAGTAAAGGCTGTTAGTGTAGCTGGGTTTAAAAAAGGTTTGGACAAGTTCCTGGAGGAAAGGTCCATAAACCATTATTAAGAAGTGACCGAAGATATCAATGCTTGACCCAGTACAACTTGTGTCTCTTGGGGAAACTGCTAGGTACACATGACCTAGATTGGCCACTGTTGGAAACAGAATACTGGGCTTGATTGACCTTGGTCTGACCCAGTATGGCATATCTTATGTTCTTATGTTCCTGCTGTGACACTGACCCAGTCAATACCGGGGTAACTGAAATCACCCATTATTACTACTGTGCTGTAACGTCGCATTGGCAGGTCTTCCACAGTACCAGCTGCAACGCTTAAAATTACTACAGAATACTGCCGCTTGTGTAGTTACACATGCAACTCATTCAGACCACATCTGTCTTCACTGGCTCCCTCTCCGCTATAGAATTAATTACAAGTTCCTGTTATAACTCACAAGATCCTCCACACTTCTACCCCTCTATATCTAGCAGACCTTATCCATTTACACACCCCCTAGCGTCAGCTCCAGTCCCTTCACAGAAATAGTTTGACTCTACCTTCCCCTTCACAAGCTCACCTAGAACTCATCCGCCATTCTGCTTTCTTTTTTCTTGGCCCTGCATTCTGGAAACTCCTTGCCTGATGCACTCCGCCTTGAATCATCTTACCAGAAGTTCAAAACCCACCTAAAGACTCACATGTTTCATCTGGCCTTTGACATTCCATACACCAGTCAATGCTAACCCCCACGATAGCCACTCACGTCTCCTCCCTGCTACTCTTCAGCTTACTGTCTTAACTGTCTCTTCTCTGCTGTGGGGAAAAGATGAATGTCCTTCAGGTACCTTTATTACAGGTTGAATCCATCTTGTGCTAACATCTATAACTTAGGCCTAAAAAACAGCTTGCTCTGAACTTCTTCACACTGAAACTGCAAATTCAGCGAAGATTGAACAATGAAGTAAACTCATCCTGTCCCAGAGAGCTTACACAATGGGAATCTCTGAACGCTATACAGCTAATGAAAGACTGTCACATGGGCCTCTCGAATGCACCAAGGAAAAAGTAAACAAAGAAGACTGACAACAGAATCTACAGTTTATCTAACAGGAAACACGGCTCGCAAAAGGCAAGTGAAAAAACAGGAAACAAAAGCCAGCATACAGAGACAAGGCGAGTAAGACTGGAGACAGGATATCAAGCCAGTGAGAACCAAATGCTACAGAGGGTAGGGATCAGAGGGCAGATTTTCTATGGAATAATAGAGAATAAGAAAAAGGAAATCTATTTATCAGCAATTTTTAAATATAAATATGGAGAAGGAATCTTAGACAGACAGACTTTAGCTGATCTCATTGGAGTGAGGCTAATTTGTGTCTCCAGGACTGTCTGTACTTGAGCTAGGCACTTTGCAGATTATGCTATGAAATTGAAATTAAAATTTATATCTTATTAAGAGCAAAGCTTGTTGTTACAGGCCTGGCAAATCTAAATTAAAACAATTTTATGCTTTTATGGTGGCATGAGTAAATTATTTAAAGTCCTGTATATGTATGATGGGGTTGAACACAAACAGCCAAAACAAAACAGACAATCCCCATAATAATTTTGGGGAAGCCCAGAAAAGCCCCAACACTGCCTATAGATATATGGTGTTCCTTCCTACTTTCTGACCTTGCCGCATTGTTTTATTATCGTAAACCACCATGATGTTATGGTCTGGGTGGTATATCAAATAAGTAAATAAAGATAAATATGGTGGAGGTCCCGAGCAAAGCTGCCATAGACAGATAAATTGAAGGACAGTACTACCAACAAATTTACGGGATTGCAATGGGTGCTACAGTGGCCCCATCAGTAGTGACATGTCCCAATTTGAAACACAATATATTTATTCCTCTGGTTGGTTTACTTACATCCGTATGTGGACTTGGTATTTAGATGATATCTTTTTCTTTTGGATTCACACAGAATTACAACTTAAAGAATTTTTTGAATGGATTAATTGAATATCTGCAGATATTCTGTTTGTACCCAAGTATCATCGGGATTTTTTTGAATTTTTGGAGTTTACAAGCATCAGTCTACAGTTCACTCTATGCTGTTTCGAAAAGAAGTCCAGAGAAATACTCTACTGCATTATCAGAGTTATCACCCAGGGCCTTTACGACGTGGTTTGCCAGAGGGTCAATTTATCCGTCTACGGTGGCTTTGCTTGACGGATGATGAATTTAGAACACAAGCACAGGATTTAAAACGACGGTTGAGCGATAGGGGATATCCCACTGCAATAATTAAAAGAGCATATTGGAGAGAAAGATTTAATCATGTTGAATGGTGGAGTTCTGCATCAGGACATGAGTCCAAGGATTCGGAAGGACCACAATCTTTTGTAGGAATTTAACCCTATATGCCGAAGACTGCCAATGTTAAGGACATTCTTAAGAAACATTGGTCAGTTTTATCTCTCCATCCATGTTTCAACAAACCATTAATGATGGCTTTCAGGAGAGGACGTAATATCGTGGATTGGGTAGTACATGCGGTGGATAAACCTACCTCTTATGGATTAAAGGGTCATTTCCGCTGCGCTGGTTGTGATTTTTTTTTAGATCACCCTAGAGGGTACGTCCTGGGAACATCCGTCCCAGCACAGATTGGTATATAGTACGTTTCATACCATGTGCCAGTCGACATTTGTGGTATATCTGGTGGTATGTCCATGTAATAAGATCTATATAGGTCGAACTTCACGTTCAATGAAGCGGTTACAGGAACACCGCTCACGGATAACTACAAAGGTTTTGTCATCCCCAGTTGCTCTTCATTGTCATGATCATCATGTTTTTCAGGATTTATGGTGGCGGATCTTGGATTATATACTGAAGAGCGAGAGGAGATGATCATTTATCTCGCCTGCAGTATCGAGAACAGTACTGGATATATATTTTGAACTCTCTGACTCCCTCAGGCTTAAATTCTTCATTGGACTGGTAGTTTACTTTGAGGATACTGATCATTTTGGAAGTGGGGAAGTTTACCTGTTGTCCATTGCCTAGTGGATGTTAACTGACATGTGATCTGTGTTGGAGAGATAAACCGGATGCTTACGTGTTGACGTTTTGGATTCACAACTAAGTCTGAGGAAAGAGCCAGGAGGATCTACAGCCTGAAACACAACATTGGGTTACAATGCGTTGCATATCTTAGGACTGTTAGCACCTTGCTATGCTGCTGGCTGGAATATGGCTTTTTGGAAGAACGGCGGAGGTCTGCCATATGGTGGTATCATGTGATTTCACGAAGACTGCTTGCCTGCGCCGATTCTTGGGGGAGTCTCATCATGGACAGCTAAGTGCCCAGGGCTTTACTTTTCCTTCTCCGTTTTTTTTTTTAACTAAGAGGTTGGTGTATCCCTTGGGGAATGTTGAGGGTTGCGTCCCTAATAAAAGAATAATCATGTCCTGGCCACTGTTCCCTCTAAGCTGTGCGCATGTGCGCACGCACACACCTCACCGAGCGAGCACACATACTTTACAACAGAGTGCACAAAAATTACGGCTCTGATTCTGATAGAAAACAGACGTCTTAAAATTTAAAAGTTATGATTGTAATTACTAGAAATTTCCCGCTTCATTTAGTAATCATTTTCATTTAATTTGATTAAAATCAATGTGGTGTACATACTGTATTCTGACGTGTAGTCAAAGTTTAAAGTATATAACTCAGAGTGTCGTTATGTGGCGCACAAAAATTTAACCTTCCTTCAAAAGCTGCACACAGCTGATATTTTATTCGCACACAGCCTACAGAAAATTAGAGGGAACATTGGTCCTGGCATCCATCTGTCCAAGAAAGGTCAACACATCTTTGGTAGTAGACTGGCTAATCTACTGAAGAGGGCTTTAAACTAGATTCGTTGGGGATGGGTGAAGAAAGCCCCCAGGTAAGTGAAAGCCCCCAGGTAAGTGATACATTAAATACCTTTATGGAAATGGGTAACAGGGGTAACATATGGAAAGCAGTGTGTATTAATGCCCGTAGCATGGGAAATAAGATCTCTGAAGTTGAAGCTTTGGTGGGAGTGGCTGACTTAGATTTAGTGGCAGTTACAGAAACATGGTTCACAGAAAACCATGACTGGGATGTAACTATACCTGGCTATACTTTATTCAGAAAGGACAGGGTAGGAAGAAGGGGAGGAGGAGTGGCACTATATGTAAAAACTACTATCAAAGCTTTGGAATTACAGAGCTTAAAAAGGGAGAGAGGAGGCATTGTGGGTTAAACTAGAAAGAGGGAAAGAGAAATCTATTTGCATTGGTGTGATATACAGACCTCCCTCACAAGAGGAAGAGGTGGACAGAGAGTTAATTGAAGACATACGCAGCATTGCTAGGAAAGGGGAAGTGCTACTGCTAGGAGATTTCAATATGCCAGATGTTGATTGGCACATTCCTGCTGCAGTATCATCTAGGAGTAAGGAGATCCTGGATTCTCTACAGGGAGAACTATTCAGGCAATTGGTAACAGACCCCACACGTGAAGGGGCCATACTGGACTTGGTGCTTACCAATGGTGAAAGTGTTTCTGATGTTGTAGTGGGAGATCATTTTGCATCCAGTGATCACCAGATGGTGTGGTTCAGTATTAGGACTAGGGCTGTTAGAATCCATTCCAAGGTGAAGATCTTAGACTTTAGGAAGACTAACTTTGCGAAGATGGGCCAATACCTCAGGGAGTCGTTAGTGGGATGGGAACAGCTGGGGGATGTAGAACAACAGTGCGCAAAACTGAAAGGGGGTATTTTAAAGGCAACCAACCTTTTTGTTAAAATGGTAAATAAAGGCAAAAGGAACAGGAGACCACTATGGTTTTCGAAGGAAGTAGCTGAAAATGTGAAGAAAAAGAGGGAGGCCTTCATGAAATACAAGAGATCACAGAGAGAGGAAGACAGGCATCTGTATTTGGAAAAACGTAGAGAAGCTAGCAAAGTAGTCAAGAAGGCAAAGATTCAAAAGGAGGAGGAAATAGCTAATGCAATAAAATGGGGGGATAAGACATTTTTCAGATATATTAGTGAGAAGAGGAAGGGCAAAAGTGGTATTGTCAGACTCAAGGGTACAGGGGGGGAATATGTAGAAGCTGATAAGGATAAAGCGGAATTGCTTAACAAATATTTTTGTTATGTGTTCACAGATGAAGAACCAGGAGCAGGACCTCAGAAAACACCCACAAATAAGAGCAGAAGCGAGGGACATCTTGAACAATTTTCAGAAGACTGTGTTCGTGAGAAACTAGCTCAACTTAAAGTAGACAAAGCGATGGGACCGGATGGGATACACCCTAGAATACTGAGGGAACTTGGGGACGTTCTAGCAACTCCACTGACTGACCTTTTCAATGCCTCGGAGTCGGGAGTGGTGCCAAAGGACTGGAGAGAGGCTCATGTGGTGCCTTTACACAAAAGCAGAAGTAAGGATGTGGTTGAAAACTACAGGCCGGTTAGTTTAAATTCAGTGGTGAGTAAATTAATGGAAACGCTGTTGAAAGAGAAAATAGTGAGGTTTCTGGAGTCCAGCGGATTACAGGATTCGAGGCAGCATGGATTCACCAGAGGCAGGTCTTGTCAGACAAATCTGATTGATTTCTTTGACTGGGTGACCAGGGAGTTGGACCGAGGGAGAGCTCTAGATGTGGTGTATTTAGATTTCAGTAAAGCCTTTGACACTGTTCCTCACAGGCGACTTATAAACAAACTGAGCACCCTAGGGATGGACCCCTCATAACAGCACATAACCTTGACATCTTGATGATCACAGAAACCTGGCTAACTGATTCTGACAATGTCATTCTTAACCAGATGCTACCCCCAGGCTTCTCTATCCACACGTGTCATAGGAACCAACAAAGAGGAGGTGGAGTACTTATTATCTCTAATAACCTACTACAATTTCAGATTGACAACAATATTAGTTCAACACATCTCAATATACTAAATATATCAAACAATGAGCACTCAATCAGCCTAGTCTATAGAGCTCCAACATCATCAGCTGCTGATCTACCAACGATAGTTGACCGGGCCTGCAACACTGAAAAACCATGACTATCTAATTGGATATTGGGAGATTTCAACCTCCCCTCCCTACATGACTCGCAAACCGCAGCATTTATAGAAGCAATTGACAACCTTGGATACAACCAAATAGTCAAAGATCCCACTCATATTATGGGAAATATACTTGATCTGATATTTGTTCCGCAATCTACCTCAGACACCAACCACAATTATGACCTTTCCATAATACCAGTACCATGGTCTGACCACAGTCTCATTTTATTCCAAATTCCCAACTCCTCCAATCCCACTAACTCCAAACCCACTCATGCTAAACCAACAGCTAGGAGGTTCCGCCCCTTTGTCAAAGAGGAAGTACTTAATAATCTTCTCCCAACACTACAATCATCTGAACCTGACTTGGACAGTCTAATCAACACCTGGGACCACTCTCTCAGAGCCAATTCTCAACCATCAAACATGGCAAGAAAGACCAACCACCGCACACATTTGGCTTGGTATTCAAACGAGCTAAGAACATCCCTCCTCCATCTTCGGAGACTTGAAAAACACTGGAGAAGATCACGCTCTACTGAAGCCTACACAGCCTACTGCAAATACCTAGAAAAGCATCGCCAGGAAATAGCAGATCGAAGGAAACAATTCCATACTAATCTTCTAAAGCAATCATTAAATAAACATCATGATCTCTTCAATATTGTAAGAACAATGGCAAAGGAACCAACACCCCAACATACACAAACAATACACCCGCAAGACTATGCTAACTACCTAAAGTCAAAGATGACAAAAACATCCAACATTGGCACCACTGGACCAACAAAGATTGACATGCCCTCACAGTCAACCACATTAACCAAGTTTAATACATTAATCAAAGAAATTGAAAACACTATCGCATCAATAAATGCTACCACCGCTGCAAGTGATCCATGTCCAGCAGCTTGGATAAAAGACCTTAAACATGAAGTAAGCTTCTTCATACAGAATATCCTTGAACAATCTTTTTCAACTGGAACCTTTCCTCAAAGCCTCAAGCAAACCTCAATTAGACCATTATTAAAAAACAGCAAATTAGACCCCCTAAAAGTAGAATCCTACAGGCCAATATCGAGCATCCCACTCCTAGCGAAAATAATAGAGAAAGTGGTCCAACGTCAAATACAACAGCACAGACACTGAAGCTCCACTTGACCCTGCACAACACGGCTTTAGAGAAGCTCATGGAGTTGAGACCCTCCTCATCACTCTTTTCAACACACTAATCACAGGAATAGATAACATTCACCAAGGATTCATCCTTATATTCATGGACATCTCAGCTGCGTTCGACTCAGTAAGCCACCAAATACTTATTGATCGCCTTAAGGAAAAAGGAATACTTGGTGCCGCACTCGACTGGTGTATATCCTATCTAACTAACCGTTGGCAACAAGTACGAATTGGTGAAACAGCATCTGAACCATTTCTTCAAGATCAAGGGGTACCGCAAGGATCCTCTCTGTCAGCGTTGATGTTTAATATATACATGCAACCTATCTGCGACCTCATTCGTTCCTTTAATGTCACCTGTTTAGCATATGCAGATGACATTCTACTATACATGCCATTCTCCATCAACCACCCTGACTATACACCATTGACAACATGCTTCGAATCAGTAGAAGATTGGCTCATCTCACAAAACCTAAGAATCAACCACAGCAAGACTGATGTGATGTTTATAACAAAGAACCAAAACTTCACACCCCCTACCTCCTTAAAGATAAAGGACAAGGAACTAACAGTAAAACCTACAATACGATACCTAGGTATAACCCTCGACCAGCGCCTCAGTATGAAAGCCCATATAAAAAACATAACAAAACTAATATATCACAAGATACGCACACTACGCCACCTTCGACCCTTACTGGAACCCTCAGACTTCAGAACCGTCTACCAAGCCTTGGTAATGCCTCACATCGACTTTGCAAATGTAATTCTATACGGGCTCCCTCAAGCAACATTAAATCCTCTCCAACTGGCGATGAATACTGCTGCCAGAGTACTTGAAGGAATATCAAAGACAGATCACATAACTCCAGTCCTAAAAAGACTCCACTGGCTACCAACCAACGCAAGAATTCACTACAAGATCCTGATCACTACATTCAAAGCCCTAAACAACCAAGCACCATCAACCATCACCAACCTTGTACATTTACAGACCCCCAATAGATCCAGAAGATCAACCGCTATAAATACATTAACAATCTCGAAACAAACAGTCAGATACACTAAGGAAACAACTAAAAGAGCCTTCAGTATCCATGCCCCAATAGCCTGGAATGCCCTCCCACCAGAATTGAGAGCTATAGCCAGCCTAACACAATTCAGAAAAAGCCTCAAACACCACCTCTTCTTAAGCTATTTCCCAATCTAATCTTTGCACATGGAAAATACTACCGACACTTTTTCTGACCAAGACAATCCCAATCAATAACCAAATGTGACTAATGTATATAATTTTTTGTAAATAGTTATTTAGCCTATATAGTTTACCTTTTTAATCCCAACTTCAAAAACCCCTGTTACTTGTAAAATGCATTACAGTTCTCTGTATGTATATGTTTGTTTCATGTAAACCGCGCTGATGACAATAGTGCGGTATATAAGATGTTAAATAAATAAATAAAATAAATAAAGTTACTGCTTGGGTTAGAAATTGGATGGGTGGGAGGCGACAAAGAGTACAAGTAAATGGAGCTCACTCTGAGGAGAAGGATGTTACCAGAGGTGTGCCCCAGGGATCTGTCCTTGGTCCGATTCTTTTTAACATCTTTGTTAGTGATATAGCGGAAGGGCTGTCGGGTAAGGTTTGCCTCTTTGCAGATGATACCAAAATCTGCAATAAAGTAGACACCCAGGAAGGTGTAGATAACATGAGGAGGGATCTAGCTAAGCTTGAAGAATGGTCTAGAATTTGGCAGCTGGGATTTAATGTTAAAAAATGTAAGGTCATGCATTTGGGCTGCAGCAATCCAAGGGAGCAATACAGTATAGGAGGTGAAGTACTTTTGTCCACTAAAGAAGAGCGGGACCTAGGCGTAGTTGTGTCCGATGATCTTAAAGTAGCTAAACAGGTAGAAAAGGCGACGGCAAAAGCTAGAAGGATGCTTGGGTGCATACGGAGAGGAATGGCTAGCAGAAAAAAGGAGGTGATAATGCCTCTGTATAAGTCTTTGGTGCGACCTCATTTGGAGTATGGTGTGCAATTCTGGAGACCGCACCTTCAAAAGGATGTGAACAGGATGGAGTCGGTGCAGAGGGTTGCTACTAAGATGATTAGTAGTCTTCATTATAAAGCATATGAGGACAGACTTAAGGATCTTAATATGTACACCTTAGAGGAAAGGCGGGATAGAGGTGATATGATTGAGATGTTTAAATACCTCCGTGGCATAAATGTTCAGGGAGAGAGCCTCTTTCAACTGAAAGCAAGTTCTGCGACGAGGGGACATGGGATGAGGGTGAAGGGAGATAGATTCAGGAGTGATATGCGGAAATATTTCTTTACGGAAAGAGTAGTGGATCCGTGGAATAGTCTCCCAGTGGAGGTGGTAGAGATGAGGACAGTAACTGAATTCAAAAAAGCATGGGACCAACACAGAGGATCTCTAAAGGTAAAAAGTGGACTGTTGTAGTTGTTGTTATGGAAGGACAGACTAGATGGGCCTTGTGGTCTTTTTCTGTCATCATGTTTCTATGTTTCTATGTAATGTCCCAGTTTTCATAGTCTTGTTTAATTTGATACTTTTGTGTGACAAATATATGTGCATATATTTCACTGCCCACTACTTTTTTTTTTTTGAGATACTGGACATTACGGGGCTGAACTGCAAAAGGTGCCAAGAATCACGACAACTGTATACAAAAGCAGTAAAAGGTAATTAGATCTTACCTGCTAATTAGTGTTCCTGAAGGAACGACAGTCCAGTCCCTTTACTTCTGGGTTACGCAACCCTTCCAGCAGCTTGGAGGCTGAGCCCAACCTTTTTGGGGATGGAGCGGTATAAATACCACTAGGACCACCCCCAGACTCCAGTAATCGAATGAAAAAGCAGACTTAACGAACTTCCATTACTAACTTACATAAAGTAACACCGCAAAACCCAAAACTTATCAACTTAAAAAAAAAAAAAAAATTTCCATAAGGATTAGAAGAGAGGAGGAAGGACAACGAGCGGAGGTGGCTACCTTGCGTCTGTCCGAGCCGTCCTTCTCCCGCACTCCTCCACCCAGAACAGGCCCCACGCTCGGTCCGCAGCTCCGCCCCTGACTAATAGGCCTTAACGGCCAACGGAAACCGGGTGGGATCAGGGACTGGACTGTCGTTCCTTCAGGAACACTAATTAGCAGGTAAGATCTAATTACCTTTTCCTTATCGTCACTCCAGTCCAGTCCCTTTACTTCTGGGATGTACCAGAGCAGTTCAAACCTGGGTGGGGTCCGACATTCCGGACTGAAGAACCGCCAGGCCAAACCGAGTGTCCGCTGAACTCTGTACGTCCAGCCTGTAGTGCTTGGTAAAGGTATGTAGGGAGGACTAAGTCGCTGCCCTACAAATATCCAGAGGGGGCACTAGACTGAATTCTGCCCAAGAGGTGGCCTGTGCCCGCGTTGTGCGCGCACGCAGACCCCCTGGAACCTGTTTCCCTTTTAGGATATAGGCGGAGGCAATAGCTCCTCTGATCCACCTGGAGATGGAGGCCTTGGCCGCCGCCTCCCCCTTGTGTGGACCTCCAAACTGAATGAATAGGCGGTCTGATTTCCGGAAAGGGGCTGTGCGGCCGAGGTAACGCTTTAAAACCCTCTGGACTTCTAGCTCTTCGGCCGAAAAGGACGGAAGAGTAACTGCCTGGTTCACATGAAAGGGGGAGATAACCTTAGGCAAGAAGGAAGGAACCGTCCGTAAGACCACCTTGTCCTTGAGAAAGGACAGAAAGGGGGGCTGAGAAGACAGCACTTGTAATTCGGAGACCCGCCTGGCCGAGCAAATAGCGACCAGAAAAACTGTCTTCAGCGTTAGGTCCTTTAAAGAGGCCCTCTTAACCAGCTCAAAGGGTTCCCCAACCAAGGCATTAAGTACTAGGTTGAGATCCCAAGGAGGGATGACCGACCTCCGTTGAGGATGCAGTCACCTAACCGCTCTTAGGAACCTGGCCACGTCCGTGTGGGCCCCTAGGGACTTGCCGCGGACCTTACCTCTATAGCAAGCGATGGCAGCCAGCTGGACCCGTAGGGAACTGGGCGCTAATCCTTTGTTAAAACCTGCTTGCAAGAATTCCAGAACCTCCGGAACCGAGGCCAAAAGGGGATTCCTTTGGTGTTCCGCACACCACGCCTCGAAGATGCGCCAAACTCTTACATAGGACAGGCAGGTTGAGCGCTTCTTCGCCTTCAACAGCGTCATGATTACTGCCCCTGAATAACCTCGCTTCAGGAGCCGTGCCCTTTCAATAGCCAGGCCGTAAGCGAGAATCGATCCACTGAGGCATCCGAACTGAACCCTGCCTCAGCAGGTCCCTTTTGCAGGGAAGCCGCCAGGGCTGGTCGACGAGCAATCTCACCAGATCCGCATACCAGGGGCGGCAAGGCCAGTCCGGAGCGATGAGAATTATCAGACCCTGGTGAGTCTCCACCCGCTGGAGGACCTTTCCGATAAGGGCCCAAGGAGGGAACACATAGAGCAGACCCTCCGCCGGCCATTTCTGGGACAGGGCATCCAGGCCTTCGGACATTCTTTCCCTCCTCCGACTGAAGCAGCGGTCCACCTTGGCGGACGAGAATCGTGCCATGAGATCCATGACTGGGAGGCCCCAGCGAGCAACTATTTGGCTGAAGGTCTCCTGGTCCAGCTCCCATTCCCCATGGTCTATCTTGCACCTGCTGAGGTAATCGGCCGTGCCGTTGTCCGCGCCGGCCATGTGCTGAGCTGAAAGCGCTTCCAACCGAGTCTCCGCCCAGAGGAATAGGACGTCCGCCTCCTTCTGTAAGGCGGGGCTGCTGGTGTCGCCTTGGTGGTTGATGTAAGCTACCGCGGTGACATTGTCGGAGAGGACGCGAATTGCTCTCTTCAGCACTAAGGGCTCGAGAGCCTTGAGCGCTAGAACGACGGCCCGCAATTCCAGTCTGTTGATGGGCCATTGAGATTCCAGTGGTGTCCAGCGACCCTGGATGAACTGGTCCTTGCAGTGAGCACCCCAGCCTGCCAGACTGGCATCTGTCATCAACAGTAACCACTGAGGGGGCTCGAGGGGCATCCCGCGATCCAGATTCCTTGGGTTCCGCCACCAGTGAAGGGCCTGCTTGGTCCACGGAGCACAGGGTAACTGCATTGACAAAGGATGATGCTGAGGGGACCAACGCCGCAATAGGGCCCGCTGCAAAGGCCGCATGTGAGCCCTGGCCCATGGTACTACCTCTATCGCTGCCGCCATGGTTCCCAGTACCTGAAGATAATGCCAAGCAGAGGGGTTTCGTCTGCTCAGAAACCACGTGACCAGAAGCCTTAGGTCCCTTGATCTCGTTCTGGACAGGAACACTCTGCCTCTGCTGGTGTCGAACCTTGCTCCGAGGTATTCGAGATTCTGGGAGGGGGTCAGCCTGCTTTTTGCTCGATTGATGATCCACCCCAACTCCTCCAGAACTTGGACTACTCTGGCAGTTGCCGCGCGACTCTCCTCCTCCGACTTTGCCCGGATCAGCCAATCGTCCAGATAAGGGTGCACTAGTATTCCCTCTTTCCGTAGGGAAGCCGCTACTACCACCATCACTTTGGTAAAAGTCCTTGAAGCCGTGGCTAGGCCGAAGGGCAGGGCCTGGAATTGAAAGTGGCCTCTTGGCACTGCGAATCTCAGGAACTGTTGATGGGACTTTCTGACAGGTATGTGCAAGTAGGCTTCTGTCAAATCCAGGGACGTCAGGAACTCTCCGTCCCTTACGGCTGCTATGACCGAACGTAGGGTTTCCATCCAGAAGTGTGGTACTCTGAGACAGCGATTGACCTGTTTCAGATCCAGGATCGGGCAAAAGGACCCTTCCTTCTTTGGGACCACAAAGTAAATCGAGTACTGACCCGAGCCGCACTGGTCTGGAGGTACTGGGACCACGGCCCCGAGTGCTATTAGTCGGGCAAGAGTTGCCTCTATCGCCGCTCTCTTTGAAGGCGAACCGCAGGGAGACTGAACAAAGGCTGGCAGTATTTGCTTTGCAAATTCGAGAGCATAGCCCTCTCTGATCACCTCTAGGACCCATTGATCGGACGTGACCCGGGACCAGGCGGGAAGAAACTGCCTTAAGTGTCTGCCGACCAGCAGTCCGCCCCCCTGGACCCCCGTTGTCTCATTGTTGTTTTCTAGGTCCCGCGGAGGAGGAAGAGGTGCCAAAACCTCTACCTGCTCCCCGAAACCCTCTAAAACCTTGTCCCCTTGAAGGAAAACGGCCCCTGGGAAAGGGGTTTGACCTAGCTGGACGAAACCTCCAGGGGTCCCTCAATTGGTTACGAACTGGGGCTAGGGAATGCCCTTGCTTCGGTCTGTCCTCCGGAAGCCTGCCTCCCTTAGATTCGCCAAGGTCCTTTACCAGTTTCTCTAGATCCTCTCCAAATAACAGCTTTCCCTTAAAGGGAAGGCGACTCAGGCGTGCCTTGGAGGAGGCATCGGCCGCCCAATTCCGTAGCCACAGGTAACGCCCAGCAGCCACCACTGAGGCCATGTTTTTGGCTAGGCTTCTAATGAGGTCATACTGGCTATCCGCCAGGTAGGCAGCTCCGGATTCCAATCTAGCGGAGTTGGCCTGTGCTTCGTCTGCGGCGCCCTCCGCTGATTGGAGCTGTTGAGACCACCTCAAGCAGGCCCGTGCTACCCAAGCCCCTGACAAGGAGGCCTGTAATGCCAAAGAGCTAATATCAAAGGCTTGCTTTAGGAGCGTGTCCAATTTTCTGTCTTGAGAGTCTCTCAGGGCCGTGCTGCCCTCGACTGGGATAGTAGTTTTCTTCGTAACTGCTGATACCGCTGCATCCACCCTGGGGGACTTCAGCAGCTCTTTGTCTGACTCTGGAAGTGGATATAGGCGAGACATGGATCGGACCCCCCTTAGACTTGACTCTGGTTGATCCCATTCTTCCTGGATCATCTGACGCACCACCCTGTGGACAGGAAAAACTTTCTGGGATCTCCTAATAGCCTGGATTAAAGGATTTTCCAACGCCTCCTCCTCTGCTGGCGCCTCTGAGGCTACATTGAGAACTTTCAGGGACTCATTAATTAATGCCGGGAGCTCTTCCCGACGAAAGACTCTAATGACCCGGGCTTGATTTTCCTCAGGGATCTCCCCTTCTTCAAGCTCCTCCTCTTCCTCGTCTAACTCCTTGTCGGAGTTCTCCTCCTCTGGGGAATCCTGAGAGAGGGACGTGAGGGGTTCCTCCGAACCCAGACGGGGGCGCTTAGGTGGGATCCCGGCTTCCAGATTGCTTGTTCTCGTGGGCTTGGCCGATTTAAACTCTGCGGACGGACCAGCATCTCCTGCCCCCAAGCCCTGCTTACGCAAGCAATAGGCCTTGTGCAGCAAAAGGACGAAGTCAGGGGAGAAAAAATCCCCGGCCCCCCCTTCTCCAGAGGGGAAGGGGGCAGAGGGGGGAAGGATAAATCCGAGGAAGTAGAGGGAGGGGGCTGGGACCCCCCCTCCCCCTCTAGGGGGTCTCCGAACCCCTGAGAAGCCTGCGCCATGGTCAAGTTAATTTCTTGTTCCACGGAGGCAGCCACTGCAGCACAACCCCTGCAGATCCCTGCCTCCGAGGAAGTACCTCTACGGGTGCCACAGGAAGGACACCGAGGCTTGCCCGTCATGACCTTGAAAAGGTTACAGAACCCCTTCCTGAGCTCCGAGGCTCCAACCACTGTACGGCTCAGACACAGAGGATAGCCCGTTTCTCTATTGAATATGCAAGGGAGCTCTCTCCACTAGCCGTTTGATTAACAGCTCCCTTTAAGCAGTAAGATTAAACTGAAACAAAAACCAAATTAAAATCCAATTAAAACAAAATTAAAAATTAGTACAAGGAGAGCAGGAATTAAATAAAGAACATCAATCCCTTAAATCAACCCCGGTACTTGCGGTTTAAGGATTCTTTTGCTGAGATGTCTGGGCCCGACTCAGCGATTTCTAACCGTTGGCTCTACACGTGGTAGACCTCACCACGTGGAGCCCTTAACGGGAAACCGCGAGTCTGCTCACTGCCCCGTTCTTCACCTCTGATGCCGAATCGGAGCTGGACACCGCGCTTCACCCCGCAGAGGAGAAAACCGCCGCTTTGACCAGCTTTCCGGCTGAAATCGGGGGCTACGGAGCTCGCCTCCGCGTCCCTCTGCTCCGGGACGGGGCCGGCGTTACAAACTATCGCGGTGTTGCCTCAAGCGCTCAGCCACCAGGAGGGCTTCGGCGCGAGGCAGGGCAGGTCCTTTGAGTTGAATTGTGCAGGAGCCGGCTGGAACAGCAGCAGAGGATATCTGAGCGGTCCTCCTCAGTGCTGCATAACGGCAACTACCTCCGATACCCGGCCCGGCCAGGGGAGGGGGGGGGAGGAAGGAGAGAGCAGGCAGGAGAAATTAAAGGTACAGGACCTGAAAGCAACCAAAAGGAAATCAAATAGAACTAATAAAGAACAAGAAAAAGAAATTTGAATAAAAGGAAGACTCCAGTAAGCCCTAGGCTTACGGAACCCTCCAGCTGCTTGGAGGCTGAGAATACTGGAGTCTGGGGGTGGTCCTAGTGGTATTTATACCGCTCCATCCCCAAAAAGGTTGGGCTCAGCCTCCAAGCTGCTGGAAGGGTTGCGTAACCCAGAAGTAAAGGGACTGGACTGGAGTGACGATAAGGAAATGTCAATAAAACTTTATCAAGATATTTTAATCTCCTCAGCATAACATAGTATTATTGTTCCAGCAATAGGAAACTCTAGTCGGTAAGAAATAGTGAAAGGCTGGGGGGGAGGGGGGAATCAAAATCTTTACCATTTCCTAAAGTCACAAATTTTGAGAAACTGCCCTAATGGAAGGTAAAGCTGGATCACTGCGAGAGCTCTCTCTCTCTCTCACCTGAGAAACTGCACACGCTTCGTCTGGGTTCTCAAGTCTTAACAGTGAGAATTCTATCAGGACCTTGCAAGCAGCGGCCACAGTCTGCAATTGATTCCTAGGAACTGAGAAAAGAACACATTCAGAGAAGACACTGCACATTTACAGAAGAATAAATTGAATCTCAAAGATATAGACAAGTTTAAGAACATATTCATTCTTTGCAGAGCCAGAAAATAAAGTTCCTTTTAGCTGCATTGTCAGTGTATGCCTGGTGAACACTTTCCCCAAGAATTCAAACCCATAATAGTCACTCTGTAAATGCATAAGTGATCAAATACCAAACAGGTAGGGCTTCTATTCTTAGGTGTTTACTTTACAGATGTCAATGCCATATCTCACAAGGTGAAATTAGACATTGCATGCTGTCTTTTTCTTGAGGACCTCCAGTCCAGGGCCGTCACCTGAGGGTTGTCATGCCTTACCAGCAGCTTGGAGATTGAGCATGTCACAAAGCTGTGACATCAGCATACAAGGGCAGCCAGTAGCACCTCCCAGTTCCCAGTATTCTATTGACAAAGCAAACTCAAGGGGGAAACAAGAATAGAGCCTGGAAAGGAATGCAGCTAGCTAACATCACCCCATCAGATGGCAACACCCCCACCCTACTGAGGAAGATGTAGGTATGTTACCCATGACTGAAATGATATTTAAAGATGATGCAGCAGAAGAACTGAAATAAATAAATATTGATACACTGGGAAGCTGTATTACAACCATTTGATAAAATGTAGAGAAACAAATCATCTGGACCAGATGGTATACATCCATGGGTGTTAAAAACTGAAATATGAGATTGCAGACCTACTATTAGTAATCTGTGAGCTATCATTAAAATAATCTGTAGTACCTGAAAACTGGAGGATGGCCAATGTAACGCCAATTTTTAAAAAGGGATCCAGGGGTGATCCAGGAAACAAACTGGTGAGCCTGATATCAGTACCGGGAAAAAAGGTAAAAACCATTATAAAGAACAAAATTACTGAACATGTAGATAGTCATGACTTAATCGGAGACAGCCAACATGGCTTTAGCCAAGGAAGGCCTTGTCTTACTAATCCGTTATGTTTTTTGAAGGTGTGAACAAACAGGTAGACAAAGGTGAGTCAGCTGATATAGTGTATCTGGATTTTCAAAAAGCCTTTGACAAGGTCCCTCATGAGAGGCTCTTGGCAAAATTAAAAAAAGAGGCACTGTACTATTGTGGACCAGGAACCACTTAAAAATAGAAAGCAGAGGGTAGGGCTAAATGGCCAATTTTCCCAATGGAGAAAAGTAAATAGTGGAGTACCCCAGGAATTTGTGCAGCGTCTGCTGTTTAACATGCGTAAATGACCTGGAAATAGGAATAACGAGTGAGGTAATCAAATCTGCAGATGACACAAAATTATTCAAAGTTGTTAAAACCCATGAGGATTGTGAAAAATTACAAGAGGACCTTGATAAATTGGAAGACTGGGCATCCAAATGGCAGATGAAAGTTAATGTGGACAAGTGCAAAAGGTTATGCACCTAGGAAAGAACTATCCAAACTATGGTTACACAATGCAAGGTTCCACTTTAGGAACCACTACCAAGGAAAAGGTTTTAGGTGTTATCATGGATAACATGTTGAAATCTCTGCCAAATGTGCAGTGGTGGCCAAGAAAGCAAATAGAATGCTAGGTATCATAAGGAAAGAAATGGAGAATAAAACCAAGGATATTATAATACTTCTATCTCGTTCCATGGTGTGACTGCACCTTGAATATTGTGAGCTTGAGACTGGCATCCGTTGTCAGGAGGATCCAAGAAAAATCATCCAGTGGCACATCTTTCCTTAGATGACCGGGCTACTGCCACCACCAGAGGCTGGACTTCACCAGGCCTATCTGCACCAGTCCACATAGCAACTATTGGTTTCTCTCAGTGCTGCACCAGAGGATATACCAGTGACATCACTGGAAGTTGCTCAAGCCTGCTTCCACCTGCTGGCAAGGGAGTACAACCCTCTCGCCTGGCCTGTCTAACAGGATAAGGAAGCAATGTGCCAATTTAAATGTATGGATTTATAAACTAGTGTATAAAGGGTAGGATGAAATTTTACTTACCGTTAATTTCCTTTCCTGGAATCCTGCAAGACCAGGCCAGACTAGTGGGTAGTGCTCCCCTGTCTGCAGATTGGTGAGACAGAGAAAAAGCACAGAAACTTTGTGACATCATCCCTGGTATCTAGCCACACCCCCCCTAGAGGGAAGCTTCAGTATAACTATGGCAAGCAGAACTTCACGAAAGTGGAAAACTAAGAGAACCAGACTGGCAAATCACACAATAGAAAACTAATAGTAAGAACCAACAGAACGAGGTTCCATCACTGAACAGCTACTGACTATGAAGTGTTTGAAGGAGAGCATGTACATGGAAGAGAGGACTGTCGCTGCCATCTGTTGTGGCCTTTTCGCTGCCTCCAAAAAAATATGACAAAAGACCAGGGCATGTCCTGGACTGGACTGGTCTAACAGGATTCCAGGAAAAGAAATTAACGCTAGTCTGCCAGACCAGTCCAGACTAGGCTGGGAAAAATCATATCGCTAAAGCTGTTGCCCCCGTTACAGCTTCTGCCTCGGTCCAGACAGATGTCCTAATGCCAGTTGAAGGGTGCCTGCATGCTGAAGCTCTGAGGAAACAAGTGGAGGAACTCAGAGGAGGTGGCGAGGCTGAGGAGCATTCAAGACAGTGAGAAGTACATTGATGAGATGCTTCTTGCAGCAACCAAGCTCTCCAGGAGAAGAGAAGATGGGTACCAACAGAATGTCGATGCTTGGACACAAGTCACCAGGGCCTGCAAAATCACCAATCCAACTTCTCCAGCCCTTGAATTGAAGAACCATTATGCAGCCCTGGAAGTGGAGGAGGTGAAAGCATCCCTGGAAAGGGATGAACCAGAGCTCAAGTACCCCAAAGTTGCAGAATCAGTGACCACAAGGAAATGAAGGGTAGTGGTGGTTGGAAACTCTCTTCTGAGGGGTACTGAGGTGTCCATCTGCTGACCAGATTGATGCCCAGAGAGGTATATTGTCTGCCTGATGCCAAAATCCAAGATGTTACAGAGAGTTTGCCGAGACTCATCAAGCCCACTGACTATTACCCAATGTTGCTAATCCATGTTGGAACAAATGATACTGCCAGGTATACCTCGGAACGTATCAAAAGTGACTTCATGGCTCTGGGACAGAGGGTGAAGCAGTTAGGTGCACAGGTGGTGTTTTCTTCAATCCTCCCTGTTGAGGGTAAAGGCCAAGGCAGAGAGGCTCGCATGCTGGAGATGAATGCATGGCTGCGTGGATGGTGTCAGAGAGCACTTTGGTTTCCTAGACCATGGGATGCTGTTCCAAGGGTTGCAGAGCAGAGATGGCATCCATCTGTCCAAGAAAGGTCAACGCGTCTTCGGTAGTAGACTGGCTAATCTACTGAAGAGGGCTTTAAACTAGATTCGTTGGGGATCGGTGAAGAAAGCCCCCAGGTAGGTGATACATTAAATACCTTTATGGAAATGGGTAACAGGGGTAACATATGGAAAGCAATGTGTATAAATGCCCATCGCATGGGAAATAAGATCCCTGATGTTGAAGCTTTGGTGGGAGTGGCTGACTTGGATTTAGTGGCAGTTACAGAAACATGGTTCACAGAAAACCATGATTGGGATGCAACTATAACTGGCTATACTTTATTCAGAAAGGACAAAGTAGGAAGAAAGGGAGGAGGAGTGGCACTATATGTAAAAAATACTATTAAAGCTTTGGAATTACAGAGCTTAAAAAGGGAGAGAGGAGGCATTGTGGGTTAAACTAAAAAGAGGGAAAGAGAAATCTATTTGCATTGATGTGATATACAGACCTCCCTCACAAGAGGAAGAGGTGGACAGAGTTAATTGAAGACATACGCAGCATTACTAGGAAAGGGGAAGTGCTACTGATTGGAGATTTCAATATGCCAGATATTGATTGGCACATTCCTGCTGCAGTATCATCAAGAAGTAAGGAGACCCTGGATTCTCTACAGGGAGAACTATTCAGGCAATTGGTAACAGAACCCACACGTGAAGGGGCCATACTGGACATCATGCTTACCAATGGTGAAAGTGTTTCTGATGTTGTAGTGGGAGATCATTTTGCATCCAGTGATCACCAGATGGTGTGGTTCAGTATTAGGACTAGGGCTGTTAGAATCCATTCAAAGGTGAGGATCATAGACTTTAGGAAGACTAACTTTGCCAAGATGGGCCAATACCTCAGGGAGTCGTTAGTTGGATGGGAACAGCTGGGGGATGTAGAAAAACAGTGGGCAAAACTGAAAAGGGATATTAAGGGCAACCAACCTTTTTGTTAAAATGGTAAATAAAAGGTAAAAGGAAACGGAGACAGCTATGGTTTTCGAAAGAAGCTGAAAAAGTGAAGAAAAAGAGGGAGGCCTTCATGAAATACAAGAGATCACAGAAAGAGGAAGACAGGCATTTGTATTTGGAAAAACTTAGAGAAGCCAGCAAAGTAGTGAGGAAGGCAAAGTTTCAAAAGGAGGAGGAAATGGCCAATGCAATAAAATGGGGGGATAAGACATTTTTCAGATATATTAGTGAGAAGAGGAAGGGCAAGAGTGGTATTGTCAGACTCAAGGGTGCAGGGGAGGAATAAGTAAAAGCTGCTAAGGATAAAGCGGAATTGCTTAACAAATATTTTTGTTCTGTGTTCACAGATGAAGAACCAGGAGCAGGACCTCAGAAAACACCCACAAATAGGAACAGAAGCAAAGGACATCTTGAACAATTTTCAAAAGACTGTGTTCGTGAGACACTAGCTCAGCTTAAAGTAGACAAAGCGATGGGACACATCCTAGAATACTGAGGGAACTTGGGGACGTTCTAGCAGCTCCACTGACTGACCTTTTCAATGCCTCGTTGGAGTCGGGAGTAGTGCCAAAGGACTGGAGAGAGGTTCATGTGGTGCCTTTACACAAAGCGGAAGCAAGGATGTGGTTGAAAACTACAGGCCGGTTAGTTTAACTTCGGTGGTGAGTAAATTATTGGAAACGCTGCTGAAAGAGAAAATAGTGAGGTTTCTGGAGTCCAGCAGATTACAGGATCCGAGGCAGCATGGATTCACCAGAGGCAGGTCTTGTCAGACAAATCTGATTGATTTCTTTGACTGGGTGACCAGGGAGTTGGACCGAGGGAGAGCCCTAGATGTAGTGTATTTAGATTTCAGTAAAGCCTTTGACACTGTTCCTCACAGGCAACATAAACAAACTGAGCACCCTAGAGATGGACCCTAAAGTTACTGCTTGGGTTAGAAATTGGTTGGGTGGGAGGCGACAAAGAGTACAAGTAAATGGAGCTCACTCTGAGGAGAAGGATGTTATCAGTGGTGTGCCCCAGGGATCTGTCCTTGATCCGATTCTTTTTTTTTTTTTTTTCCATTAAAGTTTTTATTAAGAATTCCACAACACAAGAACAATAAACAAGAACACAAAAGTCCTTATACAGAGCTAACAGTAGAAACTACATTCTTTTACATCTCGTACCTCCCCCCCGAGCCCCCCCTCCCCTCCCTCCCCCCCCTAGGCAGCTACCCCTTAATACAACACTGAAAAGGGTCATGGAGTAGAGATTGGACCATGAACAATACTTCTCATCAGTTACATAAAACAATCAATCAATGCCAGGGGCAATGGGCCAGATCAAAAGTCTTGTCTAAATAGCTGTAAACGGGACACCCCAGCACTTCCGAGGCAGTATGGCACAGGCTGAAAGCCCCTCTTCGCCTAAGACCCCTCCGGGAGCTCTCGTTGGGTGGCTCATTAACCCATCTAAGATAAGGGCCCCAGATTTCCTGAACTGAGCCAACCGCTGCTGGCGGAGAGCGGTAAGGCGGTACATTAATGAGAGGTGTTCTACTCGCCCTTGTACTTCCTCCAAGGTAGGCGGGGAGACAGCCCTCCACTTCCTCACTATCAGGAGTCGCATAGCCCCGCACACCACCCTACACCACTTTGACCCCCCCCCCCCCACATTCAGCAGGGCCATACAGGGGGCCTAAAACGATACCTTCGCCCAGGACCTGCCCCATCCACTCCGCTACCATACACCACGTGGGCTGAAGCTTAGGGCATTCCCACCAGATGTGCATAACGGATCCTAACTCTCCACACTCTCTCCAGCAGAGTCCCTGACCCCCTCTCCATTTCTGTAGGCGTTGGGGCGTCAGGCGCCATCTATAGAGCACCTTATAGTTTTGCTCCAAGAGAGAGCTAGATAGGATTCCCCTAAATAACCCTTTGTAAACTGCTTCCCATTGGGCCTCATCCCAACATTTGAGTAAGTCCCGCTCCCAAGCTTTCTTGTGGGCCCACCCTCCCCTATCCCCGGTGTCCATTAGCCTGTACAACCGGGAAATCATACCCTTAATAGTCCCACCCTCCACCAACCCATCCACAACAGCCCCTTGCCCCTCCCCCCCCAACCACCCAAACTGTTGCAGTAATGACGCGCTTGCAGAAATTGATACCTATCCCCCACCAGTACTGGGAATTCAACGCATAGATCCTCAAAGGTCACCCAATCCGCCCCGTCCTTAAACTGCCCTACATGTGGCAATCCCTGACTTGCCCAGCGCTGGAAGGCAGGATCGCACCGCCCTGGCCGAAAGTCGGGATTGTCCAACAGGGGCATAAACCTTGAACACCCCCGATTGCCGTACCACCTGGAGCGCCATTTCAACCAATAGCGCATAGTAAGCGCTACATAAGGGTTTCCCCCTCCTTTTAGCACCGCGCCAGCGTCCCTCACCCACACCAGATGTGATAGGCGGCTCCCCCCCCCCCAAATCCGATTGTTCCAGCTCCACCCACTCAGCTGCATCCCACAAAAGCCATTCAAAGACCGCCCGCACCCAGGCCGCCTCATAATATCTACTCAATTGAGGCATCCCCATACCCCCCAAACGACGAGGTGCATATAGGATATGCCGGGCCACCCGCGGCCGCCGACCCTGCCACACAAAAAACATCAGCTTATCCTGTAGCTTCCGCAGGTACGACCTGGGGACCTCGACTGGCAAATTCATAAACAGATAGAGGAGGCGTGGCACCAAGATCATCTTGATCAAATCTATTCGACCGAGCCAAGAAACCTCATAGGCCCCCCACCTCTCAAGCTCCCGCATGACTTTACCCTGGGCAGGCATGAAATTCTCTCGAAACAGATCGCGTCTCTGGCCGGTAAGCTGCACTCCAAGGTACCTAATACTAGTTTTGGCCCAATGGAAAGGGAAAGACCCCCTAAGAGCCTCCACGGTCTCCCCACCCACGGTGAGATTCAGGACCTCTGATTTCGTAGGGTTCATACGAAACCCTGACAAGGCGCCATACCTGTCCAGTTCGTTCAGAATAGCCGGAAAGGATCGCATAGGGTCAGAAACAAAAAACAGGACATCATCAGCAAAAAGAGATATCTTGTGCTGCTGTCCACACACCGCTACCCCACGCACGTCCACACTGTCCCGGACCCTCTAGGCCAACGGTTCCATGGCAAGTATAAACAGCAGGGGTGAGAGTGGGCATCCCTGTCGCGTCCCTCGACGCAATTCGAAAACTTGGGTGGTGGATCCGTTAATTTTTAGGCAAGCTAGTGGGTGCCGATACAGAGCACGCACCCAGTCCAAAAAAGGCCCCACGATCCCCACTCGCTCTAGCGTCGCAAAAAGAAAAGGCCAACTCACCCGATCAAATGCTTTTTCAGCATCCACCGCCAACAATGCCATCTCTGCCCCCTCTCTACCCCCCTTCCACACTAAATTCAGCACTCTTCGAATGTTTATCTGAAGTGTAGCGCCCGCGCACAACTCCTGATTGGTTTGGGTGGACCAATTGTCCCATAAACGGGAGCAGTCTATTGGCCAGGACTCGAGTAAAGATCTTAAGGTCACTGCCTAAAAGCGAGATAGGCCGATAGGAGCCGCATTCTAGGGGATCCTTCCCCTCCTTATATAAAATACTAACCCCTGCCAACCGCAGGGAGGGTGGTAAAATACTATCCCCCTTAAAGGAATTATACATTCGCACCAAAGGCCCAACCAAGCACCCCGCAAAGACTTTGTAAAAACGGTTAGAAAACCCATCCATGCCGGGGGCTTTGTGGGGTCTCAGGCCTTTAATCACCGTTAGGACCTCATTTTCCCCAATGGGAGTTGAAAGACCCCCCGATTCTGCTTCCGATAGTCGGGGCAGACGAACAGTATCCAAAAAGTCACTGATCGCGGCCTCTGGTACATCAGTTTCCGGCGTATATAGCTCCCGATAGTACTGAACAAAGCGATCTTCTATTTCTCTCTCCAACCACAGTATTCCACCCTCTTTCCCTCGCACCTTCAGGATAGCGTTCCTGGCAGCCAGCTTCTTAACCCGGCGGGCAAGCAGCCTGCCCGCCTTATTGCCGAATTCAAAGAACTTCTGCTGTAGCAGGCTTAATTTGTGTCTGATCTCTTGCATATTCAATTCACTTAATTCCAACTGCGCCTTCCGCAATTGCCCTGCCAGGGAGACCTCCTGCTCTCCTCGTTTCATACGACTTTCCAGCTCACCTATCATAGCCAACAATTCGGATTGCTTCTCCAACCGCAATTTCTTTTTACGAGCACCGAGGGCCACCAACCTCCCACGGATCACCGCCTTTAAACAGTCCCACACAATTCCCGGTGAGCAATCCCCATTATCATTCAGGAGCAAGTACTCTTCTACATCACGCCGAATCTGCTTCACCACCTCCGCATCCTCTAGCAAGGACTCATTCAATTTCCACCACTTCTTAGGAGGTCGCGAGTTCCCAAGTTGTAAGGTACAAACAACCGGGGCGTGATCCGACCACGTCCGCTCTCGAATTGCACAATCAGCCACCTCAGCCATCAACGCTTTATCAATAAGCAACAGGTCAATCCGAGAAAAACCCCCAGGTACAGGAGAGAAAAGAACGAATAGTCCCGCTCGCCATAGTGCGTCTCCCGCCAAAGGTCCACCACCTCCAAAGTTTCCATCATACGTTTCAAACAGAAGCGATGCTTCCTCGTCGTGGACGCTGCACCTCGCGAGGTGTCGACTAGAGGATTAAGGGCCACGTTAAAGTCCCCCCCGCTCACTAACTGCCCGTCCCCCTTGTTCAGAAGAACTGTCTCAAGCTCCCCAAAGAAAGCTGCCTGTTCAGTGTTGGGGGCATATACACTAGCCAAAGTATACAGCTGCTGACCCCACCGTAACTTAACCACCACATACCGCCCCCCTTTGTCCCTAACCACCTCCTCCACCTGTCCCAGTACCCTATTGGACAACAGTAGGCCCACCCCGCCTTTTTTCTTCTCCAGCTTATTGGAAGCAAAATATTGTTGTGGGAAACGGGGATGACGCATGCGACCCTCGTCTTTAGAGAGCAAGTGGGTCTCCTGTACAAATATGACATCCCCCTCTAATCTAGAGCATTCCTTAAAAAACAGTTGTCTTTTATAGTAAGAGTTTAAACCCCTAACATTGATAGTCACTAACTTAAGTGTGGCCATAGTCTCTCCCCTTAACACTATTAGTCGTAGCCACCCCCGGGTCCCTGTTTGCCCTCCCCCCTCCCCCCTCCCCCCCCTCTATCTCACCCCCACCTACCAACCCCCCTCCCCCCACCCCCCAACGCACCGCCCGATCCAACAAGTAGATCGGTTCCAGGTCACATCAGCCTGTGCAGCCTCCCCGCTCATTGCTTAGTCTCTTCCCCGGGCACAGGTACACAGCACAAAAACATTCCCTCTTAAGCGAGAGAGCCTGCCAATTTCTCCCCCAATTCCCCCTCCCCCAAATCCCACACAACACAGCAATTGAATACCAACACGAAATAACAGATTACAAGTAACCCCTGCAGCAGGCCAAATTCAAAGACCCCAAATGATGAGTCTTGGCAGCGGATCATATCAACTACACCCCCTCATTTTTTTTCCTTTTTGTATTTTTCCTTTTTTTTTTTTTTTGTTTTCCTCTTCTCCCCTTTAAACATTAAACATACGAATCAAGGTGGGTATGTTAACCCCACCCCCCCTGGCTCTCCCCACACCCCTCTCCCAACCTCAACCAAGTTGTCGAAAACCCCTTTATACAAACAAAACAAAACCCCACAGTTCAGGAGGCCAACTCTGCAGGTTGCAATGCTGGCCTTGTCTTCCGTAGCCTCCGCTCCCCGCCAGACACTCTGCTCCAGCTCGTCTGGGGGCGTCTAGGTGGGTCTTCTCCCACTCTCGCCCGCTGATCCTCCGGGGCACTCGTCGGCAGATTGGCCCATCCCGCCTGCTTTAGCCCTGCAATGGCTGCCTCTACTGAATGCACCACATAGGATTTCGTGTTGATAGTAAATTGCAGGCCCACAGGAAACAACCACCGGTAGCGCACATTCTCTTCGCGAAGCCGTTTCGTCACCTGCTGGTACTCCCGGCGCTTTCTCATAGTGATACTAGAAAGGTCAGCAAACACTTCCACATCCGCTCCATGCCAGTTGAGTTTCCCCAGCTTCCGCGCCGCCCGGAATACCAGCTCTTTGGATCGATATTCATGCAGGCAGCAAACAATATCCCGGGCTCTATTGTCACGTTTCGGCCCCAAAGACCGATGGGCCCGATCTACTCTGAGACACACCCCTTCTATATCCATATCAGCATCTTTCAAAACAGCGCCACAGAATTCTTCCGCTAAAGCCACATAATTAACAGCTCCATCGCCTTCTGGGAGGCCACGTAGCCGGATGTTGGATCGACGGGAGCGGTTTTCAAGATCCTCCAGTTTTTGTAGGATATCGCCCTGCGCTTCCTCCAGCGCAGCAGTGCGCTGAGTCGCAATCCCGATCTGTTCGTCATGCTCCTCTGTTCTGTTTTCCAGCTCCTCTATCCGGGTGCCAAGCATTTGCATATCGCCTTTCAAGTCCTTAAACCAGTTCTGAACCTCCAACTTGAGTGTGGAAATCTCCGATTGTGTAGATTCAAACCAGTTTTTCAAATCTGCTCGCAAGCTCAAAATGTCACCTGCAGTGCCTGGCGCGACACCCCCAACTTCTTCTCCCTTCTCTGCCACTGTGCTGCCCCCAGTCGCCGGTTTGCTCACAGGGGTCTTCAGACCAGTTCCCCCTTTAAAGGAAAAGGTCTTTAAATCAGTCCCAGGCTTTTTGCCAGCCATCGCTACCCCAATGTGCGCCCAGGCAGCCACTCCACACCGCCAGACAACCCCTCAGTGGGCTCCACAGGTCTTCCCCGGAAGGGACCACTCCTGGGGTGATATTCCACTGCTCTCCTACGGTTTTTCACTGGTGGACAGGCTAGGCCACCAAGAGCAGTCCCGAAAACTCAGAAATGGGACCAAATGGATGTCACAGGACCAGAAAGAAGTGCACAGTGGAGGGGGGGGGGCCTCCGTCCGAACACCGCAGGGACCGAGTTCCCTCAGAGCCAGGGGAGATGGCCAAACTGTGGCTTAATCCGTCGCAGGGGGCAGGTTTGCGGCAGGCCTGGTCATCCCTGCTTCCCCTCCACTGTATTGGCGGCCACGTGGTCGGGCAGCTCCAGCGCTGCCAGGCCCTCAGCTCCAAGCCTGCCGCGGGGGAAACCCTCGATCTCCTGCCCCGCAGCTGACAGCCACTCCGCTCTCCTCAGTTCAAGGGATCACCCCCCAGCAGACGGCCCTCCGGCCCGCCAACTTCGCCGGTAATTATGGAGAGGAGGGGGGGGGGAGCGAATAATCTCCTCAAAAGCCCGCCGCCATGCTGCCTGCACACAAGTCGACCCGTGCTGCGCTACGTGCGGTCGCGGCTTTTAAAAACTGCATCGGGACGCTCAGGGGGTGCTTCCAACCTTGCTCCGGTCTCTCGGTCAGCGTTTTCCGCGTCGGGGAATGCTTATTGCGCCAGTTGCAGGGGAAAATCGGCGGAGCCGGTCTAGGGCACCGCCATGCTGCCTGGTGACGTCACCGGAACCCCCGATCCGATTCTTTTTAACATCTTTGTTAGTGATATAGCTGAAGGGCTTTCAGGTAAGGTTTGCCTCTTTGCGGATGATACCAAAAGCTGCAATAGAGTAGACACTCAGGAAGGGGTAGATAACATGAGGAGGGATCTAGCTAAGCTTGAAGAATGGTCTAGAATTTGGCAGCTGGGATTTAATGTTAAAAAATGTAAGGTCATGCATTTGGGCTGCAGCAATCCAAAGGAGCAATATAGTATAGGGGGTGAAGTATTGTTTGTCCACTATAGAAGAGCGGGACCTAGGCGTGGTTGTGTCTGATGATCTTAAAGTAGCTAAACAGGTAGAAAAGGTGACGGCAAAAGCTAGAAGGATGCTTGGGTGCATACGGAGAGGAATGGCTAGCAGAAAAAAGGAGGTGATAATGCCTCTGTATAAGTCTTTGGTGCGAACTCATTTGGAGTATAGTGTGCAATTCTGGAGACCGCACCTTCAAAAGGATGTGAACAGGATGGAGTCGGTGCAGAGGGTGGCTACTAAAATGATTAGTGGTCTTCATTATAAAGCATATGAGGACAGACTGAAGGATCTTAATATGTACACCTTAGAGGAAAGGTGGGATAGAGGTGATATGATTGAGATGTTTAAATACCTCTGTGGCATAAATGTTCAGGGAGAGGGCCTCTTTCAATTGAAAGCAAGTTCTGCTACGAGGGGACATGGGATGAGGGTGAAGGGAGATACATTTCCGCATATCACTCCTGAATCTTTCTTTACAGAAAGAGTGGTGGATCCGTGGAATAGTCTCCCAGTGGAGGTGGTAGAAATGAGGACAGTAACTGAATTCAAAAAAGCATGGGACAAACACAGAGGATCTCTAAAGGTAAAAAGGGGACTGTTTTTAGTTGTTGATATGGAAGGACAGACTAGATAGAAATGTGACGACAGAAAGAGACCACATGGCCTATGTTTCTATGTTTCTAGTGGGAAGTACCAAAGCTTCCCCACGCTAGGGCAGGAAGAACCCCCTGTGGCTAAAACAGTGGTTCTGAAATGAGCTGCTTCCCTGGCTTGGGCATCTAAGCGATAATGTCGTTGAAAGGTAGACAGGGACGACCATGTCACTGCGTTGCAGATTATCGAGTGGGTGGACCTGCGACCTTTCGGCCCAGGAAGTGGCCTGAGCCCGAGGTCCAACAGGTACGGGTTTATTCTGGAGGATGTAAGCTGATTCAATGGCCTGTTTGATCTAGCGTGCTATCGTCGCTTTGGAAGCAGCCACAACCTTCCAGGGACCGGCAAAAAGCACAAACAGGTGGTCAGAAAGACAAAACAGATTGGTGACCTAAAATAGCGATGCAAGATGCAGCTAACATCGAGAAGATGCAGAGTCTGCTGAGAAGCTGCTCCCTGTTCCTGGAAGAAAGCTGGAAGAGACAGACTGTTTAAGATGAAAGTCAGACAAGACCTTGGCAAGAAAGCCAGTACCGTACGAAGGATGACCCCTTCTGCCGAAAAGGAGAGGAAGGGGTCGTGGCAAGATAAGGCTTGGAGTACCGAGATCTGTCAAGCAGACGTGACTGCTACAAGAAACACTGACTGCCTTAAAGCATGAGATTCTTAAGGGAGGAAGCATAAAGTAGCTCAAATGGGGCCTTAGTAAAAGAGCGGAGGACTAGAGAAAGGTTCCAACTAGGCACCACCGGGCAAACTGGCAGCCAGAGAGCACAGATCCCTGAAGAAACCGGGCAGTATCTGCATGAGATGTGAGGGAACGGCCCCGAATCGGACCTCGAAAGAATGTTCAGGCAGCGACCTGAACTTTCAGGGAGCTAAAGGTCAAACCCCTGTTGAAGAAAGGAAAGAATAACCAGCACCACTATTTTCCACAGGGAGACAGTTCCAGGCGCACCATGAAGAAAAGAGACGCCAAACTCAGGCACATGCACGTGAGGTTGAGGGGTGCCGTGCCTTAGGTAAAGAGGCAACCACCCGCAGGGAATAACCCCTGTATTCTAGCCTGTGCTGCTCAAGAGCCAGGCCATAAGCAAGTAGGGAGCGGGGTCCTCCATGAAGATGGGGCCTTGACAGAGAAGACACCGCCATTTGCTGAATTTTATTTATTTAGCTGTATTTATATCCCGCTTTTCACTGGGTCAAAGCGGCGTAACATTAAAGAGGGGGGGGTGGACAATAATCAATTCAGGGATATGGGGCTATCACCTGGTGGCAGACATTGATGATTTCAACAATATTTGGGATATAGACAGACATTGTACTATAGTTTTTCCAGACGATATGTTCAGGGGGTGGGAGGTTGGGAGGTAGATTAGTGGTGGGTGCTTGCTTCTGGTCCGAGGTATTCCTGGAATAGGACAGTTTTTAGTTGCTTTCTGAATGAGAGGGGATCTCCGTTGCTTCTGACGTGACTTGGTAGAGAGTTCCAGAGGGATGGTGCGTAGAGTTCGAAGGCCCTGTTGCATGTCCGTTGATTGTATTTGGTTCGTTTATGTGGGATAGTGAGGGAGTTGCTGATGGTTTGTCTGGTTGTTCTATTGTGTGCTGGTCGGGGCAGTGGTTCACGGAGCTGGAATGTCTGAGTTTGGTAGAGAGCTTTGTGGGCAAGTAGGGCAGATTTGTATTTGATTCTAGCTTCTACGGGGAGTATGTGTAGCTCTCTCAGTATTGGTGTGATGTGGTCTTGTTTTTTTGCTTTCTGGATAATCCTTGCGGTGGTATTTAAGGCAGTTCAAAGTGGATTGGTGTGGGTGGCTGGGAGTCCGTGGTAGATTATATTGCAGTAGTCCAGGTGGGGGAGTGTCATGGCTTGCATCACTGCTCTGAAGTCCTTTGGTTCAAGGAGAGGTCTGAGGCGCTGTACTGTTTTAGCCTTGTGGAATATTGTTCCAGTGTCTTTTTTTTATTTGTTGGTTGAGTGTGAGAGCCTGGTCTATGATGATTCCTAGATACTTTATGTGCGGTTGTATTTGTATTTGAGTGGTTCCAACGTTGAGGTGTGTAGGTGGGGTGAAGTCTGGGTCCTTTGTTATTATGGGTGCTTCTGTTTTCTTTATGTTGATGGATAGGTTGTTCTTCTGCAGCCAGCTGGATACTTCTGTGAAGCATGTTGATAAATGGTTGTTTGTTGGGTTGGAGGTTGTGATTGGGAAGGCACCTCATGTTACAGGCATACAAGGTCAGCATACCAGGGGCGACATGGCCAAGCCAGAGTCTCCAAGGCTGGGATGCATCTCCACCCTGCGCAGTATGCAGCTGATCAGCGGCCATGGAGGAAAGACGTACAGGAGATGGGAGGTGGGCCAATGCTGAGCTAGGGCATCCAGATGCCGAAACCATGCTTCTGCCTGGCAGCCAAAGGTAGCCAGTGTCTTGGTGTTCATTGAAGTGGCCATGAGGTCTAGGGTTGGACGGCCTCCACCTGCGCACTATGGCTGCAAAGGTCCCTGGCGTGAGTTCCCACTCGCCAGGATCCAAAGTGTGCCGACTGAGAAAATCCACCTGAACATTATCTGTTTTTGCAATGTGCTATTCAGAGAGGGCCTGCAGGTTGCTGTCCGCCCAAGGGAACATCCGAGCTGTCTCCCCAGCCACCCCTGGGCACTTCGCTCCACCCTGACGGTTGATGTAAGACACCATGGTGGAATGGTCTGAAAGAACCTGCACTGTGCAACCCTGAAGGAGAAAGTGGAAGACTAGAAGCACCAGACGAATGTCTCGGGCTTCGAACAGATAGTCCATCTGGATTCACAGGCTGTCCAAGACCCCTGCACTGTGCGGCCGAGGCAGTGCGCCAGCTAGCCCGCCAGGTTGGCATCAGTTGTGAGAAGAAATCAGTGCAGAGTGTCCAAGGGTACTCCCTTCCACAGATTCGTGGGAGACAGCCACCACCTGAGGCTGCGCCGCAGCAAGGGCGGCTGGGGTAACAGAGTCCGAAACTCTTGGGTGGAAGGGGACCAGCAGGAGAGCAGGGCATGTTGTGGGGGGAGTGAGGGGGGGGAGGAGGGTAAGAGGGGGGGGTAAGAGGGCGGGGTAAGGGGGGGTCGCATGTGCGCTCGAGCCCAGGGAGCCACCTTGAGGGTGACTGTCATGGTGCCCAGAACCTGTAGACAGTCCCAAGCCGCATCAGATGGCTTGCACTGAAATGCATAAAACTGAACGACCATTTATTTATTTATTTACATTCTCTTATATACCGCACTATTCTGCATCAGTGCGGTTTACATTGAACAAACTGAAATTACATGGAACAGGGCATTATAACTTGGAGATAACTATTTTACAGGGAACATGGGCTATGGAGGGTTAAGCGGCTTGCCCAAGACCACAAGGAGCACCTGTGGGACTAGAAACCTCAGTCCTTCCACCCCAAGGTTGCTGTCCTCTAGTGGGATTTGAACCCCCGACCTTCCAGCCTATAGTACCTCGTCCCAACCACTAGGCCACTCCTCCACTCCCGCGTATTTCTGTCCCATGACCATCTTCTGGCGCTGGTCATGGGACAGAAATACACGGTCTGCTGCTGTACTGAAATGAGCTCCCAAGAAGTTGGGCATCTGCATCGGCTGGAGATGACTCTTGAATTGGCTGACTACCCAGACCTATTGATTCAGAACCCCGACTACATGAGTCACTGCTGAATGTGCTTCCCAATAAGACTTGGCCCTGATGAGCCGATCGTCCAAGTATGGATGAACTCAAATACCTTGACTTCGCAGGGACGTTGCTACCACTACCCATGACCTTTGAGAAGGTACAAAGAGCCGTGGCTATTCCAAAGTGTAGGACTTGGAACTAATAATGCTTGCTGAGGACCAGAAAATGCAGATATGGCTGGTGCTCCTATCGATGGGAATGTGAAAGTATGCCTCTGCTAAATCCAGATATGCGAGGAACTCTTGGGCGCATGCAGAAGCTAAGCACAAATATGAAATTAGACTTACCTGCCTGCCTGGTGCGAAGGTAGCGGACCTCACGCGCCACCTAGATAAGGTCTTAGATAGTGTTGGGGAGGAGTCTGCTGTCTTGGTACATGTTGGTACCAATGATATAGGAAAATGTGGTAGGGAGGTTCTGGAGGCTAAATTTAGGCTTTTAAGTAGGAAGTTGAAATTCAGAACTTCCAGGGTAGTGTTCTCCAAAATGCTTCCCGTTCCACATGCAGGACCCAAAAGGCAGGCAGAGCTCCGGAGTCTCAATGCGTGGATGAGACAATGGTGCAGAGATGAGGGTTTTTGATTTGTTAGGAACTGGGGAACATTCTGGGGAAAGGAGGGGCTCTTCCGAAGGGATGGGCTTCACCTTAACTGGGATGGAACCAGGCTGCTAGCATTAACCTTTAAAAAGGAGATAGAGCAGCTTTTAAACTAGATAATAGGGATAAGCCGGCAGTTGCCCAAGAGCGGATGGTTCGGAAGAATGTATCCTTGAAGGATACTACCAAAAGCAGAGAGGTTCCAAAAAAGAGTAAAGTAGCCCAAATGCCCTCAAGTATGGAGCAGATAGAGCTTAAAGATCCCAAATTAAAGATCTCCAGCCAGTTCCAGCTGCTCTCCCCCTCCGGGGATCGAGCCTTCATCACCAGCTGAGGCGTTAACAGCCATCTTGCTCCACGGCCCAATCGGGGCTCGAGCCTGCCCTTTAAAAACAGCGCCGCCATCAGGCGCGCCCGCGCCTGAGAGCCTCGCCAGAGGGCCCTTTGGCGGGGCACGAAAGGATACCAAACATCAACCGTATAGACCAATATCGCACCAGTGACCTGATCGCACGACTTTGGTAACTCCAGCTAAGACCCTATCAAATACAAGGTCTCTCGCAAGTCCTGGCTTCATTTATCCTCAGCCTGATCCAGAAAGCAGCTAGCAAGTGCTTACAACCAGGTACCAGCTTCCTTTTCAAAATATCATTCTCCATGGGACATTACCACTCTAGGAACTAACTTGTTCACCCATTTAACGCTCTTCATTGTAACAGTCCAGGCTGATTCTAGTTACTACTTAAATACTTCGCCTGTGCAATCACATGTCCTATGCCATCTCATATAGCTGACATCTGATTGTGACTTCTCTGTTGGCCACATATTTGCCTACCTCATGTTGTTACAGTTGATGTTCTGTTTTCTCTGCTACTACTCATGACGGCCACTTGACTTTATATGCTATCTTGTATATTTTGATGATTGTTCTATTCACTGCAGTTACATAACCTCCAGGTCACCAATCAACTCCCGTACCTCATACTACTAAGCTACAAACCTCTAGATACCCTCCTCTACCAACCTAGTTGCTCACAGTCACCCATACCACTTTGAGTCCTCTCTTTCAGGTGTGACAGGCCCTGAGTAGGCAAGTTTAACTTTATCTTCAATTCCCCTCAGAAAGTGCCTCATCCAATCAACCGGAATCAACAAATGGCTCTACCAATCAATGCCCTGGTCAGCTGCATCCTCTTTCTCCTAGGCTGGCTTAATGAATCTCTTGCCCTGCACCACACAGCTCATCAGATTCCAATACTCCAGAGCCATGGAAAAAGATGGGCAGAAGCTCCTTATCTTAACCCTAGAGTCAAAACCCCCATGCGCCACTCTCACCTAATACACATAGCCCTTCAACACTCCACAAAGAACAAGCCGAGCCCCCTTATCCCATGTACCTAAAATGAGCTCTCATAAACGCACGGTCTATCCGTAAGAAATGGCCAGTTATCGCTGACATAATTTCTTCCCACAATCTGGATATTCTTATGATAACTGAAACCTGGTTATCTGACGGAGATAATGTAATCATTAACCAACTTGTACCCTCCAACTTCTCCGTCCATTCCCAGCATAGAGACAACAAGAGAGGAGGAGGTACTCTCATTCTTACCAAGGCAGATCTACATTTCCATACCGTTGACTCCACAAGCTCAATCAACATGGACATCATATCCATTGAAAACGAGCAGTGCTCCATCAATTTGATATACAGAGCACCCTCATCCTCTCCGGACGACCTACCTAACATTTTAGACCTAGCAGCTAACACACGCAAACCCAACATTCCTAACTGGATACTAGGAGACTTCAATCTCCCCACACTACACCCCAGCAACGCCTCAGCCTTCCTAGAAGCAATCAATGATCTGGGCTACAAGCAAATCGTTAAAGATCCCACACACAAAAAAGGAAACATCCTCGACATGATCTTTGCCCCTCTAACAGCCCTTAATTCTAACAATAATCTAGACACTTCTGTGTCTCCGGTACCTTGGTCAGACCACAAATTAATCACTTTCCACATTCCCATCAAGAGCAAAATCCCATCACATCACAATAATAACTCCACCACCTCAACAAAAATAACTTCTCGGAGGTTCACAGCTTTCAACAAAGAACATATTCTTGCTGAAACCCATCCTCTCTTCAATGACACACCCCTCAACCTGGAAAACCTGATCGCCGCCTGGAATAGCAAGCTCAGCACCATTGCACTGCAACCAAACCAGAGTAATAACACAAAGAAAAGAAAACCTTCTCCTTGGTTCTCCCCGGAATTACGAGCTTCCCTCATACACCTAAGAAGACTGGAAAAACGGTGGCGCCGATCACGCTCTACTGAGGACCAGACAGCGTACAAATTACATCTGACTGCCCACAGAGAGTCAATCATGGCTAAAATTAAACAATATCATACCGATACACTTAAAAGATCACTAAACAAACCACGTGATCTCTTCAATCTAGTCAAAACTTTCTCCAAGGAACCGTCGTCTGAACAACCGGAACTTATTCAACCACAAGCTTTCGCTGAGTATCTACAATCCAAGCTGCTGCTAACTGATAACATCGCAACAATCCCTGCTCAAGACACCAGCTGCCTATCGAACCTATCTATGTTCTCCACACCATCTAAAAAACATGTTGAGAACACCATCGCTGCCCTCAACATCACTACTGCACAAACCGACCCCTGCCCAGCTTATTGGATAAAGGAGCTACGTTGTGATCTCAGCCCTCTCATCATTAAAATGATGAATTTATCCTTTACATCTGGTTCCTTCCCATCAGCTCTCAAGAGAACCTCCATTAGACCCCTCTTGAAAAACCCTAAACTCGACCCACAAAAGGTCAAATCTTATAGACCTATAGCTAGTATACCACTTCTAACTAAAATAATTGAAAAGGAAGCTCAAAAGTAATTACAAGATCACATTGACTTCGCCTCCCCTCTAGACCAATGCCAACATGGTTTCAGGGAGTTCCACGGTGTAGAAACCCTCCTTACCACCCTCTGCAACAGCATTATCACAGGCATCGACAACATCCGCCAAGGCTTTGTTCTTATATTTCTAGACATTGCCGCGGCCTTTGACTCTGTACATCACGATCTTTTAATATGGCGGCTAAAAGAAAAGGGCATCAACGATACTGCCCTCGATTGGTGCAGGTCATACCTAGATCAGAGATGGTAGTATGTAACTTCAGGAGCGGCAACATCCACCCCTTTCCATCAAAGTCAGGGCGTACCACAAGGGTCCTCCCTTTCATCGCTCTTATTCAACATATACATACAGCCCGTCTGCAACATCATCAGGTCTTTCAAGGTCGAATGCTTGATACGCGGATGACATCCTTCTATACATGCCTTTCTCCACAGTTCATATGGATCTGTCCCCGATAACCAAGTGTTTTGATGCTGTGTCTGAATGGCTTCAATCCCAGAACCTATTCGGTACCTTAGGGTTACTTTGGACCAACGCCTTGATTTGAAATTACACATAACCAACGTAGTCAGAGCGATCTACTTCAAGATCCGAACACTCCGACACCTTCGCTCCCTACTTGATCCAGACGATTTCCGGACTATTTTCCAAGCCTTAACCTTACCGCACCTAGACTATGCGAATTCCATTCTTCAAGGCCTCCCTCAGTCCACCTTAAACCCTTTACAACTTGCCATGAACACCGCGGCCAGAGTCCTCTATGGGGCATCAAATAGGGACCACGTAACACCGATTCTAAAACAGCTTCACTGGCTCCCCATACATGGAAGACTGTTATTCAAGACCTTGGTACTCACCTTCAAGGCCATTAAGGGCATCACCTCCACATCACTAATAGACATCATTCAGACCATCCCACCAAACAGATCTAGGAGAACGACATCTACAAACGCGCTAGTAATCCCTAAGACAGCCACAAAATGCACACTAGCGACGTCTAACAGGGCTTTCTGCTTCTATGCCCCCAAGTGCTGGAACTCTTTACCACCTGAGATTCGGGCGATCACCGATCTAACTCTATTCAGAAAAGCACTCAAATCTCACCTGTTCCCACAATACTACCATACAAGTCAACCACCGACCTGATTGACCATCCCCTTTTTGACCTCCTGTTCTACAAGACTTTATCAAACTAAGAATAATCCCTACTGTACATAATATGTATATACAGCATGTAAATAGTTTCAGTTAACGATGTCCCCCATGTATATCCAAGTTGCTCATACCTGTTCTATGCAAAACCTGTTCTATGTAAAACCAAACAGCTTGTTGCTCTGGTCTTTTGTTATACTGTAAACCGCGCTGATGCTAAATAGTGCGGTATATAAGAGCCTGTAATAAATAAATAAAAAATTACCCATGTTTACCAAGAGCCAAATTAAATATGAATAAAATACAGTCTCTAAAATGCTTGTATGCAAATGCTAGAAGTCTAAAAAATAAGATGGGAGAGTTAGAATATATAGCACTAAATGAGAGGTTAGATATGACTGGAATATCAGAGACATGGTGGAAGGACGACAACCAGTGGGACACTGATACCTGGGTACAAACTATATCGTAATGATAGAGCTGATCAAATTGGTGGAGGGGTTGCACTCTATGTTAGAGAGGGCATTGAGTCAGAAAGGATTAAAGTTTTGCAGGAAACAAAATTTTGCTGTAGAATCTCTAGGGATTGAAATTCCATGTAAAAAGGGGAAGGCGATGGCAGTGGGGGTGTACTATCAACCACCGGGCCAGAATGAACAAATGGATGATGAAATGCTCAAAGATATCAAAGAAGCTAACAAAAGTTACAGTGCAGTAATAATAATGGGTGATTTCAATTACCCCGGTATGACTGGGTCAGTGTCACGGCAGGACATGCTAGGGAGATAAAGTTCCTAGATGACATAAATGACTGCTTCTTGGAGCAGCTGGTTCCTGAACCGACCAGAGGGGAAGCCATATTAGACCTGGTCCTTAGTGGAACACCAGATCTAGTGCAAGAGATAAGGGTGTTGGGGCCACTTGGCAATAGTGATCATAGCATGATCGCCTTTGGTTTAATTAGTGGAGAAAGGATAGTACAGAAATCTACAGTACTACCTTTTAACTTTCGAAAGGGAGACTATGATAAAATGAGGAAAATATTTAAGAAAAAACTAAAAGGAGCAGTTGCAAAGGTTAGACTTACATCAAGCTTGGGTGTTGTTGAAAAATACTATCTTGGCAGCCCAGACCAGCTGTATTCCACGCTTTAAGAAAAGTGGAAGGAAGTCCAAAAAACTGCCAGCATGGTTTAAAGGCGAGGTCAGAGAGGCTGTTGCCAAAAAAGCATCTTTCAGGAAATGGAAAAAAGAGCCAAACGACGAAACCTGGAAACAGCACAAGCACTGGCAAATCAAATGCAAGGCATTGATAAAGCAAGCAAAGGGAGAAAGTGAGAAGCAGCTTGCTGTGGAAGCAAAAATGCTAAATAAAGATTTTTTCAAGTACATTCGCAGCAAAAAACCTGTGAGAGAGTCAGTTGGTCCATTAGATGATAGAGGAGTTAAAGGGGCACTAAGAGGCGACAAAGCGACAGCGGAGAGATTGAATGAATTCTTTGCTTCGGTCTTTACTGAGGAAGATGTAGGGATGTTACCCATGACTGAAGTGGTATTTAAAGGTGCGGAAGAATTGAAGGAAATATCGATAAATCGGGAAGATGTATTACAACTATTAGATAAACTGAAGAGTAGAAAATCACCTGGGCCGGATGGTATACATCCACGGGTGTTTAAAGAACTGAAATATGAGATTGCAGACCTGCTATTAGTAATCTGTGAACTATCATTAAAATCATCTCTAATACCTGAGGATTGGAGGATCGCCAATGTACCGCCAATTTTTAAAAAGGGTTCCAGGGTGATCCGGAAAACTACAGACCGGTGAGCCTCACGTCAGTACCGGGAAAAATGGTAGAAACCATCATAAAGAATAAAATCACTCAGCATGTAGATAGTGTCAGACGGCTGCCTGGGTGAGAATGTTCACAGTCTTGGCAAGTGCATATATCAATATGATTTGCAAGGGATTGTGGGAAATGCAGTCCATTCACACCAGACACAGCTGCTCACAATAATTAGTTGTGCTTGAGTGTAAAGCCAATAAGATTCAGAGTGTAGGAGCAGTGAATGAGAATGCTCTGGAGCTAGTGGTGTTCTTAGTTTTGCGGATGGTTTTTGGTATGATGAGCGAGTGGGCTGCGTTTTGTCTGAGGGTCCTTGTCGAAGTTGGAGATTGCAGTAATGTGGATAAGTGTGAGGGGGTTATGTCGTTTATGAGTTTATAGGTTGTTAGGATTATTTTATATTTAATTCGACTGTTTATAGGGAGCCAGTGGAGGTCTAGCAGTATAGGGGTTACGTGGTCTGTTAGGCGAGCTTTAGCAATCACTTTGCACAGATGTTTTGTGCTCTTTGAAGAAGGTATGTGCTTTTTTGCGGGAGGCCTATTAGGAGACTATGCAATAGTCAAAGTGAGGGGTGATCAGTGTACCTACTACGGATCTAAAGTCTGGTGTTTCTAGGAGTGGCCTTAGGTGTTGAATTGTTTTGAGTTTATAGAAATATGTTTTTACTGTTTGTTTTATGTGTGGTAACATGGTGAGAGTGTGGTCTATTATTACTCCTAAGTATTTTACCTGTTTTCTGACAGGTATGGAGGTTTTGTTGATAGTGATTATTTCCGGGTAGGTGTTCTCAGTCATAGATGATCTTGTCACAAACATTGCCTCAGTTTTTTTGAAGTTTATGCTGAGGTGGTTAGTTTCCATCCAGGAGGTGGTTTCAGCCATGCATTTGGATAGCGAGTCATATGTAGGGTTTTTAATGGTTATGGGGGTAGCTAGCATGATGTCATCGGCATATATAAAGTGGTTAATCTTGTGTTTTTTAAATATGTTTGTTATCGGTTGCAGGTACAGGTTAAATAGGAGGGCTGATAGGGCTGATCCTTGGGGTATTCCCTGTCCTTGGGGGAATGTTTCTGATGCTTGTTGGTCAATTTGGACGCGTATTAATCGGTGTGAAATGTAGGATTTGAACCAGTTAAGGACAGTCCCGCCTATTCCTAGTTTTTCTAGTCTGTTGATAAGTGTCAGATGATTAATGTTATCGAATGCGGCTGAGATATCTATAAATAGGAGTAAGTATCCTTGTTGTTTGTCATCTGTGCCCTTGATGAGGAAGTCCATAAGGGTGATTAGGAGGGTTTCTACTCCATGGGATGGGCGGAAACCAAATTGGTGTGAGTCAAGGGGTTTGTATTCATTCATTGGATTTAGTGGCAGTTACAGAAACATGGTTCACAGAAAACAATGAATGGGATGTAACTATACCTGGCTATACTTTATTCAGGAAGGACAGGGTAGGAAGAAGAGGAGGAGTGGCACTATATGTAAAAACTACTATTAAAGCTTTGGAATTACAGAGCTTAAAAGGGAGAGAGGAGGCATTGTGGGTTAAACTAGAAAGAGGGAAAGAGAAATCTATTTGCATTGGAGTGATATACAGACCTCCCTCACAAGAGGAAGAGGTGGGACAGAGAGTTAATTGAAGACATACGCAGCATTGCTAAGAAAGGGGAAGTGCTACTGATAGGAGATTTCAATATGCCAGATGTTGATTGGCACATTCCTGCTGCAGTATCATCTAGAAGTAAGGAGATCCTGGATTCTCTACAGGGAGAACTATTCAGGCAATTGGTAACAGACCCCACACGTGAAGGGGCCATACTGGACTTGGTGCTTACCAATGGTGAAAGTGTTTCTGATGTTGTAGTGGGAGATCATTTTGCATCCAGTGATCACCAGATGGTGTGGTTCAGTATTAGGACTAGGGCTCTGTTAGAATCCCTTCCAAGGTGAGGATCTTAGACTTTAGGAAGACTAACTTTGCGAAGATGGGCCAATACCTCAGGAGTCGTTAGTGGGATGGGAAACAGCTGGGGGATGTAGAAAAACAGTGGGCAAAACTGAAAGGGGGTATTTTAAGGGCAACCAACCTTTTTGTTAAAATGGTAAATAAAGGCAAAAGGAACAGGAGACCGCTATGGTTTTCGAAGGAAGTAGCTGAAAAAGTGAAGAAAAAGAGGGAGGCCTTCATGAAATACAAGAGATCACAGAGAGCAGAAGACAAGCATCTGTATTTGGAAAAACTTAGAGAAGCTAGCAAAGTAGTCAAGAAGGCAAAGATTCAAAAGGAGGAGGAAATAGCCAATGCAATAAAATGGGGGGATAAGACATTTTTCAGATATATTAGTGAGAAGAGGAAGGGCAAAAGTGGTCTTGTCAGACTCAAGGGTGCAGGGGGGGAATATGTAGAAGCTGATAAGGATAAAGCGGAATTGCTTAACAAATATTTTGTTCTGTGTTCACAGATGAAGAACCAGGAGCAGGACTCAGAAAACACCCACAAATAAGAACAGAAGCGAGGGGACATCTTGAACTATTTCAGTAGACTGTGTTCGTGAGAAACTAGCTCAACTTAAAGTAGACAAAGCGATGGGACCGGATGGGGATACACCCTAGAATACTGAGGGAACTTGGGGACGTTCTAGCAGCTCCACTGACTGACCTTTTCAATGCCTCGTTGGAGTCGGGAGTGGTGCCAAAGGACTGGAGAGAGGCTCATGTGGTGCCTTTTACACAAAAGCGGAAGTAAGGAAGTGGTTGAAAACCTACAGGCCGGTTAGTTTAACTTCGGTGGTGAGTAAATTATTGGAAAACGCTGCTGAAAGAGAAAAATAGTGAGGTTTTCTGGAGTCCAGCGGATTACAGGATCCGAGGCAGCATGGATTCACCAGAGGCAGGTCTTGTCAGACAATCTGATTGATTTTTTTGACTGGGTGACCAGGGAGTTGGACCGAGGGAGAGCTCTAGATGTGGTGTATTTAGATTTCCGTAAAGCCTTTGACACTGTTCCTCAAAGGCGACTTATAAACAAACTGAGCACCCTAGGGATGGACCCTAAAGTTACTGCTTGGGTTAGAAATTGGTTGGGTGGGAGGCGACAAAGAGTACAAGTAAATGGAGCTCACTCTGAGGAGAAGGATGTTACCAGTGGTGTGCCCCAGGGATCTGTCCTTGGTCCAATTCTTTTTAACATCTTTGTTAGTGAAATAGCGGAAGGGCTGTCGGGTAAGGTTTGCCTCTTTGCGGATGATACCAAAATCTGCAATAGAGTAGACACCCAGGAAGGGGTAGATAACATGAGGAGGGATCTAGCTAAGCTTGAAGAATGGTCTAGAATTTGGCAGCTGGGATTTAATGTTAAAAAATGTAAGGTCATGCATTTGGGCTGCAGCAATCCAAGGGAGCAATACAGTATAGGAGGTGAAGTACTTTTGTCCACTAAAGAAGAGCGGGACCTAGGCGTGGTTGTGTCTGATGATCTTAAAGTAGCTAAACAGGTGGAAAAGGCGACAGCAAAAGCTAGAAGGATGCTTGGGTGTATACGGAGAGGAATGGCTAGCAGAAAAAAGGAGGTGATAATGCCTCTGTATAAGTCTTTGGTGCGACCTCATTTGGAGTATGGTGTGCAATTCTGGAGACCGCACCTTCAAAAGGATGTGAACAGGATGGAGTCGGTGCAGAGGGTTGCTACCAAATGATTAATGGGCTTCATTATAAAGCATATGAGGACAGACTTAAGGATCTTAATATGTACACCTTAGAGGAAAGGCGGGATAGAGGTGATATGATTGAGATGTTTAAATACCTCCGTGGCATAAATGTTCAGGGAGAGAGCCTCTTTCAATTGAAGCAAGTTCTGCTACGGGGGACATGGGATGAGGGTGAAGGGAGATAGATTCAGAGTGATATGCGGAAATAGTTCTTTACGGAAAGAGTAGTGGATCCGTGGAATAGTCTCCCAGTGGAGGTGGTAGAGATATGAGGACAGTAACTGAATTCAAGAAAGCATGGGACCAACACAGAGGATCTCTAAAGACAAAAAGTGGACTGTTGTAGTTGTTATGGAAGGACAGACTAGATAGGCCATGTGGTCTTTTTCTGTCGTCATGTTTCTATGTTTCTAATGTGTTCCTGTAACTGAATTTGGATTGTTTTCTCTATAATTTTGGCTATGAACGGAATGCTGGCTATAGGTCTGTATGAGTTTGGATCTTTTGAGTCTAGCTTATTATTCTTTATTATTGGTCGGAGTGTTGTGAGTTTTAGGGCATCAGGCATGATGCCCTGTGAAAGAGATTGGTTAACTATGTGTTGTAGATTTACCGCCAGTTCCTCTTTCACACACTTAATCCATGAAACGGGGCATGGGTCGAGTGGGGAGGTGGTGGTGTTTATTATTGTTATGATTTTGAGAAGTTGTTTTTGTTCTATCAACTGGAAACTTGTCCATTCATGCGTGGTTTTCGTGTTTGATAATAAAGAAGTTGTTTGGGGTAGTGGGCTTGTTTTTTAGTTTTTCTGCAAAAATGATTTGCTAGTGTTTGTATATTAATTGCTTGTTTAGGTTCGCTGTTATTAGCTTTGGTTAATGTTTTTACTATCGTGAATAACTCCCTTGGGCGGTTGATGGATGAGTTTATTACTTTAGAGTGGTAGTCTCTTTTTGATTTGTTAATTGCGTTTTTGTATTCTATAAGTAGGACCATGTATTGGGATTTGTTTTCATCAGATTTTAGTTTTCTCCATCTCTTTTCTTGTCTCCTCAGTTGTTTTTTTAGTTTTCTCAGCTCTTTCGTGAACCATTTTTTCTGTCTTTTTTGTTTGTTTGTGTAAGACTTCTGTGTGGACAGCTGCTTTTTGAATAGTTAGGTTCCAATTTGATATGGTTGAGTTGATGTCTGGTGTGGTTGTGTCTAGTTTGGGTAGTACTTTGTCGAGGAATGTGTCTTTGTCAAAGTGTTTGAAGCGTGATATATGCGGGGTTGTGTTCCCATTATTTTTTGGGACTTGTGCTGATAGCTGGAATGTGATTAGATGGTGGTCTGACCAGGGTACTTCGGTTATACTCGGGGTGGTATGTAGTAGGTGACTGTAGAGTGAGGCTGGGAGGAAAATTACGTCAAGTATGTTGCCTCTTTTGTGTGAAGGAGCGTGTATTATCTGTGTGAACCCCATTTGTGACATGGCATCTATGAAGTTATCTGATTGAGAATGGTTCAGTGATGGAAGGTTCAAGTCACCAAGGAGAATAAATGGTTTGCTTTGTGACGCTGTGCATGCAAGTTCTAGGATAGGGGTGAGATTTTTTTGATCAGATGAGGGGGGTCTGTAGATGAGGGTGAGAGCCATGGTTTTATTTTTCTCTGTTAACAATGTCCATACCATCTATATTATTTAGGTTTGTAAGGGTGAATTTTAGGTCATTTTTGGTGAGGATCAGTACTCCCCCTCCTCTTTTTATGTTCCGTTGGCAATTGAATATGTCATATTGATATGTGGTTAGTTGGTTTAGTAGTATAGTGTCTTTAGGTGAGAGCCATGTTTCAGTAATGCAGATAATGTCAGGGGAGGTATCGTTAATTATGTCATTAATTATTGGTAATTTATTTCTTATTGATCGGATGTTTATTAGGATGAGTTGTAATTTGGTGTTTGTATTGTCATTTTGGTCGATTTTATCGCTTAAAGGTTGTTGCTTTATTTGGATAAGTCGGTGATGACGTTTGTGTGAGGTGTGGCGCGAATGGTGATTGCGAGAGTTTGTGTATGTAGAACCTAATAGGCCTCCCGCAAAAAAGCACATACCTTCTTCAAAGAGCACAAAACATCTGTGCAAAAGTGATTGCTAAAGCTCGCCTAACAGACCACGTAACCCCTATACTGCTAGACCTCCACTGGCTCCCTATAAACAGTCGAATTAAATATAAAATAATCCTAACAACCTATAAACTCATAAACGACATAACCCCCTCACACTTATCCACATTACTGCAATCTCCAACTTCGACAAGGACCCTCAGACAAAACGCAGCCCACTCGCTCATCATACCAAAAACCATCCGCAAAACTAAGAACACCACTAGCTCCAGAGCATTCTCATTCACTGCTCCTACACTCTGGAACGACCTCCCTATTGAACTTCGCACCATAAGAGACCTCTTCCAATTCAGAAAAGAATTAAAGACCTACCTGTTCACAGAACACTTCGAAGTCCCCTACTACCCCAAAGCTAGCTCCACAACAAACCTGTTCACACATGCACAAACTCCCTTAACCTAAACAATGTAAACACAAGCATGCCCCCCCCCACTCACACGCCCCAAAGATGACAAAAAAAAAGGAACTAAATTCCAACACCTACACCAATATCTGCCCCACACAACACACACTGTAAATATACATTTGTAAAAAGTTTGATGGGTTTGCTTTAATACCTACAAAGTTCTTGCTTTAATACTTAAAAGATGTCTCTGCTTATTGTTTTTCTTTAATACTTACAAAGTTTATATTTACTGTTCAATGTAAATAGTTGATTTCTATGGTTCTATGTAAAATGTATACAAACTGTGTACAAGACTGTTAACCTGTTATATGTAAACCGCCCTTGATCTCTGGAAGGGGCGGTATAAAAGAAATAGTTAAATAAATAAATAAATAAGATATTTATTTATGGGGTTATTTCTCCCAACACAGATATGCTTGGTAGCACATAAAACAGGATACTTGCTTTCAGTGTTAAACTTAGAAAAACAAAATCAGAAAAACAGATGAACTTGTCAGGCAATCCAAGCAAAAAGAATAAAGACCTGGTTGGTAACAAACTGGTCTTTTCTGTAGGCTTTAGCTAATATTTTCTTAGCAGTGTTTCAAACAAGCAAAACCCACAAAGAAGGGAAAAACTGTTCTTTTCAGGTTAACTTCTTATATCTTCACACAGATTCAGAAGTGATTCCCTCAGAGCTCACAAGCAATTAGGAAAGGCTCAATTGCTAGCAGTTACCCAGCTGAAACCCCTTAGCTGGCTTGCTTTCTACTGCATGGCTCAAATCCTACTTCAGGAGCTTTTCTGAGTAGATTAAAGAACAAGTTTGTATTTCTTTGTGATGGTTGTTGTACTTTGTAACAGAAAATTACCAAAGGAGTTTAGACAGAGCAATACATATATTCACAGCCTGTATCTAAGACCGCTCCCCCTTCTTCAACAATCATGGGGTTCAATATCATGGATTGGCACAGAGGAATTTCTCAATGTAGCACTCTCAGGAGAATACTTGTTTCCCTGCTGTCTTTCAAGGTTATAGCTAGGGCATAGATCAGTGTTCATACCTGAGCTTCCATTGCTGTTAGAGTTCCTCTCTAAATAGCCTGGCCAGTATGTAGTCCAGTTCTTAGGTCCAGCCTTCCAATCCAGATCCCTGGACACTGGATCTCTCTTCACATACCTTCTGGCATGGGTCCTAGGGTCCCTTCCAAGTGCAGCCGTCTCCCTCACAGGTACCGTCTGGAGATGCCTAGCTCTGCAGCACCACTCCTCTGGTTTTCCCCAGTCCAATGGTGTACGCTGGCCTTTTGAATGTCTCCCAGTATACGTACTGCTCTGGACTCCTTTAGACCTCGCAAATGCTTTTCTCTTCTTTCTTCCAAAGGGTTTCTTGCCTTCTCTGTCTGTCTGCACTGGCTTCTGCTTCTGATGATCCTCCAGTTGAAACTGAGGATAATTCTGAAGATAATTCTCTGAAGAATAAACTCTACCTTTATTCTGCTTTAATGAGTGCTCCACCCTAGCACAGCACAGCTGTGCTGAATCAGGCCCTGCCCTTTAAGATGAGTGCTTGGGGATTACCTCATAGCCCTCCTGATTGAACACACGTTTCCCCACTTCAGCTCCTCTAATGGCTGTTGGAAACCTGGTGCATTCTGGGACTGGTAGTCTTTTATGGGAAAATTCTGTTTTCTTATTTCTACCAGAACTGACAGGTTGCTTGTTCAGAGTCACTTCACCTTTTCTATAGCTCCTTCCTGAGCTATGATAAGCTTCCTTATCACAATAGTCATAGCCTAATGGGAGACAGCCAACATGGCTTTAGAAAAGGAAGATCTTGTCTTACTAATCTGTTATGTTTTTTTGAAAGTGTGAATAAACAGGTGGACAAAGGTGAGTCGGTTGATATAGTGTATCTGGACTTTCAGAAAGCCTTTGACAAGGTCCCTCATCAGAGACTTTTGGCAAAACTAAAGAGTCATGGGATAGGAGGCAGTGTACTACTGTGGATCAAGAACTGGTTAAAAGATAGAAAGCAGAGGGTTGGGCTAAATGGCCAATTTTCCCAATGGAGAAAGGTGAATAGTGGTGTACCCCAGGGATCTGTGCTGGGTCCGCTGCTTTTTGACATATTCATAAATGACCTGGAAAGAGGAATAATGAGTGAGGTTATCAAATTTGCAGATGACACAAAACTATTTAAACTTGTTAAAACCCAAGAGGATTGTGGAAAATTGCAACAGGATCTTGATAAATTAGAAGACTGGGCATCAAAATGGCAGATGAAATTTAATGTGGACAAGTGCAAAGTTATGCACCTAGGGAAGAACAACCCCAACTATGGTTACACGATGCAAGGTTCCACATTAGGAACCACCACCCAGGAAAAGGATTTAGGCGTCATTGTGGATAACATGTTAAAACCCTCGGCCCAGTGTGCAGCAGCAGCCAAGAGAGCAAATAGAATGCTAGGTATCATAAGGAAAGGAATGGAAAATAAAACAAAAGATATTATAATGCCTCTACATCGTTCCATGGTGAGACCGCACCTTGAATATTGTGTGCAATTCTGGTCGCCGTATCTTATAAAGGATATAGAGTTATTAGAAAAGGTTCAGAGAAGAGCCACCAAATTGGTAAAGGGGATGGAAGGATACTCTTATGAAGAAAGGCTAAAAAGGTTAGGGCTCTTTAACCTGGAAAAGAGAGACGGCTGAGGGGAGATATGATAGAAGTCTATAAATTAATGAATGGAGTGGAACGGGTAAAGCACAGTTACCTGTAACAGGTGATCTCTGGGAACAGCAGGAATAAGTCTTCACATATGGGTATCGTCGGTACCGACTGAGCCTGCGCGAGAATGCTCCCCGGCGTCCAAAAGGAAAGCTTTTGGGAGCATCACACAGCGCCTGCACGCTGCCTTCCCGCCTTTCCCAACCGCCTCTCTCCAGTTCGAGTTTTAAGCTGAGACAAAGAGAGAGAGGAAAGGAAAGATAGAGAGATACAACTCCTAGGGGAGGTGGGTGGGTTGTGAAGACTTATTCCTGCTGTTCCCAGAGATCACCTGTTACAGGTAAGTAACTGTGCTATCTCCAGGAACAAGCAGGAATGAGTCTTCACATATGGGGACTCCCCAGCTAGAGATGCCAGGGAGATCCCCAAGGATGTGAGTCCCTGAGAAGGGCTCTACCTCCCCCCCATGGATCTCGGGCATCCAACCAGGGATGGGGGTATGAGTTGATTAGATATGGAACAGGTGTTTGAGAACAGCCTAACCAAACAAGGCATCCCGGCGGGAGTTCTTGTCCAAGCAGTAATGGGCTGTAAAGGTATGAACCGAGACCCAGGTGGCCGCTCGACAGATTTGGTCGATGGACACAGAGTTCAGATGAGCCATAGAGGCTGCCATGGCCCTCACATTGTGAGCTGTGACATGGCCCTCCAGAGAAAGGTTCTTACTCTGGTAGGCGAAAGAAATACACTGAGCAATCCAATTGGACAGAGTTCTCTTAGAGACTGGAAGTCCTAAATGAGAGGGATCAAAAGCAACAAAGACTTGAGAGGACTTTCTATGCTGCTGTGTCCTTTGTAAGTAAAAAGCAAGCGCTCTCTTACAATCTAGGGTATGGAGATTCCTCTCTGCACTTGATGCATGAGGTCCTGGAAAAAAGACAGGTAAATACACCTCCTGGTTCAGATGAAAAGGTGAGACCACTTTAGGCATAAAGTGTGGATTAGTCCTGAGGTCTACCTTGTCATGATGGAACCTTGTATAAGGAGGATTAGCCACCAAGGCTTGCAGCTCACTGATGCGGCAAGCTAAGGTGACTGCAATGAGAAAAATAACCTTCCAGGAAAGGAATTTTAAGGAGGTAGAGGCTAAGGGTTCAAAGGGTGGCTTCATAAGCTGGCCAAATTCAAGTCCCATGCCACTGGAGGTGGTCTAATGGGAGGTTTAGTTAAAAGAAGGCCTCTCATGACTCTTGCAATAAGAGGATGAGAGGAAATAGGATGTCCATTGAGAGGCTTAAGGGATGCTGCAATAGCACTCAAATGGACTCTTACTGAATTCGTTTTAAGGCCTGCATGGGATAAATGCAGCAAATACTCTAGTAAAGAATTCAGAGGTATTGCAAGAGGGTTAAGACCATTCTGTGCACACCAAATGGTAAACCTTTTCCATTTAAAAGCATAGGAACGTCTAGTAGAAGGCTTTCTGGAAGCATGAAGGATATCCTTCACCTACTGAGAAAGATGCAAATCTTGAAGGTCTAGGCCTTCAGCAACCAGGCCCTGAGATGAAGAGACTGGGGATTTGGGTGCCACAACGTTCCCTCCTCCTGAGACAGAAGGTCTGGAGCAGATCCCAAGTCCAGTGAGGGAGCTTGAGAGAGATGCAGAAGTAGAGGGTACCACACCTGGCATGGCCAATGTGGTGCTATGAGGATCATAGACCCCTTGTCTCTCTGAAGTTTGAACAGTGTCTTGGGAATTAGGGGAATGGGTGGAAAGGCATAGAGGAAGTCTTGCCCCCAATGAAGGAGGAAGGCATCCCTGGCCTCAACTCCCTGACACGGAATCCTGGAACAGAACCGGGGAAGTTAGGCATTCCACAGACTTGCAAACAGGTCTATGTCCAGGGTTCCCCAAATTTGGAAGATCCTGGCTATCTGGTCCCCAGATAGGGACCATTCGTGTGGAAGCAGAACTCGACCGAGTTTGTCTGCCCAAGAGTTTTGAACCCCTGGAAGATACACTGTCACGAGATGAATTTGATGCTCTCTGGCGAAGGCCCACAATCTCAAAGCTTCGTTGCAAAGCGACAGAGAGCCAGTCCCGCTCTGCTTGTTCACGTAGAACATGGTTGTCCGTGTGGATGAGGACTGTCTTGTAGCTGAGCAGGGTGTGGAAGACAGAGCTAGAAAAATTGCTCTGAGCTCTAAGATGTTGATATGTAGAGACCAGATGCCCTGGGTGGAGAGATCTTGTAGTTGAGCTCCCCAACCCCTTGGAGAGGCATCTGTTGTAAGGGTTGCTTGGGGTAGCAACTGTTGAAAGGGGGACCCCAGCAACAGATTCTGAGTGGACTTCCACCACTGGAGAGACCAAAAGAGGCGACTGGAGGTTGCTATTTTGTCTGACAGGCACCCTGATGCCTGGGTCCATTGGGTGGACAGAGTCCACTGAGCTGCCCTCATGTGAAGGCGAGTGTAAGGAACCACATGCACGGTGGATGCCATGTGGCCTAACAGTTGTAACATCTCTCAAGCAATTAAATGGGACTTTAACTGAATTTGTGAGGCTAACTGCACCAAGCGTAGGCAACGGGCCTGGGGAAGATAGGCCCTTGCAGTTGTGGTATCCAGCAAGGCCCCTATGAACTCTAATGACTGAGTAGGGGTGAGATGTGATTTTGGGATGTTTATTCCAAGTCCCAGATACTGAAGAACACGCCTTGTGCAGGCTAGAGAAGCCTGGGCCTCTGACTAGGATGGAGCTCGGATGAGCCAGTCGTCCAGATATGGGATAACAAATATTCCCAGAGTGCATAGAAATGCAGCTACTACTGCCATGCATTTTGTGAACACTCTTGGAGCAGAGGCTAGACCGAAAGGAAGCACTCTGTATTAGTAGTGCTTTCCTTGATAAAGGAACCGAAGGAACCTTGTGTTGGATGGATGAGGACATGGGTGTACGCATCCTTGAGATCTAGAGAACAAAGCCAATCCTGACTCTGAAGGTATGGAAGGAGAGCACCGAGAGAAATCATCTTGAATTTCTCCTTGCATAGAAACTTGTTCAATTCTCTGAGATCTAATATGGGTCTGTAGCCCCCTGTTTTCTTTGGGATAAGAAAATAGGGGGAGTAGAACCCTGAGCCCTGTTGAAGAAGGGGTACTTCTTCTATTGCCCTTTGGGCAAGAAGGGTAGCAATCTCCTGACCCAGAAGGTCGAGGAGAGATGTTGGAGAATTGAACTGTCTCACCATGGTGTGAGGAGGAAGGTTTAAGAAATGAAGCTTGTACCCCTCCCTTATGATGGAAAGGGTCCATTGCTCTGCTGTGATTTGTTCCCATCTGGGAGCAAAGTGAGCTAACCTTCCTGGAATGGTGAGAGGCTCTGGTTCTTCTAGAGCCAGAAAGGCTAAGTTCTCTAATTGAAAGTCAAAGGCCCTGAGGAGGCTGAGGCTGTTGGGTCGTAGCAGTCCTTGCAGCCTTAGGCTTGGCTCGTTTAGGTTGTTGCTGACGCTTTGCAGCAAAACGACCTGCAGAAGATGCCTGCTGACCATAAACAGGATAATATTTCCCCTTTTTGGGAAAGAAAGCCTTTTTGAATAACCTTTTTCAAACAGGAGCAGAAGTAGACTTTGAAAGTCTATCTAAGGCAGAATTCTCAGCATCCATCTGAGTGGCCTTGCTTGCCAATCCTTGCCAAAAAGGTTTTCACCTGTACAAGGAAGATTTCCTAATCCATCCTGGACCCAGGGTTCCAAATCAGAAGCTTGTAACCAAGCAACTCTGCGTGCACCTATGGCAATAGCCGAGGCTCTGCTGGCACACTCAAAAGAGTCAAAGGCTGCACGGTTGGAAAATTTGGAAACATCCTGGGCATGTTTAAGCCAGGTGAGAAACTCCTCCCTTTTATCTTCTGAGATAAAAGGAGATAAAGTTTGCAGATGATCTCTAACTTCTTTTAGAAACATCCCCATATAGAGACTATAGGAGTTGATTCTGGCAGCAAGCATATTGGCCTGGAAAATTCTCCGGCCAAAAGCATCTAAGGTTCTGCATTCTCTTCCTGGAGGATTAGATGAGTGCCTTTTTGCACTCTTTATCTTCTTTATAGCAGACTCCACCACAATACAGTGGTGAGGAAGCTGAGTCTTATGAAAGCCAGGACAAGGAGGAACACGGTACATGGTGTCCAACCTACGAGAATGAGGGGAGGTGGTGAGAGGAGTCTCCCATATGCCCAACATGTGATCATAAAGGATCTCATGAACTGGTAAAGTAGCTGCCTCTTTAGGAGCCTTAGGATATATTGTAAAATATCCAATTTCTTGGCTCTAGGCTCTGGTTCAGGGGCCACTGAAATGGAGAGGCCCCTGGCCACTTCTCTAATGAAGTCTTGAAAAGACAAGTCTTCTGGAGGAGACATTCCTATTTTTGGAGAAGAGGGCTCCTGAGGAAGGAGTACCGATGCTTCGACATTAGCCTCTGATTCATCAGAGTCTTCGGAGGAATCGAAGTATCGCCTGTCTGGATGCTCCTGCAGAGCCCGATACGCGTACCGAGTGGTATCGACATCGGGAGTGATTGGTACCGATTCGGTACCGATGGGCATCACAGAACAGGATACCGCTGCAGTCGACACCGAAGCAGATGTCGATGCAATCGGTACCGGCACCGGAACCGATATCAGTGCCGGTGCCAGAACCGGTACCGACAACGGAGTTTGTTGCGGTACCGGAGGCGTCACAGCATGTATGAATGCCGTAATGGCACGCTGCATGGTCAGAATATTCTGATCCATCGACGCCACCAATGTCTGGATGTCGGTACCAGTGGAAACCACCGGTACCCCAGAACATGGCAACAGGTGATCGGTCGAGGCCGAGCCATCGATGTCAACCTGTAACCCCATAAAGCTTTGTAAGCCGGAGCCTCCCGCCGGGGTAATTTTGCCGGTGCGGAATCCTCGAGAGCAAGCCCGGTGGCATCTCGATACTTGGAGGGAGATCTACCCTTCGAGGACCGGCTGGACTTATGTTTGGTTACCTGAGATCCATGGGAGGAAGAAGCAGCCCTGGAAGACGTCGATGCCACCGAAGCTGCATCAGAGGGAAACAGGGTACTGAGCTTGGCCGCTCGATTCTGTCGACCTTTTAGACATCATGGAACAGGACTCACAGTCCATGATGGAGTGGTCAGGACCCAAACATTTTAGACACCAGTCATGGGTGTCGGTGACAGAAATAGTGCCGCTGCACTTCGTGCACTTTTTAAACCTGGAAGCGGGCTTTTCCATGAGGAACATTTTTCTTAGGCCCAAGGCCCAAAGAAGAAAAAATGCACAGAAGTGGTAAACGGTAGTAGTTTTTTTGAAGAAGAAGAAAGAAAGAAAGAAAGAAAGACCGGCGGTACCGGTCCGACGACAAAGAAGGCAGACGCGCGACCAAAGAAATAAAAGAAAATAAAGAACTTCAGCGGTGACAGGAACACGACCTGCTGGCTCCGCGGAAAAGAAGAACAACTGGAGAGAGGCGGTTGGGAAAGGCGGGAAGGCAGCACATAGGCGCTGTGGGATACTCCCAAAAGCTTTCCTTTTGGACGCTGGGGAGCGTTCCCTCACAGGCTCCATCGGTACCGACGATACCCATATGTGAAGACTCATTCCTGCTTGTTCCTGGAGATACATAGATCCATTGTATATGTTATAAGAATATAGAAAGACTAGGGGACATGCAATGAAGCTACAGGGTAAACTATTTAAGACTAATAAAAGAAAATATTTTTTTCACTCAACGTGTAATCAAACTCTGGAATTTGTGACCGGAGGATGTAGTAAAGGCTGTTAGTGTAGCTGGGTTTAAAAAAAGGTTTGGACAAGTTCCTGGAGGAAAGGTCCATAAACCATTATTAAGAAGGGACCCAGGATATCAATGCTTGACCCAGTACAAGCATTGCGGAACCTGTGTCTTTTGGGGAAACTGCTAGGTACATATGACCTAGAATGGCCACTGTTGGAAACAGGATACTGGGCTTGATGGACCTTGGTCTGACTCAGTATGGCATATCTTATGTTCTTAATTGTTGTTCCTTGAGGAACTCCGGTCCAGTCCTGAACCTCTGGGTAATGCACCTCTTCCAGCAGCTTGGAGACTGAGCACGTCATCTTTTGATGACAGCAGTACTCACAGGAGCAACAAATAGTGTTAAGTAGTTAACCAGAACAGAACCTAACTAAATACAGAAATAACAGCACCCTGGAAAAGGGACTCCTCCTATTCCCCCCCCCCCCCTTGGGTGAGAGAACTTACCATGCCCAAACCGGACCCCGAACTCAAGCACTGCACGAGAGAAACCATCCTCCTCTCTGCCGCAGACCAATTTCCTGAGAAGTACAAAATGGGTGGGATGCGGGACTGGACTGGAGTTCCTTAAGGAACAACAATTAGCAGGTTAAGTCTAATTTAGTTTTCCTTATCGTCCCTCCAGTCCAGTCCTGAACCTCTGGGATGTAAACAGAGCAGTTAAGCACAATAAGAGGGACCTGCCACACCGGCACGGAGCACCAACAAACCGAAACAAGCATCCTCCACAGACTGAATGTCCAGACGGTAATGCTTCACAAAGGTATGCAACGACGACGAGGTGGCTGCCTTACAAATCTCCAGTGGTGGAACTAAATTGTATTCCACCCAAGAAGCTGCTTGCACTCTGGTAAAATGCGCCCATAACCCTGCCGGCACCAAACTACCCTTGAGGAGATACACCAATGAGATCACGTCCCTGATCCATCGAGAAATAGACACCTTAGCTGCTGCTTCGCCCTTGCAGGGACCACCAAACAGCACAAAAAGAAGATCCGACCTACGGAACTCTCTAGTACCCTTTAAATAACAACGGAGAACCCGCCGTATGTCCAAGAACAGCAGCGGAAGGCGAGCACCCGTCTCTCCTGCTCCAGACAAGACCGGCAGAGACACCACTTGATTCATATGAAAAGCTAAAACCACTTTAAGAAATAAGGAACCGGGTGTAGCACCACTTTCTCCTTTGAAAAAATAAGGAATGGCTCCCGGCACGACAAAGCTTGAAGCTCAGAAATCTGGCGTGCCGAACAGATAGTCACCAGGAATACTGTCTTAAGGGTCAAGTCCTTAATAGAAGCCCGAGCCAAAGGCTCAAATGGCTCCCCACACAGCACTGACAGCACCAGATTGAGATCCCATGGCAGAACCAGTATCCTACACGGAGGACAGAGAAGAACCACCGCCCTCAAGAATCATGCCACATCCGGGTGCACACCCAACACTATTCCTTGGATCTTCCCACGATAACAAGCAATCGCCGCCAGCTGAATCCTCAAGGAACTAGCGGCCAAACCTTTGTCGAAACCGGCCTGCAAGAACTCCAAGATCATGGGCATGGAGACCAAAGCTGGCCTTACCTGCCTCCTGGCACATCACGCCTCAAACAGGCGCCAGACCATAATGTAGGCCAATGAAATCGACCTCCTCCTCGCCTTTAAAAATGTCGCAATCACCAGCCCTAAATAACCCTTGCACCTCAGCCTCGCCCTTTCAAGAGCCAGGCCGTAAGTAAGAATCGATCCACCTGAGGCATTAGTACTGGCCCCTGCGACAAGAGATCCGCTCGTGACGGGAGATGACATTGCCGAACCGTGAGATTCCTTACCAGATCTGTGTACTTCAGACATGGCGGCCAGTCCGGGTCGATGGGAATCTATCCTTTGCACCACCCAATCGATGAGCTGCCAGTGCTGAAACAGAGAAGCCCTTCAGCAGGCCACTGCTGCATAAGGGCGTCCAAGCCTTCCGACATTCTTTCCCTTTTCCTGCTGAAGAACAGACTCGCCTTGGCGCCCTCAAACCCATGACCGGCGCACCCCAACAACGCAACAGCAAATCGAACACCTTCCGATGAACACCCATTCTCCCAGGTCTACTCGCACCCAGCTCAGAAAATCCACCATGACATTGTCGGCTCCTGTTACATGAGCCGCCGATGCCTGGAGGTGAGTCTCCGCCCAGTCCATCAGAGACACAGCCTCCACCTCCAGGGCTGCACTGCCCGTGCCTCCCTGCCGGTTGATGTAGGCTACCGTCGTTGCATTGTCCGACAGCACCCACACTGCTGCCCCCCTGCAACCTTGTCACAAAGCTCTGCAGTGCAAGGAACACCGCCCACATCTCCAGCCTGTTGATGGATCAAGCCTCCCGTGGACGCTACTGCCCCTGCACAAAGTGTCTCTGGCAATGAGCTCCCCAGCCTGAGAGACTAGCGTCTATCACCAACGGAATCCAATCCGGGGATTCGAGAGGCATCCCCCTCTCCAGATGCTCCCCCGTGAGCCACCATCTGAGGGCCTTCTTGATCCCCCACGGGCAGGGGAGTCTCTGGGACAGAGAGGAAGACTGATGCGACCAACGTTGGAGCAGAGACCTCTGGAGAGGCCACATATGCACCTTCGCCCATGGTACCTGATCTAGCACAGCCACCATGGTGCTGAGGAGCTGGAGACAGTGCCATGCCGTGGGCTCTGGCCACCACAAACTCCCATACCAGGCGCCGAAGTTCTCGTGCTCTCAGCTCCGGCAAAAAGACTCTCTCCACCGGCATGTCAAAATGGGTTCCAAGGTATTCCAGCACCTGAGACGGGTGCAAGTGGCTCTTGGCCACATTGACCACACAACCCAGGTTTTGCAAAAAAACTGCACCACCTGAGCTCTCGCCCTACAAAAACTGCACTCGCTCTCAACCCTGGATTTTGCCCTGATGAGCCAGTCGTCGAGACAGGGATGTACAAGGACTCCTCCTTTGCCTAACACTGCCTCTACCACCAACACGACCTTGGTAAAGGTGCCGCAAGGCTGAAGGGCAGGTACCGGAACTGAAAATGCCCCATGGGCACCGCAAATCTAAGGAACTGCTGATGCTCCGGCCGAATGCATATATGCAGGTATGCTTTCGTGAGGTCGAGAGACGTCAGAAACTCCCCGCCACAGACCACCACGATGGCAAACCGCAAGGTCTCCATCCGAAAATGCAGGACCCAGTGTCAACGGTTTACGCGCTTGAGGTCGAAAATGGGCCGGAAAGCTCCGTCTTTCTTTGGTACCACAAAATAAATGGAGTACCGACCGCAGTGATACTGCTCTCAAGGCACTGGCACCATGGCCCTGAGCTGCAGCAATCGCCTCAGGGTGTCGCAAACCACAACCACCTTGGCCCGTGCCCTGCACGGAGACTGTACAAAGGAGCTGCCCAGTGGACAAGTGAACTCGAGCACATAGCCCTCTGATGACCTCCAGTACCCACTGATCGGAGGCGATTTGGACCCAGGTGGGGTTTTAAAAGCCCTGCAACCGTCCTCCCAGCAGCTGTACCTCCACCCGGGCCCTCCTCACTTCATTGGGTTTTCTTAGGTTCCGAGAACGAGGCTGCCGCGAATCCGCGCCCTGCTCCTCGAAAACCTCGAAATCCCTGTAACCTTGCAGGAAAATGACCTTTCTGGAAAGGAGTCTGGCGTGTGGGACGAAAACGCCAAAATTCCCACTGCCCCGAGGGACAGAGGTACCCCTACTCGGTTGCTGCTTGTCCTCCAGCAGCCGGCTGCCTTTAGACTCCCTCAGGTCTTTTAATCTACTTCTCTAGGTCCTCTCCAAACAGGAGCTTCCCCCTAAAAGGGCAGCTTACCGAGTTGGGCCTTGGAAGAGGAATCCGACGTCCAATTACGAAGCCACCGAGGCCATGCTCTTACAGAGCCCTCTGATGAGATCATAATGAATATCCACCAGGTACACCGCCCCAGATTCCAATCGGGAGGCCTCCCCCACCTGGTCCGGGTCCTCTTGCTGCTGCACGCGCTGAGACCAACAGAGGCAGGCACGCACTACCCAAGCTCCACAAATGGAGACTTGGAGGGAAATGGCATTGACATCGAACGCTTGCTTCAGCAGCGCATCCAGCTTCCTATCCTGCGCATCCTTCAGTGCCGCCGCTGCCGCCCCTTCCCCCGGAATTGTTGTCTTCTTTGTGACCGCCGACACCACTGCATCAACTTTTGGAGACAGAAACAGCTCCTTATCCTGATCTGACAAGGAATAAAGGCGGATCATGAGCTTAGCCCCATCGAAGGCCATTCTCCAGCAGATCCCACTCATCCTGGATCATCTTCCGCACCACCCTATGTATGGGAAAGATAGACTGTGTCATTTGTACAGCTCGCAGAAGAGGATCCTCCAAGATCTCGCCCTCCGTTGCGGGCCCAAACGGCATGTTTAGTGCCTTCAACAATTCCACGATTAGCGCTGACAACTCTTCTCTATGAAAAACCCTGACTATCCTGGCTTGGTCTTCCTGCTTGGGGATTTCGCCTTCCTTGAGCTCCTCATCCACATCCATCTCCATGTCGAGATCTTCACTTTCAAGCCCCTCCAACATCGGAGACCGCCCCTGCCACAACTCTGCAGGCTTAGGGCGCTTCGCGGGCAGCAACCCCAGCTCCTCATAGGGGACCCCCAGCCTCTTTCCGCTCTGCTCCACCAGTGAAGGCATTCCCCCTGCCCCTTGTTGGTGCAAACAGAATGCCTGGTGAAGCAAGACAAACTTGGACGAAAAGAACCCCGACCCCGCCCCTGGGAGGAGGAAGGTCTGGAACAGCCTGGGAGCTGGAGGGTGGCTCCGGAGAGGCAGGTGTAGGCCCTGCCGTCACCTGCTCGATCAGAGACGGGCCAACGGTGCTTCCCTGGCTCAGATCTTTCTTGCACCGACTGCTCCATCACGGTGGCCTCCTGAGCGCACCCCCTACAAATGCCCGCCTCTAAAACCATGCCTCGCCTAGACCCACAAACCAGACATTGCAGTCTTACGTGCGTGCCCACACTGGGACCAAGACCTCAGCCTACGTGAATCCAGCCACCGCCTGAAGAGAGAAGCCAAGTGCACCCTCTCTTCATATTTCTCCTCTCCTAAAGTTTCTTTTTTTTTTTTCCAGTCAAGATGAAGAAGAGCATGCAGCCAAACAGCCTACCTAACGCCTGATCGCCAAAGGACAAAATAAACCACAGAATTAAAACAAATTCAATTCAAATTAAACTTAAATTAACTCGTTCCCCGGCAGAGCAGCACAGCCGCGAACCTTTCCCGCACGCCTACATGTTTGCGCGGGAAAGCGCACTCACAGGCCTCTGCTGGAATGCAGGCTGCACCACGTTGCCTAACTAACTGTGCTCCCCTCCTATTTCCTCCAAAGTTCGGCAAACTCACTCGATCGAGCCCTCTGCGCCGCTGCCGGAGAAAGCTCTGCCCCACTCTGTGCTTGAGCACTCTCCCCCCCCCCCCCCCCCCCCCAATGCTCAGCCGGAATTAACGGCTTCGGTGCTGAGGGGGCCTCTGGGGAAGGACACCGCTTTTTGACAGCCCAAGGTGTCAAGCTACCCTCTCCCCACCGCAAGATCAGGCGCACCACTTTCCAGGGCAAACCACCACCTACTCATCATCCCACCGACCAGGATCAAAGGGGGAGCCCCCCCCTTCAATCCAAAATCTTCTTTGATTCGTTCTTAAACAAAAAGAAAAATGCCCCAAAATCTAACACTAACTTTAAAACTAAGCTCCTTAGTTGTACTCAGCGAGCCGAGCCTACTGGCTCACCACCTCCAGCTGCTTGGAGACTGAGTGTACTAGTCAGAAGGGGCGGAGCCAAAGCCAGCTACCGTTCCTGCTGCTATTGAACAAGCAGACGGGCGGAGACGATCATACAAAGCATCCACGACAAAGGCGGTGACACTTTCCAGCTGAAGCAACCCGGGTCCTCCAGAAGAAGCTGAAGCCACCGCAGTAGGTCTTGGGAGACGAGACCTGCACATGCCACTGCCTGCAGCACTAAGATAGAAGATGAGAAGAAAAGTTTTCAGAAGACCTTCAATGCTTTTGTCGATGTGATCTCTAAAAGCAGTTCCAATTTCAACCGGGATGGTTGTATGTTTAGTAATGGCCGTAACAATAGCACCCACTCTGGGAAAACGCAGTCATTTATCAAAGTCTTCTGGGGACCAGACGTAAAATCAGCCTAAGCGATGAGCAGATCACAAGTATACGTATGGACTGTCCCATTCCATGGTGACCATCTGCTGGAGCTCAGTAGGAAAGGGAAAGGCCTTGGAAGGCTTTATTATGCCCATAATGATGGGATCCACTTGAGCCTTAGCCGGATCCGAAAGGGTAGGCATATCGGAGAGGTGAAGAGCCTCAGTAACTTGGGCAATCAAAGCCAGAAGTTTCTCCTTTTGGAACAGCCGGATATCCGGTCCTTCATCTCAAGATTCTTGATCTTCAGGTTCCTCCTCTGGGGACTAAAGTTCCCCTTCCTCTTTGTCAGACTCTGACAAGAAAAATTTCCAAATTATATTCCCCGTCTTCTCTGGCAGGGTGAAAGTCCCCTGGGAGAGAGGAAGTTCTATGAGGTTGGTCAGCAGTTAAAGGAGTAGATGCAACTGCCATACCGAGCCTTCCGCACTTTTTCTGAGGAGATGAAGGGGCACCAGTAAAGGACCTGCTCACCAAGCTTCCCAGGCCTGGCGAAAAAGCCATAAATTCTTGATCCAAGGGTCCACCCTCTGGCTGTGGACACTGTGCAGGAGGGCATTGAGGCAGCAAAGAGCTGGGTAGCGGTACAGAGGAAGAGATTCCAAAGGAACCTGGAAAGACACTGTCTCAGGAACAGACAATGCTGCAGTTGGTAGAGGCAAGGCACTGGATGGGTCCCCAAAATCGTCCCCACATACAGCACAAAGGCTACCGAGGAAGTTCCTGCATTTCCTCCCACAAGCCAAGCACCTTTGTAGTGGAGAGGGCACAGCTAGAAGCCCCGATAAGCCAAAATAAGTCAGAGAAGCAGGAGCAGGAGAAATGCATTGCCCCAAGATGGTCACCACACTGAAGGAATTTTGGTGGGAGCCGTGGGATGAAATTGGACTGGTCTAGCAGGATGATTCGGAATAGAGATTGAACTTCACCTTGCTGTCATTCTATGTTCCTTCATGTGCTTTAAGATCTAGTAATGAAGCATTATTGATGACACTTACAGCTGTGGTAGGAAAAATAAAGTGAAATTAAACTTACCTGCTAATTGTAGTTCCTTGAACTCCACAGTTCAGTCCTCCACCACGTTCTCCTGCAGCAAGGAGACTGGACAAGTCAAAAACTATGACCTCACTGGATATATGCTGCTGACCTCTCCCATCAGCCCCAGTGTCCTATTAACAAAGCAGACTCAAAGGAGCAACAAATAAGTAGCTAAAGCATCAACTCCAACTTTAAACAAAACATGAAATCAACCAAACTCCCTCAAATAAAGGCGTAACTATCACCGATAACAGCCCCTTTCCTCCGGCATCCCAACAGAGAGAAGTCAGGGAGACAGAAAGAAAGAAGTCAAGAAGACAAGAGAACCAGGGAAGAAGACCCCTCCTGATGCTGATAGAGCCAAAAGGTTCTTACCCTTCATGATCCTGAACCTCCTACATACTGCACTGACCTGTGAACAAATCATCCCTGGGCGGGAATGAGGACTGAACTGGAGTTCCTCAAGGAACTACAATTAGCAGGTAAGTCTAATTTCACTTTCCTTATCGGTCCTCCAGTTCGGTCCTCCACCACTGGAATGTACCAGAGCAGTATTTATTGGGAGGGACCTGAACACCCGGATCGTAAAACCGCTGACCCGAAACAGGCATCATTGGCCACCTGGACGTTCAGACGATAGTACTTACTGAAGGTATGCAGAGACGACCAAGTGGCCGCCTTGCAAATCTCTACCAGAGGCACTAAACTGTACTCTGCCCAGGAAGTCGCCTGCACTCTAGTAGAGTGAGCCCGCAAGCCCACAGGCACCTGACGACCCTGCAAAATGTACGTGGACGCAATCTCTTCCCAAATCCATCTGGAAATAGAGGCCTTTGCTGCTGCCTCTTCTCTCCGAGGTCCGCCAAACAAGATAAGCGTTCTGACTTACGAAAAGCTTCCAAAACCTTTAGATACTGGCGAAGGGCCCTCTTCAAGTCCAAGCAATGCAGCATACGGTCCGAGGAGCTAGCTCCTGACTCTCCCAACACTGGAAGCGACACCGACTGATTCAAGTGAAAAGAGGAGACCACCTTTGGTAAAAAGGACGGGACAGGCTGCAAGACTAACTTTTCCTTAGAAAAAGACAAGAATGGCTCTCGACAGGACAGGGCCTGCAGCTCTGACACTTGTCTTGCCGAACACAAATGGCCACTAAGAATACTGTCATCAAGGTTAAGTCCTTAACTGAAGCTTGAGGCAGGGGTTCGAATGGTTCCCTGGATAAAGCCTCCAAAACCATATTGAGATCCCATGGAGGCACAATCACCCTACGAGCTGGCCGTAACCTGGAGACCGCTTTGAAAAAACGAACGTCGTCGACACCCAAGGCTACTCCCTGGACTTTGCCTCTATAGCAAGAGATGGCCGCTAGCTGAACTCTTAGGGAACTGGCCGCCAAGCCTTTATCGGAGAAAATCGAGCAGCAATCGAAAGATTGCACGGCGCTGGGAACACCAGTCCTCAAATATACGCCATATCCGCACATAAGCTAGGGACGTAGACTTCTTCCTTGCCTTGAGTAAAGTCGCAACAACCGCTCCAGAGTAACCTTTCCTTCTTAACCACACCCTTTCAATGGCCAGTCCGTAAGCGAGAACCGATCCACCTGTGGAATTCGGAGCGGACCCTGCATCAAGAGATCCTCCCTTATGGGAAGTCTCCAAGGGTTCCCATCGAGAAGACGGACAAGATCAGCATACCATGGGCACCTCGGCCAGTCCGGGGCCACCAGAACCACTCTCCCTCGATGAGCTTCGATGCGCTGAATTACTCAAACTATGAGTGCCCACAGAGGGAAGACATACAGCAGGCCCTGTGTTGGCAAATTCTGTAACAGGGCGTTGATTCCTTCAGACATTCTCTCTTCTTCTGCTGAAGAACCGACTGGTTTTGGCCAACTGGAAGGTTGTCATGAGATCCATGATCGGTGGACCCCACATGCGGACTATCTGTGCAAAGACTTCTGGATGCAGCTCCCATTCCCCCGCATCCACCCGGACTCTGCTGAGGAAGTCCGCTCCGCCCAGGCAAACAGAGCCTCTGCCGCCTCTTCCATGGCCAAGCTCCCCCTGCCGATTGAGATAGGCCACCGTCGCTGAATTGTCACAGTACTCGCACGGCTTTGTCCTGCAATGCTAGAAATACCGCTCTGAGTTCGAGACGGTTGATGGACCACTGAACCTCCTGCCCGTTCCAGGTTCCCTGAGTGAAGAGATCACTGCAGTGTGCTCCCCAACCTGCAAGACTGGCGTCCGTCAAGACTGGTATCCATTGGGGCTGCTCTAGCGGAAGGCCGGCCGCCAAGCGGGCCGGACAGAGCCACCATCGAAGGGACTGCCTGACTTTCAGTGGGCAGGGAAGACGTCTGTTCAGGGAGTCGCGCTGGTGCGACCATCGACGGAGTAACGACCTTTGTAGAGGCCACATGTGGGCTTTTACCCAAGGAACGACCTCCAGAGTTTGCTGCCATTGTTCCTAGTAACGGAAGATAGCTCCAAGCCGGAGCCGTAGTCGCAAGGAACTTGCGTAGCACTTGCCGCAAATCTAGTGCCCACTGCGCAGGCAGAAAAACTGCTCCCCTGCGAGTATCGAAGCGCACCCCCAGGTACTCCAGCTCCTGGGACGGGACTAGACAGCTTTTGGAGGCACTGACCACCCAACCAAGATCTTGAAGGAACCTGACTACCTTGTCTGTAGGCTGAACACTCTTGGATTTCACCCGGATCAGACAATCGTCGAGATAAGGGTGCACCAAGATCCCTTCCTCTCTCAGAGCTGCCACTACCACTACCATGACCTTGGTGAATATGCGCGGCGCCATTGCTAGCCCGAAGGGCAAGGCTTGAAAATGAAAAATGTCCCCACAGAAGTGCAAACCTGAGTAACCTTTGATGAGCTGGTCTGATGGGGATACGAGGAAGGAATGGCCTAGTGGTTGGGGGCAAGTTACCTCAGGCCGGAAGGTCAGGGGTTCAAATCCCACTAGAGGACAGGAACCTTGGGCCGGAAGGACTGGGGTTTCTAGTCCCACAGGTGTCCTTGTGGTCTTGGGCAAGCCACTTAACCCTCCATTGCCCATGTTCCCTGTAAGTGTTAGTGTATGTGTCTCATATCCCCTCGTGTTAAATGTATCCCCCCAATTGTGTTGTGACCACTTTTATTGAAGGATAAGGTGGTATACAAAACTGTCTAAATAAATAAAATAAATAAATACGCCTCGGTGAGATCTAAGGAAGTCAGGAACTCCCCTTGTCGTACCGCCACTATTACCGAATGCAGGGTTTCCATTCGGAAGTGTGGAAACGGCAGGCAGCGATTCACACCTTTGAGGTCTAGAATGGGCCGGAATGCACCGGTCTTTCTTGGGTACAACAAAATAAATAGAGTAACGACCGACGTCATAGTCCTCTTGTGGTACCGGCACCACAGCTCCCAATTGCAAGAGCCGATCTACGGTTTGCCTTACTATGAGCGTCTTTTGCCGTCCCCTGCAAGGTGAGAACACGAACGAGTCTAGAATTGGACGAGCTAGTTCTAGTGCATAGCCTTTGCGAATTATCTCCAAGTACCCACTGATCTGAAGTTACTTGGACCCTATCGGTCGAGCTCCCACCTGGGTCTTCCTCGCGTCATTGTGGCTTTCGGTCGGGAGCGGTAGGAGGAAGAAGATGTGAAACCCCTGCCTGCCCCTTGGAAACCACGAAACACCTGGGATCTTGAAAGAAACCTTTCCTCTTTGAAATCCGCCGAGGTGGGAAGTCCGAAATCTCCTGAAGTCCCTAGGCTGGCCCTGCGAGGCCAGGAGGAACCTACCCTCCTTAGGCTTATCCTCTGGTAACCTGCAACCCTTGGACTCCCCTAGATCCTTTACCAAATTGTCGAGATCTTCCCCAAACAATAGTTTTCCTTTGAATGGAAGCTTACTGAGCCGTGACTTAGAGGAGCCATCCGCCGCCCAATTCCTTAACCACAGGTGACGGCGTGCAGCAACAAGGGAGGCCATACTATTAGCCAACGTCCTAATTAAATCATAATGCACATCCGCAAGGTATGCTGAGACGGATTCTAGGTGTGTCTCTTCTACCATGCGCTCCTGTGACTGCTTCGGGAATTGCTGCAAGCGCTGTGACCAACGGAGGAATGCTCTCGCCACCCACGTTCTGCAAATGGAAGCCTGCAAGGCCAGAGCATTGACCTCAAAGGCCTGCTTCAGACCAACAACCTTCCTGTCTTGCATATCTTTCAATGCTGTGCTCCCTTCCACTGGGATAGTCGTCTTTTTTGTGACCGCTGACACCGCTGCGTCCACCCGCGGTAAGCGAAACCTCTCCTTTTCCTCGTCAGCTAGGGAATAGAGCCTATTCACAGCCCTAATACCGCGCAGTCTGCTTCCGGCAGATCCCATTCATCCTGGATCACCCGGTCGACTACCCTGTGGACCGGGAACACTGCCTGAGTTTGCCGTACCGCCCGGATGAGAGGATCCTCCAGGACCTCCTCCTCTGCCGGCTGTACGGGAGCTAGGTTGAGTGCCTGAAGAGAGTCCGTAATAAGCATTGTCAGCTCTTCCTTCCGCAATACCCGGATGATTCTTGCCTGGTCCTCAGGCTCGGGAATCTCCCCCTCTTCCAGCTCTTCCATTGCAGACTCAGGCTCCAACTCCAAACCTTCATCATTGGGCCAGCCCAACTCAACCGACTGATCCTCTAGTGGCCGCGCCCTCTTGGCCAGTCTCTCCAGGCTACCCATCGCCTGCGGACCAGGCTGTTGAATTGGGAGCAGACCCGGCCCAGACCCTTGCTGACGCAAGCAATAAGCCTGATGCATGAGGAGCACGAAGTCTGGCGAAAAAATTCTGAGGGCCGTCCCCACCCCAGCAGGGGCCGCAGCACCAGAGGGTCCGGCCATGCTTTCCTGCAAACTGCAGGACCAGAGGGTCCAGCCATGCTTTCCTGCAAAGGCACTGAAGACCCCTCCTGCGGCGACTCGTCCTCCACGCCAGGCGACGTACTGGCCGTCCCCCCAGGCGCCTTGTCCTGCATCTCCTGTTCCACAAAGAAGAAGCGGCAGCGCAGCCCCAGCAAACCCCTGCGTCTGACACTGCTCCCCTGTGTGCGCCACACACCAAACACTGAGGGCGTGAAGGCATTAGGCCCAGAGACACAAGAAAAAATAAGCAGCCCAAAGGAAAAAAAAAAATCCCTTTAAAACAATAAAACCAGTTGAACCAAGAGTAGGGTTTTTTGGGGTTTTTTTACCCCGTGGAGAAAATATAACCTCAATGGCAAAACCAGACAACAAGGCCAAATAAGCAAAGAGGCAAAAGTAAATGTCACCCCATCAACTGCCCACAAGATACTTGCTGGAATCCCCCCTCCACAAGGCCCTCCAGCAACAACTTTCTTTCTTTGGCCCTGCCGCATGGCTCAAAAAGGCAGGAAGAAGCTGCAATCGCAAAGACTGGCTTCCCCCTCGCTCCTGCGTTCGCGGGAACCCCGAGTCCCTGCCCACCGGCCTGCTCAGCGCCCTGGCACTAACCTTCTCCTCGAAGCAGCACTGCTCCTTTGCGCTGAAACTTCGCAATGCCCTTCAATCTGACACAGCTCCCCACCGGAGCTGCTCTCGCAGAGAGGGCTTTGATCTCGGGCTCTGCTGCCGGCGTCTGTCTCCTGCCTCAGCCCGGAACTGAAGAGAGGGTTTGGTCAGACCACATCCTGCAAAGCTCCCCTCCGTGCCAACTAGGAGGGGAGTGCAGACCAGAGCCCCGGAGTCAGAAAATGGAGGGGGGGGGAGGAGAAAGGAGGTCCCCCGCTGCCCAAAGCCCCTCCAACCAAAAAAATCAGTGCTATTACTTTTTTTTTTTTTTTTTTAAACTCCAACCAAATCAAACAAATTAGAGAGGTAAAGAAAATTAAAACCACTAATCTAAGCTGCTCCTTACCTGTTCCTCTAGAATGAGCCCAGCACCTAGGCTCACTACGTTCTCCTGCTGCATGGAGACTGGACACACTGGGGCTGATGGGAGAGGTCAGCAGCATATATCCAGTGAGGTCATAGTTTTGACTAGTCCAGTCTCCATGCTGCAGGAGAACGTGCACTACCCAGTGGTGGAGGACTGAACTGGAGGATCGATAAGGAATGAAGGTTTTCAATTTCCTGTATAAAAGGTTACATATGCAAGACATACACTTATCAATAAAGAAATGACAAGCAGTCAAGAAATCCAACGGCAAATTGCTCTTGGCAGAATGGCTATGAAGAACCTAGACAAGCTTCTCAAGAGTAGAGATTTTTCTCTCCATACAAAGATTTGACTTGTTCAAGCTACGGTATTTACAATAATGTTATATAGATGCGAAAGTTGGACTCTGAAAAAGATAAACAGGAAGAAAATTGATGCCTTGGAATTATGGTGCTGGCGACGAATACTGTGTATACCATGGACTGTCTGAAAAAACAAACTAAACCAGTCATTACTAGAGGGGATCAAACCTAAGCTTTCCTTAGAAGCTCATGTGACAAGACTTCAACTTTCATACTTCAGACACATCATAGCAAGAGAGATAGTTAGAGAAAGACATCATGCTTGGCAAGGTAGAAAGTCAACGCAACAGAGGAAGTCCAGCAACAAGGTGGACTGATACAATAATAGCAACTATGGGTGCCACTCTATCAACGATGAGCTGCCTGACTGAAGACCAAACACACCTTTAGGACAACTATCCAGAGGGTTGCCATGGAGTCAACACTGACTAGATGGCACTTAACACCACAACAAGAAGAGAGCTCCATAGCTGAGAACTGGCAACAGAAAAAAACACTCAATTTTTTGTTAAGGTGCACAATTGGATTCTGTTCATATGTTTTAGTTCCAATTGTATTGACCTTATTCTGTTTTATGTTTGTAAAGATGACTGCCATTTTATGTTTATACTGATTTTATATGATTTACTGTACACTGCTTAGACATGCAACAATAAGTGGTTTATAAATTTAATAAATGTAATTTAAAATGCAAAGCGCCTTAGAACTATATTGCCATCATAACAAAAGGAAGGCTATTGTGTGCTAGAAAGGCAAGCCTGGATGTAAAACTGCAGAGAAGTCAGGAGGAAGGCTAACAGCGGGACAAGAAACGTATGCCAGAAGAGGAAGTTCAGCAAGTGGACCGAGTACAAACCACCAGTTTCTGGAAACCTTCAAAGTACTCACCCATTGTGAGACAGAAGACAGACCGATTGCTCTGAAACTGATATGCATTTGACAGTGGATGAACAGACATCAAGTTCATTGTAAAAGTGTAACAACTTTGCCTTTTTGGCCCTAAAAAGAATTCTGCAAATGGTTATGGTTTGTTCTTGTGCGTTCCATATAGGAAACAAGTGTTCTGAAGGATTATACTGTAAAAACAGACACACACTATGAAAGAAAAAGAATTAACACACTTACTTTGTCCACATACTGTGCTGATGTAATGTGTAGAAAGTGCAACAAACGAGGAGTAGAAGGGCTCATACTGTTTATCATGGTGCAGAATCTCCGACTCACTGCAGGAAAAAAAAAACACAAAATTCTGACTCAGTGGCCTAAAAAACACAACATTTAACATAATCAGGATACTAGAGCAGAAATCAAATATTTTACTTCTCATAGCAAAGAGTACAATTATACTGTTCAAAGCTCTGATTATTCAAAACCTTTAGGAGCATTTACTGAACCATCCAAGCAGACATTATCACTTTACTGTAACTCCACTCCACAGGTTGGCCTTACATCACCCTAAGCATTAATACATCACCTGAACAACTCAAAAGACATGTCAGTAGATTTCTGATGGCTACCTGGACCACCAACTCAGATGATAAAACTTACTTTCAGCATGCTCATCAAAAATTTCAACATAGTCAGTCAAACAGATGCTTAGGGCCTAAAAATTAGATATGGTTCCTAAATTTTAAAATACTATTGCTGCTTGTACAGAATTTTAGCCCACCCTTTCAAAAAGCTGAAATCGCTTACAATCTAAATATGAAGTAATTAGATCTTACCTGCTAATTAGTGTTCCTGAAGGAACGACAGTCCAGTCCCTTTACTTCTGGGTTGCGAAACCCTTCCAGCAGCTTGGAGGCTGAGCCCAACCTTTTTGGAGGTGGGGCGGTACAAATACCACTGAGACCACCCACCAACCCCAGTAAAAGACTGAAAAAGCAGACAAAATGAACTTCTGTAACAACTAAGACTTAAACCTAACAAACATGCAAACCCCAGGGGAGGAGGCCCGAATGTCGGCCCCCCCGTTCCCTCATCTTTTTTTTTTTTTTTTTTTTTTTAAGTAAATAGGAACTAGGGAATAGGTAATAGGGGTAGAAATTAAAATAAATCAATTAAATCAATTAAATGAACAGTAAATAAATTTAACTAAATTTAAAGAAGGACTCCAGTAAGCCCTAGGCTTACGGAACCCTCCAGCTGCTTGGAGGCTGAGATTACTGGGGTTGGTGGGTGGTCTCAGTGGTATTTGTACCGCCCCACCTCCAAAAAGGTTGGGCTCAGCCTCCAAGCTGCTGGAAGGGTTACGCAACCCAGAAGTAAAGGGACTGGACTGGAGTGACGATAAGGAACCAAGACTTTAATGGATTATCAAATAAAGGTGGATAAAAATGGTTTTCTGACCTTAATGACAAAACTCAAACACTATGCATTCACCGACGAAACTAAACATTACAGAAAAACAATGAATCCAACTCACTGTTCGAACTAGCTAGGGATAAAGAATTCAACTAGTATTTTTACCCTATGCTTTGTCTTATTCTGTAAAGCACTTCAATGTTACTGCCTTGGGCAGTATGAACTACAGAAAATCTGTTTCTGTCCTAGCTTACTAACAGCTAGCTCCCTAAGGCCCCTCTCACCTTTTGTTCAACTTGCCCACCCCCAAAATCATTATCCCAGTTCCTTTTTCGGAGTCTGATTTACCAAGATGGCTTTCCCATTTCCTACAGAAAAAGAAAGCTTAAGAAGTGAGGTTCTTAATGTGTCATTTAATGTATCCCCCCCCCCCCCACCACCCCCAGTAACCACATCCGAGGCAACTTTCTTTTTTGATTCACATCTCATAGTCTGGTAATAAGCGATAATTTTTTTATTTTGCCTTCATATATGCCCTTGCACTTTGCCTTCACCTCTGTCTGCCATGACACCCCCTCCCCCCCAACCTTCTACCAGCCTCTCACTCTCATGACTCCCCCCTTCCCAGGTTTCATCCAGTCTCTCATGATCCAGACCCCCAACCTTCTCACAGTCTCTCTCATATATATACCCCCCTCCCCAATTATTGTATCTGGTTGCAGCTGCACTCGCTTCATGCTTGAGCTGCACGGTGAAAGACGTTCACACTGCTCTCACATGCTGCAAGCTGATCACGGTGTGGAAGTTTGAAATGCCAAAATAAAACCCCAACAACCCCAAATACGCACTTGCTGGCATGAAACATCAGGCACCAGAGTGCATTTTTCTAGGCACCCAAAATTTGTCAAGCCCCGATTTATCAAAACAGAATAGCAATCAAATAATTGATTGATAAGATGAATGGAGCAATTTTAAGTTGAGGATGTTGAGTATTATTGAGGAAATCCAAAATGAAAAGTCCGAAAGGTAAAGTGATTCCCAAAAAATTCGCAGAAATCCTTAACAAGTTTTTTTGTCGGAGTATGTCAGCCCAGTGCCAGGAACTAGTCCCAAGGCACCACCGTGACCGCTCCTTTTATTAAAGAATTATACTTTTAGATAAAGTTAAAAAGGAGCGGTCACGGTGGTGCCTTGGGACTAGTTCCTGGCACTGGGCTGACATACTCCGACAAAAAAACTTGTTAAGGATTTCTGCGAATTTTTTGGGAATCACTTTACCTTTCGGACTTTTCATTTTGGATTTGCTTATCTGTTCCGATTGAGGGTCTGTTTTGACTGCATTTGGAGTATATTGAGGAATCATTCCTAATTTTATAAGCATGAATAAGAAAATGTTAAAAAAATGGACTTTGTGGATCAATGATTATAACCACATAAAGGACAGGAGCGGTGTTAAGATCCTACCTTTAGGTTTGGCTTATGGCGGTCTATGAAAGTTATGAATTTCAAGAAGTTGTAATTAAAATAAAAAGGTGCTAATTTTGGAATACCGCTTAAAATAAATTTGGTCTTGTAAACACAAATACACCAAAGACGAAGCTTGTAAGTACCTCAAATATATTTGAAGTTAGGATGATGTTTATGTGGAACAAAACAAAGGCACAGTGCTAGACTGGGTCCAACTAAACACCACCTTCTGATCCCTGATATGTTTTCCAAAAACAATCACAACTTTACATACTAGATAATTTTCTTTTCTTGAATCCTGCTAAACCAGTCCAGATGAGTGGGTTATTCTCTTTTGCCAGCAGGTGGAGGTAGACTTGAGTAACTTTCAAAAGATATACTTTCTGATGACATCTGCTAGTGCAGCGTCAAGAGAAGCCAGTATGGACACTTCCCAAGCAATAAGCAAGACTGAAAAACTCAACTATTAGCACTAATACCCAGAAAATCTGTGTGTCGGGCACAGAAAACACATTGTGCAAGCCAAAGGCAGCAGGGCTTCTCAACCTGTAGGGAGGTCTTCCAGGATGGGTCCTGAAGGGGGGGAAATCCATAAACCAGGGCTCAAACCCCATGACACTCAAAAAGAAAAATTGGATCTGGTGCTAGGGCTCAGAGCACATGACCAGAAGAGCAGGGAGATCCAGCATCTCCCTACGGGATCCCAAAACCCCCATGCAGAATTGGTGCAGTGATCTGGTGTCTGCCAAGAGGATCCCTTCAGGCAGAAGCACTGAAGAGGATCTGGTGTCAGCCAAGAGAGCCGGTAAACATACACAGGTTAGTGGCTGCACAGACAGCTGAATAAATTAAGGTGAAATTAGGCTTTACCTGCTAAATGGCTTTCCTTGTGGAACTCCTGTCCAGTCCCGCACCTCAGGGTAGTGCACCTCTTCCAGCAGCTTGGAGACTGAGCATGTCACATTTTGATGACATCAGGTTACACAGGCAGCTGACACCACCCACCAGTCCCAGTAACCTACTGACAAAGCAGACTCACAGAAGCAACAAATCAGAAGTTATCAATAGAAAAATTACAAAACTATGGTTCCCTTAAGGGAAATATCCAAGACCACCACTCCCAGCTCAGAAGCCTTCCACGAGCAGGTCAGCTTTCCCCCCCCAAACGAGGATGGGACAGGCTGCGTACCAAACTATATCCAGAAGGCAGGCGTTACCACTTCTTCAGTTGCCCTGACAGCCCTTTAAAAAACCCAGGCCTCCTAAAACGCTAAAATCCTTCCGGCCCGGGTGGTGAACAGCTACATAAGAAACACAGATGGGAGGGTTCTGGGACTGGACTGGAGTTCCTCAAGGCAAGCCAATTAGCAGGTAAGGCCTAATTTCACCTTCCTTATTGTCCCTCCAGTCCAGTCCTGCACCTCAGGGATTTAAGAGCCCACTATCCGAGGGAGGGAACTACAAGCCCAGCCTGAATCACTGCCACTCCTAACCCCACATCCCTTGCCATCTGCACATCCAACCTATAATGCCTTGCAAATGTATGGAGAGACGACCAGGTGGCCGCTCAACAGATCTCCCCTTGTGAAAACCAAACTCCACTCTACCCAGGAGGTAGCCTGTGCCCTGGTGGAATGAGCCCGCAGCCCCTGCAGAACCGCTTTACCTTTAAACAAATAGGCAGATGCAGTCGCTTCTTTGACCCTTCTAGAAATGGAGGCTTTCGCCGCTGCCTCTCCCTTGTGCAGCCCACCGAACAGGATGAACAATTGATCTGACTTTCTAAAAGAAGCTGTTCTCTTGAGATACCTTTTTAACCATCTCCTGACGTCTAGTAGATGCAACTGAGGGTCCGCCTGGCTTTCAGCCAATCCTGTTAACACCGGCAGGGAGACTGGCTGATTCAAATGAAACAGCTACACCGCTTTCAATAAGGTAGGTAGGTACCGGCTTCAGCACCACTTTCTCTTAAAGGTCAAAAAAGGTTCTCTACATGAAAATACCTGGAGTTTCGATACTCTCCTGGAGGAACAGATTGCCACTAAAAAGACCATTTTCAAGGTAAGATCCTTCAAAGTACATGAGGTGAACGGCTTGAAGGGTTCCCCTGCTAGACAGCACCAGGTTGAGGTCCCAAGAGGGCACCAGCAAGCTCAAAGGGCGGACGGAGCCGCTTGGCTGCTCTCAGAAAATGAGTTACATCCGGGCGCACGCCCAAGGAAACTCCCTAGATCCTGCCTCGGTATCAGATCAATCTGGCCACTTGCACCTTAAGGGAAGCACATGCTAAACCCTTATCAAGTCCCGCCTGAAGAACTCCAATACCTCTGGAATAGATGCAGAGAATAGCCTGCAACCTCTCTCACCACACCAAGCCTCGAATATCCACCATACTCTCATATAGGATGGCGACATGGAGCACTTCCTGACTCTAAGGAGCGTGGAAATCACCGGACCAGAATAACTCCTCTTCAACAGCCGAGCCTTCTCTAGAGCCAAGCTGTAAGCAAGAACTGTTCCACTTGGGGCATTAACACCGGCCCTTGGGACAGCAGATCCGACCTGCTCGGGAGTCTCCACGGCTGGTCCACCTGTAGCCATACCAAGTCCACGTACCATGGGCGTCTTGGCCAGTCTGGGGCAATCGAGATTAGTCTGCGGTGCACCTCCACTCTTTGAACCAGTCGCCTTATGAGTGCCCATGGAGGGAAGACGTAAAGGAGACCTTGGCCGTGCCAGCACTGCACCAGCATGTCCAGGCCCTCTTGACTTCCTCTTTCTGCTGCTCGCTTTGGCCAATGCAAATGTCACCATCAAATCCATGACCGGAGCCCCCCACTGGTTCACGATCTGTTCAAAAACAAACAGTCTGGTTGAGTTGCCACTCTACTGGATCTAACCGTACTCGACTGAGGAAGTCTGCTGTCACGTTCTCCGTTCCTGCGACGTGTGCTGCCAAAATCGCCTGCAGATGGGCCTCCACCCATCCCATCAGAATCTCCGCCTTGCTTTCCAAGCAGATGCTGCCTGTGCCTCCTTGCCAAATTTATGTAAGCCACTGTGGTGGCATTGTCAGAAAAGACCCAAACTGCCTTTCCTGCCAAAACTGGGAGAAACTGCTGTAATCCTTCAAAATCCTTATACTTTACTTGTCCATCGCGTTCTCTACACCTACTCCCCCCCAGTATTTGGCTGATCTCATTCACTTCCATACCCCAGCGCGCTCTCTAGGTTCTTTGCATCTCAACCGCCTAACATCTCCCTTCCCCCTCACATGCCCACCTCCAGTCTACTCGCTCCTCTGCTTTCTTCTTTGTTGGTCCCGCCCTCAGGAACTCCCTACCCCCCTCCATCTGGCTTGAGCAACAGCTTACCTCCTTCAAGAACAATCTCAAAAGCCACCTTTTTGCCCTTGCCTTTGACCTTCCTGACCCCTCTGTGTAACCTTACCCTCCCTCTCCCCATCTTTCTCTCTCCTCCCCTCTGTCTCGTCGTATGATTCTGCTGGTTTGCTTTCCTATCCACTATTGTAACTTCCTTTCCTCTTTTTCTGCCTCATGGCTTTCTGTATATGCTATGTAAATCGCTTTGATATTGTTGTTTAGCGATATGTTTACGTTTATTAACTTTATCTAAACATAATGCGAGGAGCACGGCTCTCATCTCCAGCCAGTTGATAGGGCAAGCCAACTCCTCTGCGTTTCATTGACCATGAACAATGCACCCCTCGCAGTGGGCTCCCCAGCCCAAGAGGCTGGTATCCATTGTTAGAGGTATCCAGCAAGGTGACTCCAACAGGACTCCCACTAACAGATTCTCGAAGTGCAGCCACCACTTGAGCGCTGACCAAACTTGTGGACAGAGCAACTTCTGTTAGAGGATGTTGCTGATGTGACCATCGCCACAGCAAGGCTCTCTGCAGCCTCATGTGAGCTTGTGCCCACAAAACCAGCTTTATCACTGCCGCTGTTATCCAAGAGCTGAAGGTAGTGCCATGCTATCAGCTCCGCCAAGTTGAGAAACTGTCTGACCAGCTGTCTTAGCGCCTGAGTCCTCTTTTGCAACAGAAAAACTCTGCCAGTGTGTCTCGAAGCAAGTCCCAAGATACTCTAGGTTCTGCGACGGGGCCAAGTGACTCTTGGAGATGTTGACAACCCAGCCTAGATTACACAGAACTTCAAGAACAAAAGCCATTGCCTGGTTGCTCTCCTGCTGGGATTTTACTCAAATCAGCCAGTCATTGAGGTAGGGGTGAACCAGGATCCCTTTGCGACGTAGTGCTGCCACCGCCACCGCCACCGCCACCGCCACCACCTTGGTGAAAGTGCGAGGGCTGAAGTGAGACTGAATGGCAATGCTCAAAATTGAAAGTGCCCCATGGGCAACACAAAATGCAAAACTGTACGGGGATATGCAGATACACTTCTGTCAGGTCCTCTCCCTCTCACACGGCCACGATCACGGACCAGAGGATCTCCATATGAAACCTTGGTACTCACAAGCATCTGTTTATCTGCTTGAGGTCGAGAACAGGGCGAAGAGAGTCCCCTTTCTTTGGAACGATGAAATCAATGGAGTACCAACCTGCGCCGCATTGGTCCGTGGGCTCCAGAACCACTGCTCCTAGATGCAGGAGCCTCTGGAGCATCTCCGGCAACCCCCCCCCACACACACACCTTTAGGCATGCCTTGCAGGGGGAGCGAATGAACGCTGGCACGAATAGCCTGACAAACTCTAGCACGTAGCCATTCCAGACCACCCTAGGACCCACTGGTCTGATGTAAATTGGGCCCAGGCAGGGTAGAAGCCCCGCAGATGACCTCCCACGGGCTGTACCCCTGCCGGGGCCCTCCTCGCCTCATTGTGGTTTCTTTTGGGAGAAGGAGGAAGGCGGCAAGTAATAGCCCCTACCTGCCTCTCGAAACCCATGGAACGGTTGTCCTAGAGGCACGAACCGCCCTCATTGGTACGGCGCGAAGTGCACCATTCAAAAATGTATTTTATTTTATTTATTTAATACTCTTATATACCGCGCTATTCGACATCAGTGCGGTTTACATGGAACATCAAAGAAGTTTTACGGTGGTAAAAATGCTTAAACTCATGGGACTGTCCTCTTCCCAAACCAGAGGCACACCCTGGCTTTTGCTTATCCTAGGAAAGTCATCCTCCCTTTGACTCACCGAAGTCCTTAGCCAGCTTATCAAGCTCCTCCCCGAACAGCTTACCCCTTTAAGGGCAGCTTACTCAGACGGGCTTTTGAGGAGCCATCTGTCGCCCAGTTGCGAAGCCAAGAGGTTGCATTGAGTCACCACCATTGAGGTTATGCTGTTGGAAAGACCTCTCACCAGATCATAGAAGTTGGCCAGGTAGACCACCCCAAGCCTTGCTGCAGCCCCCTGCTCCAGGGACTTCCCCCATCAACTCGGGGATGCCCTGCGTCCAATGCAAATATGGCCATGCTACCAATGCTCTGCAAACAGATGTCTGTAAGGACAAGGCACTTACATCAAAGGCTTGCTTCAACAAGGTATCTAGTTTTCTATCCTGAACATCCTTGAAGGCTGTATTGCCCTCTACTGGAATCGTAGTCTTCTTGGTTACCGTTGACACTGTGGTGTCGACCCTCGGAGTACAGAACATCTCCTCCTGTTTCGAAAATGGATATAGCTGAGTCATAGTGTGAGAATCCCCAAGTCCGACCTCAGGCAGGTCTCATTTCATCCAGGATCATGTGCTTAATGACCCTATGAAAGGGAAACACACTGAGGTTTACGCACAGCCTGAAGTATCAGTTCCTCCAGGGCCTCTTCCTCGGTTGCATCCCCAGTCAATATAGTACGTGTCTTGAGTGGCTCAGCGATCAATACTGCCAACTTCTCCTTAAGGAAGACCGACGATTCGAGGTTCCTCCTCCTGTGAAATCTCCCCCTCTTCCAGTTCCTCGGGTTCAAAACCTGTCTCCTCTTCAGATTAGAGGGGAGGGAACCAATTTCATCTGCTGCCTCAGAATTGAGCTGTCTCTTTGCTGGAAAACTGCCCTAGTTCCGGTTCCACCTACTGCAGCTTCCTAGAAGCCACTCTTTTCTTGCCGATGCCCACCTGGCCCGCTCCCTTCTGCTTTCAAGCAAAATGCCTTGTAGAGCAACAGCACAGGAGAAAAATCCTCCAATATGCCTTCAGGAGCAGCCTGGTCCTGCTGGAGAGGCTCTGACAGCGGCTGAGAGGACCCGACAACTCCCCCCTGCCAGGTCGGAGGAGCCCCCAGGGCCAACAGGGAGTACAGCAAGTGAGGGACAACCTCTGGGGAGGTTCCCGCTTTGTCCTGCATGGCACATCCAGTGGTCAGTGTGCTCTGACGGGCCCCACACACTAGACATTGGGGCCTTGCAGGCATGACCCTCCTGCCTCAACTGTGCAGGTAGGCGGTCCTGTTGCTTCTGGGTTTATTTGTTTTTTTTTCATTAAACAAAGAAACTACAAGTTCCCAAATGGAACTAATCAAATTTAAAACGAACACTAAACTTAAGGGGGAGAAAAATAAACTGAAGCAAAATAACGTTGCCAGTATCCCGCTTGCACAGAAAATGGCAGAGAGGCCCCTGCGCTGTCCACGGGGCCTCTACCATGTGGTCTCACTGCCCCCGATGCACCGTGCAGTGAAATCAGGTCCCCCACAGTGGGGGGGGGGGGGGAAATCACCTGAACTGCTCTTCCCCATGGTGAACGACAAGGGCCGCTGAATTAGCTGCTTCACGGTGTTCAGCCGAATCGCGGATTCGCCACCGGGGTGGGGGAGGGGGAATGAAGGGAGTGGACTGCCTGCTCCAACACAGACTCCTGCTTGCCTGTCCCCTCCTCTGTAACAGCACCAGCACCTCACCCGCTGAACATGGATTCGGGCACTGTATGGGTCACCAATCCAGAAAACCCCAAGCAATACTTTTTTTTTTCTTTTGCATCCTGCTTCCTGGGCTTAGACTAATATGGGCCCGCAGGGGCTGAAATTCTTTGGCAGGCACCTGGTTAGAAGGGAGTTGGGGGGGCAGGGCAGTACCTGCCAATTAAAACAAGAAAAGCAAACAAAATCAAACAAAAAAGTCCTGCTCCGGATAAAAAATACCCCTACTTAATAGGGCTTCCTAGTTGTCCCTTCAGTGGGTACAGACCCCAGGAATCACCTGCTCCAGCTGCTTGGAGACCGAGCTTACTGGGTGGTGCCAGCTGCCTATGTATCCTGTGTATTACTGCTGCTGCTCCTGTCTGCTGCCTTAATCTGCTGCTCTTGCTTGCTCACCGTTGTTTGCTCAGCTGTTTTGCCTGCCTGCTTGCTGTTCGAGACATCTTTTTGCTGCCCCTCCCACAGGTAATTCTATTGGCTGCTCCCTGTTCCAGGAAGTTGTCATCCTGCATTTAAACACCTCTAGTGCAGCGTTCCGCGCCCAAGGAGCGCGCCCAAGGAGCAGGACGTGTTCCTTGGTCGAGGCCGGCGCTCCTTCGTTACTGAGCGACTTCTTTCAGCACCGAGACCACACTCGGAATATCTCTTCGTCTCCAGCTCACTTAGCTTCTCCAGTGACCGATGCACGCTGTACTACTGTCAGCTCTACCCTACTTCAGCGCTGCAGTTTTCGCCTCATCTGTGCTCGGGTCCTCCTGCTTCCTGTCTTGTTTTTGTTCTTGTTGCATCTCTGTGGTATGACTGTTATTCCTGTCCTGTGGGGCTGGAGGCCCCTTCCCCCTCTTCTTATTCATGGCTCATCGGATGCTCTTATGCGACCTTCCCCCAACCTCATCCCGTGTCTTCCCCTTTTTCGAACACCTTCCCCTCCCTCCCCTACACAGCTCCTTCTACTTCAAATGGCCCTTATCAACTGCCGTTCTGTGTACTAAATCGGCTCTCATTCATGACCTTATTCTGCAGCACTCTCTGGATGTTCTGTTCCTAACCGAAACCTGGCTTAAGGAGGGGGAGGAGCCTCTCCTGAACCATTGTCTTCCCCCGGGCTTCTCCTCCCTATCGGTTTTCCGTCGGGGCAGGAGTGGTTGTGGGGTTGCAGTGATTTTCTGTTCCTCTCTCCCTCTGCTCGAGATCCTTCCTCTCCCTTTCGCCTACCCAGAAACTCTCGTGCTTCGTCTAGGGACCTCGACCCCTATCTACATCCTTCTCTATGCTCCGCCTGCTCTGCCCTCTTCTCTATGGGACTCTGTTCTCTCCACTCTGTCCGAAGCTTCTCTCATGTATCAACATCTTATTATTCTTGGTGATTTCAACGTTCATTTCGATTCTCCATCCTCTCAGTATGATCTCTCTCTTCTCTCTGACCTTCTCTTACAGCAATTTGTTCAGGTCCCCACCCACTCTGCTGGACATACGCTGGATCTTGTTATCTCTCGGCAGTCCTCATCCTTTGTCCCCTCCTCCTTCTCTGTTCTGTCCTTTCCATGGTCCGATCACTCTTGCATTTTCTTCTCTCTTCCTTTCTGTTCCCTTTCCCCCTCCTCCTCCTCAGCCTTCTCTCCCTCAGCCCGCCCTGCCCGTCGTATCACTCCTGACTCACTTCTTCAGTTCCCCTCCTCAGATAAACTTTTTCCTACTGATTTTCATTCACTCCCAGTGGACCTCCAGGCTCAGTGCTGGGACACTACGCTCTCTTCTGCTCTGGATCAGGTTGCCCCACTGCAGCTCCCATCCTCCACTTGGCACCGCCCTAGTGCTCCCTGGTTTCATCCGGGTCTCCTGATCTACCGTTCCTACCTTTGTCTGGCCACTCGCCTCTGGCGGAAGTGCCCTTCCCCAGCCATGCTATCACACTTCCGCCACAGTCACACACACTATCGTACCCTTCTCAATTCCGCTAAGCAGGAATACTATTCCAAGCTGATCTCCTCTTCAGCTAACTCCACACGGCAACTGTATCGCATTCTTCACTCTTTACGCCCCATATGTTCCTTCTACCTCCAGGCCCACGGCCCCCTTTCTCCCTTCTTCCGATCCTGCTCCTTGTGTACTGGCTTCTCACTTCGCCTCCAAAGTTTAATCTATTCGACAACTTTCTCCTGCCTGTCCTCCACCTCTCTCCCCCCCCCTACTCCTTCTTTAGCCCCTCCTCTGTCCCTGACCTCCGGTATTCCGCCCCTTTCCCATCGCTGATCCTCCTTCCAACCCATCACTCTCCCAGAACTAACAAGGGTCCTCACCACCACTGGGAAAACTACATGTCCTTCTGACCCCATCCCCTCGCAGTGGCTCCCCGAGCCCTCTCTGGCTCTGTCCCCTCTGATTCTTTCTATTTTCAACACTAGCTTGCTGTCTGGCATCTTCCCCTCCCACTGGAAGCACGCCCTTATCCGTCCCCTTTTGAAGAAACCCTCCTTAGATCCCTCAGGTTCCCTCAAACTGGCGCCCCATCTCTAACCTGCCCTTCTCTCTAAGCTTCTCGAGAGACGTCTTCTCTCAGCTTTTTGCACACCTTGAGGCTTCCTTGGTTCTTCACCCCCGTCAATCTGGTTTTCACCCTGGCCACAGTACTGAATCTATTCTTATTTCTTTTCTCAACGAGTTACACGTCGCTCACAATCAAGGTTCTATATCTCTAGCCGTCTCACTCAATCTTTCTGCTGCTTTTGATGTCGTCGACCACCGTACTCTTCTCTCACGTCTTAGCACTATCGGTCTGTCTGGCCAAGTTCTTCACTGGTTCCACTCTTTTCTCTTTAAATCGGTCTTTTTCAGTTCTTTCTGGTACTACCTCTTCTTCTCCAACGCCTCTTCACTGTGGTGTTCCTCAGGGTTCGGTATTGGCACCACTGCTATTTAACATCTTCCTGGCCCCTCTCTCTGCGTATTCAACAGCATAGTATCTCTGTGTATTATTACGCAGATGATATTCTTCTTTATCACAGTGATTCACTCGCTCCCGATATTGGTCCCCTCAATGTCTGTCTTTCCTCCGTTTCCTCTTGGTTCTCTGATAATTATCTGCATGTTAATCTATCGAAAACTGCAGCCATCTGGTTTACTGCTGGTGCTCCTGTCCCTTCTCTTACTCCGCTTTTCTCAGCTGCTCCCATCCCTCTTGTCACCTCACTGTGCTATCTCGGTGTTACTCTGGATTCTGCTCTGACCTTTAGAGAGCACATTTCCTCTGTTGTTCAACGTTCATGTCACACCCTTCGGTAACTCCTTGCAGTCCGTCCTTTCCTTTCTTCCTCTTCTCTAACCACCTTGCTCCTTTCTCTCGTCACTTCACGCTTGGATTATTGTAATGCCTCTCTAGCTGGTCTTCCCCTCACTCAACTTCGTAGACTTCAATTTGGTTCACAACACTGCTGCCCGTCTCTTGACCCACACCTCTCGGTCTGCTCATATCACCCCCCCCCCCTTCTTATCCGGCTACACTGGCTACCTATCCCTTTCCGTATTCAGTATAAGATCCTCGTTTTCATACATAGATCACTCCACACTGGCATTCCACTTTACCTCTCCGATCTGGTCCATTTTCACTGCCCCCCAAGAATCCTCAGATCCATTCATGCTGTTTATTTCTTCCCTCTCCATCCCAGGCTCGCCTTGAGTCAACACGCTCTTCCGCCTTCTTCTTTCTCGATCCTTGTCTCTGGAATTCCCTGCCATCCGCCCTCCGTCTGGAACTCTCTTTTCCCGCCTTCAAAGCGAAACTCAAAAACTATCTTTTCTGCACAGCTTTTGACCTTCCTCCCTCTTCCTCTCCCCCCCTCATCGATACCCAATGAGTACTTATTCTTCTCGTTGTTATTGCTGCCTACTGTCCCTTTCCTCTAACGCTGTCCCTTTCCTATCAACAAATGGCGTTCCTTTTCCATTTCCTTCTTCAGCAGTATTCCCTTTGTTTTTATTGTAAACCGCCATATGCCTCGGTTCTGGCGGTATATTAAGTTTTAATTAAAGATAAAGATGTTATCAACATGTGACATGCTCAGTCTCCAAGCTACTGGAAGATGTGCATGACTGGACTGGAGGGACGCTAAGGAAAGCAGCAGTAGGATTTAGTAAACTAAAACCACCTGCCCCTTTAATTTATCCAGTCATGTGTGACTAGGAGGGGGGTTGTTAGTGATGTAGCTGGAACTGTAACAGCTGCTACCCACCCAGGTCAGTGTTGAAAGACTATTTTCAGTGCAGTAAACAATCAGGTTTCCATGAAGGAGGAGCTGGCAGATGCAATTCTCTTTCTAAGAACAGGTTGTCTGTAAATTTTGGATTTGGATTTTTGATTTACCTTATTTCTATAGATACAATGTTTCTTTAATAAATTTTGTAGAGATAAACACTTTAAAAGCTAGAAAGTTTATTTCATTTAACGTAATCTTTCATGCTCCATTCATTTAAATTTTATATTCAAAACAATGCTTTAATCTTGAAAAGAAAGGGTTAAGTACCTAATTGAGTTTATTTCTTTTAAAATTAGCATTTTTTGACCTTCCTGTAAGAATTATCAGCCTCTTTTTAAATTTGTAAGTTATGTCTTATGTTTAATGTTACATAAAAAAAGCGCCACAACGGCATAGCTATAGCCTCTAAACCCAATCTTTAATGGGTTAGGGTGCTACAAAGTAGCCCGATGATTCACGTTAGCAGTGATGAATGCTTGTACGTTGTGTGCTTTCCGTCAGTATAGGAAATCTATAGTTAGTCTAATTATACATAGAGGAGATGGAGTCAAAGATTTTGTGTACAGACTCCACAGCCCTGGTGAATGGAGAGCAGGAGGAGGTTGAAGGGGAGAGTTTGGGGTAGGGGGAAGGAAAGCGAGAGAGAGGCTGGAATGGAGAGGGAAAGGATGAAAGTATGGGAAGTAAATGTGCAAATGCACCCCCCACCTCCACACAGATATAGTGTTATGGGTCGGTGGGGGGAGGGGGAGGGGGAGGAGTGGGGCCACTGCCTTTTGTTGGCACTGTGCAGTGGCCCATTAAAAGCCTGATTTATTAACCCTTTTCCCCATGGAAAATTGGAAAGGTGACGTTTTATTCACCAGATAATGTCCTTTCTTTAAGTCCTGCTAGACCAGTCCAGACAAGTGGGCTGTGTACCCCTACCAGCAGACTGGCAGAAACAAAGAACCAATGAAAATCCCAGGTTTCAATGGCATCACTCCCATGCCTCTATTTGCCTCAGTCACCCTAGAGATCTCTTCCGCATTCGTCCCAAAGCATACATATGGGAAAACATGGCAAGCTTCACACAACCTCAACATGGGCAACAATCAGTAATCAAACTGTAGAAAACTATGTACAAGAAAGCATAAGATGAATGTGGAGCCCAAGTATATAAAGTATAGTGGACCCAAGGGTTCCACAGCCGAAGAACAGAGCAAACAGTTCCAGGGGGCGGACGGGCTCTGGAATGGTCTAGCAGGACTCAAGGAAAGGACATTATTTGGTAAATAAAATAGCACCTTCCATATTGTCCTGCAAGATCAGTCCAGACAAGTGGAATGTACCAAAGCTACTAGGGAGGAAGACGACACAGCAGCTCGCAAAACCTTAGAGCCAAAGGTCGTGTCGGCCCGAGCAGGAAAAATGGACTATAGTAGCTGATATGGAAGGGCAGACATAGGCCATATGGTCTTTTTCTGCTGTCATGTTTATGTGTTTCTATCCAAGTGGAAAATGATGCCCATGCTGCTGTCCAAATGCCTGCTGGGACTATCGAGCTCCACTCCACCCAAGAGCATGCTAGGACCTGGGTAGAAAAGGCACACAACCCCTCCAGAAATGGCCAGTTCCACAACAGATATACCGAGGCAATGGCCTCCTTAATCCAGCACCCCAAAGTCAACTTTGCTCAGCCACACTAGGGTGACAGGATGGCTAACAGCACAAAAAGATGGTCCGACTTACAAAAAGAATTCGTAACCTCCAAGAACCAGAGAGGCACCCTCCAGAAATCCACACGGTGAAGATGATCATTACCATTCCCCCAACACTGCTCCTTAGAGGAGGGCAGGCAAATCTCCTTGTTCAGATGAAAAGGAGCAATCACTTCAGGAAAGGAGGAGTGTATAGGCCGAATGGAATGGCCTCTCCAGGAAAAATAGGTAAAGATCATGGCAAGACAGAGCCAGCAGCTCAGAACCATTCTTGTGGAACAAATCTCATTCAAGACGACAGTCTTGAGCATCAACTCCTTTAGAGTAGCACACCAACAGCTCAAGCGCTCAGACTTCAGAGCCCCGAGCACCAAACACAGGTCCCAGGAAGCAAATCACAGATCGGGGGGGGGAGGGGGCTGGAAACAGATGCCGAACACACTGACAAAAAAGGTACAAAACATCTAGGTGTAAGGCTAGAGACATATCAGCTAACAGACCTCTGAAACAGGCCAAAGCTGCCACCTGAACCTGCAGGGAGCTAAGAGAAAAGGCCCTTCTCCAGACCATGCTGCAGAAAAGGCCAACAGAGAAGGCACCTTGGCTACCTCACGAGCCAGATGCCGTGCACTACACCAGCAGTCAAGGCTCCAGACCTGCACTTATGCCAGATTGGTAGACCTCTTCCAGACTGTGAGCAGAGCGGATAACCACCGCCAGAGAGCAACCCATATTTGCTGATCACCTCCTTACAGGAGCCAAGCAATAAGAAAGGGGATCCAGGTCCCCCAGACAAGCAGCTCCTGACACAATAGGCTCCAAGTCAGAGGCAAACGAAGAGGTGGCACTTGCTGGAGCCAAATCAGATCTCTGAATCACGCTCTCATTGGCCATCTCATGCCACCAGAATAATCCTTCTTGGGTGGCGCGCCATACACCGTGTCACATGCCTCATCAGGGACCACGGAGGAAACACATACGGCAGGGTGTTGACTTGGTCAAGGTTGAGCCAGGGCACCGATGCCCTCAGACCCCATCTCTGTGCGGCAACTGAAGCAGCAGCACACTTTGGCACTGGAGCAGGTCACCATCAGATCCCTCTCGGGGCAACTCCAGTGGTGCAGAAACAAATACCTCCTGACTCAACTCCCACTTTCCTGAGGATTAGAGAGTACCGGCTGAGAAAATCTGTTTCCCCAGCAGACAATCCAGCAATGTGGAGAGCAGACAAAACTAGGAGGTTCTTTGCTGCACAGGCAAAACAGGAAAGCCATCTCCAGAGCTACCACAGTACTCCTTGTGCCACCTTGGCAATTGGCATAAGCCCTCACTTTAGAATTGTCTAAGAACACTCTAACCACCAGGGGCCAGAAATACATTAGAGCCAACCTAAAGGCCCTGGCATCAAGGCAGTTGATGGAGCACACCACTTTCCTGTGGTTTCAATGGCCCTGGGCCGTTCAGCCTTGGCAATGGGCTCCCCAGCCCAAGAGACAGGCATCCGTTGACAGAAGAATCCATGAGCAACTATACAGCAGTATGCTCTTCCTCAGATGACTGGGCTGCTGCTACCACCACAGGCTGACCATCACCGTCACTGGGAGCAGGAGCCTGAGCTCGAACTGCTGAGACTACCAAGTCAGCAAGGACCGTTGAAGCAGCTGCATTAGAGCATGCACCCATGATACCATCATGATTGCCATCACCATCAATCCGAAGAGCTGAAGATAATCCCAGTCTCTGGGAGACTGCTGCAAACACAACAGCACCAGGCAATGCAAAGCCCTTTGACTTTCAATTCTCGAGTGGGCAGCGTCTCTTCTTGTCAGAGGAGAAACATGCTCCCAGGTACTATAGGGACTGGGAATACAACAAATAGTAATTAGATCTTACCTGCTAATTAGTGTTCCTGAAGAAACGACAGTCCAGTCCCTTTACTTCTGGGTTACGCAACCCTTC